>OZ024724.1:38453319-39178319 GCA_964016875.1 Fallopia convolvulus | reverse complement strand
GGAGATAGATAAAGGAAAGTATGAGGTGATAAGCTTCCAAATTGTTACTTGAAGAGGAGACCTTAAGCTCATCACTTGTATAAGTCGGTTCATGTATGCGTCATTTCGTCAAATATAGAGGCTTACATTACTTAATTAAGGAGATATACAAATCTAGCTTAGATATGTATGAAGGCATTGGTCATTTTTACACGTATCTCCCTTGCACATGATTATAAATACATGTGTTGTGGTGGTGCCACATGTATTTATACCTCAACCTTAAAATTTTTACGGGTAATACGCCAATTGCATAATAGGTTTATACTTCCATTAATTTAATGATCCTTGCGAGGTCATATCGGGTGCACTCTTATATATACTCGAGTTGTGCTTTGGATATTTGGGCGAATTATGTAACGTACCCAGATTTAGTAATGAAGGAACGAAATAAATTAAATTATAACGACTTAATAATCGATTATTTTAATAATAATTGGGAGTGAATAATTAATTAGCAAATTATTCATCTATTAAAGTGAGGATTATTACATACCCCCTTAAAAATAGTTTTGTCCTCAAAACTAAGAACAACTAATGTAGTACATAACAATTAATATAAGAATGCACACTTGACATTATTCTATATACACAAAGACTCACCATTAAGCTCTATATAAAAAATGATTTACCATTCAAGTACCGTCTTAAAGAACCTTTTATTCTTTAATCACGATAAAACAATTTAAGAAAACACCTTACTCCATCCGTTCACATAAACTTGTCGTTTTAGAGTTTGTCTCAAATATTAAGAAATTGTTTGATTTGACTAAAATATTCTCAATCTTTTGTTAAGATTTTTCACTTTGTATTGTAATTTTTGTAAATATTTTTAATTAGTATGGATATTATTGGAAAAAATAGGCTAAAATATCTCAAATGACAAATTTTGTTGAACAAAAAAACCAGGCTAGAATGACACATTTTTGTGAACGGAGCGAGTAGTAATTCTTGCTTAGTTGTCCAAACTGTATTTAAAATTTCTTTACCAATAAGGATGCACAAAAAAATCGAGAGACATGCCCCTAATGGAGTGGGGATTCCCCGTGTTGGTGGGGAACAAGGGAGGGTACAGGGTCAATTTCGTATCCTCAATTGGAAATGTTGTGGGGACATGGGTGGTACTATCCGCTCCGAATCCTCGATATACATACCCAATATTTTTGTTTTTATTTCATAAAACATAAAGATAATGAATTTTAAATATAATTGTAGTTTTTAATTTTAAAATTTAAATATATGTCTACAAATTATAAATGATATTTTTATTTGAGAAAGAGTCACGCGAGAATGGATGCTCAGGTGAGAAATAAGAATAAATCTCGGTCGTCATCTCCAAAAAATCAACGTCCCTTATTAGACATTATTAAAAAAGGAAAAAAAGGAATGGACGAATTATTCTTATATTATTTACGTATTTTTTGAAGATTACGTTTATGAGAGGCGCGCGCAGTTTGCTCATCAATATTGGCCATCAATATTGACCAATTTTGCATCAATATTGACCAATCGTGCATCGAGTTTTTGATTCACATTGTTCATCGATTTCAAATTTTTTGATTTTTAACTTATAATTAACCTTATTTATGTGTATGAATACAATATTATCTAGTTTTTTATGCACATATAATTAGTTTCAATATACCCCTATTTGCTCATTGATATACCCCTATTTGTTCATTGATATAACTTTGTTTGCTCATTGATATACCCTTATTTGTTCATTGGTATACCCTTGTTTGTTCATTGATATACCCATGTTTGTTCATAAATACTTTGTTCATTAACACTATCTGTTTGTGCATAACTACTAGCACTATATGCATCAAAAAATGAACTTTTTATTATGTATCAATGAATATGAAGTTTGTGCATTACTGTCATCACTTTGTGTATTACTATCGACACTTTGTTCATCACTAATAGTACTTTGTTCTTTAATATATCCTTTTTTGTGAATTAAAATAAACTTTTGTTTGTGCGTCAATACCATCCATTTGTACATTTAGGACTATTTATTTGTATATTTGTGCATTTATTTTGTTCTTTAAGGCTATCTTTATTCCTTATTCATATAATTAGTTTTAACTCACATACTCATATAATTAGTTTCAATGCACACATATATTTATCTAGTGTTTATAGTTATTATACGAATCTTTTTTTTTTTTGAGAGAAAAGTGTAAATATATTAAAACAATTAGTTTTGCCTCGCATACGTTCGGAGCCCAAGAAGCAACCACAAGTTTCACAACAACAACAATGACAAATCCAAATGAGTCGAGTAAGAAAATAACAAGACTGACATCAAAACAATTAGTTTTGTCTCACATACCGCTACTTATGATGCACAAACATATATTAATGCATACAATTTCGATACACATTCGACCATTGTTTATACACAAATAATAGGTTTTTGATGCACAAACAATAGTTTTTTAATGCGCAAAATTACAATTTTGATGAACAAAATCACATTTCAATGAAGAAAATCACAGTTTTGATGCACAAATAATAGGTTTTGATGAACAAAATCATAGTTTTGATGAACAATTTGAGTGCAGCCTTATATCCGTTTTATTCAAAATACGCGAATAATTCACCTAAAAATCACCCGTGTCGTTTTGTCCTCTTTTAAGTGAAACGATTAGCGACATTGATTAGTCTCCATCCAACGACTCTTGCTCTATTTTATTTCTCACATGTGCACCCATTCTGACTGATCCAAACTCTTTTTATTTTATGATATTTAAATTTGATATTTGTAAATATTCTGAAATTTTAAAATATTAAATTATTATTTTAAATTATTTTCTTATAATAAATGAGTCCCCATTAACAATCTCATAGATGACGGAGATTCCTCGCCATGTTCCCCTCTAGGATTAGACGGTGATTGGGCAGGGATGGGGGCGTAATAGTAGGTCGGGGATGGGGTGGAGAATGCATTCCCCACCCCGCCCCGCTCCCATGTGCATCCCTATTTACCACACTTTTGAACCAATGTATTTTTACTAACGATTCTTCGTTATTTCACAACTACTTCATATGATGCTTCCCAACTCATACCTATCTTTTCTCTTGTAAGCCTTTGGATTGAATCTGAATACTATCTTACTTGAGAACATGAGATTCATCTGGCACAGTTGCGTGGGAAATTGAAGTTGTCTACATATCATATTGGGGTTATAGAGGAATCAAAGCCCATGTAGTTCTCTTATCTTTCGATATTGCCCCATGACTGGCTGAAAGTCGTTGATGCTAAATCAAAAATTATTCCCTATTTACTCAACTAGTATAGTCGGTAAGTCGGGGTCGTACCCAAGAGACACTTGTAATTCTAAGCAATATTATTATCAACTATAAAGTAATAAAAGGGGGATTTTGGAATTGCAAACTAAAACTAGGGAAAATTAAACAAAGCAAAGCAATAAATCAAACAGGGAAAAGATTGGATTTTTATCAATTAGGGAAAACAATCTTATTCAAGCATCTACTTTTCTTCCTCAAGTTATTGATCATGGATTCAAACAAGTTATTTCTTTGGTTATTCCTATCCTGATCAGAAATATAATGTGGCAACGAGACATGCAAACTTAATATCCAAACAATTCATGAAACGATCATGAATAATATGGATATTAGCAATGAGAACAAGGATAAACAGGATACATGCAATTGAATTCCAACGAGTCAAACAATTAACATGCATTCAAATCTCTTTCTCAATTGTTTTAGTCCAACGAGTCCTAAATCAATTGAGTTGCTACAAAGATTAGGCTTTGCTACGAGAAAACCTGGATATAGCAATAGATAATATTAATTCCAATAAGTTGGCCAAACAAGTAGAAATCGACACAATCAATAATAATTACACACAAGAGAATTGAAATAACCTGTAGAAATAAACCTGTAACATAGAATCTCACAACAACTTGAGTCCGAAAAGCTTCAACGTGAATAAGATTTAGGAAGTTTAGTTCTCCATAAGAGAGAAAATACCAAAGTTTGAAACAACTGGAAATTATTTCTAAGAGAATACAAACAAAGGCTGAAAAGTAAACCTAAAATAGTCTCGAACAAGTCGGAATTAAAATATAAAATATAAAATAGTAAAATAAGCGGAGAAATCCGGTCGCGCGTCAGATCCAGCCAGGCCGTGATCGCCATCAACCAGGGCCGCGATCGCGGCCAATCTTCACACCGCAACCTCAATCGGCGACCTAAACTGTGATCGCCACCAAATCTCGCCGCGATCACGGTCTTCCTTGTCATCGCGGTCCTCCTCGGTGACGTCCACCGCGATCGCCCTTTGGGGTGGCAACGATCGCGGCCTTCAGCGTCTTCAAACCCTTCAAATCTTCAAAACTCTGAACTCTCGGCCTTCAAATCTGTTCTTCAGCAATGCTCCTAATAGGCCTAAAATACTACAAAAATATGTACTAAAAAGTCCTAGTTATGCTGTACAAAACACATCATATCACCCCACTTACCTAAGATGACACTTCAAAATTGAAGGAAGGAGTTTGTCTTGTGTCATCGTCAAGTATATGATCCGATGAATCCTTACGGATAAACTTCATCATTTGTTCTCTAAGTCCTGCCTCTTCCAATTATCGACACAAACTTCAACTTTCAATGCATCGAACACCAATCTTGATCTCCTCTCATCTAGGATAGTGGCCACCTTGGCTAAAATTTTGCTCCCTCTACCTTTGAGGCGGGTATGGCGAATACTTGAGCGGCGATCTTTGTTAATGTTGGGAACGTCTTATTGTGTATCTTCCACCAATCTAATATATAAAAGTTTTCCTCTACAAACTCAAAGTTAGTAGTTGGATAAGTATAGAACTTTGTTTGAGGGCTTATTTATCTCTGTCGTTTGGTAATATTTTGCAATAAACTATAACCATTCCTAGAAACAAACAACGAGATGAGGAGGAGGTGGAGGTAGTTCAGGCGAAGAAGGCTACTCACCCATGCTAGAATCATAAACCTTTTACAAATCATCAACAAAAGATCTAACATGTTTAATAATTTGTGTAACATTACAATCTCAATCATACTCTTCTAATTGCAACAACTCATAGTATGAATCCAATATATTTTGCAAACCTTGTATCATACATTTGGGATAAAAATGCAAGAACCAAGATAAATATCAAGATAAATTTTGTAATAGTTAAACCACTTCCTCTTTATGAGTACAATGACATCAATAAGGTTGGGGGTGTGTAAGCCCTTCCATAAAGGCGGCCACCACATTCGAAGCTTCAAAACAAAAAAAAACATGAGCAATTGGTTCATGCGTATGACTAAAAGTGCAAGTTACAACATTGAAAATGTTTAAAATTTCCGTGATTTTATAGCATTGGCCCCAAACGGGTTCAATCACAAATCAAGACCATGTTGAATGGCAAAGGAATCCAAAAGATATTTGTAATGTAAAGATTGATGAATTAATTTATAAGTGGAGTTTCAATGATTACCAACATCTTTTGAAAAACATATTGCTATAACACCTTCTTTTGTTACAAAACTTCTTCTATTACTTGTGGTCTTTTTTTAGCCAAATATAATTAAAAAAATATTTAACAGGTTTAAGACTCTCAAACCATCTTGAACACCTAATTTTAAAACATGTAACGCACATTGTACATGAAAAATATTTGTCTTCAAAAACAGGTTCACAAACTCGAATCAATTCACTAATAGAAGCGGTTTGTGTTAGACGCATTATCAAACAAAATACTAAAAACTCTACAAGGTAGTCTATAATGTTAAAAATCTAACATGTTCAATAGGCACATTATATATACAAATCATGAACAGTTCGAATTGGCAGTTTTGACCGTTGGGCCCTCTTTTAAATAAGAAAGGAACTAGTGATTCTCGGATCAAAACCAACTATAAGACCAAATTTCTGGTTCAATCTTGCTACCAAGAACCATCGATTTTTTTGCGGTTTTATTCGATTTCAGTTTAGAACTGAACATGACCCATGACTACCGACCTAGTTGTAGAGGCATGGGGGATGTTAGGAGGTCTCATGTTCGATCCTTGCTTCTGCCCCTTCACTTGGGTGAAAAACCATCGGGCTGAGCTGATCGAGTGCAAGTTGGTTTACCTGGTTCATGAGCTTT
Organism: Fallopia convolvulus; assembly: GCA_964016875.1. NCBI lineage: Eukaryota > Viridiplantae > Streptophyta > Magnoliopsida > Caryophyllales > Polygonaceae > Fallopia > Fallopia convolvulus. Next base: position 39,172,134 of record OZ024724.1, on the reverse strand, counting down.
TTTTGGCTAGTTCACAAACCCTGAGTTTACCATCAAAGGTGGGCACCTCTTCAAAAAAGGAGATATAGTTGCTATAATTTGATGACCACATATTTTAGCGAACCATTGCATATGGTCTTATAAAGATTATATATATGATATATGTATCTATATTATTTTCCTTGAATAAATATGAAATAATATATTTCCAAATAATATTGTTAGTGCATAAAAATCCACCTTTGTGCCCTAATGAATGCTCCTTGAATTTCGCCTCTTCTTCGTCCGTTCCAAGCTTCTTCTTCAACCTAGAACTTGCAAAACAATGGATACAGGGGAAGGGGTCCCCCTAATCCACCTCCTATGCCTAATTTAAAAGATCAGTTTGTCTATTGAACATCAAGGTAAAGGTAGGACTTGCGAGCGAGTTCAGTGAGTATTGAATATGCTTACCATACATGGTGAATTCATGCATTTATAATGGAAGAAATGGAGTAGGGGGCGAAATCACCCCAAGGGTCAATGCCTGTCACCCAAGCAAGCGACATCTTGCTCCCCAATCCATGTGGAAATTCTATCTTTCGACTATGATAGATTCTTCTTTATAGCGATAAAAAACTACTTCCTTTGTTTATAAAAACTTGTCATTCTAGCTTGATTTTCTTGTTCAACAAAACTTGTCATTTGAGATATTTTCACCCACTTTTTCAAAGAATATCTATACTAATTAAAAAAAATTATAAAAATTTATATAAAAGGTGAAAGGATCTTAACAAAAGACTGAGGATAATTTAGTCACATCAAACCATTTCTTAATTTTTAAGACAAACTCTAAAACGACAAGTTTATTTGACTGAGGGAGCATAATTTAATAAAGAAAATAAAAAACAAGGAAGTTGAAAAGATACTTACAAAAAATACTTTGTAATATTTACCCGCTCACAAATGCCCCACTTGAATGTTAGTTGCGTTCGATTGTGTTGCAACTAAGACTCAAGTACTCTAGGCCCTATTCGAAGTGGCCATGCGGATTAGTCATCAATTCCCCAGTTCGTACATTTGTATATTTATATATTCGTACATCCATAAGTGATGAACATGGTATCCATGCATTCCCTTATGCACAAACGTCGTCGCGTGTCAAGATACACTCATGAAATAAGTAAAACAGAAAGGAGGGGGAACAAAGCTTTGAAAAAAGGGTCTTGGATTGGAATTTCTTAAAAACAAATAGAAGATATAAAACAAAAAATGACCTTGTTCCATTAGCCATTTTAAACTGGCAATTACACTAGGGTCTTCGTAGTGGTGCTCTCTGTCAGCGATCCGCGATCGATTGTCGATGCGGTTCATTTTATGGGAAGAACTTCTTTAAATGAGCAACGAGTTTACGCTGTGGTCAAGACTTTTCAACGAGTAGACTCCTTGAGTGTACGTTGTGGTCACTTGATACGGTCCTTCCCAATTTGGGTAGACCTTACCGGTCACATGTGCTTCCCATGACCTATCGAAGCACAAGGTCACTGACTCAAAAAGTAAGGTATCTTACGAGTCGGGCTACAACTCATTCGTTGCCCGTTGGTAGGCCGCGAGACGTATAGCTGCAACATCTTGGTGCTCTTCGATGAAGTCAAGGTGGTCGAAAAGAGCACGATCATTCTTCTCTGGATCAATCAATGTTGTTCTCAAAGTTGGTAGGCCGACTTCTAAAGATACTACCGCTTCCATGCCATATGCTAAAGAGAAGGGTAACTCCACGGTCGATCTACGCGGGGTGGTGCGATAGGCCCATAGCATGACCGGTAGCTCTTCGGTCCATCTCCCTTTAGCTTCTTCAAGGTGCTTCTTTAACCCTTCGACAATCACTTTGTTTGTTGCATCGGCTTGCCGTTTTCTTGTGTTTAGCCAAGGGAAGAGTACATATTTTTGATGCACATCCCCTTGCAATACTCTTTAAATTTCTTACTATTGAATTGCGTCCCGCTGTCGGAGATGAGAGCCAAGGGAATCCCAAAGTGCATGATGATATGCTCCCAAACAAACTTGTGGTTGTTGGAAGCACGAATTCTTGCTAAGGGCTTTGCCTCCACCCATTTAGTGAAATAGTCGGTGGCGGTAATGAGGATGCGCACATTCTCGGGCACTCACGAGAAGCAACTGACGATATCAAGGCCCCAAAGAGTGAAGGGCCACAAACTAGTCATGGCGTGGAGGTCCTTGGCCGGCATATGTGTGAGTTTGGCAAACTATCAGTATTTCTCGCACTTCCTTGAGAACGAGCTCAGAATTCCAAACTGCGACCTCCAGCGTGCATCCAACATATTTTGTAACACCCCAATTTTTAAACCAAGGGTGTTACCGGTAGTGGCCTCAAATTTTACCATCCAAAGCCACCCGAGGCTAGGTAACACAATACATTTCAAGTAAAAGAAAATACATACATAACTAGTGTCATTCCCGTACCTTGTACGGGTTTAATATAGAAAATATTTTATATTTTCGACTTGTTCTTAAAAAAAATTCCTGAACACATTTTTTCATGTCTAAATCATACTTTTTTAATGTTATTTATGTACCTTGTACGAATTTAATATAAAAGTCATTTATAAATTATTATCGACTTGTTCTTAAGAAAAAATTACAAACACATTTTCACAAATCACACATCTTTTTTATAAAGAATTACAAAATATTAATTTGTTAGTTGGTGGTGGTTTTTGTGAATAGTAAAATATTTTTTAATCAATTTTCATCAAAAAATAATTTATAATTGTTTCATAGAAAGTGGGGTAGTGGGTTGGTTTTTTTTGCCAAATTTTTTGATGAAGTGGGGAAGTAATTTTAGAACTTTTAGTTTTTGGTAATTATAAATTTTAATTGTGTATTTTAGATTAAGCCATGTGGCTCAATTTTTTTCTAAAGAGTTGGGTTCTCCTTTACAATTGTACTATATAGATTGTAAACTTGTTTATTACATGATTAAACTGAAGGAAAACAACCCTATTATTGCATCTTTGCTGTTTTGAATGGGAAATACAACATAAGTAACTGGCAGCAGAATACAACACGTTTAGTTATGGGCCATAATTGTACAAAAGCATGTGGACCTCTAAATATGTTTAAAATTGTCAAAAGATCTTCCTTCCTTTCAAGTATTCACGGCTTCGCCTTCCTATCTTACGATAGTCTTGTTTTCAAAGTCTGATATTTCCATAGGAGAAAAAAATACCAGCCGGACGAACCGGGAAAGAAAGAAAAGTCGGTTAGTCTACAAGAGACTAAAAAAGTGAAAGAATAGGGCTTGGTTCTCATGGAAAAGACTAGACATGTGGCATCGGAATCTAAGTAATAGTCGGTTGATGATCCAACAGCTGGCGTTTCCAGAAAGAAGTTTAAATAAATAATAGAACTCAAGATTAAGATAGGATACCAAATATGTGGCTCCTACGGAATTTATGAGATTCGTTGAGAACTATATTACCACACATACAATAGTCAAAAAACATCCGGCTCTTATCCGGACCACAACTAAGTTCATTTAATTATAGTGCATTGGGCACTTTATCTTCTCATAAGTCATAAAACTATTCACTTCAGTTAAACACTTTTAAGTTGGCTCGCAAATAGTTGGGATACGAAGGACAATATTTCAAACCTCATATATTAGTGCACTTAGCTAGAGTGCAAACACCCCTCTTATCGATAGAGTAGGCAGAGTCATGACCCGGGGTATTAAGGAGAACAGTAGGCACATGTGCGTAACTACTTCTACACATAATACATATATTATAAAGAGATTTGTGAGTCAAAACCCGCAATCCATGTCCTAAACTTTCCACAACAAAGAGATCTCAAAGGAGCCTCTTGAAACACATAAGAGTACAATCAACGACCCTAAAAAGTACTAACAATACGAATAATAATATGAAATAACGAACAATCGCTAAATCAAAGCAATAAACATACCTAATTCCGATAATTTAGCAAACAAGTGTTCCCAACAATTAGAAGATATTAAACAAAAATAGAGATTCACATTTAATAAAAAGGGTAAGGGAGAACCGTTCACTTGCCTCGAATCTAACTTTGATCAAGACGAGAATCCGTAGTGGAATTTCTTAAAGCCTTCCTAAACAATGAGATCAATTTGAACAAGACGAGCGAGAGAAGATAAGCCGGTGGTGCTAGTATTTTGAACGAAGGTAATTTAGAGGATATATTATGAGGTAGTTTGAACAGAGGGATATTGTTTTTGAACGTTAGATATGGGAAATAAGGTTGAACGGTGGGAGTATATATACAAGAGGTGGTTGAAGGGAGTTGCTTAACCAAATTTAATTTGGTTTCTAATGATTGGACAAACATAGCCTTACCAGATGGAGGTTTACCGAGATATCCAACACACATAAATAATATATATGGTAAGAAAGGAGGCTTAAATTGGCATTAAAAATACAAGTTGTAATCTTGCAGAGCAATGTAATATCCGTGAATTTTTCGGATAAATTTGAATGTTTTTCTAGACATTCTAAACTAAATTATTGTATTATTAGGAAATATTTATTCGAGCAAATGAATTTATTATAGATGGAATTTAATAAATTCGTAACCAACGAAAATTTTATTTGTAAAACCCGACAGTGTCGGTATGCGTTTCAAACCGACTTTCAATCCTTTTACGAATGCTTTGGATCATTTAAAGAGTGGATTTGGGTGGGATTTTGGGTAGAGATTTCCCACTCACATGAGACTTATTTTATTAAGTCAATTTTTTTTTTCCCTCTTCCACTCACATGAGCAAGGATTTAGTCATGATGATTTTGATCTCCCACTAACACTTGTTAGTTGGCTTCTAAAGCTCCATTCTCTAACAAAGACACATAATTCTCTACCATTTCTTCTCATCCTTCAAACACTCTCTTCTCTACTCTAAAAAAAAAAACTCTCTTTTCTCTCCTTAAGAGCAAGAAAAATCAGCCACACTTTAATTCTCAAAGGGCTGATTTTTCACATGCAAACACACCTAAACTCCATCCTTGGCACACCCTAGCCACCACCACCACCGGACCTCCCTTGGCTGCCACCAGGCTGCGCCACCAGCAGCCACCAGGCGTGCCACCAGCCACTGAGGAGCTGCTGCCAGCCCTCCCCCCTTGCTCTCCTTGCTCCCCTTGTATTGTTCTTCCTACAAGGACACAAGACACATTTAAAGGGTAATCTCTCAAATTTCTTTAAGTATTTTTCTTAGGATAATTCCAAGTATTTTTAGGAGTTTATCATGAATTAAAATCTCAAAATTTTAGATTTTATGAAATACCATTTTTTGTTCATATCATCTTTGATAAATGACATGCATGCAAGAATTTTAAAAGAAAATTGTCTTATAAGCTTCTAGATGATTTTTTGAACTTCTTAAGATGAACAAGTTGATTTTTGAGCCTTAAAAATTCTGATTTTTTTATTTTTATTATCAAAGACCCCAACTTTTGTTCCTTTTCTATACAAAAATTCTTGATTAATGTAGATTATGACTTGAGAATTTTATACGATAATTTAATTATGCATAAAACCAACATGCATGTCTTTCATAAGACTTTGAAAGCTTTTATATGATTTTTTTCTAGTTTGAATGATTTTCATAAGGACAAGCTTTGATCAATTAAGTTAAAATGTTCTTGCATGTAAGTTTAAGTGATTTTTTTTATAAAAAGCAACTTAGTTGCATGTCTCTTCCTTTAACTTGTAAACTTGAGAATGTTTTTTTTTTTTGTAAATGATCTTTGAGTAGAGAAAGAAGTAAAAGATTACAATGGGTTGTTTAACTCATATAAGTACTTGCATGTTAATAAAAATGATTATTTTAACTCTTGTCACCCTTACATGTGTTACTTATAAAATTTTGAATCAAAATCTCTATTAAACAAGTTAAGAAGTTGTTGGATGTTAAAAGATGGAGTCTTTATAACTTAAAATCTTCTTGCATGTTAATTTAAGCTAAGAAGAATTTGGTATAATTTATGGATGATCATTCTAGAACTAAAACTATCAAGTATAAAGATAATAGGTACTTAAAGAAATCTTATGGTTATGCATGTGATTTTTTTATAAAGCTGCGGACTAAAACTATACTTGCATGTGTGTTAAGAACTAGAAAAATGTTGAATTAAAACTTGTTAAACTTTCTTAGTAAAAAGGATGATTAATTTGATAAGTTTAAATCATAGTAAGATAACCTAAAATGTTGCATGTGAGATTAAAAAGTGTTTTTATAAAGTATTATACACATGCATGACAATCCTAAAATTTTCTATAATTTTATAAGAAGTAAATCATGACTTTAGAAATTGTGATCATAAGAATAAGTCTTATTAGTAGCTTTGCATAAAAATAATGGCAATTGGAAAAAGGTTTTAATTGTGGGTAAAATATACTTGCATGTCAAAATCATCTTTGTCACATAAACTTTTGGTTTAAAATAAAGTTTGACTTAGAAATAATAAAATACATGCACATCATATTTTAATTCTATTTTAAACAATTAGTGCATGTGGTTAAAAAAGGAATTTCCTTTACGTTTAAATAAGGCCTTACATGTTTTCTTTTATTAAATATTTTAAAATCGTAAAGAGTACTATCTTGAAAATAATAATAGTAATAAAGAATTATTATTTTTATATAGCTCATATCTAAATTATTAATTAAAATAATTTAGATTTAACTTGCCTTCTCTTAGAAGAGGAAAATAAGAGAAAGGTTTAGTTAAATTAAAATAAGAATTTTAATACATGTTCGTTCGTCGTTCTTTCGGCTAACTAGGTTGAAGTTTTCGAACGTCGTTAAAACTTCCGAATTCCAAGTTTCTTATCATCCCTGAAGGAAATTCAAGGCAAGTGGATATTCTCCTTGTAACCTTTTCGATATCTCGATGCGGTTAAACTTCTCTCTATTGATAACAAACTTGTTTGCTTAAATAAATAAACATAGGATATATCAATTGCTAGAAATAACAACATCTCTTTATCGTTATTATTATTCGAACGCTAGAAATGAACTTAGGACCGATGATTACGACCTTGTTTGTTTAAAATGTCTCGTTTAGAGACATCACTTGGAAAAGTATAGTAAAAACTGTTGGACATAAGTCCTTAAACCACTTTTTATAACATCATTATATATGTAGGTCATGACTCTACTCTTACTTCGTTGACTGAAGTCTTAAGCAATGTCGAAATAGAAAGGTTTCGTCTGAAGTCTAAAGCAATGTCATACGGAAAATAAATGTTGGTTGAAGTCTTAAAGCAATGTCGAAATAAAAAGGTTTCGTCTAAAGTCTTAAGCAATGCCACATAAAATAGAAAAGACGACTAAAGTAGCTTACTAATGTCTACACTATGCAGAGATTCAAAATTTATAATAAGGCTAAAGGTTTGCCTTGTTCAATCCATTAAATAAACTTATGCTATGTTCTAACTAAGTGTTAGAACTTCGTTCCCTTAAGTGGACTCGGCCCCTTTCATAGCCTCCACACCCTTAAAAGTCATTAATGCTATGTAAAGTTTTGAAACGTAATAAAGATAAATGCTAGTGCACATTAAAGGACATCAAAATCGGGCTGGTTTTAGAAGACCAACCCGACTCTCTGTCCAATAAGGGCACGAGAGGTTTTCTAGAAACTTGCGTGTAATTAAAACATTCCCACCAATAAACTACTCTAAGAAGTTCTACAATCTCGTAGTTTGTTCTTTTTCGGTTTAGAGTTATCTCGCTTCGAGATATACTCATTTCCGTCCTTAAGTTTCATATAAAGGTTATACATCTCAAACACATTTCACATACCTCTTTAAAGATTTGTTAACTTACCCAAATTACCCTTGAGAATTTCCGTTCTCACTTGCTTAGTCTCCTTAGACTAATTCCGCTCTTTTCTGCATTTTTGCCTGGTATTTCTCGCCCTTCGCGACAAATGCCAGACTCTAGGAAACATCCATCGAAGGTTTAACGAACGAAGAATCAAGGAAGTTGAAGGAAGGAAGGTCAAGTCTTCTCAAAGATATTTCTTCCGTATTTTGGATTCACTACGCTTTGCAAGAACAAGGTTTCACTAATTCTGCTGCTTAAACTCTTTCATGTTTTGTTATTTGAAACTAAGTTAAGGATGTAATGACAACAATTAAAGTCTCATGTTTGAGCACTCTTATTAATATGTAATATCGTTAGATTTCCGCATTTCTATTTAAATTTAATACATTATAGAACCTTGGGTGACTTTGGATGGTAAAATCCGAGGTCACTGGCGGTAATACCCATTGTTGCAAAATAGGGGTGTTACAAGCAAGGGAGGAATTACAATTCCTCTTCACCACGTAACATCAAAGTCAAGATATCTATCCTCAAATTTCGATAGGAACAATCTACTCATATTGGATCGAGACTTTTATTCAGATGATGTAATTATATATCCCTGATTATAACACTCTTTTTATAGAAAGTGTCCTAAAAATAATGTAGACGAATAAAATTAGCTTAAACGGTTTTATTTTGCTACATTTAATTTGAAGGCTTTCGTTCCCGAGTATAATCTTAACGGGTACATAATTAAATAAGCAGAGGATTGGTAAGTCAAGACCCCGCTGAGTATAGCGAAGTTGGAGATGATCATGAAGAAAGTCAATCCAAAGTCAGAGGATTACCTCGTGCTAACCGTTCCACTGTACCTAATGTTGATAGGGTTTCTCGGCCAACAAATAAATTGGTAAGTCAAGACCCCGCTGATTATAGCGAAGTCAGGATCGTTCCACAGGAAGCAAGGTTGTTCGTCTATCAATCTACTAAAAAGCAAACAAAAACAAATAAAAACACTCACGAGCAGCCTCGTTAACGACGTTGTCAGGGTCGTTAACGAACCACCGAACACAAAACACTTCAACTAACGACCTAATTAAATTCTAATTAAAATTCGGTACCGAGGCAAGTACTCAACAACGAAAATTCACCAGAAATAATTCAAATAAAACAAGAATCTAGGACTAGGGACACTACAACATAGCCATGCATAAGGATTCATAAGAAGATAAGATCATGCCTTTAAACAGATAGAGTCATCAACTTTCGTTGACTTAGCAAGTAAATTAACAAACTTTCGCATCCTAATTCACTTAATTGCTTGTTTTGGATCTAAAGCTTGAAACTTTCGTATTCAAACAATATCAACCTTCAAGTTACTAACTTTCTCTTTCAATTAAGTTAAAAACTCAAATTACCTCAACTTTCGTTTCGGTATAAGCACAACAAACAATCCTCAATTAAATATAAAAGGCATTCACAACTCGATCTTACTGATCAAACATGCTCAACTATGCCGGGCTTAACCCCGACCCTAGAAAAGGATACTAATCACTAATCATAACTAAGAAACTAAAAACTTCAATCAAAAGAAACATTGAAACAAAACTCAAATTCAAATTAATAAGAAAATATCGTCTTACAAAGATTTAGAAGAAACCGAAAAACATCAAAATACCGAACAACAATCACAACCAACGACCTCGGTGACAATCGTCTACCGAACCTCCTCGGTCCTCTCCGATCCGACTTTCTCTCTCTCGGCCCTTCGAATCTCTCCTCAAAATTCTCCCTTTAAAGCTTCCTCCTTTCTATGCTAGATAGAAGGATATTTATACTAAAAAGCTAAAAACTAAAAATGCTAAAAGATATAAACTTTCCTAAAAAGATAGAAACAAACCCTAAAAGATAGAAATAAAATCTAAAAGATATTAAGACCTAAAATACACATTCTAATAACCCCAAAAGATTCTAAAAAGATACTCAACCGACACGGAAATAAATTCCCGCTCAGGATCGGTGATTTATAAAATAAATACTTCAAATCTTCTTCTTCGTGGCCTCGTTAACAAGCCCTCACAACCTCGTTAACGAGCCTGGGCTTTGTTTTCTTCCACACTTCCTCTTGTAATCTTGAGCTTTGACTTCTTTAATCTTGCACTCCTTCGGCTTTGTTTTCTTCCACACTTCCTCTTGTAATGCTCCAAATTCAGCTCCATTTAGCTCCTTTTCCTCGCTAAAACCTACAAAATTCACAAAATTGCGTAGATTCCACTCTTTTCATAGAAACATGCAAAACTATCTAAAAACACTCAAAACTAAACCTAAACTAAACAAAACTAAACCTATTAAGCAAAGAAAACCTACTAAAAACTATACTAAAAATGCGAACATCAAAATACCCCATACTTAGACTTGCTTGTCCTCAAGCAATAAACAAGACACTAATCAAAACCAAAACAAATCATGCTCATCAAGACATAGCCATCTTCTAAAAAGCAACATCTACACATAAGAAAATTATAGCAAAATACTATTAACATCCTCACACATATATACACTTAAATAGACATAAGATAATACAATCCAACCTCTCAAGGGATATAATATGTTTCACTCAACTCTCAAGTGTATAGGCTTATAAATTCAGTCTCTCAACTCATCTTATATACAAATACTCATAGAAATTGGAACTTATATCACCGATACTCTCCACCCAAGATTTGTCAAAACAAGCAAAGAATCATCAAGAGAACTTAGGCTCAATGAAAAACTTCATAGAAGCTTCCATTCGGCCGGGTTGTAATGGGGCTTGGTAAAAACAATAGGGAGTGGAAATATTTTGGTCATGTGGTGCTAATAATATCCGAGAATCAAAGACTCCTAAAAACTCACATAGTACCCAAAACTCTCATAAAAAACATTACCAAACTCACTCTTTTTTATGCACACTCATTTTCACTCACCCTTTATCATCCTAGAAAGTCTCATAACAAAATAAAAGAATCTCTGATATTATCTTCAAACACAAATGCACTTCAACTCTTTACTTCCCTTTTTATCATTCTCCTTCTCTTTTTTTTTCGTTGCCTCGTTAACGAGCCCACATCAGGGTCGTTAACGATTCGCCGTACACATTCTTCTTCCTCTTTTCACTACATCCATCAAAAACTTTATTGTGTGCATTTTTTTCTATCAAGAGACCTTTCTTACATGTAATAACAAGAGACTTCCAATCTACCCTTCCCAAATACCCTTCAATTCAAGCAAATATAAGCAATTCTTCTCTTTTTAACAAAACACAAAACTTACCTCTCCAATCTAAGTCCTAATTCCCGGATAGGGTCAAGCTTATCTCGGCTAGGGAATAATTTTTGTGGAGCTAAAAACAAAAGGTTTCAGGCTAGAATTGGTTATCAAAAAGAAGGAATAATGTAAAGGTAGATAGAGAATAATTGGGCTTATGAAAATAAGTTCTCCATCATAGGATCTTCACAAGTAATGAACTAAAAATCTTATAAGGGTCTCAAGAAATAGATAACCATCACAATTCCAAGATATAATATGCATAAAGAGAGTAAATCACACAAGAAAAGAAGAGAGATTATAAATGTTCTCCCTATAAGGCCAAAAATAACTCACAAGGTAAATTTTGTTGGATTGCATCATCTATGCTATAAAGTATATGTGCTCAATTTCATCAAATGCTATTTTCTTCTAAAAACCAATAATTTCAAATTGAGAATCCGGCTATACTTTTAAAGACATGCTTGCAAGGAATTATATGATTAAGCTAGCGATTGCTATCATAGAACTTAAGAAGGGATATCTATCAATTCTAAAACTCTTTTTTAGATTTTTCGAAATTTTTCAATTTTTTTCAATTTTTTCGATTTTTTCGGTTTGCAACTTAAAGAAATAAAAACTACATAGAACACATAAACACCTAGGACATAAGTTTTCTACTTTCTCCCACCCCATACTTAAAATTACAGTGTCCCCACTGTAAGGAAAATAAGAAGAAGAGGGAAAAGAAATAGAAAAGAAAACAAAAAAATTAAAAAGAAAGACATAAAAAAAACTTACAAAAGTGGAAACAAGGAAAGAAACTTCATCTTGAGCTGAATCAACGGTTCGGTGGAGGGAAGTAGTGCTCAAAGTTCCCCATGAAGTCGTACATCGTCCTCCAACGCTCAGCGTCCTCCGCCTCTCTCCGACGCTGCCTCTCATCCTCCATCGACATGCGAGCGGAATAGACGGTTTCCCATCTATCCATCCTCCTATGAATGTGATCCTGCTAGAGGTGAAGCTGCTGCATACGTGCAGAAAGATCCTCGGCCCATGGTGGTGGTATACTCGATCCTGTGTACTCGGGCTGAGGAGGTGATGGGTAGTGAGGCTGGAAATGGTCTTGATACATCACCGGGTTGTAGGGCATAAGTCCATAGGCATGGGGGTCGACAAGAGCTGGTGTTGGGTCGACAGGAGCTCTCGGCACCTCGTTAACGAAGCTGGGTGCCTCGTTAACAGGGTGGGGATGGGGCTGGAAATGGTCATTAACGAGCCTGGTGGGCTCGTCAACGAAGATGTTGCCTCCTAAAACCTCTGTGTCGACGTCTTCTTCCTCAAAATTGAGCTCCTCAGTGCCGCCCTCGGTGTCGGCTTCTTCGGTGTCGTTGCCTACGACCTCGGTGTCCTCTTCTTCATCTTCTTGTTCATCCTCATCCATGTCGTCCCGCTCAAACCGGGTTTCACATGGCCTAAGCGAAAGCTCGTCCTCCGGTTTAGGCTCCAATGGGTGGGGATGTCCCGTCCACGCCTCGTACCAATTCGGTACGTATAGAAGCTCGTACATGTCGAGGGTGGGTGTAACTACGCGATCTTAAACCTTCACCTTGTATCCTCCCTCGGCTTGAACGAAGATACCGGAGCTATACCAATAGTTTTTGTTGAGGAGTTGAGCGTGAGCCGGTGTGTAGCGGGTGAGATCAACTCCAAGATTCTTAGCCAAGAGGCTAACCAAATTGCCACACCACACCTCCTTGGATTTGGTAGATTTTTCGACGTAGTAGAGCCATTCGTACCCCAAGTTCAAGGGGCCGGGCTCCTCAAAGAGGATGGTGCGGAAGCAAGCAACTTCCGTCCTTGTAGGCCGGTTCAACTCTCTCTTCGGCCAAAATGTTGCGGCGAGGACTCTTAAATTAATCCGGAAGATGGGGTTGACGATGTTTGCCCCGGATAGCGCCGCGGTGGAGGATTGAACCTCCCCGGTGATGTAGCTCCAAGTGCGGTTCACTCGGTAGTCTTTCAAGCTATAATCTCTAGACGGGTTTGGGAGCTCCAAGATTGCGTTGAACTCCGCCATTGTGAAGTCACGGTCCTCGTTACCGAGCCGGAACCGAATTCGTCCCGCCGAGGTCTTCGACGAGAAGTTGATCTCCAAGGTGGCCAAGAACTCGGATGTGAGGGCCGGGTAGTATGGCAAGCTCTCTTGCTTCAAAAGGTGGGCGGCCCCAAGGATGATGAAAGCGTCCTTGACATCCGTGTAGATTCCCGTGGTGACATCGCTAGACTTTGAGAACCATCGGGTGTAATGGTCCTTCTCCAGAAAATCTCGGTAGCGCCTTACTTGGCTCTGACTGCTCAAAATCACATCATCCACTCGAGGTGGAGATGGAGACCTATGGTTCCTCCTCTTCTTCTGAGCTCGGGTAGCGGGTCTGCTTGAACTTGCCATGGATCCTACAAAAATAATCAAGAATTTTCCAAGATAAGATCCACTCAAAATAAATAGGTACGAGACCCCATACTTGGTTTCAAATTAACCTCGGAATTATTCGTTAACTACCCAATTGGGTCGTTTACGATTCTGGGCTCGGTACTGATTTCTGAGGATGTGCAGGGTCGTTAACGAGCCTGTATGGGTCGTTAACGAGCCGCCGAGAACAAAACCAGAATTTCCGATTTTTAATTTACCTTAAATTCAGCACAAATCAAGCATGCAATCTTCTATATTTTTCCTCCAATCCCAAAAATGGGTATAAGCACCCCATACTTGCTCGATTGCCCATCCCGAACATGCTAAAATTTCCCGAAATTTTGACATGCAAAGTTCGAACTTAAGATCTAGAACAAGAAAAATTCATGCTTTCCTAACTAGAGGTTTGCAATAGATAATCTAACATGAATAATCTTTCCTAAAACATGAACAACTAAGCACAATCAAGAACTTTTATGGACAAAAATCAAGCATGCAAATCGACCTTTCTAAGAACACGATTCGGGACATGAAATTTCGACCCTATAGAAAATCAATCATGCAATTTCGAGCAAGGGTTTAGAATTCATACCGGAGAATCGAGAAATTGAAGAACAAGGGTCGGAATCGGGGTGGTTAACGAGCTTATGCCTCATCGGTGAACGGTTTTCGAGCTCCGGTAACGACGCCTCTCGGTGGTCGGTGGAGTGAGGGATTCCGAACCGGTGGGAGAGAAGGGAGAGGGATTGAGAGCTTTTTGGGTTTGGGGGAGTATGAATTTGAGAGGGTAGTGATAGATTTGGGAAAGGGGGTAAAAGGGGTCTATATAGGAGGGGAAAGGGTAGAAGGAGGGGGGGGGGCGGCGGCTAGGGTAAGATATAGGATAGATTAGGTTAGAATTCTTACCTGCCCCGTATCTTGACGAGTCGGGTCTTCGGACCGGGTCGTTAACGACCCTGGGTGGGTCGTTAACGAGCCACCATGGCCTCTTGGAGTGATTTTTCGATCCCTTTCTCCTGAAATCTTGTTAGCTCAAAAATTCTAATTTCTATCCTAACTAAAACTAAAAAGAAAAACAAAAGAAAGCTAAGAAATAATCTAAAAAGAAAAAGAACAAAAAAAACAAAACCTATTCTAAAAAGCGGGTTGCCTCCCGTAAGCGCTATGTTTAACGTCGTTAGCTCGACGAGTTCCCTTGCTAGTCTGATGATGTGAGAGCCATGGTGGCTCTTATCTCTTCATCCGGGTCAGTTTGCTCATGGAATTTCTTCAGCCGGTGTCCATTAACTTTGAAGATGGCGCCTCGGTTATCGGTCAACTCTACTGCTCCGTGAGGATAAATGTGACGAACCACAAATGGCCCACTCCATCGTGTCCTGAGTTTTCCTGGGAATAATCTGAGTCTAGAATTGAAGAGAAGTACCTTATCGCCGACTTGGTATGTTTTGGGCACTAATTTCCGATCATGCCACCTTTTGGTGCGCTCCTTGTAGATTTCAGCATTTTCGTACGCCTTCAGCCTCAATTCTTCTAATGCTTGCAAGTCCATGAATCGTTTTGCTCCTGCCGCATCGAGGTTCATGTTGAGCTCCTTGAGAGCCCATAATGCCTTATGCTCCATCTCGACCGGTAAATGACATGCCTTGCCATACACTAGATTATAGGGGGTGGTGCGAAGCGGCGTCTTGTATGCTGTCCTATATGCCCACAGAGCGTCATCCAACTTGGAGGACCAATCCTTCCTAGAACGGGAAACTGTCTTCTCCAATATGCTCTTTATTTGCCTGTTTGAAACTTCAACCTGGCCACTCGTTTGGGGATGATAGGGCTTGCCACCCGATGAGATACCCCATACTTAGCCAAAAGGGCTTCAAAACTCCGCTCAATGAAATGGGAACCACCATCACTGATAAGGACTCTTGGAACGCCGAACCTGGGGAAAATATTGGTCTTGATGAATTTAGCCACAGTCTTGGCGTCGTTAGTCCTTGTAGCAACAACTTCCACCCACTTAGAGACATAATCAACCGCAACTAGGATGTACTTGTAGGGTCCTGAGGCGGGAAACGGTCCCATGAAGTCAATGCCCCACACATCAAATAGCTCAACTTCTAATATCCCAGTTAGTGGATTTTCATGTCTCCAAGTTATGTTGCCTGAGCGTTGACATCCATCACATGCTGTCACATAAGCTTGCACATCTTTGAACATGGTTGGCCAATAGAGACCACTTTGAAGAATCTTCGCAGTAGTCTTGAATCCTTTTGCATGACCTCCAGTTGGAAGTGTGTGACATTGACGGATCACATTTTCAATCTCCTCTTCTGGAACACAACGCCTAAAGAGGTGATCGCTCCCTTGTTTAAACAAGTAAGGGTCATCCCAATAGTATTGTTTCACATCATGGAGAAATTTCTTCTTCTTTTGTGGGGTAAGGCCCTCGGGAATTATGCCTCCTACAAGATAGTTAGCAAAATCCGCAAACCAAGGGGCTTTTGACCCTCTAATAGCATGGATTGATATTGAGGAAGAAGAAATAGAAGAAGGAGAAGGGGTAAAATTTATTCGAGAAGGCTCAGTTTCAGAAATCTTACCTGGATGGGTCGTTAACGAGCTAGGATTTATTATTTTGACCTCGGTACCGACCTCCCGTGGCTCAGTAACGACCTGATTAACTGGTATGCCGACCCAATCTGAACATTTTCCTTCGTTATTTGTGTCTTCCAGCCTCGGCACCTCGTTAACGACCCTGAAGGGGTCGGTGACGAGGGTCTTGTGGAGTTCGACCTCGTTCAGCAGGAGGTGTTCGTCGGGTCTGGAATCATTTATTGGCACCTCATTGTTAGACTCGGTGATATGCTCTACTGGCAACCTGGACAAGTGATCTGCCACTAGATTTTCTGCTCCCTTTTTGTCTCTTATTTCGTGGTCAAATTCCTGTAGTAAGAGCATCCAACGAAGCAATCTAGGTTTGGCATCATTTTTAGCCATTAAGAATCTATGAAAACCTCTACGATTTCCTCTATCATATCCGAAAAAATGGCCATCATACATCTCTGAAAGGTAGCAGGGGCATTGCAGAGCCCAAATGGCATTCTCTTATAAGCAAAGGTTCCATAGGGACATGTAAAGGTTGTTTTCTCTTGATCATCAGAGTGAATAGGAATCTGCCAAAAACCGCTATAGCCATCTAAATAACAGAAATAATCATGCTGGGATAAGCGTTCTAACACCTTGTAATATCCGTATTCATTTTAGGTCGCATAAGTCGGAAAACGGGTTCCTTCGCTTACAAGCATTTGAGTTCTCGATCCGTAAGTAAAATCGTAAAATAAACTAATTAGTAATCCGTAACCGATTATCTACTTAATGATATATTTATATATTACTCCCGATCCACGATCCAATTTGATAGCGTTGATTGGGATACAAGTAAATTTTATCTAAATAAGTAAATCAAAAGCCAAATCCAATCTTAATTGATACTTATCCTTAGCCAAAAACTAACTTATCCAAATTTACAAATCTTTTATCCAAATTCGATTCTATCTAGATCCTCATAACCCAATAGCGGAATGGTTATAACCGAACCCCTTTTTGATCTTCTCCTCCTCGGTCAACTAAAACAATCGTCCTCCTTGCCTTGCGCCTAGTCGATCGAAACCATTAACCTCGATTACGACCCGTAGAGCGTCGACGAATTCGCGGACGGAATCGGTCCTGTTTTCCGGAGAAAACGCTAGCGGGTGAAGCCAACGACATCGCCTGGAGTTAGCCACCATCGGAAATCGGCGTTGAACCACCGGTGAGTTTTTTTTCTCTTGTCCTCTGTTTTCCTTTGGCTACTGTTGTGGTGGGCGGATTTGGGTGTTGGGTTGGGTCATTGAGTGCGTGTCAATCGGAATTGAGGACGGGAACAGTTCGGGTCGAGAGTCGTCGGAGGGGAACAAATCGATTTCAGGACGCCGACGGGGTCGAACAGGGCAGCCGTGCAATCCTGTCTATGCGTTCTCTCGAGGCCGCCGACCAGGGTTAGGAACGGAGGTAGGGACGAAGGGGTGGAGCGGTGTTGCAGAGTCGAGCGGGGAAGACGGGGCCAGGAAGAAGAGGACGCGGCGAAGGCGGGCGAAGGGCCATTCTCGTGAGGTCGAAGAAGGCAAGGAGCGGGGCGAGGGCGAAAGCAGAGGGCGAGGCCGGAGTTGCTGGAGCGGGGCGAAGGCGGGATTGGTCGGACGAGAGGCTCTCGTTGCAGCGGCGTGAAGAGGAGATGACGCGGCCGAAGGAGCGGGTGGTCGCGAGGTTGAAGACGAGGGGAGTGGGCCCCGCGTGTAAAGGCAAGGGGAAGGGAGCGGGTCCCGCTTGGTTTGAGGGTTGGCCTGGTCATTCAGATTGAGGAGGGAGATGGGCGGCATCATTTGGCCCAAAAACGGGGTGGAGAAAGCTAGAGGAATTCCGCCCAAATTGGGCCGGCTTGTTCTAGATTTTTAGTAGCTATTGGGCCGATCAAGTGGATTAGTGGGAGAAAGGATCTTGTGGGTTGGGTTTATTTAATGGGTATAGGATTAATTAATTGGTAGGCTAATGTAAATTGGTACGGGTTAGTTTATCGATTTAATATTTAATTTATAAGTTCCGTAGTTTAAGTAAATTAAAGAGGACTCCCTTAATCGGGTTCTTTTTGGTTCGGCTCGTACTTGGTCTAATCCTCTATTATATAAATGTTTTAGGGAATTGTTTCCGCTCGCGTTCTTAAGTCCGAATTCTTTAAGGTTCCTTCATTTCGAGGTAAGTCGTTTTTCGACTTGCTCGGTTCTTTTCTCCCTTGTTAGACTGCGTATCGATATTGTAGGACGGGTTTTGGAAACTAGTCCCGAATACCTTTTAAATTGTTTTGAACTCCTTGTGTGTTGTGTGCGTTAATGATTTTAAATATATTTTATCGGAAATTATTTTGGAACGTTTTCTCTGTGTTGGTACCGTTTCCGATACGGCCCATTGTAGCTGGTGTTGAGGAAGAGTTGGCTACTTTGACCCGTGTGACTGGGAAAATCGTACCCCTTCAAACGAAAATTATTATATGTGTGTTTTTGGCAAGCGCTCCAGTGGAGGCTTAGCCCGGAGTTAGAAGGGAGATTTGGAAGTGGAGTGGGAGGGCCTGCCTCTGCACTCGGCGCGGTGATGAGCGCCTTGGAAGACGGATTGTGGACAACGGAAGAATTGCATTGTTGTGTGACTGTGATTGCAAATGCGTGTGTGACTGTTGTGACTGACATAACTAATTTAGGTATTGGCCTTTAGAGTTATGTTTGCGGTTGTGGAATTGTATGCTGACTATAAATAAATGATTTTAAAGCGTTCTACAGTTTCCGTATTCTTTCTAGCTTGGTAGATTAAACGCTGACCCTTCGGGGAATATTTTCAGTTCTAGGTATGAATCAGGGAGCCGTGCAGGAACCGAGGCAAGATGGCGGGCCGAAGCGGTAAAGAGCGCGTGTCATAGTGGGATTTGTTATATTAGTTGATTTATATTAGTTAGAAAATTGATTTTAATATTTGTTAGAAGGAGTTGGTATTTTGTTTCGGATATTATCTTTTCGGTTCAGATAGTTCATTTTCAGTAGACAATGTGACGTATTTGAATATTTATAATTTTCGGGGATTCATGCATGATTACGTTTTCTAAGTTTTATTAAATAAAGGTTGGATGTTTTATTATGTTTTCTCGTCGTGCCCGAGTTGTAAGGTCCTACAGTGTAGTTGTCAACCTAATAAATAGTACCTTGTAAGGTCTATTCCCTAGTAGCGCCTCGAAGGAAGTCGGGGTGTTACAAATTGGTATCAGAGCCAGGTTGACAACAGGGCACATGGAACTGACCAACAAAGAGTACCCGAGGTCCAACTTAAAACCAAAATCGGCCGGTGTTTTCAAATGTTTTTACTAGGGTAGACATGTTGCATATAGGGGGGTAGGTGACACGTCGCGACTCCGCCCCATCAGCCGAAGAACCTCACGTAGAATAGTAATAATTAGGTTGAAAAATAGATTGTTTACGTTTTGACTGTGGGACTTTCAATTATAGATGGCCCCACCAACTAGAGCTAGAGCTGCTGCGGCTAACGGAAGAGGCCGCGGTAGAGGCCGAGTAGGAGGTCGTGGCAGGGGTAGAGGAGAGGCCCCTGTAGCTGCTGATCAAGAGGTACAACAGGATAACCATCAGGAGGAGGTTGCTGAGAGTCAGGATGTGGCTGCTGCGGTTCATCGAGAGGACAGTGCCTCTGTCGCTGGAGGAGGTCTCCCAGCAAACGGGGCTCAGGTGGGAGGAGGAGTACCACCAGCAGGATTGGCTCCAGAGGTGACTGCTGCGATTCAGCTGTTATTGCAGACTTTGATGGGTGCGGGAGCTGCACCGAATCTGAACGCAGTTGCGGGGCAACAAGGAGCTGAGAGGAGGGCACCAGGACCTGATTCTATTTTGGCTGCCCAGCTAGGAGCAGCGCCAGCTTCTGGAGGACCAGTGATAGCTGAGCAGGTGGTCGAACCGAGGAGACAATATCGTGAGCCTCAGCTTGATAAGTGGCTCGCAGAGTTTAGGAAGATTGGAGTACCGAACTTTGCTGGAGCTCAGGGTTCTGACGTAGAGCAGTGGCTGAGGAGGGTGAAATCTGCGTTGGATTCTATTAAGGCACCGGAGGAGCGGAAGATGTCTTTAGTACAGAGTCTGCTACAGGAGAGCGCTTTTGACTGGTGGGAGCTGTGTAGGGATCACCAGACTGAGGTTACGTTCAAGGAGTTTGAGAGACAGATTCGAGATCAGTATTGTCCTCCGGTGGTGAGGGCGGCTAGGGAGGCTGCTTTTCGGGATGCTGGACCCGAAAATATCACAGTATCTGAGACTATTCTGAAGTTTCAGCAGGAGTTGGCAGCGGTGCCAAATGCTGCCCCTACTGAGGAGCTGAAGATTGCGACTTTTCTGAAAAGGTTGAAACCGCATCTACGTGCTTATGTGTCTGGTGTCCGACTTACGACATTGGCAGACGTTCAATAGTCTGCTTTGGCTTATGCTATGGCCACGACCCGACAGAGTCAGCTGGAGGTGCATACCACGGGAAGTAAGAGGTAGAAGTTGTCTGCCCCGGCAAAATCTAGGAGAGATAGTCGTCCCGGCTCTTCTCAGCCGCAACGATCAGGGTTTCAGCCACAGGGTCGTCAGGACCATCGTCGTCAGAATCAGTCCACTGGAGGGCAGAGAGAGTGCTTCAACTGTGGAAGTACTGCTCATTTGAGGAGTCAGTGTCCGAAGCCAGTCAGGAGTTGCTTCAGTTGTGGGAAGCCTGGCCATTTGCAGCAGTATTGTACTGTGGGGGCACCTTCACAGGGATCTTCACCGGGAACGGTGAATCAGATGCCTCGTCGTCAGCAGGCACCGAGCCAGGGCAGAGGACGCGGCGCAGGAGTTGGCAACAAAGGGGGCAACCAGCCCCGAGTGTTTGAGATGAGGAGGGCCGATGCCCTACACGCGCCGACTGCTACAGGTACGATTTGGATTCAGTCTAGACCTGTTCACATACTGTTTGATACGGGTGCTACCCCATTCTTTTATGTCTTCTGCTTGCGTGGCTAGACTAGGACTGACTTGCACTGAGGGGGTATCGTTTGTTGTGGGGCTGCCTGACGGCAGTAAAGTAAGAGGGAATAAGGAGATTTTACAGTGCCCTATTAGAATAGGGAATAGAGATTGGTATGCAGATTTTATAGTAATGCAGTTGTCGCCAGATGATGACGTGATTCTGGGGATGGACTGGATGATGCGTTATCGAGCAGTTGTGGATACACACAGAGGTACGGTTATAGTAACCGCAGATGATGGGACCAGACATGTGTGTCAGGAGGTAGAGCAGGAGGGGCTCGGATCGGTGATTAGTATGATGAAGGCCGCCAAGTTGCTCAATGACGGATGTGTTGGATATTGGTGTTATGTCCTTCAGGGGGGCAAGGCGGAACCGCACATTCAGGATATACCCGTAGTGTGCGAGTTTGAGGACGTTTTTCCTGACGAACTCCCAGGGTTACCTCCTCAGAGGGAGGTGGATTTTGGGATTGAGTTGGAGCCGGGAACGAGGCCGATTTCGAGAGCCCCATATCGCATGGCCTCGATGGAGATGCAGGAACTGAAGGTACAATTGGAGGAGTTGCTGGAGAAGGGTTACATACGACCGAGTGTGTCGCCATGGGGAGCTCCAGTTCTGTTTGTGAAGAAGAAGGATGGTTCTCTCCGTCTGTGTATCGATTATCGGGAGTTGAACCGCGTTACCATCAAGAACAAGTATCCGCTGCCGCGTATTGATGATTTGTTGGATCAGTTGCAGGGGGCTACTGTGTTCTCCAAAGTGGATTTGAGGTCAGGTTATCACCAGCTGAGGATTCGGGAGGAAGATATACCTAAGACAGCTTTCCGAACGAGGTATGGACATTATGAGTTTGTAGTGATGCCGTTCGGACTGACGAATGCACCCGCTGTGTTTATGGAGTTGATGAACCGGGTGTTTATAGACTACTTGGACAGATTTGTAGTAGTATTCATCGGCGACATTCTGATCTACTCTCGGAGTAAGGAGGAGCACGCCGAGCATCTTAGGCTGGTGTTGGGAGTATTGAGGCAGCATCGATTGTTTGCTAAGCTGTCCAAGTGTGAGTTCTGGTTGCCTGAAGTTACCTTTCTAGGGCATGTCGTATCTGCTCAGGGAGTTATGGTAGATCCTGCAAAGATTGAAGTTGTAAAGCCATGGGAACCTCCGAAGAATGTGAAGGAGGTGCGGAGTTTTCTAGGATTGGCAGGGTATTACAGGAGGTTTGTGGAAGGGTTTTCTTGGATAGCCCAACCACTTACCAATTTGCTAAAGAAGACTACTCGTTTTGAGTGGAATGAAGCTTGTCAACGAAGTTTTGACGAGCTGAAGAGGAGGTTGACTTCGGCTCCTATATTAGCTCTTCCCCAGGGGAATGAGGATTTTGTGATTTACAGTGACGCTTCTAAGATAGGTTTTGGATGTGTGCTGATGCAGAGGGACAGAGTGATTGCTTATGCTTCTAGACAATTGAAGCCGAACGAGCAGAATTATCCTACTCATGATTTGGAGTTGGCAGCTGTGGTACACGCTTTGAAGATTTGGCGTCATTACTTGTATGGGAGTACCTGCAAAGTGATGACAGATCACAAGAGTCGCAAGTATATCTTCACTCAGAGGGAGTTGAATATGCGACAGAGGAGATGGTTGGAGTTACTGAAAGATTACGACCTTGAGATTCTGTACCACCCAGGGAAAGCGAATGTGGTCGCTGATGCCCTTAGCAGAAAGACGCCTTAGGAGAGTATGTTGGCTCATCTGACGGCTCAGCCAGAGTTACAGAGAGAGCTGATGAGGTACGGAATCGAAGTGCAGATTCAGCGTTATCAGGGTAGTTTGAAAACCCTAGAGTGTCGGCCGTCTTTACTTGAAGAAGTAAGACAGAAGCAGGAAGATTGCCTGATGATTCAGGATTTGAGGCAGAGATTGAGCCGTGGAGAGGCACCCGACTTTGCAGAGAGTGCAGATGGTATTTTGTGTTTACGTGGTCGGATTTGTGTGCCTCGAGATACAGAGTTGAGGCAGAAGATTTTGCAAGAGGCTCATGCTACACCTTACTCAATCCACCCCGGGGCGAGTAAGATGTACAAGGATTTGCGACAGTTTTATTGGTGGGATGGCATGAAGCCGGATGTAGCAAGATTCGTCACTAAATGTCAGGTCTGCCAGCAGGTGAAGATAGAGCATCAGAGACCTGGAGGAATGCTTCAGTCGCTTCCTATTCCAGAATGGAAATGGGAGGACATCTCCATGGATTTTGTCACCGGTTTGAGACTCAGCAGAGGCCATGATGCCATTTGGGTAGTGGTGGATAGACTGAAGAAGACTGCTCGCTTTTTGCCTATCCGAGAGACGTGGCAAGTGAGCAAGTTAGTAGAGGTGTTTATTAATCAGATAGTTAGGCTGCACGGAGTGCCTAAGACGATTGTGTCAGACCGAGATGGGCGTTTCACTTCCAGATATTGGCAGCAAGTGCATGAGGCATTGGGGACGAGATTACATTTCACGACCGCTTACCATCCGCAGTCAGACGGTCAAACAGAGAGGACGATTCAGACGTTAGAGGACATGCTGAGGTCCTGCGTTTTAGACTGGGGAGGTCAATGGTCGGATCACTTGGCTTTGGTAGAGTTTGCCTATAATAACAGTTGGCATTCGTCGATTTAGATGGCTCCTTATGAAGTTTTATATGGTCGGAAGTGTAGGACACCGCTGTGTTGGGATGATCCCTCGGATGTAGTAGGAGAGAGGCCACAAATGATTGAGGAGACGATCGGGAAAGTGGCCTTAATCAGAGAGAGGATGTTAGCTGCTCAGAGTCGCCAGAAGTCCTATGCAGATAAGAGGCGTAGGTCGTTAGAGTTTGAGGTCGGAGCCCACGTCTGGTTGAGAGTATCGCCTACCCGCGGAGTAAGAAGATTCGGGGTGAAAGGGAAGCTAAGTCCCCGATATATCGGTCCATTCGAGATTCTGGAGAGAGTAGGCGAGGTGGCTTACAGGCTAGCGTTACCGCCTGCGTTGGAAGGAGTGCACCCTGTATTCCACGTCTCCCAGCTAAGACAGTATGTTCCGGATCCTAGTCACAGACTGAATTATGAGGATTTGGTGGTAGAACCAGATCACACTTTCCGAGAACAACCGCTGAAGATTTTAGATCGACGAATGAAGAAGCTGCGGAATAAGGAGATTCCTCTGGTGTTGATTCAGTGGTCTCGACGGGGAGTCGAGGAGGCCACTTGGGAGACGGAATCCCGGATGAGGGAGAGCTATCCAGAGATCTACCCGGGTTTAGTAGAGGCGTTTGAGGGGAAGGTTAGTAGTTAGCGTGTTATTTTCAGATTCGATGTTTGCTTCATGATCCTTGTTTGCTTGACTTATTGTTTGACTGTTTAAATTTTGTTGACGTGTTGTGTATTTTGGATAGCTAGTATTGGTAATTATCACCGTTATCAATCAGTTCCGGTTCGGGGACGAACCTCTTTAAGGGGGAGAGGTTTGTGAAAACCTCGAATATCTTTCTGTCGTTATCTTTCTTTCGTGTAAAAGTTTCGGGACGAAACTTTCTTAAGGGGGGTAGTATGTAATATCCGTATTCATTTTAGGTCGCATAAGTCGGAAAACGGGTTCCTTCGCTTACAAGCATTTGAGTTCTCGATCCGTAAGTAAAATCGTAAAATAAACTAATTAGTAATCCGTAACCGATTATCTACGTAATGATATATTTATATATTACTCCCGATCCACGATCCAATTTGATAGGGTTGATTGGGATACAAGTAAATTTTATATAAATAAGTAAATCAAAAGCCAAATCCAATCTTAATTGATACTTATCCTTAGCCAAAAACTAACTTATCCAAATTTACAAATCTTTTATCCAAATTCGATTCTATCTAGATCCTCATAACCCAATAGCGGAATGGTTATAACCGAACCCCTTTTTGATTTTCTCCTCCTCGGTCAACTAAAACAATCGACCTCCTTGCCTTGCGCCTAGTCGATCGAAACCATTAACCTCGATTACGACCCGTAGAACGTCGGCGAATTCGCGGACGGAACCGGTCCTGTTTTCGGAGAAAACGCTAGCGGGTGAAGCCAACGACATCGCCTGGAGTTAGCCGCCATCGGAAATCGGCGTTGAACCACCGGTGAGTTTTTTTTCTCTTGTCCTCTGTTTTCCTTTGGCTGCTGTTGTGGTGGGCGGATTTGGGTGTTGGGTTGGGTCATTGAGTGCGTGTCAATCGGAATTGAGGACGGGAACAGTTCGGGTCGAGAGTCGTCGGAGGGGAGCGAATCGATTTCGGGACGCCGACGGGGTCGAACAGGGCAGCCGTGCAATCCTGTCTATGCGTTCTCTCGAGGCCGCCGACCAGGGTTAGGAACGGAGGTAGGGACGAAGGGGTGGAGCGGTGTTGCAGAGTCGAGCGGGGAAGACGAGGCCAGGAAGAAGAGGACGTGGCGAAGGCGGGCGAAGGGCCATTCTCGCGAGGTCGAAGAAGGCAAGGAGCGGGACGAGGGCGAAAGCAGAGGGCGAGGCCGGAGTTGCTGGAGCGAGGCGAAGGCGGGATTGGTCGGACGAGAGGCTCTCGTTGCAGCGGCGTGAAGAGGAGATGACGCGGCCGAAGGAGCGGGTGGTCGCGAGGTTGAAGACGAGGGGAGTGGGCCCCGCGTGTAAAGGCAAGAGGAAGGGAGCGAGTCCCGCTTAGTTTGAGGGCTGGCCTGGTCATTCAGATTGAGGAGGGAGATGGGCCGCATCATTTGGCCCAAAAACGGGGTGGAGAAAGCTAGAGGAATTCCGCCCAAATTGGGCCGGCTTGTTGTAGATTTTTAGTAGCTATTGGGCCGATCAAGTGGATTAGTGGGAGAAAGGATCTTGTGGGTTGGGTTTATTTAATGGGTATAGGATTAATTAATTGGTAGGCTAATGTGAATTGGTACGGGTTAGTTTATCGATTTAATATTTAATTTATAAGTTCCGTAGTTTAAGTAAATTAAAGAGGACTCCCTTAATCGGGTTCTTTTTGGTTCGGCTCGTACTTGGTCTAATCCTCTATTATATAAATGTTTTAGGGAATTGTTTCCGCTCGCGTTCTTAAGTCCGAATTCTTTAAGGTTCCTTCATTTCGAGGTAAGTCGTTTTTCGACTTGCTCGGTTCTTTTCTCCCTTGTTAGACTGCGTATCGATATTGTAGGACGGGTTTTGGGAACTAGTTCCGAATACCTTTTAAATTGTTTTGAACTCCTTGTGTGTTGTGTGCGTTAATGATTTTAAATATATTTTATCGGAAATTATTTTGGAACGTTTTCTCTGTGTTGGTACCGTTTCCGATACGGCCCATTGTAGCTGGTGTTGAGGAAGAGTTGGCTACTTTGACCCGTGTGAATGGGAAAATCGTACCCCTTCAAATGAAAATTATTATCTGTGTGTTTTTGGCAAGCGCTCCAGTGGAGGCTTAGCCCGGAGTTAGAAGGGAGATTGGGAAGTGGAGTGGGAGGGCCTGCCTCTGCACTCGGCGCGGTGATGAGCGCCTTGGAAGACGGATTGTGGACAAAGGAAGAATTGCATTGTTGTGTGACTGTGATTGCAAATGCGTGTGTGACTGTTGTGACTGACATAACTAATTTAGGTATTGGCCTTTAGAGTTATGTTTGCGGTTATGGAATTGTATGCTGACTATAAATAAATGATTTTAAAGCGTTCTACAGTTTCCGTATTCTTTCTAGCTTGGTAGATTAAACGCTGACCCTTCGTGGGATATTTTCAGTTCCAGGTATGAATCAGGGAGCCGTGCAGGAACCGAGGCAAGATGGCGGGCCGGAGCGGTAAAGAGCGCGTGTCATAGTGGGATTGGTTATATTAGTTGATTTATATTAGTTAGAAAATTGATTTTAATATTTGTTAGAAGGAGTTGGTATTTTGTTTCGGATATTATCTTTTCGGTTCAGATAGTTCATTTTCAGTAGACGATGTGACGTATTTGAATATTTATAATTTTCGGGGATTCATGCATGATCACGTTTTCTAAGTTTTATTAAATAAAGGTTGGATGTTTTATTATTTTTCTCGTCGTGCCCGAGTTGTAAGGTCCTACAGTGTAGTTGTCAACCTAATAAATCGTACCTTGTAAGGTCTATTCCCTAGTAGTGCCTCGACGGAAGTCGGGGTGTTACACACCTGATCTATGAAAGGAAACGGAAAATGATCTTTTCTAGTAGCATTATTAAGCTTCCTATAATCAATGCACATCCTCCAACTAGTGGTGGTTCTAGTCGGAATAAGCTCTCCCTTTTCATTTCTATCACAGTCATCCCCCCTTTCTTTGGGACTACAAGGACCGGACTCACCCATTGGCTGTCCGAAATAGGAAATATGATCCCAACATCAAGTAACTTAATAATTTCCTTTTTAACTACATCCTTCATATTAGGATTTAATCTACGTTGATGCTCTATGGTGGGTTTATGATTGTCCTCCATGTAAATTCTATGCATGCAAAGAGAAGGGGATATGCTAGTTATATCATCAAGGGAGTAACATATGGCTTTTCTATGCATCCTAAGCACATTCAGGAGTTTTCCTACTTCCTCATCTTTTAATCCAGCATTAATGATGACAGGTAGAGTAGAATTAGGACCGAGGAATTCATACCTGAGGGACTCTGGCAGAGGTTTATGTGTTGGGGACGGTTCATCAGGGATTAGAATCGGCTCTTCAGGTTCCATCTTCAACACTTCCTCAAAGCATTCAAAGGCTGAGATTTCGCTGTCTTCGGCTAGGGTCGTTAACGAACCTGGAGTGGTCGTTAACGAGCCTGCGTCTTCTGCTAGAAGAATCGGTAACGATGCTGGAGGACTCGTTACTGAAACTGCAGTAGTTATTTCTGCCCATCTATGCCCTGAAATTTCATCACTTAATGCTGATCTTCCTATAGGGTCTCCACATTCAATGATCTCTTTGTGGGTGTAGAGCATCTTGACTTCAGCTTTTTCGGACTCCTTGGATTGTTTGAATCGGAATTCCGTCACCTCATCCCCAATTTCGAAAGTCAGGAGTCCTCTCCTAACATCGATTATGGCTCCTGCTATAGCAAGGAATGGTCTTCCCAAAATAATAGGCACAACCGGATCTTCGGGCATTGTCATAACGATGAAGTTGTTAGGAACAAAGAAATTTCCCACTTGAACTGGAAAGTCTTCTATCAGCCCTGTTGGTTTGATGCAAGATCCGTCTGCCATATAAAGCCGCATGTTGATGGGCTTTAGTGGTCCCATATTAGCTTTAGACCAGATTGAGAGCGGAACGAGACTAGCACTGGCACCAAGATCGCATAAAGCCTTGAACTTGTGGTTGCCTATGCCGATCGTTATTGCAAACCTTCCTGGATCTCCTAGCTTTTCCGGTAGAGCTATTGATCTGACTTCATCCTGCAGCTCTGTAATGGACCTTTTTCTTCTAAGAATATCTTTCAAAATTTTTGTGTAAGCCGACATTTCGCTTAGGGCCTCAACGAATGGGATGGAAATATTAATGCCCTGAAGAATCTTAACGAAACGCTTGAACTTACTCTCAGTAGAGTCCATAGATTTCTTAGTTGGAAATGGAAGAGATTTCACCATTCTCGGAACCATGTTAGGCTCGAGAGGTGGGAGTACCGGGTCGACACTGGGGTCGATTGATGTCCTCGGCGGGTCGTTACCGACCCTGGTGGGGTCGTTAACTACCCTGGGATTGAGAGGGAGGCTCGGTTTAGTAGACTTACCTGGGTTAGGGTCGTTAGGGACCCTCGGAGCCTCGTCATCCTGGTTTGTAGGCTCGGTATGTGCTCTCGCTGGCTCGTTAACGAGCTGGTTGGCGAGGTCCTGTTCCTCCTTCTCTTCAACTTGAATTCTCTCCGGTAGTGTCTTCCCACTTCTGAGGTGTACCGCTGCTATTTGGCCTCTAGGGTTCTCCTCGGGGCGGCCCGGGAGTTGCCCTTGTGGTCTTGGAATCCGTGCGGCTAGGTCCCCTAGTTGGGAATCAACACTCCTCTTCCAAATATCGAACTCTCCCCATCTTTTATCTTGTCGGTTCAGTTTGGCTTGAACGTCATCAACTTTGTTGTTCACTCCGTTGATGCTCTCCTTTATTTCCTGAACCCATGATGGCGTCTCTTGATGGCCTGGAGGTCGATATGGTGCAGGTCGTCTATCTGGTGGGGGCCCTGCGTAGTTTTGACTTTATTCTGATTGCCCCATGGTTGATAGTTGTTCGACCTGTCATTATAGGTAGGTTGGTTCCTGTATGGTCCTCGCATATAATTCATCTCAGCTATTGTCTCAGCGGCTCTAACCTGCTCAATGTTAGTGCAAGCAGAAGTACTATGTGCAGAAGAACCACATTCTTGACATGATTGAGAGGATTTTAGAAAACTTACCTGTTTCCTCAGACGGTTGACCTCGTCTTGTAAGAATTGATTTTTCACATCTGGGTCAACTTCATCTCGGTTGGGTATGTAGAGACGTTTTTGAGTTTGTGGAGTCTGTTGGGTTCCATACATAGCATCGTCATTCGCCAGCTTATCCAACAGTTCCCACGCCTCTGTCGGGTTCATCTCTATAAAACCGCACGCAGTATGCGTGTTGATGCGGTTCTTGGTCTCTGCGTTGATACCCTGAAAAAAGATTTCTTGCAAAACATATAAAGGTTGTCCATGAGTAGGGCACTGTCTAAGTATCTCTTTGAATCTTTCCCATGTTTCAACGAATGTTTCATTAGGCAACTGGTGATAAGAGGTGATGCGTTTCCTCAATTCTGTTGTCTTAGCAGGAGGAAAAACTTTGTAAGAAATTGATCATACAAAGCTTTCTAAGTCCTGATAGACTTAGAAGGTAGGCTCTCCAACTAGTTCAGGGCCTTTCCAGTAAGAGACCATCTAAAAGCTTTTAATAGAACATATTCTAACGAGACATCTTGAGCAGCTATGGTATCACATAAATCAAGAAAATTTCTAATATGCTCCATAGGGCGCTCAGCAGGTTTCCCTTCAAACTGAGCCCGTTTAATTAAGGATATAAATTGAGACTTGATCTCAAAAGGTTTCTCTATCGCTGGAAGCACAATAGGAGATTCTGGCACCCTCAGTTCCGGATGCATGTACTGTTTGGCATTCCTTGGATAGGCATCTAGCTCTTCTTGTAGTCGAGCCTTGTCGGCTCGTTGACGCTCAGCTTCTGCGTCTGCGCCGTCCTTCTCGGCTTTCAGTGCCTCCATCTGGGTCCGGAGGATCTCCAACTCTCGAGCCATCTCTTCTTCTGTGGCCATGGCTCGGTTTTCTCGGAGTCGACGGTGCAGGGAACGTTCGGGTTCTGAGTAATAACCTGTGTTATCAAACTGAAGCCTTCTTCGTCCTACCGGCATACACTGAGAAAACAGACAAAGAAAACAAAAATTAAAAACAAAAACGGGGTCGGGCTATTCCCGAACCCAAAGATAAACTAACAACTCGTTGCTTCCCCGGCAACGACGCCAATTTGTTGATAGGGTTTCTCGGCCAACAAATAAATTTGTAAGTCAAGACCCCGCTGAGTATAGTGAAGTCAGGATCGTTCCACAGGAAGCAAGATTGTTCGTCTATCAATCTACTAAAAAGCAAACAAAGACAAATAAAAACACTCACGAGCAGCCTCGTTAACGACGTTGTCAGGGTCGTTAACGAACCACCGAACACAAAAGAATCAACTAACGACCTAATTAAATTCTAATTAAAATTCGGTACCGAGGCAAGTACTCAGCAACGAAAATTCACCAGAAATAATTCAAATAAAACAAGAATCTAGGACTAGGTACACCACAACATAGCCAAGCATAAGGATTCATAAGAAGATAAGATCATGCCTTTAAACAGATAGAGTCATCAACTTTCGTTGACTTAGCAAGTAAATTAACAAACTTTCGCATCCTAATTCACTTAATTGCTTGTTTTGGATCTAAAGCTTGAAACTTTCGTATTCAAACAATATCAACCTTCAAGTTACTAACTTTCTCTTTCAATTAAGTTAAAAACTCAAATTGCCTCAACTTTCGTTTCGGTATAAGCACAACAAACCATTCTCAATTAAAGATAAAAGGCATTCACAACTCGATCTTACTCATCAAACATGCTCAACTATGCTGGGCTTAACCCCGACCCTAGAAAAGGAAACTACTCACTAATCATAACTAAGAAACTAAAAACTTCAATCAAAAGAAACATTGAAACAAAACTCAAATTCAAATTAATAAGAAAATATCGTCTTACAGAGATTTAGAAGAAATCGAAAAACATCAAAATACCGAACCACAATCACGACCAACGACCTCGGTGACTATCGTCTACCGAACCTCCTCGGTCCTCTCCGATCCGACTTTCTCTCTCTCGGCCCTTCGAAAATCTCTCCTCAAAATTCTCCCCCTAAAGCTTCCTCCTTTCTATGCTAGATAGAAGGGTATTTATACTAAAAAGCTAAAAACTAAAAAGGCTAAAAGATATAAACTTTCCGAAAAAGATAGAAACAAACCCTAAAAGATAGAAATAAAATCTAAAAGATATTAAGACCTAAAATACACATTCTAATAACCCCAAAAGATTCTAAAAAGATACTCAACCGACACGGAAATAAATTCCCGCTCAGGATCGGTGATTTATAAAATAAATACTTCAAATCTTCTTCTTCGTGGCCTCGTTAACGAGCCCTCACAGCCTCGTTAACGAGCCTGGGCTTTGTTTTCTTCCACACTTCCTCTTGTAATCTTGAGCTTTGACTTCTTTAATCTTGCACTCCTTCGTCTTTCGTTGTAATGCTCCAAATTCAGCTCCATTTAGCTCCTTTTCCTCGCTAAAACCTACAAAATTCACAAAATAGCGTAGATTCCACTCTTTTCATAGAAATATGCAAAACTATCTAAAAACACTCAAAACTAAACCTAAACTAAACAAAACTAAACCTATTAAGCAAAGAAAACCTACTAAAAACTATACTAAAAATGCGAACATCACCTAACCTTGCAATCGTTTTCGATGAAGACACTATGGAAGCCTTTCGAACAATGATTCACCAAATGGTGCGAGAAGTTGTTCCGGAAGTCACACAAAATCAAGAAAATCAAGCAAATAAGGTGCATCAAGAAGAGGATAGGGGAGATGACGATATTCGTGGCAAAGGAGTTGAGATGAGCTTTTCTAACGCTCTCAAGACATTCAATGCAATGAAGTCGCTTACTAATGTCTACACTATGCAGACATTCAAAATTTATAATAAGGCTTTGCCTTGTTCAATCCATTAAATAAACTTATGCTATGTTCTAACTAAGTGTTAGAACTCTGTTCCCTTAAGTGGACTCGGCCCCTTTCATAGCCTCCAAACCCTTAAAAGTCATTAATGCTATGTAAAGTTTTGAAACGTAATAAAGATAAATGCTAGTGCACATTAAAGGACATCAAAATCGGGCTGGTTTTAGAAGACCAACCCGACTCTCTGTCCAATAAGGGCACGAGAGGTTTTCTAGAAACTTGCGTGTAATTAAAACATTCCCACCAATAAACTACTCTAAGAAGTTCTACAATCTCGTAGTTTGTTCTTTTTCGGTTTAGAGTTATCTCGCTTCGAGATATACTCATTTCCGTCCTTAAGCTTCATATAAAGGTTATACATTTCAAACACATTTCACATACCTCTTTAAAGATTTGTTAACTTACCCAGATTACCCTTGAGAATTTCTGTTCTCACTTGCTTAGTCTCCTTAGACTAATTCCGCTCTTTTCTGCATTTTTGC
Organism: Fallopia convolvulus; assembly: GCA_964016875.1. Taxonomy (NCBI): domain Eukaryota; kingdom Viridiplantae; phylum Streptophyta; class Magnoliopsida; order Caryophyllales; family Polygonaceae; genus Fallopia; species Fallopia convolvulus. The sequence goes on along the minus strand of OZ024724.1, from coordinate 39,139,138 downwards.
CTGGTATTTCTCGCCCTTCGCGACAAATGCCAGACTCTAGTAAACATCCATCGAAGGTTTAACGAAGGAAGAATCAAGGAAGTTGAAGGAAGAAAGGTCAAGTCTTCTCAAAGATATTTCTTCCGTATTTTGGATTCACTACGCCTTGCAAGAACAAGGTTTCACTACTTCTGCTGCTTAAACTCTTTCATGTTTTGTTATTTGAAACTAAGTTAAGGATGTAATGACAACAATTAAAGTCTAATGCTTGAGCATTCTTATTAATATGTAATATCGTTAGATTTCCGCATTTCTATTTAAATTTAATACATTATAAAGCCTTGGGTGACTTTGGATGGTAAAATCCGAGGTCACTGGCGTTAATACCCATTGTTGCAAAATAGGGGTGTTACAATTATGGTATCAGAGCCCAACGTTTTGTTTTTAAAACCGAATACTTTTGAAACTGAAAATTTTCAAACCAAAGTCTTTATCTTCAAACCGAAAATTTTTATTATTAAAATCTTCTTTTCTATCTTCCAAAACATAAGTAATAAGTCCTTGAAATTTCATAACTTAGTCAATTTTATTGAAAAATTTCAAAGTTTAATTCATTCTAAGAAAATTTACAAGTTAGAAATTTCTTTTAAGTTCAAGTGTTACTTAATCTATTTCAGAAGATAAAAAAAAATTCTAAGTAATTTTGTGAAAAGAAAAGTTCTCTTAACAACATTCTTATGTTTAAATCCTTGTTTAAATTTCCTTACTTCCTTCAAAGATCTCCATCCTATAGATGTTGAAACCCGAAATAATCTGCACTATAAACGGAATTATAAAAATACTAACTCTCAGGAATTCGTACAACCAAACGGTTTTCGTACGTGGATTATTCCTCCTCTCCACCCCTCAGCCGATTGTTTTTGTGCTCTTTACGAATAAAGCCTTTAGACCTTATACCGTTTATAGCGCGAGCTCACTCGGAGATCAAACACGTCGAGCTTTGGCAAACGAGATAGTTCTCGAGCCAGAGAGGATCTTCGACCCTTTAGATTGTATTATAGCCTTTCTATATATACCATTTTGCTGCTTGCCATTTGCGATCGAGCTCAATGTGGGAAGTAATTTTGATGTTTGCACACAAATGATGCATGTCACGTGGCCATTTATTAATGGACCAAAGAAAACACATCATATAACCAGCCTATTTTGTTGACCGGATTGCCAACGTGGAGTATACATGCATGGAATTGATATTGAATCACATGAATTAATTAGGATTAAACCCGTTTTAGAGTTATATATTGCTTTTAGACGTGTGTACATAACGCAATGTGTATTCCCGTTATTATATTTGCTAATTTCCCCTTTATTATTTAGTGGGTATTTTGCGCACCATCACAACCCCTTGGCTCGGTGTCCTCGTTCCGCGAAGGCAACGAGACAATAAACAGGTGCGACAATTAGCATAAGATGCTTGCGCCCTTTCCGAGAGTTTGGACCTCGTCCATAGAGGGTTTGGACCTCAACGAGATTTTCCAACCCCGAGCGGGAAGCGAGGGGTGGATTTTTAACGATATTCCCCAACCCCAAGCGGGAAGCGAGGGGTGGATTTTAACGAGATTCTCCAACCCCAAGCGGGAAGCGAGGGGTGGACCTCGAAACCATAAAACCGAGAATCTCCAACCCCAAGCGGGAAGCGAGGGGTGGACCTCGAAACCATAAAACCGAGAATCTCCAACCCCAAGTGGGAAGCGAGGGGTGGACCTCGAAACCATAAAACCGAGAATCTCCAACCCCAAGCGGGAAGCGAGGGGTGGACCTCGACACCATAAAACCGAGAATCTCCAACCCCAAGCGGGAAGCGAGGGGTGGACCTCGAAACCGTAAAACCGAGAATGTCCAACCCTAAGCGGGAAGCGAGGGGTGGACCTCGAAACCATAAAACCGAGAATCTCCAACCCCAAGCGGGAAGCGAGGGGTGGACGTCGAAACCATAAAACCGAGAATCTCCAACCCCAAGCGGGAAGCGAGGGGTGGACTTTTAACGAGATTCCTCAACCCCAAGCGGGAAGCGAGGGGTGGATTTTAACGATATTCTCCAACCCCAAGCGGGAAGCGAGGGGTGGATTTTAACGAGATTTTCCAACCCCAAGCGGGAAGCGAGGGGTGGATTTTAACGAGATTCTCCAACCCCAAGCGGGAAGCGAGGGGTGGATTTTAACGAGATTCTCCAACCCCAAGCGGGAAGCGAGGGGTGGATTTTAACGAGATTCTCCAACCCCAAGCGGGAAGCGAGGGGTGGATTTTAACGAGATTCTCCAACCCCAAGCGGGAAGCGAGGGGTGGATTTTAACGAGATTCTCCAACCCCAAGCGGGAAGCGAGGGGTGGATTTTAACGATATTCTCCAACCTCAAGCGGGAAGCGGGGGGTGGATTTTAACGAGATTCTCCAACCCCAAGCGGGAAGCGAGGGGTGGATTTTAACGAGATTCTCCAACCCCAAGCGGGAAGCGAGGGGTGGATTTTAACGAGATTCTCCAACCCCAAGCGGGAAGCGAGGGGTGGATTTTAACGAGATTCTCCAACCCCAAGCGGGAAGCGAGGGGTGGATTTTAACGAGATTCTCCAACCCCAAGCGGGAAGCGAGGGGTGGATTTTAACGAGATTCTTCAACCCCAAGCGGGAAGCGAGGGGTGGATTTTAACGAGATTCTCCAGCCCCAAGCGGGAAGCGAGGGGTGGACGTCGAAACCATAAAACCGAGAATCTCCAACCCCAAGCGTGAAGCGAGGGGTGGACGTCGAAACCATAAAACCGAGAATCTCCAACCCCAAGCGGGAAGCGAGGGGTGGACGTCGAAACCATAAAACCGAGAATCTCCAACCCCAAGCGGGAAGCGAGGGGTGGACGTCGAAACCATAAAACCGAGAATTTCCATCCCCAAGCGGGAAGCGAGGGGTGGACGTCGAAACCATAAAACCGAGAATCTCCAACCCCAAGCGGGAAGCGAGGGGTGGACGTCGAAACCATAAAACCGAGAATCTCCAACCCCAAGCGGGAAGCGAGGGGTGGATTTTTAATTATAGAAAATTAGAAACTTTCGAGTATATTCCGAGTATAACTAATTAGAGAGTCGAGTTTTACGAGGCTTACCTCATTCCACGGCCATGCAATGTGTGTTTTTAGAACGGAGGTTGTGGCCATAAACCATACATGCATCACGTGATTATTTCCATGCAAATTTGTCGCCATGCATAAGTAGTGAGGGCGCAGCCACAATTATTTTTATAATCAACGCTTCTTCCGTGAGGAAGAGACCCTCGTTGATCGTAGCGAGGTTGATGGTGTTGACCCCATCATGGGAACGCCATGTATAACCACATGCAACATCATGAAGAATGGTTATCAAGTCATGGCAATAACATGTCTCATAAGAGGATCATCAAGGCAGTGAAATGGCAATCTTCGGCTCCTGCGAAGAATGGCCGAGATGTTTGGGTGTGTATGATGACCGCTAACTTCGGTCTGAGGATGGGTCATTGCGCGTCGCCAAGCCGGGACAACACCTCGCTGCAAAAAGGAGACATGGAGGTGTGGCGTTCCACCTTAAAGTCGAGACCATACGGCGCCGCGCACACCGCCCGAGTCTCTGAACACCGCTCACCATGGCCGTGGCCCGGAGACCGCGATGATCCAACCTCGTCCGGAACAACGAGACACCAAGATTATAGGCCCGACCGTAGACCCACAGGCACAAAACCGCGCGGGCTGGCCATTTAAACAAGGAGTTGATGCGATACTTTACTCCACGACCTCGCCGGCGAGACCCGCCTCGGAGTGGAGTGGTGACCGGCTCCGTACCAGGACCTCGTTTGCGTGGCCCCAATCATCTGACCTCGCTTGTTTGGCCCGAAGCGTCCAACCTCACTTCATCCAACCTCGCTTGTTCTTGTTGGCCATGATGTCTCTTGCTTCCAAGCCTCGCCAACACACCTCGCTTGTGAAGATGACCGCGATGACCGCCATGACCTTGCTTGTTTCCAAGCCTCGTCGACACACCTCGCGCACCGCCATGAAGTTTGGCCTCGCCTTGCTTGTTTGCTCCACCTCGCCACGCATGCTTGTTTGGCGCTTGGATCGCGCCGCACCGGAATCACGTCGCACCCACCATAAATAAAGGAGAATTGTGCCAACTTGTATCGGAGTAGGCCGCGAAGATCCGCCCCGGCGTAGACCTTGCTTGCCTAGCCAACCTCGTCCTCGCGTGCCGACCTCACGTGCCCCAAAGGAAGCACCCGACGAGATCGCCACGCCGAGTTTGTTTGGCCTAGTGAGAAGATGACCGCCATGACCTCGCTTGTTTGATCACACCATGGAAACAACGCCATGAAGATCACCGGCGCCGAGGCGAGGACGAGAGCGACCTACACCATGACCTCGCTTGGCATGACTTCGTTGCTTTTGGTTTTGCTCGGCATGACCTCGTTGCTTTTGGCCTCCTTCGGCATGTTTACCTCGCTTTACAAAGCGTATAGGGTCAACCTAGCTTTTTGGCTTTGGAAAGACCCCACTTTCTTGCCCTCGCTTCACTTGTTTGACTTTAAACAGCCAACCTCGCCTTTGCTTGCCAACGACCTCGCCTACTAGCCAATGACCTCGCCTACTATTGCCACCATTGCCATGGCCGAACGGGGGGAGAGGACACCCTTACTTGATTGTGACACGAGAGTAGGTCGGATTGGGAGAGCTATTTCCCACAGACGGCGCCAGTGTTGAAACCCGAAATAATTTGCACTATAAATGGAATTATAAAAATACTAACTCTCGGGAATTCGTACAACCAAACGGTTTTCGTACGTGGATTATTCCTCCTCCCCACCCCTCAGCCGATTGTTTTTGTGCTCTTTACGAATAAGTATTTGACCTTATACCGTTTATAGCGCGAGCTCACTTGGAGATCAAACACGTCGAGCTTTGGCAAACGAGATAGTTCTCGAGCCAGAGAGGATCTTCGACCCTTTAGATTGTATTATAGCCTTGCTATATATACCATTTTGCTGCTTGCCATTTGCGATCGAGCTCAATGTGGGAAGTAATTTTGATGTTTGCACACAAATGATGCATGTCACGTGGCCATTTATTAATGGACCAAACAAAACACATCATATAACCAGCCTATTTTGTTGACTTGATTGCCAACGTGGAGTATACATGCATGGAATTGATATTGAATCACATGAATTAATTAGGATTAAACCCGTTTTAGAGTTATATATTGCTTTTAGACGCGTGTACATAACGCAATGTGTAATCCCCGTTATTATATTTGCTAATTTCCCCTTTATTATTTAGCGGGTATTTTGCGCACCATCAATAGAATCAAAGGATATTATATATAAACACCGTCTTCTCCTCTACAGAAATGGCCACCACAAGAGGAACTAGCCACCGAAACAACCCGAATCAAGTTGGAGATGATCATGAAGAAAGTCAATCCGAAGTCAGAGGATTACCTCGTGCTAACCGTTCCCCTGTACCTAACCTTGCAATCGTTTTCAATGAAGACACTATGGAAGCCTTTCGAACAATGATTCACCAAATAATGCGAGAAGTTGTTCCGGAAGTCGCACAAAATCAAGCAAATCAAGCAAATAAGGTGCATCAAGAAGAGGATAGGGGAGATGACGATATTCGTGGCAAAGGAGTTGAGATGAACTTTTCTAACGCTCTCAAGACATTCAATGCAATGAAACCCGACTCGTATGATGGTAGTGGAGACCCTGCGGATATCCACAATTGGTTCTCTCATGTGGAGAGACTGTTAAGAAATGTGCACTGCTCCGAGGCTGACAAGGTGCATATGGATGCTCTGAGGCTTAAGGATGAAGCTGGGGAATGGTGGGAGAGCTCCAATTTGGCCACACATCCCGAGCTTAAATGGAGCATGTTCAAAGAGAAAATGATGAACAAGTTCTTCTCTACTGCTATGAAGGACGAAAAGTTGGATGAACTGTTTTCACCTAAGGTGGATGGACTAAGCGTTCTCGAGAGAGCTAAGAAGTTTAATCATTTACTCCAGTATGCCGGAGCGGAGATAACTACTGAGAAACAAAAGATCTGCCGCTTTCACAAATGGATGAGTGACACCATCAAGCCTTGGATGGTGAACTGCAAATTCTCGACATTAGAGGAATATGTGGATGCTGCGTACAGAATGGAGACCACCCTGAATGAGCTAAAGCATAGGAAGAACGACAGAGGAAAATCTCATCCCCAAAGTCGAGATGAATTTAAGAGGCCAGCTTCCCCACAGAGGTCAGGATGGTCAAAGAAAGGAAAACTGGAGTCAAACATGACTGATGCCACTAAAAAGTCTGAATACCGAAAAGGTTCTATAACCTGTCACAACTGTGGCGAACAGGGTCACTTCAACAGGAATTGCATCAAACCCAAGAAGACTTGTTTCACCTATGGAACGGAAGGACACCTCCGTTCCTATTGCAAGTAGAACAAGAATGGTTCAAGTCAGTTTAGGTCAGACCCAACTTCTCAGAACAACCAAGCCTCGAATAGGGTTGCAAGGAAAACCTCTTTCCAGTCCACTGCTCACAATAAAGGGAAAGGACCAATGACATCCCAGAGTCAAGGTCAACTACTCTATGAGATGCACCGCAAAGATAAACCTGTTGTCTTAGATGTTCCAGAGGAATAGATGGATCCCCCTTCCTATCCAAGTTTCGTAATCATGTTAGTCTTTCCTTAAAGGCACTTTTGTATCCCAATAATAGTTTAAAAATCTTGAACCATGAATGTGACACTCTTCCTCATAAGAGTGTCTCATTTTGAATTCTATATTATGATTATAGGTCATCATATTATATCCTTATGCGTCGAACCAAAGATCATGTTATCTTAATATAAGAGAAAGTTTCGATCCAATACGTGGTTTAACTTTACGATGCATTCATCGTATTACGAAGTTCACCTCAAAATTTTACATTTATGCCGGAATGAAACTATAAGTTTTACAAATCAAAAGTTTCATTATAGATTCATGGTGGTGAATAAGAATGGACTTTTATCTCCCATCTTGATCACGTGGTTGAGGTAGAAATTCATGTCTTATTCCTGTGAAGATATACACATTAAGCGACTATGTTGGAAATAGTTCCCCGATGCTGATCACATTGGTTGAATGAAACTACTTAGTCCCGCGAATTCAACCTTACAAAAACTACTTTCTTATAAGAATGTAAAAGTATAATATAGAATGACGCTCAAACCACTTCTCGATAGTTAATATGTTCAGGCACCTTCTCGTGTGCTATAAACATTGCTTGTTCCAATAAGTAACTACATTAGAAGTTCAAAATCGAAATTCTTCTTTGAAGGCATGGCTCTCACATATTCAAATATCGATTCCATCTCGAAAGTTTACTGAATATCCGAAGGAATTCATCCGCAATGACTCTATTCTTGAAGTATGGAATGGATTAGTCATTTTTTTTACTCGCCCTCAAGAGACACTCTAGTGCTCGTTTCAACTACGATGCTTATTATATAAGCAATTCGACCTTGTATCTAGGAAGGATAGTCCAGAATTTCCATAGGTATGACCAAGCTAACGGATGAGACCGCTTGACCAACTGCCTACTTTGCTAGAAAGACCAATTGGATTTTCAATCCTTTTCTTTCGATTCATCTAAACCACATAAGTACACATGTGGGAATCTCTCCAAGGAATACTAAAGTAATGACTCCTTAAGCAAAAAGGACACAATAGTAATTCGATGTCCGTTTTGTTCATCTTTTCCAAACCCTAGTTAAAGTAAAGGATGCTTGCTCCACTAATAACTTCAAAAAGATAAGATTCTTCTAGAATTTAAGTAAGTCATGAGGACCTTCCACTAACCCAATGGAAGGTTGTTGAGTGCTTAGATACGACAAGACCATGGAAACTCAAGTGAAGAGGCTATGTAATAAAGAAGTGCCTAGCTCGAGTACTCTAATCAAAGAATGATGATGAAGGTACAGCTTGGGAACATGGGAGGATGAGCAAAAGATGCATAGAAGTCTTCCCGAGTTATTCCATCTTAGTTGAAATCTTTTTAAGGGGGTACTACAAGCTTCATTTGTTCCGCTCGTAGTTTTGTGGATGTGGATTCCACATCTTTCTTCATAACCCTAGTTCTCCCTAGTTTCGGGGACGAAACTATTTTTAAGGGGGTACTATTGTAACATCCGTGAATTTTTCGGATAAATTTGAATTTTTTTTCTAGACATTCTAAACTAAATTATAGTATTATTAGGAAATATTTATTCGAGTAAATGAATTTATTATAGATGGAATTTAATAAATTCGTAACCAACGGAAATTTTATTCGTAAAACCCGACAGTGTCGGTATGCGTTTCAAACCGACTTTCGATCCTCTTACGAATGTGTTGGATCATTTAAAGAGTGGATTTGGGTGGGATTTTGGGTAGAGATTTCCCACTCACATGAGACTTATTTTATTAAGTCAATTTTTTTTCCCTCTTCCACTCACATGAGCAAGGATTTAGTCATGATGATTTTGATCTCCCACTAACACTTGTTAGTTGGCTTCTAAAGCTCCATTCTCTAACAAAGACACATAATTCTCTACCATTTCTTCTCATCCTTCAAACACTCTCTTCTCTACTCTAAAAAAAAAAACTCTCTTTTCTCTCCTTAAGAGCAAGAAAAATCAGCCACACTTTAATTCTCAAAGGGCTGATTTTTCACATGCAAACACACCTAAACTCCATCCTTGGCACACCCTAGCCACCACCACCACCGGACCTCCCTTGGCTGCCACCAGGCTGCGCCACCAGCAGCCACCAGGCGTGACACCAGCCACTGAGGAGCTGCTGCCAGCCCCCCATGCTCTCCTTGCTCCCCTTGTGTTGTTCTTCCTACAAGGACACAAGACACATTTAAAGGGTAATCTCTCAAATTTCTTTAAGTATTTTTCTTAGGATAATTCCAAGTATTTTTAGGAGTTTATCATGAATTAAAATCTCAAAATTTTAGATTTTATGAAATACCATTTTTTATTCATATCATCTTTGATAAATGACATGCATGCAAGAATTTTAAAAGAAAATTGTCTTATAAGCTTCTAGATGATTTTTTGAACTTCTTAAGATGAACAAGTTGATTTTTGAGCCTTAAAAATTCTGATTTTTTTATTTTTATTATCAAAGACCCCAACTTTTGTTCCTTTTCTATACAAAAATTCTTGATTAATGTAGATTATGACTTGAGAATTTTATACGATAATTTAGTTATGCATAAAACCAACATGCATGTCTTTCATAAGACTTTGAAAGCTTTTATATGATTTTTTTCTAGTTTGAATGATTTTCATAAGGACAAGCTTTGATCAATTAAGTTAAAATGTTCTTGCATGTAAGTTCAAGTGATTTTTTATAAAAATCAACTTAGTTGCATGTCTCTTCCTTTAACTTGTAAACTTGAGAATGTTTTTTTTTTTGTAAATGATCTTTGAGTAGAGAAAGAAGTAAAAGATTACAATGGGTTGTTTAACTCATATAAGTACTTGCATGTTAATAAAAATAATTATCTTAACTCTTGTCACCCTTACATGTGTTACTTATAAAATTTTGAATCAAAATCTCTATTAAACAAGTTAAGAAGTTGTTGGATGTTAAAAGATGGAGTCTTTATAACTTAAAATCTTCTTGCATGTTAATTTAAGCTAAGAAGAATTTGGTATAATTTATGGATGATCATTCTAGAACTAAAACTATCAAGTATAAAGATAATAGGTACTTAAAGAAATCTTATGGTTATGCATGTGATTTTTTTATAAAGTTGCGGACTAAAACTATACTTGCATGTGTGTTAAGAACTAGAAAAATGTTGAATTAAAACTTGTTAAACTTTCTTAGTAAAAAGGATGATTAATTTGATAAGTTTAAATCATAGTAAGATAACCTAAAATGTTGCATGTGAGATTAAAAAGTGTTTTTATAAAGTATTATACACATTCATGACAATCCTAAAATTTTCTATAATTTTATAAGAAGTAAATCATGACTTTAGAAATTGTGATCATAAGAATAAGTCTTATTAGTAGCTTTGCATAAAAATAATGGCAATTGGAAAAAGGTTTTAATTGTGGGTAAAATATACTTGCATGTCAAAATCATCTTTGTCACATAAACTTTTGGTTTAAAATAAAGTTTGACTTAGAAATAATAAAATACATGCACATCATATTTTAATTCTATTTTAAACAATTAGTGCATGTGGTTAAAAAAGGAATTTCTTTTACGTTTAAATAAGGCCTTACATGTTTTCTTTTATTAAATATTTTTAAAATCGTAAAGAGTACTATCTTGAAAATAATAATAATAATAAAGAATTATTATTTTTATATAGCTCATCTCAAACACATTTCACATACCTCTTTAAAGATTTGTTAACTTACCCAAATTACCCTTGAGAATTTCCGTTCTCACTTGTTTAGTCTCCTTAGACTAATTCCGCTCTTTTTTGCATTTTTGCCTGGTATTTCACGCCCTTCGCGACAAATGCCAGACTCTAGGAAACATCCATCGAAGGTTTAACGAACGAAGAATCAAGGAAGTTGAAGGAAGGAAGGTCAAGTCTTCTCAAAGATATTTCTTCCGTATTTTGGATTCACTACGCTTTGCAAGAATAAGGCTTCACTAATTCTGTTGCTTAAACTCTTTCATGTTTTGTTATTTGAAACTAAGTTAAGGATGTAATGACAACAATTAAAGTCTCATGTTTGAGCACTCTTATTCATATGTAATATCGTTAGATTTCCGCATTTCTATTTAAATTTAATACATTATAAAGCCTTGGGTGACTTTGGATGGTAAAATCCGAGGTCACTGGCGGTAATACCCATTGTTGCAAAATAGGGGTGTTACAAGCAAGGGAGGAATTACAATTCCTCTTCACCACGTAACATCAAAGTCAAGATATCTATCCTAAAATTTTGATAGGAACAATCTACTCGTATTGGATCGAGACTTTTATTCAGATGATGTAATTATATATCCCTGATTATAACACTCTTTTTATAGAAAGTGTCCTAAAAATAATGTAGACTAATAAAATTAGCTTAAACGGTTTTATTTTGCTACATTTAATTTGAAGGCTTCCGTTCCCGAGTATAATCTTAACGGGTACATAATTAAATAAGCAGATCTCATCCGATCAAGATATTTCTTTCATGGAAGTGATCGATCTTACTAGGTTGATAAAATCAATTTGAATGATTTTATTCTATCACCTTGAATTTTCTAGGAACAATTTCCATTTGAAATGAGTATAACGCGTAACAAAAGTGATTGAACGGGTATTAGAAAGGTGCCCGGAAATTTCCAAAAAAAAATATCTAGGAAAATAACGGATATTACAATACTACCCCCTTAAAATAGTTTCGTCCCCGAAACTAGAGAGAACCAGGTTTACAAGGTAATGAAAGTACAAACACGGACAAAAACTACATGCGGAACAAAGGAACTCGTAGTACCCCCTTAAAAATATTCCAACTAAGACGACACTAACTCTGGAAAACGATTTCGCATCTCCTGTTTGGTTTCCAAAGTCTTTTGCAAGTTATCTCTTCACCCCTACTCTTAGACCAAAGTACCTTGACCAGTGGTACTTCTTTATTACGAAATTTCTTCATGTGTCGGTCTAGGATTTGAACCAATCTTTCTTTGTAGGTGCCATTTGACTGAATCTCCACATGATCATAGTTGAGTACATGAGATTCATCGGGCACATATTTCTTAGCAGAGACACATGAAAGACGTTGTGAATGGTATGCGTTGATGGTGGCAACGCCAAACGATAAGCGAGTTTGCCAACTGTATCAAGTATCTCGAAAGACCCAACATAACGAGCATTTAACTTTCCTCATTTCCAAAACGAAAAACACCTTTCGATGGAGATACTCGAACAAAAACCTTGTCACCTACAGTAAACTCGACATCCCTTCACTTTAAATCAGCATACGACTTTTGTCGACTTTGAGTAGTCAACAATCTTTGTCGTATTAAAGCGATATCAGTAACAGTCCTCTCGACTAATTTTGGCCCGAGAATAATCTTGTCAGCATTGTCATCCCAACAGATTGGAGAACAACACTTACGGACATACAAAGCCTCGAAAGGAGCCATCCTAATTGTCGAGTGCCAGCTATTATTATACGTGAACTCTATCAGACTCAAGACGACGTCCCAACTTGTTGTGCGATCCAGCACACAAGCTTGGAGCATATCCTCGAGCGTTTGAATTGTCCACTCAGATTTCCCATCGGTTTGAGGATGGAAAGCAGTACTAAAATTTAATTCAGTACCTATAGCCTTATGTAACTTCTTCTAGAATCTCGATGTGAAACGTCCGTCTTGATCATAGATAATGGTTTTTGGAGTACCATGAAGACGAATCACTTCATGTATGAATACCTCAGCTAACTTTTGTACTTCCCACTTCATCTTAATTGCTATAAAGTGAGCACACTTGAGTCTTGGGTCTATCAATAACAACCCAGATTGCGTCTTTTTGCCCTTGAGTCTTGGGCAGATTGGTGACAAAGTCCATTGTAATATCCTCCCACTTCCATTTTGGGATATGAAGAGACTGCAACATTCCACCAGGTCTTCTATGCTCAATTTTGACCTTCTGACAAACTAAGCATATCGAGATGAATTCTGCTACATCTTGCTTCATGTTTGGCCACCAAAAGTTCCGGCTCAAGTCTTTATACATTTTACTTGCTCCAGGGTGAACTGAATATGCAGATGAATGCGCTTCTTTTAAAATGACATTTTGAAGTTCGTCCACGCCAGACACTCAAACACAGTTTTGGAACCAAAGTGATCCATCATCCTGAATGATGAACCCGGGTAACTTACCTTCATGCACTTCTCCACTGATCTTGATCAACATCAAATCTTATGACAATATTTCCTTGATCTAGTCAACCAAAGTAGGATGAACTTCTAGAGTATTCATGTAACCTTGTAGTCTTCCAAACCAAACTTCTAAACCTTCTTGAATCAATTCTAATTGTAATTTTGGTTGAACAGTCAACATGGCTATCAAACTCTCTTGAGTCGTCTTGCGGCTCAAAGCGTCAGCTAAAATATTAGCTTTACTAGGATGATAAAGTAACTCAATGTCGTAGTCCTTGATTAGTTCCAGCCATCTTCTCTGCCTCATATTTAATTCCTTCTAAGTGAACACATACTTTAATCTTTTGTGGTCAATGAAGATTTGACATTTGACACCATACAGGTAATGTCGTCAAATCTTCAACGGGAACACCACAACTGCTAATTTCAGGTCATGTGTCGGGTAATTCACCTCGTAGGTTTTGAGTTGGCGAGATACATATGCAATAACTTTTCCAAGTTGCATCAACACACATCTGAGACCCTGTTTCGAGGCATCACTGTACACCACATACCCTTCATGTCCATCTGGAAGAGTTAGAACTGGAGCGATGGTTAAACGCTTCTTAAGCTCTTGAAATCTTTCTTCACACTTCTCATCCACACAAACTTCTTATGGACCTTACAAAGCAACTTGGTCATTGGTAGAGCAATCTTCGAGAATCCCTCTATGAACCTTCGATAGGACCCTGCAAGCCCGAGGAAACTTCTAACCTCCTTCACATTTTGAGGTTGTTTCCATCTACGACTGCCTCAACTTTTGGTGGGTCTACGATAACTCCGTCTTGGTTAATCACATGGCCTAGAAAGGCCACTTCCTTCAACCACAAATCACACTTTGACAATTTGGCATATAATTGGCTTTGACCTAGGATCCTCAAAACAATCTTGAGATGTTCCTCATGTTCGACTTCACTCTTGGAGTAAATCAGAATATCGTCCATGAACACCACCACAAACTTGTCAAGATATTCATGGAAACAATGATGCATAAGATCCATGAACACGGCAAGTGCATTTATTAGTGCGAAAGACATCCCCACATTTCAGGCCTTGACATGTAACTAAATTGATTGAACGGGTATTAGAAAGGTGCCCAGAAATTTGCAAAAAAAAAATCCAAGAAAATCACGGATATTACATATGTCGTCATGGAACTTGTATAGTAGAGGTTCAAACTTGATCGGGGGTATGCATCTCAAGTATGGCCTGGAAAAGACCGACGATACAAAATCTTTTCCGACGATAGCCAAAACCTATGAGCCCTTAAGGGAACATTCCGGGCCTCGACGGTGTCTGAGGGCAGGATGTTCTCATCCAATTAGCGTATCAAGGGAATTTTCCATCTAAGATCCCGTGCAGTTTCGCTTCCCACAATCGCGGCCTCCATCGAAACAATTTTCACAACCGCGGCTGCGAGCATATCATGGCTTGCGATTTCGGTTGTGGCGCCAATATCTAGACATCTTGAAACTTCGACATGTATCGAGGTATTGATCGAGCCTCTCGAGCAGGCAATCGACGTTGCTAAGGCATCAACAAATTTGTTTTGATCCTGCGAGCATTGTTTAAGATCAAACAACTTGAATTCTTCTAGCATATTGCTTTCTCTTTCTCCGTATATTTGAGCATCTTTGACCCTTTGGCTTCATAATGCCCCATCACTTGGTTCACTATCACCTGCAAATCAGACAAAATGATCAAGGTGGCAATCCTGAGACTAGTTGTCGTTCTAATTCGAGTATTAATGCTTCATATTCGGCCTCATTGTTGTTGGTGTCGAATCCAAGGTGTACGGCGAGCTGAAGCACCTAATTGGTAGGTGAAGTAAGTACAATAAAAGCTCCAGATCCTTGATTGTTACTTGCTCAATTGATTCAAGGATCCACTCTCTGCTGCATTTTCGGGGTAAGCCACAATCGCGGTTTCACGAGCCTTGACCACGATGCTCTAAAGTAGGGAAACATCCCCATTCTCGAGGTTATCCACGACCACGACCTTGCAAGCCGTGACCGCGATTTTTTGTTGTCGATTGAATTCCGTGATTTTTGAGATTGTTCGAGATCACGAATTCGCTTGCCACACTTGCAGTGTTGATCGGTATGATGGAGAACTCGGCTATGAAATCCGCCAACACTTGCCCCTTTATAAGGGTCTAAGGCATATACTTGATTTCGTATTGTCCCAACTCCACCGCCCACTTTGCGACCCTTCTCTCAAGTTAGGGTTGTGCAACCGGGCCGGACCGAACCGGACCAAGTATATACGGTTCGGTAAAGACCGGTGGACGTATTTTAAAAAAAATTTGGACCGTCAACTGGACCGGACCATTATGGTCCGATCTCGGGTTTAGACTGGATTATAATTATTGTAGATCATTACTCTTGCAACGATATTTTTTCCTCTCTTTATTAAATTATCAAACAAGATGATTTTAATTAGTTAGTCAAAGACCTACCAAAATAGTTCAATCAACATGTACTTTGTTAATTGTATCATTGTGTAAAAAATAACAACGGATAATTGATATCTACTTTCTCAATTGGCCAAAGAACTTGATTCATTCAATAAAGAACTAAAATATGTCTCTAATTTTCCTTAAGATCAAAACAATTTCCCTATAAAAATTACAAACCCAAGTAAAAAAAATTAATAAAGATTAGAAATTACACAAACCTTATAATTAAACGGGTCTTACTGTCTAGACCGGGATTTTCCTGTTTGGTCCCGGATTTGGACCGGGTTTGAAATTCCAAAAATATTTGTACCGTGGATGGACTGTCTCGATCCCGGTCTTGGACCGGACCGTAAAATTCCGATCTGGTCCGGTCCGGTCCAAGTTTGAACAACCCTACTCGAGATCCAAGCTTGTAAGGAGCACTCGAATAGGATAGGCCATAACGACTTGAATTGGGTGCTCGTGAAAGTAGTGGTTGACTTTCGAGATACGGTGACTAGGGCTAGAAGCAACTACTCGATAGGCGAGTACCCTGTTGCGGCGTCGAGCAACGTCTTCCTTGTGTAGTAGACCGGTCTTTGATTTCCATTTTTCTCTTTAATCAAGACAGCGCTAACCACGTGAGGGGACACGGCTAGATATAACTTCAAGTTGTCACCTTTTTTGTGCACTATCAAGATTGGAGGTGACTGCAAATATGCTTTGAACTTTTAAAAATCCTCCTCGCACTCTTGGCTCCATTCGAACAAGCGACCCTTCTTTAAGGCTTTGAAGAACGATTGGCACTTATTCAAAGACCAACTAATGAATTGATTGAGGGTTGCAACCATTCATATCAACCTTTTCACCTCCTTAATGTTACTTGGGCTTGTAATGGCGTCGAGGGCTCGAATCTGATCCGGACTTGATTCGATTCCTTGGCGAGTGACGAGGTGTCATAAGAATTTACCCGAACCAAACAGGTATGCGCATTTTGCGGCGTTGAGCCTTTGTCGGGATACTCGAAGGAGGTCGAAAACATCTTGCAAGTCGTCTAAATGAGAAGACGCCCTCTGACTTTTGATCACCATGTCGTCGATGTATGACTCAACAATCTTCCGGATTTTTTATTCAAATAGTTTGGTGACGAGTCGCTGAAAGGTTGCCCCGGTGTTCTTTAATCCAAAAGGCATCAACTTATAGCAAAAAATCCCTTGTGATGTGATGAATGCGGTTTTCTCTTGATCATCTTCATGCATTGGGATTTGATGGTAGCCTCAATATCTATCTAAAAAGCTCATTCACTCGTGGCCTGTAGTAGAATCCACTAGCTGGTCGATCTTTGGAAGTGGAAACAAGTCCTTCGGACATGCTTTGTTGAGATCGGTAAAGTCCATGCAGACTCTCCAATCTCCTGTCTTTTTCTTGACTACGACGGTGTTTGCCAACCAAGTCGGGTACCACACTTCCCATATAGCTTTGGCTTCTTGCAACTTCTTTATTTCGGCAACCACGACTTCATTATGTTGAATAGAGGATCGTCTTGCTCGTTGTACAATTGGCTTTGCGTTCAGGAGAATGTTAAGCCTATGGCAAGAATGTTAAGCCTTGCTCGAACGTCACACGCAGCCGATCGGGTGAATCGCGACCATCGCCGCTTGCACAAGTCCCAAATTTTCTCCAGGAAACCATCAGTTTTTCCTTGCTAAGGTTCCGTCATTTGGATGATGGTTGATCATCAATATGCAATTTGCGACCAAGATTTTGACTTTGGGTCATCGGGAGTGCACCCGAACCGACTCATGGCTCGGTCGGCCATTGTTCTCTAGAAGGACGTGGACTGGTTGACAAGGGGTTGGCAAGTTCGCACCTTGCCCCAACGTCGTCGAATTCACAACGCTTGTTGCTTTTGGCGCTAGCCGCGGTCGCGGTGATAAACCGCGGTCTTGTTGTTGCCTAGGGTTTGCGCGAACCCTGAGGCGACGCTCTTCTACTGCTTTGCTCACCATGTAAATTTCTTGTATGCAAAACTTTCGTGGATTTGAATCTCCGTTTCCCACAAACGACACCAATGCGCTAAAAAATTCGCCTTTTTGCCCTAATGAATGCTCATTGAATTTTGCCTCTTCTCCTTCCGTTCCAAACTTGTTCTTCAACCTAGGTCCCCCTAATCCCCTTTTGATGCCTAAGTCAAAAGAGTAGTTCATCAATTGAACGTCGATGTAAAGGTAAGACTTGCAAGCGAATATTAAATGTGCTTATCATACACGGAGAATACATGTATTTATAATTGAAGAAAGGGAGTAGGAGGGGCCGAAAATCACCCCCTAGGGCCGACTAAAATACCTGTCACCCAAGCAAGCGGTATCTTGGTTCTTAATCCACGTGGAAATTCTATCTTTCAACTAAGAGAGATTCTTCCATTATAGCGATAATACAAACAATAATTTACAACAACAACAACAACAACATCAACCCAAATGAAACTCGGTAAGAAAATAATAAACAATGAAATTGAAAAGATACTTACAGAAAATACTTTTTAATATTTATCCGTTGACAAATAGAGAATTGACTATTCAAACAAGTGCAAAAGTGTGCATCTATGTTTCATATTGTGTTTTTTAAAGGATACATTCATATATTATGAAAGTGTTTTGTACGATTGAGAGTATGGTTGGTCATAGAATAAATGATTGTCAAATTTCTAATGACTAAAGAGGCATAATTGTTGACTTCGGAGTATTCTTTTTTAATATATTGCCAGTAGATATTAATAAAGATAAGTAAAAAACTTTTGAAGTCTTTTCAAGAGAGAGATTTCCACTTAATAAGTCTAATAAGTATTTTATGTTATTTTACTTCTGGTGTATAATTTAATTAAGGCGTGGACTTTACTAAAGTTTACCATTCTTAAATACTAACATTCCTACACTAACTTGTAGGGTGATGATGAAATACTAATAACACATTATCATCAATGTTTTCCGGTATATATAGGATAAAACTTCACATTAGGCAAGCTTTTTTGATTGAAAATTAATTGTTTTTAATGGGGTTTATTATTCTAATCCAAGGATTTTTTTTATGAATACAGAGTCTTATTTTATGCGTTAGGCCATAATGCGAAAAAAAAAATCCAACTTTGTAAAAGAAACAAGATTCAATTTAGTAAGGACATAATCATTGTAGTCGGATTTCTGTTACAAATGCAATTGAGAAAAAGACACAATTTAGTAAGGACATAATCATTGTAGTCGGATTTCTGTTACAAGTTATGCAATTGAGAAAAAAGACACCATATCTATGGACAAGCATGCAATATCGTATTTCATTAATACGATAATCTTTGGATTCCCGTACCAAGACACTGTAAAACGAATTCAAAGGAACCGGGGAAGGGGAATGGTCGGTGTCAGGGGAAAAGGAGACGAGGCAGAGAAAGAGAGATAAGGGCAAAATAACTTTCTTCTTCTTATTCTTAAGATACTGATTTACGGTATTTATATCAGCTGTTCTATCGGTTCAATAAAAAACGTCATGAGAAAGAACCGAAAAGAAAATCCATGAAGAAGTTTATAAACTCGATTTAAAAAGTTACATTAATAAATTAAAATACTAATAATAATCCTTAAGCCAGGCGGGGTGCCGGCGTTCTCGAGTTGGTCGACCTACTGAAGTCGACGAATCTACGTATGGTGTATCATTCATATCTTGATCTTCTTTCTTCTCGGATGAACGGTGGTACGTTCTTGCGTGGTCGTTGTTCAACTAATTGAATCCATCAAGTCATCGTAGGGCATCTCATATCGGTAAAGCGGACACACGTAGTTGTTGTCGAGCCACTTGTTCAGGCAACTCTCGTGGAAAACATGGGAGCAGGGCATCGTAAGCGACTCGCAATGCTTCTCAATCTCATCCATGCATATCATGCATTCGTGCTCGGACTCGCTCCAACTCCTCTCTAACTCCTTGCTCTCTTGCCCGCATCTCACCATGTAGAGGCCTATCCGCGACTCAAGTGTGGCGGGCTTCGCCCGGGGTTCCGCCTCCTCGAGTGATTCCCTGATTGCCCTATCAACGTCGATCTCAACGGCACTCACATGCGGCCAGAAGTTGATGTAAACGGCGTAGACAACAGGGAAAGGACCGCCGCAATGGAAGTGGCCGTCTCCGAGGGTGGTGAGTATGAGGTCCTCGACAACTCTCGTAGCGCGGCGCTTGCGAACTTGTGGAAAGTATCGGTATATGATCGCGCTGGCCAACCATGCTTTCGCATATGTGTAGTAGTCTTCGAAACGGATGAAACCGGAGCAAGAAAAGCAAGGGATGGTGCGGCAGATCGTCTCGTACGCGTCTGAGTCCGATCCATATGCAATGGAGACGTCCATTAGTGTGCACCGCGGTTGTTGGGCGGCGGTGGGGGCTCGGAGAACCCAGTCGCTTCTGTAGAGTTTGTGAATGCTGCACGACATCGCCATGAGGCTTGATTAATTAATGCAAGCTGTGTACGTGGGAGATCTAAAATTTAGACCTACCAATTTATATATAGAGGTGTACATGTACCGCGTATAATATTTATATTTGGAAAGTTATATAAACAAAATCTTTAATGTCATGTAGAATCGTAGATTCTTTCCTTGTATATTGGTATTAATTAGTTGCGTTGAGTAAATTAATACGAAGTGTTTATTTTTGGTACTAATAAGAAATATTGTATATGCTTGGAAAGAAAGCAACAAAACACAAGTTAATAAAGCAACAAAACACAAATTAAATTAAATAAATACAACTAAATAAATTATTTCTATTATATGGATCTTAACCTATACCTAATTAAAGGATACTCCCTCCGTTAAGGTGTCATTTTAGAATTTGTCTTAAAAATTAAAAAAATTATTTTATTTTACTCAAATACCCTCAATCTTGTTAAGATCTTTTGCCTTAATTTGTATATTAATGTAAATATCTTTAATTAATAGGGATGTTATTGGAAAAATGGGTTAAAATAAGTCAAATGACAATTTTTATTGAACAAGAAAATCCGGCTAAAATGACAAGTTCAGCTTAACGGAGGGAGTATATGTTAGGAAAATCGTTGAATTATTTTCCCACCAGCAAATTAAAAAAGCTAATTAAAATATGGTTAAAGTATCTTAAACTATACCTTAAAGGTATAAGTTAAGTATTCTTATTTTATAAACTAAAATCTTATTTGAAAATAAATAAACCCTATTAAAATAAATAAATTTATCCTATATAATACAAACTAATAAATTTCAAGGGTCATAACGTATATATACTTTGATATAGATTAGAAAAATTGTGGTATATGGAATTTGATACAATTCAACAAATTAAGATACACTAGTTCTACCTGTCGTACCATGTACGATTACGATTCAATATTTTGTAGACATTACAAATAGGATATGAATAGATAAAAATATAATATAAACTTTAATATAAGTAATTTATTGTTTGTAGAATGTATAATTTTTTTAATCAAATATTATATTCTTCATATTTTATTACTTTTCATGAACATAAATTTAGAGTTTATCAAATATTTCAATATATCTATCAAATATTTTATTATCTATTTTTATCAATTTTAAAAATTATAAATATTTATCATTATTTTTTTATAAAATAAAATCACTATATATCTATAAATAAATTAGTCAAAATATATATGTTAAAGATTTATATTTATTTTAAAATACAAAATATTTTATCTTTAATTTTAAATACTTGTATAAGAAAGCTTTCAAAAGATATTGTTATGCTAAAAGATATTTGTTTGATGTTAGAGATAAATTTAAATAGTTAAAAAGAATTTAATAGAAATAAGTTATAATAATAGAAATAAAAATTATTTTTTTTTAAATATGAGGTGGGGCTAGAATCGTTATGGTGGTTCAAAAAAATATACCTTTAATATATAGTTATAGATTGCTAGATACGGTTAATAATCTTTAATAAATGATAGTTGTATAATTTTTAATTGATTTTTGTTCAGTGTATATATCTAATTGATATTGTTTTTGGATTATAATAAGATGATTTATGTAAGAGATTTAAGTTGAAAACTGAATTTATATCATGATATGCAGTACATTATTTTTTTTTCTTTTTTAAATTAAAAATTCCTTATTTAACTTTAAGTAAAATTATAATTTTTATGGTAGAGGATTCTTATAGTGATTGGGGATCAAATGAGAACAATTCTTATTCTATAAAATGAGAACAATTCTCATCCGTTAATTTTGTGAGATTAAGGGTCCAGATGGACTGTTATCAACACTCACACTCTTCTATGTTTTAAAGCTAGAAGGGTATTTTTGTTACACTCCTCTATTTTTTTATAACTTCCAGCTCCTAAACATGCGTGTTTCTAGACAATCTCTCCTACGTGATTTAAGCCAACCGCGACGTACGAGATTACATACTCTCGATCTCCCATTCGATCGATACAAACTCTTACTCCAAATTGAAGAAACAATGAATTTAGGTAAGTGATTATGAAGAGTGCTTAAGAAGAGTTTTGCTTGGTGGATGCTTTATTGCTCTCAAATAATCCCTAAATTTGTTGTGGTTTAGGGTTCTTTGTCGCTTGAGATCATGGAGAAATGTGTTGTACTCTTGGTTCTGGGATTGGAAACAAAATTTTATAAAAACTAGAATTTAAATTTGTTTGTTTATTTGATTGTTCACAAAGTGTTTGATAAAATGTCTCAATGAAGATGTTTTGCTAAAACGTCTTGCAATATTGCCTATATTGTTCTAATTTGTGGATATGAAGATAATGTTGACAAATTGCAACATCTTTTCATGTATTGATGATGTTTTAGTGTGCAATCTAAAATGACCTTTTCATCATGTCTTGGAATATTGCATATTATTTTAATATCACATTGTTAAGTGCTTAGTATCCTTTGTTGGATATGATGCTTTGTGTATATGTCTATGCCCAGTTATCCACATTTACTAGTAGAAGATTGTTTTGAATCAGCAATTAGTACCCTTGTGATTTTTGATGGATCGCTTCACTTACAATACGTATTGTTATTTTATATGAACCGCATTGTTATTTTCAATGAACCTACTTGTTTAATATTATGAACCACAATGACAATATTTGTGAACCAACTGAAAAACGATATTTTGCACATTTTTACTAGATCGGTTCTTTTCCCCCCTTTTTATTTTAGGTTGTTCATCAAGCTCCGGTCATCCTAACTTGTTTCATTCGGATAATGATGCTAGCATTGATGAGGTTCAATTGAAGGGACTTGATAATGATTTTAGTGTTGATGAGGCTCCATTGGATGATCCCGATGAAGCTAGTGATGCCTACATTCTTCACTTATCGCAAGATTATTCTTATTTCATTCCCAAGATTAAACATTGAAGTTCTAGTTCTCTATTTATCTTTTTAGTAGTTGTTATGTGTTTTGGAGATTAATTTGTCTATTTTTTTATGTTACTTTGTGTTTGACAAATCACTTTGCTACATTGCAATTGCTTTTATGGTTGTTTTAGACTTCATGTCGAACCCAATGAGCCGAATGTCTTCTTTACAAATTTTATGGATTTTCTATTAAATGAACTGATTATATAAAATTCATGAACCTTCATGTTGAACACTATGAACCTTCATGTTGAACTCTATGAACCGCGTAATTAGTACTTGTAAAACAAATTTCAAAGTTTAAAATATTTTACTAATCTCTGTAAAATATACAATTTAAGTTAACGTAACAGATTATGACATTTATATCACTAATAGATCAACATCGAACAAAAATCATTAGATTTTCACTGCTTCCAGTCAATTATTGTATTTCAATATAATTTCAATCAACCAACAAGTATAAATTGAAATAAGGGTCTGGTTCACGTGCGAATGGACGCTCATGTGCGAAATAAGAAAGAACAAGAGTCGTTGGATCAAGAAAAATCAAAGGCGCTGATCATTTCACTTAAAAAGGGGAAAAAACGGCACGGGCGAATTATTGGCGAATTATCGCGTAGTTTTGAATAAAACGGAAATAGGACACGCGCCCAGATTGTTCATCAGTATTGTGGATTTTTTCATCAATAATGTGGATTTGCTCATCAAAATTGTGATTTTGTTCATCAAAACTGTGATTTTGTGTATAAATAAACTATTGCTTGTGCATCAAAAATCTATTGTTTGTACATAAAAAATAAACAAATGTGTATCAAAATTAAATTCAATATGTTCATCAACATTGTGATTTTGTTCATAAAAAACGAAAATATTTATTAATTGGTTTTGACATATTTGTTCATCGGTTTGTACATATTTGTTCATTAGTAACATCAATTTGTTCACTGGTTTATGCATATTTGTTCATTGTCTTTTTCATATAATTGTTCATTACTAGATGCATATTTGTTCACTAGTAACCTCAATTTGTTCATTGTTATATGCATATTTGTTCATTAATGACATCAATTTGTTCATAACTAAATAAGGCACAAGCACTACTCTTCGATTTGTTGCTACCTCGTTCTCTTAGCATACACCATATTATTGCAAAGTCAAATTCTTTATCCATTATCTTTTGCATTCAAGTTTCTACATCAAACTTATCTTAATTTGGTACTATATTGAGCACTTCATTCGTATTGACAAGTTAGCCTTAAAGCATTTCATTCATATTATACTTTGAATCAAGATAGCCTTAAAACACAAAATAAATGCAAAAAATGCACAAATAGATAGTCCTAAATGTAGAAGTTGATGGTATTAATAGTCCTAAATGTACAAGTTGATAGCCTTGACACATAAAAACATAAGTTTATTTCAATTCACAAATAAGGGTATAATAATGAACAAATAAGGTCATATCAATGAACAAATAAGGGTATATCCATGAACAAATAGGGTATATCAATGAACAAATAATGGTATACCAATGAACAAAAAAGAAGTATACTAATGAACAAATAATGGTATACCATGGGCATATCAATGAACAAATAGGGGTATATCAATGAACAAATATGGGTATATCAAAACTAATTATATGTGCATAAAAAACTACATAAAAAACTCTGAGTTTGGTTCAAATAAAACAAACTCTTATCCTAAAACTAACTCTTATCCTAAAACGAATGCACTTTTTGTAGTTAGTAGTGCACTTTTCATACTTCAGAGTGCACTTTTTCGCATTTGTACTTTTCGTACTTTTTAGTGCACTTTTCAAATTTTTTTAGTGCACTTTTTCGTAATGCACTTTTTCTATTTTTCAATGCACTTTTATATGAAAAGTGCATTATTAACTATGAAAAGTGCATTCGTTTTAGGATAAGAGTTCGTTTTAGGATAAGAGTTTGTTTCATTTGAACCAAACTCAAAAAACTCAATGCACAATTAGTTAGTATTGATGAACAATTGGTGAATATTGATGAACAAATCGCTATTTCTGATGAACAAACTGAGTGTGTCTAATAAAAACGTATTTTTCGAAAAATTCGGGAAAAATTCGTCCATGTCGTATTTTATTGAAAAATACGCGAATAATACATGAAAAATTCGTCTGTGCCGTATTTTATTTTTTTTAATGAATGTTTAATAAGGGACGTTGATTTTTTGGAATGAACGATCGAGATTTATTCTTATTTCCCACCCAGGCGACCATTCGCACGCGACTCTTCTTCTTGAAATAATAAGTACACTTAAAAACGCATGAATCAAACTTTAATGTACTATACCAAAAGAAAAAAATGTCATGAATCAAAATTACAACTAGTATGAATTAAAAGACATGAACCTATAAGATGAACTATTATGAACCAAACTTAATTTAATGTACTATGAACCAAAAGAACAAATGTCATGAACCAAAATTACAACTAGTATGAATTAAAAGACATAACTATAAGATGAACTATTATGAACCCGAGCTTACAAAATCATGAACCGAAAGAAGAGTTATAATGAACCAAAATATATAAAGCGTTTATAGGATTAGCTTATGTGAGATTTGAACTCACATCTATGTGCACATGCACATTGCTCTACCATTTGAGCTAAAAGGATAAAAAATATGCATAGTTAATGGCCAAGGGTGTAGCCATGGTGATCACCATTCTTACCAATCTCAAGAAACAAATGAATTCAACAATTCCATTTAAAGAGACATAACAAAAGGGTCAGTAAACATAATGAACAAACAGTTGGAGGCTACATGAAGATAGAAGGTTTCATAAGAATGTCATTAGTTTATTTCATGAAGGATCTTCACGCAAATGATTTAACAATTGAAATAGTTTTGGGAAGTCTTAGAAGAGGAGTGCTAGAGTGTTTTGATGTTGAGTCAGAATCAGTTGATCGGATTTGATGAGTAAATCAGCATCAACTGATCAGATTCAATGGGTGAATCAGCTGATTAATAATATTTGCTCCCTTATTCAAACTTTTTAAATACATTAGCATACGAGTATATACTACACAATAGTATTAACCTATCTTTAAACAAGCATGAACCAAGCATTTGAAATGCAAGGAACATATGCTTTTAAATATAAAAGTAATAACGGAAATAACAAGTACACTTCAAAACTCATGAACCAAACCCTGAATATCTATGAACCTTATTATACAATAGCATGAACCTTATTAAGCAATAGAATGAATCTAGGCCTTTAAATAATACCTTCTATGACTAAACACAAGTCAAAAGCTGAATTAAGGCTGATCTGGCAATAAAATCAGATAAATGTTTAAAGAACATATATTTTACTTGAACATTCTTCTTCTATGACTAAACGAATGTAATAGCTGAGTATTCTTATATAGGTTCGTGTGAACGGATAGAACAAAATTAATGTTATGATATCTAATTCCTAAGATCGACGTGTCGACTAAGTTAATATCATATACAAATAAAATATTGTCGACCTTGTTAATAGAATAGCATGAGTTACCGACCGTAAATTACATATAGAAGTATAGGTAGGGATACGTGTATGTACAAGCTACTAAAGATACATGTTCATAATTGAGGAGTCGTCATCTTTGACCATTCCAAGGTGATAAATGAAACTTATCAAATGTTAATATTTAGAGAGCCGAACCTATTTGTATATATGTATCTTAAACATGGTTGAATATACCTCTAGCCATCATTTTTGACTTTTCAACCAACTTCCATGTGTTATTCTTATCTTCATGCGTCCTTATCTACATATATTCCTACCTTTCTATCTTCTTGATAATACAAATTGCTATCTTTGAATTACTAAGATGACTTCTACGTAGTACACATGTTCATTCCCCTTTCCCTTATTTACTTTTGATTCCATCTCTTATACATATGAGTGAGTTGGCTAGCAAGGTTCCAAATATTACATATAGAAGAGCCGTTATTATTGACTTCAAACCTCTTTCCTTGCCTTGGAATTGTGTAGTCCAACCGCACGCATGATTACAAGGTTATCCTAGCTTCAATTGTAGACTTAGGAGGGTATGTAAATTGACTTTTGTCTCTTATATATACGTGTCTGTGTCTAAGATTAGAATAAGCCAACCATATTTGACTTTCAACTTCAATATATTATATGAAGTCCTTCTTTGTTAAGTTTTGTACACTAGTAGTTGCCGACCTCCTCTACTTATATATTGTGTACGTAGATAGGAGAGGAAGGTGGATCTAATTCCATTTATATCTTTCTATCTAGACTCCTCCTTTCTTTTTATATCCAATAACCACCGAGAATCTTAAACTACCACCATCATCATTCTATTGTTCGGCCTTGGCCCAAGTCAATAAGCACCTTCGTTCCATCGTCTTTGATTGCTAGAGTTGGTAACTAGCTTGATTGAGTTTGTTCCGTCATATTTGGAAACTCTTCGTTTAAGGTAAGTCGTCTAGACTTACATAGCTTGCGATCATGTTATGTGTTAAACTAGTAAATTGAATGTGTGGAACTCTATTTTGGAATATTATTCCAAAGTATATTTTCATATTTGAAAGCTATTGGAATAGTTCAATAATTTTTATTGTGTGCAACTTGATCTCTGCGGGTGTGATTATGGACACGGACAAGTCGGTGGAGAAGAGACCCCGGACATAGTCATGCGACGTGTGGAGATCAGCTTTAAAAATTTGATTGTTTTGGCAAGTGCTCTAGTAGATGCTTAGCCGGGGAAAGAAGGGTGATGGGAAAGAAAATGGGCATGAGTTTAGCGTGCGCGCTAGCCGTGTACCATGTTTCAAAGGCAGGTCTGGGTTGCCTGAACTGGAGAAAGATTATGATTTGGATTATGGAGGATTTGTTGCTGGTTGTTGTATTGCATGAGCATTTCATTGATTAGCTTCGTGCTTATGAGTTATTGTGGAATCGAGAGTTGGTTTGGAATTTATTATGCTAGTTTATATAACTATATGATGTGTTTTGCGTGTACATATTAGTTTGGTATGTATATGAATGATTGATTGTATTATTTTAATAATCTATGTTTTATTCTCTATGTTTGATTTGCTTGTTTGGCCATACCAGAATTGTTAGCTAATGTGTTCATGTCCCATGTTTTTAGGTAAAGATTCTGGTATGGGAGATGTGCCAGGAGATCAATTTCTGGATGGCGAATCTCGTTCTCGACGTAACGTGTCATAGGAAAAAGATGTTGGTTTAAGTCTTTTTGTGGTTAAGCTAGTCAGTTTTGGTTGTAAGACAGTCGAAGGTAGTGGTATATAGAAACTCGGTAGAGTAGTCAGTTTAATATGTGGTTTTAGTTTTCTTATAGTAGTATGCATAATGTTTTCTTAAACCGATTGTAAATATAAGTTGGATGTTTTCTTGGCTTTGCTTGTTGTGCCTTTGTTGCAAGGTCCAATACCGGTGAATTTGCTGTCAGGATAGTTCTGGTAGACCCAAGTGTGGTCTACAACTATGTAGCAACCCGGTTCACCGGACGGGGCGTTACAACGGAAGCCATCAAAACGGAAGTCATCGCCAAACCGTATTTTACTTGAACATTGTTATTTTACTTGAATTTTAGCTTGAACGGAATACATCGCCAAACCACAAGTCAATCCACCGTGATTATTGACTCAATCAAAACGGAAGTCGGGAAGAGAAATTTAGCACACCAATTTAGCACAAATCAGTCCACCCTAGATTTAGCATATCAATTTAGCACATCAATCTAGTTCATTCAATCACCTAGATTTAGCACATCAATTCATTCAATCACATAAAGGCATATTCACCACTCATTGGCCTCAATTTAGCCCGAAAAATGGACCTTTGTGGATGTAAATCGCTAGAGCCCTAATTTCATCCACTAAATAAGCAAGGATGACTGAAATGGAGAGATCGGAGATTAACCTATTTAGCTCAACCTGATTGGTTTGCAGAGTACAACTCATTGCAGAGCCATCGACATGAAATTAAATCAAAAGCATGTCTTAAATCACAATCGTAACGAACACCACTTCAAAATACACTCAAATTAGCACAAAGCATCACCAAATTGAAATCTAAGACTCAAACTAGCAAGACGATTGAAGCTCAAAAGGAGAAAATCTGTACCCGATGCCAGTCTAGGGCAAGGACGACGGTCACGAATCGAATGGATAAAGCTTCGAATGGTTTCCATACCTTTTTTTCCACCATTGAAACCAATCAAGCCAGAGATCGGAGATCGAAGCAGATTGTGCGATTTGAGCAGATCCTTGAGAGATTGGGGCAGTCGGAGATCCTTGAGAGAGAGAGAGAGCAAGGTTTGAGAATGTTGGCTTTGTGCGTATTTGCATGTTTGGGGATTTTTTTTATCTCAAGGGTAACTCCGTCTTTAAAAAAGAAATTCAGCTTATTTACCCGCAATGCCACTTGAAATGAACCGATTATTTTTTTGTATTTCCATCAAACCAATTTTGCTCAATCTCTACCGTCTATTCACTGGATCGAACAACCCTACTTTGATCTCATTTTTCATTTAATAATATTGCGCATAAGAATTGTACTCTTCTTATAGTAACTTAAATAAATTCTCATAATTTTTTCTTTTCAAATTAAACAAACAAATTGCAGCCATTTATTTTTGTAGATAATCAATTATAAAATTGACAAATCCTATAAAATTCAATCATGAGGAATTACATTTCTGTAATTTTTTAGGAATTCTAGTTCCTACATTTAACCAAACGATTATAACTAATATGTGTCGGTTTTTTATAACCTATGTCATTAGGTCTAAGATAATTATATTATTTTTAGAAAGTAAAACTCTATAGAGAATAAATAAATTCTATAAAAGAATTAAATAACATTAAATTGATACAACAAAATAAAATATTTGCATTCCAAGATTCTTAACCTAAAAAATTCGAATATATGTTGAGAATGGAAAAAAGAAGAAGTTAATAACACATGCTTGAAAAAAATGCAAGGCAAACATATGCTGAGTGAAACAAAGGGTATATACACTATAGTCTAGAGAGAACACCCTTTAAAAAAAATTGAGAATGTCTCTTAGTTATTGATCTAAAAATTAAATTGCTAGGATCATGAGTTACCTAAATTAAAAAAAAATAGAAAAAAAAATAATTCGTGCATAAATTTATAAGTATATGTGCATAATTTTATAATTGACTATGCATAAGACACATATTATGTGTGCATAATTTTTGCACATGACCGTGCATGGACTGGTACGTATGTACGTGGGTCGTTGCCCAACAACTTAAATCCATCAAGTCCTCACGGACGGTGGTACGTATTTTTTAAAATTAAAATTGATATGTTGTATTTCATATAGCATAATTAGGACTAGTTAATACATTTTATGTATAAATTTAGGTCCATTTAGTGCTTGTAACGATATATGAGTAGAAGACCAAAGACTTGAAGAAAATTGGAAGAATAGAAGTCGGGACAAGAAGATTGAGAAGTGAAGGCCGCGGAGCTAAGCAGTCCGCGGTGGAGCAAGATTCAGTGCCGCGATCGCGGTGGCCTAAGGCCGCGGTCGCGGGTCAACGTTGACTCGGAGGAGGATTCTGTAGTTCGCGGTCGCGGAGGTTGTTCACCGCGGTCGCGGAATTCCACGTCAGCAAGATCCGAGGCGGCGTTTTATCCATCTATTTATCTTTTATTTTAGTTGCCTTTTATATTTTTATTCCGATATTTTTCGAGACTATTTAAGTTTAGTTTTCAGACTTTGTTTTGTATTCTGCTAGACCTAATTTCAGACCTTTTGTGTTTTTCTCTCCTATGGAGAACTAAACTCCTTATATTCTATTCGAGTTGAAGCTTTTCAGACTCAAGTTGTTGTGAGATTCGTCTATTCAGGTTTATTTCTACAGGTTATTTCAATTCTTTTGTGCTTAAGTATTATTGATTGTGTTGATTTCTGCTTGTCTGGCCAACTTGTTGGAATTGATATTATCTATTGCTAGATCTAGGTTTTCTCGTAGCAAAGCCTAATCTTTGTAGCAATTCAATTGATTTAGGACTCGTTGGACTAAAACAATTGAGAAGAGATTTGAATGCATGTTGATTGTTTGACTCGTTGGAATTCAATTGCATGTATCCTGTTTATCCTTGTTCTTAATGCTAATATCCTTATTATTTATGATCGTTTCATGAATTGTTTGGATGTTAAGTTGCATGTCTCGTTGCCATGTTATAATTCTGATCAGGATAGGAATAACTGAAAGAAATAACTTGTTTGAATCTAGGATCAATAACTTGAGGAAGAAAAGTGGATACTTGAATAGAATTGTTTTCCCTAATTGATAAAAATCCAACCTTTGATCTGTTTGTTTGTCTTGTCTGCTTTAATTTTCATAGTTTTAGATTAAAATACCAAAAATCCCCCCTTTTGTTATTTCTTTGAGTTGATAATAATAAAACTTAGGATACAAGTGTCTCTTGGGTTCGACCCCGACTTACCGACTATACTAGTTGAGTAACTAGGGATTTATCTTTGATTTGGCACGACGACTTTAAGCCAGTCAAATTTTGGCGCCGTTGCCGGGGACACTTTTGTTTCATTCTAAGTTTTTATTGCTACCAACTCTGGTGTGGACCCTAGTTTATGGTCCACACTCGTGTTACTGATTCTTCTATTTTGCCTCTTGATTCAGAAATCGAAAGGACTCTTTCCAGGTTGAGACGTGAAGCTCGGGAACGACTCCGTGAATTACCTTTCAACTTGGATTCTGCTGAAACTGAGACAATGGGAGATCAGACTTTGAGGCAGTTAACTGCCCCAAACTTTCAACAGCAACCCCTGGCTGTTGAGTTTCCTGTGTTGAATGACGGTGTTAAGTTTGAGTTGAAATCGAGTTTGATCCATCTTTTACCCCAATTCCATGGGCATGGTGGAGAAGATCCAAACAAGCATCTTGCTGAATTTGATCAGGTCTGCTCAAGTATGAAGCCTGTTGATGTAACTGAGGACCAGATCAAGCTGAGAGCGTTTCCTTTCTCTCTGAAGGATTCAGCCAATGAGTGGCTCTACTATCTTTCTCCAGGATCAATAAATACCTGGAATAAGATGAAAGCTGCGTTTTTAGAGAAATATTTCCCTGCCACCAAACAGAGCAGCCTGAAGAAGAGCTTGAGCAACATTGAGCAACAGGTTGGGGAGAGTCTGTATGATTATCATGAGCGATTCAAGAGACTGTGTGCCAGCTGTCCATATCATGGGTATTCTGATCAAGACCTGGTACTGTATTTCTTTGGTGGATTATTGGATGAAGAGCGTAGAATGGTGAATGCAGCTTGTGGTGGGAGCCTGATGAATAAGACACCAGCAGATGCCCTTGAGCTCTTCTCTGAGCTATCTGAGAACTCAAGGCAATTCAACAAAAGAACTGGCACTAAAGGAGTCAATGCTGTGGACTCCTCGTCTGTTATAAAAGCTGAAATGGCAGAATTGAAAGATATGATGAAGAGGTTCATGCTGTCAGGAACCCATCAACAATTGAAGGCATGTGAAATATGTGCTGATACACTACATCCTACTGATGCCTGTCCACAACTCCAGGAACCTCATGCTGAGGTTAATGCTGTAGGAGGATATGGACCCCCTAGACCTCATTTTGATCCATACTCTAATACATACAACCCAGGTTGGGGGCCCATCCAAATCTGAGGTATGGGAATCAGAATCAGCCTCAATATAATCATCAACAAGGAGGAAATCAGCAACCCAGGCAAACCTATGTTCCTAGACCTCCAGTTCAAAATCAAAACAACTCATTCAATGCTGAAGAGATGTTTGCAAGGCTAGCCAACACAGTAGACCAGCTGGGACAGAACACGCAAACTAGCATCAAGAGTACTCAAGCTAGTATCAAAAATATAGAGACACAGATCAGTCAACTGGCTACTACAGTTAACAAATTGGAGGCCAGAGATTCTGGAAAATTGCCATCACAGCCTATCAACCCAAGG
Source organism: Fallopia convolvulus (assembly GCA_964016875.1). Classification (NCBI taxonomy): domain Eukaryota; kingdom Viridiplantae; phylum Streptophyta; class Magnoliopsida; order Caryophyllales; family Polygonaceae; genus Fallopia; species Fallopia convolvulus. The sequence goes on along the minus strand of OZ024724.1, from coordinate 39,106,298 downwards.
GAGAATGTGAGTGCTATCACATTAAGAAGTGGAAAAGAGCTAAATAGGAACGTGGAGGTGAATGACGATCCACGAGCTGACAATACTGATTTTCTGAAGAGCGATTCCGCGCCCGCGGTGAACGGTTTCCGCGATCGCGGAACCCCAACTGAGAGCACGGTGATTCTGGACGAAGCCTCCGCGCCCGCGGTGACCAACCTCCGCGATCGCGGAGACGGTGAAAAATCGGATTCTGAAAAACCCGAAATTCCGCAACCGCGGGACCCTCTCGACCGCACCCGCGGATCTGTAGCTGAGCCCAAAAATGCTTATGTTCGTCCAGATTTCCCTTCTATGGTTTCTCAGAAGCCACCCCCTCCTTTCCCTGAAGCACTGAAAGACACAAGGAAGCCAGATAATGACAAGGAGATCTTTGAGACGTTTTCCAAGTGTGAGGTAAATATCCCTTTGCTCAATTTAATTAAAAGTGTTCCTAGGTTTGCTAAATTTCTGAAAGAATTATGCACTATCAAAAGGAACCAAAAATTAAAAGGGAAACAAAAAGTTAAGGTCAGTGAACATGTCTCTGTTGTATTTCAAAGACGCATGCCTAAAAAGTGCAGTGATCCAGGCATGTTCAGCATTCCCTGCATAATAGGAGAAACTAAAATAGATAAAGCCATGCTTGATTTAGGAGCTTCTATTAATGTTATGCCTTACTCTGTTTACACTTCACTAGGCCTAGGACCCTTGCATGAAACTGGTGTTATTGTTCAATTAGCTGATAGATCTACAGTTTACCCGAAAGGGGTTGTTGAAGATGTCCTTGTTATGGTAGATAATCTGATTTTCCCTGCTGATTTCTATGTGCTTGATATGGATCATGATGTGCATGTTGCACCCATTCTGTTAGGGCGTCCTTTCATGAAAACGGCTAGAACAAAAATTGATATGTGTAAAGGTGTCCTAACTATGGAATTTGATGGGGAGAAATTTGAATATAGTATGGATAATGCTATGAAATACCCCCAGGATGATTACTCTCTATGCTCAGTTGATGTAATTGATCAGATTGTACAAGATGTATTTGATACTACTTGTGTAGATGAGTTACAATCTGTTCTAGAGAATGACATAGATCCTGCATGCTCAGATTATGAATTACCTGAGAGATATCATGAAATTTTTGCTGATCTGAATGCATGCTATGACACTCCTGCTGATGCTTTGGCCATTGGGCCCATACCACTAACTCTCCCTAGCGAGAAATTGCATCCTTCTGTAGTACAGGCACCTGAAATTGAGCTTAAACAGCTCCCTGAGCATTTAAAATATGCTTTTCTTGGAGATGGTGACACTTTGCATGTCATTATTTCCAACAAAGTGTCCAAGGAGCAAGAAGAAAGACTGGTGCAGGTACTGAAAGAGCACAAGACAGCTCTAGGATGGACTATTGCTGACATTAAAGGGATTAGTCCTTCTACATGTATGCATAGGATCCTCCTAGACGATGGTGCCAAGCCATCCAGACAGCTGCAGAGAAGGCTCAACCCACCTATGATGGAGGTAGTCAAAAAGGAGGTACTGAAGCTCCTACAGGCAGGTATGATTTATCCCATCTCTGATAGTCAGTGGGTTAGTCCGACCCAAGTTGTGCCCAAGAAGGGCGGTATCACAGTGGTAGAAAATGTGCATGGGGAATTAGTCCCCACACGAGTTCAGACTGGTTGGAGAGTCTGCATTGATTACCGTAAGCTGAATGCGGTAACCAGAAAAGATCACTTTCCCTTGCCATTCATTGATCAAATGCTTGAGCGACTTGCCGGGTGTTCCTATTATTGCTTTTTAGATGGCTATTCAGGGTATTTTCAGATTGCTATTGCACCGGAGGATCAGGAGAAAACGACATTTACATGTCCGTTTGGCACTTTTGCATACCGCAGAATGCCATTCGGATTGTGTAACGCACCCGGTACATTCCAACGGTGTATGATAAGCATCTTTTCTGAGTACATTGAAAATTTTATTGAGGTTTTTATGGATGACTTTATAGTACATGGTGATGACTTTGATGCCTGTTTAAACCATCTTTCTTTAGTCCTTCAAAGATGTGTAGAAACCAATTTGGTTCTAAACTCTGAGAAGTGTCACTTTATGGTTGAGCAAGGCATCGTTTTAGGTCATATAGTGTCATCCAGGGGTATTGAGGTCGATAAGGCAAAGATTGATATCATTCAGTCCTTGCCTTATCCTACTAATGTGCGTGAAGTGCGTTCTTTTTTAGGCCATGCAGGGTTTTATCGCAGGTTTATTAAAGACTTTTCCAAGATCTCGACCCCATTATGTGATTTGTTGAAAAAGGAGGTGCCCTTTGAGTTCCATGAGGCATGCAAAAAGGCGTTTGATGAGCTGAAATCACGCCTAACAAGTGCACCAATAATTCAAGCCCCAAATTGGTCTCAACCTTTTGAGATCATGTGTGATGCAAGTGACTACGCTGTTGGGGCTGTTTTGGGTCAAAAAGAAGATAGAGCATCCCATGTTATACATTACGCTTCTATGACCTTAAATGATGCCCAAAGAAACTACTCCACCACTGAAAAGGAAATGCTTGCTGTGGTGTTTGCTTTGGAGAAGTTCAGACAGTATCTTTTGGGGACAAAGGTGATAGTATATTCAGACCATGCAGCGCTTCGTTATTTAATGACGAAAAAGGAGGCTAAGCCAAGACTGATTAGATGGATTCTCCTGCTGAGTGAGTTTGATATAGAGATCAGAGACAAAAAGGGAGCTGAGAATCTGGTGGCTGATCATCTAAGTCGGCTTGTGCACGAGGAAAATACGCCAGGAAACCAAGATCAGATTCAAGGATGTTTTCCTGACGAAACATTGTTCGGAGTTCGCAACAACGATTCCGCGATCGCGGTGAAGGTGTCCCGCGCCCGCGGAACTGTATCTGAGAGCAGCGATTCTGCTGAGCCTTCCGCGATCGCGGAAACCAGCCTCCGCGCCCGTGGAGCTGAGTTCGATAGCAATTCTGAACCTCGATTTGAAGAATTCATTTTTGGGGTCCATTCATTCCGGCCATGGTATGCAAATATTGTCAACTACCTCGTCTCGGGGGAGTTTCCACCTACTTTTACCAAGGCCCAGAAGGACAAAGTTCGTCATGAATCCCGATTCTATGTCTGGGATGATCCTTATTTATGGAAGCACTGCACAGATCAGGTAATCCGACGGTGTGTTCCGGATTCTGAGGTACAATCTATCCTTTCTTTTTGTCATACCTATGCATGTGGGGGTCATTTTGGGACTAATAAAACTGCTAGGAAAATTTTAGAAGCTGGATTTTATTGGCCTCATATTTTTAGAGATGCTTATGCTTTCTGTAAATCATGTGATCGTTGTCAGAGGGTGGGTAATATTTCTAAAAGACATGAGATGCCTCAATCTCGCATGATATTCTGTGAAGTTTTTGATGTTTGGGGCATTGATTTTATGGGACCCTTCCCCTCTTCCTATGGGAATTTGTATATTTTACTTGCGGTGGACTATGTTTCCAAGTGGGTGGAAGCAAAGGCCACCAGAACTGATGATTCAAAAGAAGTTGCAGGTTTCTTTAAGGACAACATTTTTTCCAGATTTGGGATTCCAAAAGCTCTAATAAGTGACAGGGGTACTCATTTTTGCAACAAGACTGTGATCGCTTTATTGAAGAAGTACCATCTCACTCAGAAGATCTCTACAGCCTATCATCCCCAGACCAATGGACAAGCTGAAGTGTCCAACAGGGAGATAAAATCTATTCTGGAAAAGACGGTGGCGCCTAACAAGAAAGATTGGAGTTTGAGACTCAATGATGCTTTATGGGCCTACCGTACTGCTTACAAGACACCCATCGGGATGTCTCCCTTCAGATTGGTTTATGGCAAAGGTTGTCACTTGCCGGTTGAGCTTGAGCATAAAGCTTATTGGGCGGTCCAGAAGTGCAATTTCAACATTAAAGAGAATGGAGAGTTCAGGAAATTACAATTGCAAGAATTGGAAGAGTTGAGATTGGATGCCTATGATAATGCTGTGAATAACAAGAACAAAACCAAAGCATGGCATGACAAAAACATCCTAAGGAAGGAGTTCAAAGTTGGAGACAAGATCCTCCTATTTCAGTCCCGTCTCACACTCTTCCCAGGCAAACTCCGTTCCAGATGGGCTGGACCATTTACAATCACTCAAGTCTTTTCGCATGGGGCTGTGGAATTATTGGATGGGGACTCTCAAAATGTGTCAGCCAAGAAGTATTAGAAGAATTGGATCTTTCCGATCCAAAAGAGTTGGATCTTTCCGATCCAAATTCCGGTGCTAAATAAAAGGGCTAAAATGTCGGGCCAACGACATTAAATAGAGGCGCTGCTCGGGAGGCAACCCGAGGTAAGTTTTTTGTTTATCATTTTATTTTATCATTTTGGATAGTTTTTTTTTTAGGTTTTTAGTTTTAGTTTTTTTATTTTATTTTATTTTTCCTTTCAATCTTGTCGGACTAACATGCAGGTACTAGGTTTGAAAGAACAAAAATATTTTGGGGAATTTATTCCTCGAAATACACAGAACAAAAGGCGAACATGTACTAGAACACAGGTCCGCGATCGCGGGGGCCCTTCACCGCGATCGCGGTACTGTTCATCCGCAAGACAAATAAAAAAAATATAAAAAAGGACTTGACGGAAAATACCGGTTCTACCCCTCACCTACCGACCGGCCCTACCCTCTTCTCACCTTCTTCTTCTACCCTCATTCCCCCTCCATTATCAAGCCTCCATTGTTACAAGCTCTCAAACCGAAATTTTCCAACTCCACCAAAAATCAAAATCAAACCCATTTCCTTAACCCTTTCGCCATTCTAAACCCAAATCCGATTTCCAAATTCCCACTCAATAATCCTCAAATCCACATCTGAAAACCAAACAAAAATTCTCCAAATCTCCCTCAAAACCTCTCCAAATCCACTCATTCCTCTCGGAATTCCCATTAGCAAGACGCTGCGAAGACGCCGCGAGCCACCGCGAGCCACCATGAGCGAAAAACCAGATCCTGCGGGGAACTGCCTTCCGCGATCGCGGTGACCAGCTTCCGCGCCCGCGGACCCCGACAGAATCCACAATTTCAATTTGTGAGTTTGATTTCGCCCTTCTTCGGTTTATTTGTTTCTATGGCGTATCCAGTTAGGCTGAGTAGGGATGAGAAGGCATTGTGGAATGAAATTGATAGGAAAACCATGTTGTCTACTAAATTCTTTCATGAACCGACATTGCATACGTTGGGTTTATATCAGTCGGTTCAGCAGTTATTACAGCGGGGTGGCTTAGGTGGTTTGATCCCTTTACATGCACATACATATAAGCCTCTAGTATTGGAATTTCTGGTTACTTATAGAGAGCTTGATGATGGGAGTATTAGCTTTAGATTGCTTGAGAGGAATTACTCAGTGACTAGGAATCAGTTAGGTGAGTGTTTTGGGGTGACGAGTCAGCCTACAACTAGTTGGGCTGACATTGAGGATAACCCGGGGGTGATGCATTTCTGGACTGCAGTGACCCACACTCCGTATAGTCTTGGCCCTGGGTTACAGAATTACAGTATTGTTCATCCGGGGTTGAGGCTTTGTCATAAGGTGATTTCTAACACCTTTTTAGGGAATGGAGAGGTTAATACAATGGCTGCTAAGGATGTTTTTAGGATGTGGTGTTTGATGGGGGATCAACCTGTGGTCCCTGATTGGGTGACATTATTTTTACGAGCTGTGAGGAAGGCCCGGTCTCAGCCCGGGAAGATTGCTTTTGGAGGTTTGGTTACTCTGATAGCCTTGCGTTTTGTGAGCTTGGATGTTATACGGGGCAAATATAGAATGGTAGTAGGTGGTGGGATTCGCTTTGATCTGTCACAACTGAAGAAGGCCAAGTGTTTATCTGAGGGTGCGAATGGAGGTTGGATCTGGCATTGTGGTGGAGATCATGATGAGTATTTACGTCTGCCTAGGGAGTTTGGAGATGAGGTGACAGCTGCTGATTATTATTTGGAGTCTGATGTGATGGCAGTAGAGAATGAAGAGGAAGAGGACGAGTATGATCAGTATGATGAGCCTCCGCAGGGACAGCACGAGGCTAGTCCTTCTGGTGATGGAGATGCTCCAGAATGGTATGAGGGGATGACTTCTGCTATGGCGCACTTGAGTATGAGGCTTGACTCTATGGCTGATCGGTAGGATTATTTTATCAGAGAGCAGGCTAGTATGAGGAGTACATTAGCAGATGTGGGGAGGAATGTCAGAGACATGTCCCTCACCATGGATCAGATGAGGGAGCGACAGGAGGCATTTTATCAGCATTATTGGCCTCAGTACCCTCAGTATTTTCCACCGCCAGTCCCTTCACAGTGAGTCTTCTGTTTTCCTTTTTCTATATTTTTTTATCTGATTTGTCTTTATTTCATTGAGGGCAATGAAAGGTTTAAGTATGGGGGAGGGAGTACTCACTGTTGTATATATGTACATATGCATCATTTCAGTTTGAGCATTTCAGATTTAAAAAAAAATGATAATAAAAAAAAGCCATAAAAATTATGAAAAAGGCATATAAAATCCTGGGATGAGCTGAAAACCCGAAAGGGCGGCTCAGGTAATAAGCAGGTAACCCGGACCAACATTAGGCTGGGGTAATAAGAGGTTAATGAGAGATGTGAGCAATTGTGAGCACACCTAAAAGAAAAATGAAAAGAGTGATTAGGTGAAAACCCGAAAGGGCGCCTAAGTAGAATGAGTGGTAAAATCGAAGTGTTTAGGATAATATTCTACTTTGGGGTTTGGGGATTACATTTTAGATGTCGGGTAGATCCTAGGTTGCTCTACATTTTTTGGAGCTTGAGTGTTATATCTTGTATCTGTGAGGTGTGTGATTTGAGCTTTCATGTTTTTGGCTCAGTATTTCTCTACATGGGTTCGGGTTGTGAGATTATTTTTGAGTGTTTTCTAGTTTTAGATCATCTTCTCCCATTGTTGTCTGTAGACCTGTGATGATTTGTCATGCTTGATTTTATATTTTGAGCTTACTCGAGGACGAGCAAGGTCTAAGTATGGGGGAATTTGATATGCTGTATTTCATATAGCATAATTAGGACTAGTTAATACATTTTATGTATAGATTTAGGTCCATTTAGTGCTTGTAACGATATATGAGTAGAAGACCAAAGACTTGAAGAAAATTGGAAGAATAGAAGTCGGTACAAGAAGATTGAGAAGTGAAGGCCGCGGAGCTAAGTAGTCCGCGGTGGAGCAAGATTCAGTGCCGCGATCGCGGTGGCCTAAGGCCGCGGTCGCGGGTCAACATTGACTCGGAGGAGGATTCTGTAGTGCGCGGTCGCGGAGGTTGTTCACCGCGGTCGCGGAATTCCACGTTAGCAAGATCCGAGGCGGCGTTTTATCTATCTATTTATCTTTTATTTTAGTTGCCTTTTATATTTTTATTCCGATATTTTTCGAGACTATTTAAGTTTAGTTTTCAGACTTTGTTTTGTATTCTGCTAGACCTAATTTCAGACCTTTTGTGTTTTTCTCTCCGATGGAGAACTAAACTCCTTATATTCTATTCGAGTTGAAGCTTTTCAGACTCAAGTTGTTGTGAGATTCGTCTATTCAGGTTTATTTCTACAGGTTATTTCAATTCTCTTGTGCTTAATTATTATTGATTGTGTTGATTTCTGCTTGTCTGGCCAACTTGTTGGAATTGATATTATCTATTGCTAGATCTAGGTTTTCTCGTAGCAAAGCCTAATCTTTGTAGCAATTCAATTGATTTAGGACTCGTTGGACTAAAACAATTGAGAAGAGATTTGAATGCATGTTGATTGTTTGACTCGTTGGAATTCAATTGCATGTATCCTGTTTATCCTTGTTCTTAATGCTAATATCCTTATTATTTATGATCGTTTCATGAATTGTTTGGATGTTAAGTTGCATGTCTCGTTGCCATGTTATAATTCTGATCAGGATAGGAATAACTGAAAGAAATAACTTGTTTGAATCTAGGATCAATAACTTGAGGAAGAAAAGTGGATACTTGAATAGAATTGTTTTCCCTAATTGATAAAAATCCAACCTTTGATCTGTTTGTTTGTCTTGTCTGCTTTAATTTTCCCAGTTTTAGATTAAAATACCAAAAATCCCCCCCCCCTTGTTACTTCTTTGAGTTGATAATAATAAAACTTAGGATACAAGTCTCTCTTGGGTTCGACCCCGACTTACCGACTATACTAGTTGAGTAACTAGGGATTTATCTTTGATTTGGCACGACGACTTTAAGCCAGTCAAAAATCTATATATATGTAATAAGAAAAAGTTTAATTATATCTTACATAATTATCTTGTCATGATATTATGGGATTTGAACATCTCATGTCTGACTTCGTGAAGCTTGAAAGAAAGCTCTTCTCGTCCGTCCTTGCCAAGCCTGTTAGCGAACTGATCACAAGTCCTACAAGGGATGAAGGTCTTTCTTCTCATGCCTTGATAGTTATCTCTTTCCAATCAAGCGATGAGATGGAGTCTAAACTCTTGTCCGCAAGAGGGCAATCAGTAGTAAGATAGGGATCAGATTGAATCCTTTCTCTTATTTTAGATAGAAAGACGGTCCTCTACTTTGACATTCCCATGGAAGAGAATATAGCGAGATGGAAGGTTATCATTCTAGCCGCCTATCTCTATTCGGTCTCGTTGGCAAGGTTATCATCCCTGGCCTTTCTTATCTTCATTACGTAGTTAAAGAACCCAAAGTCGTCGTCTAATTAGAGACCTCTCTCTATCTTCATCTATCTCATTTTGATTACAGAAGTCATCGAAGCCTACCTTAGAAGACCCATCACACTTAAACTACCTCGAATGAGGAAGAATCAAGGATTTCAAGACGAGAGCGTATAATAGAAGAGGATGGAATTGAAGATTGCCATAAATGGACTGAGAAAAAATGAACTTTTTCTCTTTGGAACACAAAGTAAATGGCCAAAGAGCCAATAAAGAAGACAAGAGACTTCTTTTTCTTGGGTCACAACACTTGTAGGACGAGCTTTCGCTGACAAGAAAGATGAATATTCGCACGGTCCGAGGTGATATCTAAGATAAATCACTCTTAAGCTAAGAAAGGGATGCCACTCCTTTTTCTTTTCTCGAGTGAAAGAGGAGTGAGAGTCGTCTTTACTTAGTTTATTCTATGTAGGCGCATCAATCTTCCTCGTATAGGACGACAGAGCTTTTCCCACATCCATGGCGAGAAATTATGTAATTTAATCAAGGAGGAATAAAATAAAAATGAATAAAAATTTACTTATTATTTTTTAACAAACCGATATAAAAATAAAATAAAATAGTTATAAATAACTTTCATTAATATTAGTATTGAATTATTTTTTTCAATGTATTCATTATGTGATGCAACATAGGCGAATTGAATATAGAAACCATATGTAGGTGAAATGAAGGTAAGACTAACACGTTGCAAGAATGTTTTTCCTTTAGTATATAGACTAGTTGATGACCCGTACCTTGTACGAGGATTATTAAAAACATGTTTTAATATGTAGAATTTAATTTAAAAAATAAAATATTTATAAATATCTTTCATATAAATTTGTATTGAATTATTTTTTAAAAGTATTGGTTATGTGATGCAACATAGGAGAATTTAATATAGAAAACATTAACCATACGTAGGTGAAATGAACGTAAGACTAACACGTTGCAAAAATGTTTTTCCTTTAGTATATAGACTAGCTAATGACCCGTACCTTGTACGAGGATTATTAAAAACATGTTTTAATATGTAGAATTTAATTTATAAAAAAGTGTATAATAAATTTATTTTCATGTAAATATAAAAATTATTGATTGATCATAGAAAATAAAATATATAAGTAGTAGCTAACCTATTTTTGAATTTCATATTCGACAATACATGTATCAGTTGAATTATAAATTATTTTTTATAAGAAAATGAATTATAAAAAATTTTCACATTTACACAAATTATGATGAATTAACTCGTTTTGTTTTGCACGTGTCAAAGTGAGTGTATATTACGATGAAGAGTTCCATGCGAATGGACGCCCAGGTGAGAATAAAGAATAAATCTCGTTCGTTCCTTCTAAAAATCAACGTCCTTGATTAAACATTCATTAAAATAATATAAAATACGGTATGGGCGATTTTTTCCCGTATTATTCATGTATTTTTTAATAAAATACGACACAGACAAATTTTCCCGTATTATTCACAAATTTTTTGAAAAATACGTTTTTATGAGACGCGCTCAATTTGTTCATCAAAACTAGCGATTTGTTCATCAATATTGACCAATTGTTCATCAATACTAACTATTTGTGCATCGAGTTTTTGATAACAATGATCATCGATTTTGAACTTTTTTAATTTTTAATTTTAATTTTTAACCTTATTTATGTGTATGAATATAATATTATATAGTTTTTGATGCACATATAATTAGTTTCGATATACCAATATTTGTTCATTGATATACTACTATTTGTTTATTGATATAACCTTATTTGTTCATTGATATACTCATATTTTGCAGTGATATACTTCTATTTGTACATTGATATAACCGTGTTTGTTCAATACCATCAATTTGTACATTTATGACTATTAATATCATCAACTTGTACATTTAGGACTCTATTTGTGCATTTTTTGTATTTATTTTGTGCTTTTAAGGCTATCTTGAATGCAAAGGATAATACAAATGAAGTGCTTTAAGACTAACTTGTCAATACGAATGAAGTGCTCAATGTAGTACCTAAACAAGATAAGTTTGATTTAGAAACTTGAATACAAAGAATAATAGATAACGAATTTGACTTTGTAATAATATGGTTTATGCTAAGAGGTTATTAATGAACAAACATGCATTTAGCAATGAACAGTTATATGAAAAGACAATGAAAAAATATGCAAAAATCATTGAACAAATATGCATAAACCGATGAACAAATATGCCAAAACCAATGAACAAATATGAATATAAGAATGAAAAAATATGCATCTGCACAAACCGATGAACAAATATGTCAAAACCAATAAACAAATATACCAAAGTGTTGATGAACAAATCCACATTGTTCATCAAATCCGTAGTATTGATGAACAAATCCACAGTACTGATGAACAAATCCACATTTTCGATGAACAATTTAGGCGCGTGTCTTATTTCTGTTTTTTTCAAAAATACGCGAATAATTCGCCAAAAATTCGCCCATGCCGTTTTCCCCCCTTTTAAGTGAAATGATCAGCGCCTTTGATTTTTCTTGATCCAACGGCTCTTGTTCTTTCTTATTTCGCACATGAGCGCCCATTCGCACCTGAACCAGACTCTTTTAATTTTTTTATAATACTTTTTTGTAATATCCGCTAAATTCTAACCATAATAAAACGTGTATTTTATCCCAATAATTTTTTTCTCTAAAATAGAGAATTTAATAATCTTTAGAATTTCATATTATATTATAAAGCTATAAAAAGTTACTACAATGACAATTAAGAATTTATTTAAATATGGTAAGCAAGTGGGGTATATATTTTCATATCTGTTTCTCTTAAAATAGAGAGTTAAATATTTTTAATAAAATTATAAACATATTGTAAAGGATTACTAAAGTGACAAATAAAAAAAATTTCAAATAAATATAAGCCTTTATAATTTTCGGATTTTATAATTAATGTAATTAATACAAAGCTAAAAAAAATAAAAGAAAGGCAAATAAAAAGGGTCAAGAGTCGGGACTTGAACCCGAGACCTCACGTACCTTTACAATACTCACACACACTCCAAACCGCTAGGCTAATGTAACTCATCTACCCAAATTACAACTCATTTAATTTTAAACTATTCTATTCTTCTTCTTCTTCCCAAAGACATCAGACTTTTTCCTGATTGAAGTGATGCCAAACCAATGCATGCTTCCATGGCTTCTCCATTCTCCGTTGTAGCTTTATCCTGATTTCGGGTAAACTCGCTGATGTTATCGACATTATTCAAGTTTATTCCATTGTTGTTGTCAAAGGTTCTCTTATTTCCGGAGAACTAGAGGCTCCACCAGGTGTAAGTGAGGAGTTCAAATTCCTCTTTTTTTTTATCATTGACCTAATTTCCTCCAGGACCTGATGTGGTTTTTTGTCATCTGGTGAAACATGGGCATATAGTCCACCGAAGTTTAGGGTTTATAGCATTAAGGGTCGTTCTCGTGAGTGGGCATGAGATTAAAATGTGGTACGTGTCCTCCACTTGGTTATTACATGCATCACAACCTTGAGGTACTAGAATATGGTTAGCAGTAAGACTCATTCTGGTTGGAAGGCCGTTACGAGCCACTTTCCATAGGAAATTCTTAATCTTGGGAGGAATGTTGAGTTTATTGATCCATTCAAGGTTGATTTTTGGTTCGACTTTAGAATGGTGGATCCATTGCATAGTCGAGTGGGTAGAGTACCAGCCATTTTACTAGGTTGCCAGTATAGCCTATCTGGGATTTTACTACTGGGATTAATAATGTTGGATATTTTATGGAGGTCCTCCTGGTTGACGACCTCCCTTAATTTTTCTATGTTCCATGAGTTGTCCTCGTGGAGGTACATAGCGACAAGTTCCCCCAATTAATGAAGGTTTCAGCCTCAACTTTTGGGTAGATAGGACCGTTACCAATCCAGTTATCTTTCCAGAATCAGATGGTATTTTCGTCCCCCACTTGCCAGATAAGACCTTTTGATGCCGGCGGATCTAGGCTCGAAATGTTCGGATCTTCTCCGACAAATAGTAACCGGATAGATTTGAGGCCGAAACCTAGAATTTGAGATGAGAGGTGAAGTGAAAGGATTGAGAAGGGGGCCTAGTTTGACGTAGGCCAGGAGAATATGGGGTCGAGAAAAGAATAGGGTGACGCCCGGGCCAAAGGGGAGGAGGAACTCGACTCAAAGCTCTGGCTTAATTCATATTGGACGTGAGAATTACAATGGGGGTGTGGCTCCTTTATATAGAGGAGAACCACGAAACCCTAGTCTAGCAAGGGAGAGGCGCCTAGGGTTTGTATGAAAACAAAGCCCAACGACTCCTGGCCCAATAAGACAACATACTAATAATGGAAACTAGCTATAAAGGGAAATAACAAGGCTAGCCCATACTATAAGAATGGACACACGCCTAAAAGGGAAATGACGGAAATATAAATGACGGAAATATAAATAATAACATAAATGAGACTAAGTCCTAATCCAAGGAGGTCTCCAAGGTCTAGGCCGTCTCGGGTCCGTCGGAGCTGGGTCCGAGCTAGGGCAGAGTCGCATCATTCTCCCCCGCTTATCTTCGAAGTGTCCTCGCTTCGACGTGGGTCGAATAAGGCATGGCTCGGCCCTTCGTTTTTTTTTTTTACAATATAACGAGATCTTCCACAATCCAAAAGATACCGTTAAAAACGAAAAATATAAACTAACCTAGAATGAAAAATAACTAAAAGATCATTTATAAGATAAGATCTTCACAAAATCATAAGAAAAGTGAAAAAATAAAAAATAAAAATAAAAATAACAAGATATGTATCCGAAAATAACCCAAGAGATCTCGAAAATAATCTCGAAATCTAGGGTTTCCGGATTCGGCGTGGGCTGCTGCAACCTTGGCACAAGAGGACTCGCGCGGACTCGACTCCACGGCACGAAGCTGGCGCGTTGCTGGTTGGTTTTTCGGCCTTTTGGAGTGGCAAACGACGTCCGTTTTGGGCGGATTTTATATGCCCGGACTCGTATCGAAAAGACCTACAGTATTATGAAAAACAATGCAGAAAAAAAAAATTTTGTGGTCGAAATCTGGGTAGAAGTCGACAAGAGGATATGCTCGGCTGATTCAAGGGCAAGAAATCGGCAAACAAGGCAACTATGAACATGCAACTAGCAAGCAAAGATGCAATTTCACCAAAATCAATTGAAATAGTCGAGTAGGGTTAGTTTTTTTTTTAGAGATGCTCGACAATCAGGGCAAGAAATCGGTAAACAAAGCAACTAAGAGCATGCAACTACCAAGACAAAGATGCAATTTCACCAAAATCAATTGAAAGAGTCGAGTAGGTCTAAGAAGTTTTTTTTGTGGAGACGGAGAAGGGACCGTTCGAACCGCCTGACGCTCTGATACCAATTGATGCGACCCTAGGGTCACAAGGGGCGGATCTAGGCTCGAAACGTTCGGATCTTCTCCGACAAATAGTAACCGGATAGATTTGAGGCCGAAACCTAGACTTTGAGATGAGAGGTGAAGTGAAAGGATTGAGAAGGGGGCCTAGTTTGACGTAGGCCAGGAGAATATGGGGTCGGGAAAAGAATAGGGTGACGCCCGGGCCAAAGGGGAGGAGGAACTCGACTCAAAGCTCTGGCTTAATTCATATTGGACGTGAGAATTACAATGGGGTGTGGCTCCTTTATATAGAGGAGAACCACGAAACCCTAGTCTAGCAAGGGAGAGGCGCCTAGGGTTTGTATGCAAACAAAGCCCAAAGACTCCTGGCCCAATAAGACAACATACTAATAATGAAAACTAGCTATAAAGGGAAATCACAAGGCTAGCCCATACTATAAGAATGGACACACGCCTAAAAGGGAAATGACGGAAATATAAATGAATGAAATATAAATAATAACATAAATGAGACTAAGTCCTAATCCAAGGAGGTCTCCAAGGTATAGGCCGTCTCGGGTCCGTCGGAGCTGGGTCCGAGCTAGGGCAGAGTCGCATCACCTTTCACGAACAGGTCTCTCAGGCCCAAAAGTTTTGACCACTGCCAAGAGGTCTTATGTTTTTTCTTGTATGTTAAGATACTTCCTGTTTTGAGGTACTTATCAGTCACTATTTTAACCTAAAGGTTGTTTGGTTCTCCTAGGAATTTCCTAAGCAGTTTCATTTGGAGTGCTTTATTCATTTCTTCTGCCTTGGCAATCCCCACCCCCCATGCGCGGGGGGGGGGGGGGGGGGGTAGACAAACAGAGTTCCAACTTATGAGTGGTTTGTAGTTGTTTTCTTTGTTCCAGAAGAAGTTTTTGTTAATTTTCTCTAGTTCTTTAAGTGTTGTCTGAGGTAGTAGAATCGATTGCATGCATCATATAGTTTGGTTGTGCTGAAAGATTTGATTTGATTAGGGTCTTATGCCCTTCCTGAGACAAGGTATTTGCTTTCCATTTTGATAGTTGGGCTCTAGTACGGATCAGGGGTTTGAAAGTGTTTTGCGTTACTCTCCCGTTGATAATCGGGCAACCTATTTATTTGTCTAACCCGATTGTGTTCGCAATTTGGAGGATCTGTTTTATTTGCTCCTTCGTATTGTTACTCGTGTTTTTGGTGACCTGGAAGGCGGATTTATGGAAATTGACTTTTTGGCCAGAAATCTGGCAATACTCGTCAATATTTTGTTTAATGTTTTTGCAGGTTTGGCTATTCGCTTTAGCAAAGATTATTATGTCATCGGCGAATGCTAGAAAGGGGATTTTGGTTCCATTTCTAGAGATTTGGATCCCGATACCACTTTTTGGGTTGGTGCTCAATAAGTGAAGTTGTCTCGCCAGGATCTCGGCGACAAGAATAAATAGATAGGGCGACAGGGGGTCCCCTTGCCTGAGCCCTCATTGGGAGTGGAATTGATCCGTTGGTCCGTTGTTGACTAGGACAGAGAATGAGACAGTCTCAACATATTCTCGAATCCAACCCACGAATTTATCGTGGAATCCGAATTTATGAAGGATGTAGGCCAGGAATTCCCAGCTTATTCGATCATAAGCCTTTTCCATCTCAAGTTTGATTGCGATCCAACCCTCCCGCCCTCGCTTGTTGCGGAAAGATTAGAAGATCTCATGGGCTACTAGTGTGTTGTCATGGATACTCAGGTTCTGGATAAATGCCCCTTGCATTGGGTGGATAAGTTTGTTCAAGTTGGTTTTGTGGCGGTTGTTAGGATTTTTGATATTACTTTGTAGATGGTGTTACATAGACTTATAGGTCTATAGTGGTTGGTTGAGTTGGGGTTATCACATTTGGGCATAAGGGTTATAAATGTGTGGTTTATTTGCTTAAGGAATTTTCTCGAGTGAAAAAAGCTTTTGACAGCTTTAATGACGTCAGGGCCAACAATATGCCAATATTTTTATAGAAACTAGTCGGCATTCCATCCGGGTCAGGAGATTTGTCACCCCCGATGTCGAACATAGCATTTTTAATTTCGATATTCAACACAAGCTTAGTGAGCTCTATGTTGTCAACATCGGTTATTTCTCTTTGGATATTTTGTGTCATGTTCTGGAGTTTGCCACGGTTTATTTCCAAGGCCTGGAACTGGTTTTGAAAATCACGTTTAATCTCTGTTCTATTGTTTTCTAGACCTGTTATTTGTGTGCCCTCTGTTGTATGAATTTCTTTGATATTAGTTATGTTCCTTCTTCCGTTTGCAATCCGGTGGTAATATTTGGTATTTTTGTCATTTAGTTTGATATGGGTATTTTTCGCCCTCTATTTCCAATAGGAATTGTGGAAATTTAGGAGACATGACCGTTTCTTCGACAATCTCTCTTGTTTTTGAATTAGTTGTGCGTTATTGTGCTTGATAATCTTCTTTTGGATTTGGAGTTGTTCTTAATCAAGTTTTCTAAGCTGTTCAAAGATATTACCGAACATGAGTTTATTCCATGCTTTTGCCTTTGCTTTGAGTAATTGGGTTTTCTTTATTAGTTTAAACATATGTGACCCATTGGCGTTGAGTCGCCAAGCTTGCTTGATGACAGTTTGGAAATCTTTACGAGAAGTCCACATCATTTCGAATTTGAATGGTTGTTCTTTGAAAGTGGCCCCTGTTGGGAGGTCGCACGAGATAGGCTAGTGATCAGAAGATAAAAAAGTGTGATTTTTGGTGGCAATAGAGGGGTAGCCAAGGTTCGGTCTAGTTTCTCGTAAGTTGTGTTTACCAAGTCTTTGGATCTTTTCCATGTGAATTTGTTCCCAATAGTAGGGATGTCACAAATGTCACAGTCATTCTTAAAGTTAATAAGACGATCGAATCTTGAGTGGTTTGGGGCAGCTCCCCCGATTTTCTCATTCGGGTGCTGGATTCATTTAGATCGCCCGTGGAGGGGCGTAGGCAAATATAATAATAATTTCTGTTTTGGTATCCAAATGGGAGTAGTGAATTCCAATGAAACAATCGTCTTTATGGACAGTGGTGAGTGTTTCGTTCAGAAGATGTTGTCCCTTCCATAGGACGCAGATTCCGCCGGAGTAACCGTTGTATAGCCGGAATGAATTCACAAGAATCAAAGCCTGCCTTCTGCCAGCTTTGACACTTGGGGGGTTTTGCGCTTTTGTTTCAACCAAAGCAATAATATTAATGTGATCCATGCGACATAAGGCGTTGATTTTAGTCCAAAAGGACTTGCGCTTAATGCCCTTGCAATTCCATAAGGCTATCTTCATAAATAACCAAGCTTTTGGTGGTTTTTGGTCGTTATCTTTTTGTATTTTTTCCGTGGTGATGAGAACCTTCTTTTGAAAGCTATTTTCAAGGAATTTATATTGGTACTTTTGGACTCCTTTAGAAGATGGTACATGTGGTTTCGATCACACGTGTCGGCCTGCCTTTTGGGCAGCGTCTCATAAAAACGTATTTTTCGAAAAATTCGGGAATAATACGGGAAAAATTCGTCTATGCCGTATTTTATTGAAAAATACGTGAATAATACGGGAAAAATTCTCCCGTGCCGTATTTTTTTAATGAATGTTTAATCAGGGACGTTGATTTTTTGGAAGGAACGAACGAGATTTATTCTCAATTCTCACCTGGGCGCCCATTCGCACGGAACTCTTCCCCTTATTATTTTATCACCTCCACCTAAATTATTATTATAATAATTTAGTAATTAACTCTCTTATAAAAAGAATATAAGAGATATTCAAAAACTTTAGAATAATTAAAGAAATTATTATTAAAGTTCGTCGTAGCTCTCGTATCGATAGGTCGAGTCTCCGTCCCGACTAAAGACAACGATTTCCGTTCTTCCGTTCGTACACAATCGTAAAAGCTAAGGCAAGTGGAATTTCTCCTTGTAGCCTTAATAATTCGTTTCGTGAAATTTATCGATGTTGGGAACAACTTGTTTGCTAATAATAAACGAATCCAGGAATATCGATTGTTAGAAATAATGACCCCATTGTTATCGTTATTACGCTATTTATTATTCGATAGGACTATTACGCTAGTTTTGTTTGTGACCTTGCTTGTTTAAGATCTCGTTTAAAGATCGGTTTGTATGAAATAGTGAGGGGTGCGGGATTGACTCGACACCTCTATATAACCGACTAAGTCGTATAGCATCACGCTAAATTCTGCGACTTTACGGATGACCATGTCTGCTCCTACTCGGAGGAGGGATGAGTGCACCCTAGCTAAGTGCCCGGAACTACGTTCCTGTAGTGGACCCGGGCCCTTTCATGCCCCCCTACACTCTTTAAAAAACATTAACGTAAGTGAAAGTTTTCATCATGACACAAGATAAGTGCCAAAGCGCATTTAAAAGAAACCAAACTCGGGTCGGTGTCTTTCCTATCTGAATGCTTATTCGGGCTTGTCTAAGGTGGGTAGGTACTTAAGCGCCTTCGGGCCACCTCCCCTATTTGGAGCACCGGATAAGATGAGGTTGGTTGAGGTCCGACAAGGGCGCGGGACGTTTTCAAAACTTGTATGATCTAATAACGTGTAACACCACATCTTAACATTGGGGCGCTACTCGGTAGTTGACCCTCTCGGGCACTATCAGAACTAGTTTGACAACTAAACATATGCACCTTGCAACTCGAGCATGACGAGAAAACGAATTTAAATCATCCAACTATCATTTATTAAAACATATATGTACAATGTCATGAAAGAGGTTCCAACAACTGAAACAAACCATAAACAACCTGACAACCCACATAAGTCAGCAAAAAGAGAAAACTTCCAAAACCGTAACTAAAAACTAAACTAGAACACCCAAACCACTCTAACACCTAATGACACGCGCGTCAACGATCCACTGCCACATCCTGCAAGAAGTGAATAGAACAAAACATTTCTAATACACATACTAACAAAATAAAAAGCGAAAAAAATAAAGCATTTGAAAACAATAACTAACAATTCGACATTCAACAAGTGAAAGGAAACACAACAAAACAAATAATTCATCAAACACACCAACAATTCACAAGCCAAAAACCAACTAAATAACCACACACAAACACAAGCAAAAATCATTCACAAAGCTATTTGGAAATGCAATTCTTCCTCCCATCGTTGCATGCCAATCTACAACGCTAACACACCTGCGCCCGAGTGCAGAGGCAAGCCCTCTCACTTTTCATATACGACATCCTTCCAACCCCTGGTCAAGCCTCCACCGGAGCACTTGCCAAAAACAAAGCAATTAATTTTATTTTTAAAGGGACCCGGCCGACACACGACCATGGCTAGACGCCTCTTCGCCACTGACAATCATCGCGCATGATCGTGCCGGTTACGCTGCTAGCACAGAGGAAACGATACCATTTCTTTTACGAGAGAACATTTAGATTGGAAAGTGCATCACATCATGCAAGAAAACATTTCAAATGAAAAAAACATACCTTCAGGACTAATTCCCAAAACCAATCTCACAATCACGGCATGAAATTAAACAAGACTAGAATAAAGCCGAGCAAGTCGAGAACGACTTACCTCAAGAGATGAACACAAATACGTAGAGGAAGAATTTAGGCTCGAACTAGTCACACGTGAATGTTACAGATTCTTAACAAATCAATAAGCAAAACTATAACTCCCGAAGAGAGCAAAACACGAAACTTAACGCCTCAATCAAGCTAAGAGTTCTTTCTAATTGATACTTGTTGACGTTATCGATTTTTAAGTGAACACTTCTAATTTTCCAAACAAACCAAACTTTGTCACCCATTCGATTCCATCCTAGATTACTAGCTACTAGCGCACTTTTAAAGCAACACTTTGATTTTACAAGAAAGATCTACTTAACTAATATAGTAGTACTAATTTAAGCAATTAATCAGTATCATTGATAACATTATATTATTAATTTCAATAAAGAAAAAAACTCACAAATCCAACAATTCAACAACAATAGACTAAAATTCAACAATAACCCACCAAGCCCGATCGAATTCAGCCAACAACAATTGCAAAGCTCCCCTCTACTATGGACCCCATTAATTGGTCGGCCAAACTTTCAATCAATTGTTCGACCCCTTAGATGCTAACACAGCCCAATGATTGACCGTTCCCTTACTTTAATAACTAACAACAATCCTAATCCGACTAACATTGATTGCCTCTTATCATAAACAACAACAACAACAACAACATGGATATCGATTGAATGAAAAAGGAATTGGGCAAGGAGCACAACCTTCTGCCCTCTACTGATTGCAATAATTGGAAACACAGGTCGAAAACTTCCTTGTTCAAAATCAACCTCTTGATCGAGCCATTCCCTAACAGAGCACTATCGAGCCTCTTCTGAACGGTGATGACGGTGGTCGCGAACAAGGAGCCTGAAATTCAGGTAGAGCACTCGAACTCGCCCTCGTTCTCGATAGCTTCAGCAACCAAGGATCGAGTCTGTGTTCTTGACTGGAAAGTGACGAATTGGCGGCGAGAACAACCTACACCAAGTTGGAACGCTGGTGTGCAGGTCGACGGCGACGAAGAACTGCAATAGTGAGCGGGGAGCGTGAACGACGATGGCGAACGATGACTACCAACGGCGGCAACTTCTCCATGGTCAACATAGTATCTAAACTATCACTGAATTCACATAAGCACTAAGCAGTCAAGCTCAAGCAAACAATCAACCAAGCAAACCAACAAGCAAGCAACATGCACTCAAGCGAAATAACAACCAAGCAATTTAAGGTACTAAATAAGGTGAATGAAAAGCTCAAGTACTAACCATCACTCATAGACTCTATCACTTAGAGTATAATTCTGGATAACTCTCTTGCAGTGGTGATACGCTGGATTCTGTACAGCGTAATTATGTATTTTTATTAGGATTTCTGAGTGTTTTAGGCTAGATTAGGGTGTTTATTTGTAATATCAGAAAAGCCTACAGATGAAGACTTTGAAGACAGAAGTCCTAAGTTCGAGCTGAAGACCCGCTTTACAGAGGTTGCTAAGGAAAACAAAGCTGAAGATTCGAAGAAAACTGGACCCACGACCGCGGGTCGGGACCAGAGACCGCGGGTGGAGCTGGATCCGTGGACGCCGAGAGAAGATTGGAGCCGCGATCGTGGGTTCTGACCCGCGCTCGCGGGTGGGTGTTTCCGCGCTCCGACTCGAGTTTTATTTTATCTTTTATTTTCTTATATCTTTAGGTTATTTCGGATATTGTTTCGAGTATTTAAGCCTAGTTTCGTAGCAGACTTTGGGAGTTAGACTTTTGGATACTACTTTTATTTTAACCTAGTTTTTATTTCTATTATGGAGAACTAATCTTCCTTGGAGTTTGTTTGATCAAGGAAGTCTTTTTATTTGAATTCGTGAGATTTTGGTAACTTTTCTATCCTTTGGTTAATATCAAAACTCTTGTTTCTATTTATATGATCTATGTTTGATTTTATGAGCCTGATCAACTTGTTTGATTGACTTAGATCTACTGTTTAGATTAGGTTTGATTGTTGTCTGTGCAATCTTATTTATCCTTGAAACAACTCTTTTGCAGGACCGTGGACTAGAATTGAGAAAGAGTATTTGATGTTTATTTTATGCATGAGACTCGTTGTTTGATTGCATGAATTGATTTCCTTTTATCCTTAATACTTTGCATGATTTGAATTAAGCGTCCTTGTTCATATCATAGTTTCGTTTGGATCGTGGACAAGCGGAAGTATTTTATAAGGATTGGAATTAACCTGGGAATTATAGAAAAGTGGATGAATCAATGATCGAATGATTAAAAAGGTGAAATTGATTGAATGAACTCTGCTTTCCTTTAATTGATTTGAAACCTAATTTTATTTGCTTGCTTAAACCCAAAACCCTTGCTTTTGTTCTTTGCTGATTGTTCAGAATACCGATTCTCTTGGGTTCGATCCCTTGCTTGCATGTTTTACTTGGTTTGTGATTTAGGATAATTTATTTTTGATCTCGGCACAACGACTTTAGTCGAGTCAAGTGGTCACAAGAAGATTCATTTAGTTTTAGTTCTTTTCACCAATATCACACACTCCTTTCCGCTATGTCATAGTGACTTATCTTCTTCATTTGACGATCCAAGATAGCGGTTGGTTGTTCAATAAAAGTATGATCTTGCTCAATTCTCAACTCTTCATAACTAAGTTTGTGGTTGGGATCGAGAGTGTATTGTCTTAGTTGAGACACGTGAAACACGGAATGAACTCCCTCCAAGGATGGAGGAATTGCCAAGCGATAGGTCAACTCCCCGACCCTTTCTAAGATCTCAAAAGGCCTCACGTAGCGAGGATTCAACTTTCCTTTAATCCCGAATCTCCGCACCCCCAAAGTACGCGACACCCTCAACCACACATGCACACCAACATCAAATTCTAGAGGTCGCCTTCTTTTATCGGCATGGGATTTTTGATGACTCTAAGCGGCTAACATGCATTCTCTTATCAAAGCAATTTCATCAACTAACTCTTGGATCACTTGGGGTCTCTCACCCACTCTGTCAGAGGGTCATCCCAACAAAGTGGTGTTTGACACTTTCGACCCTACAACGCCTCGTAAGGAGCCTTTTGAATCAAGGTGTGCCAACTGTTATTGTATGCGAACTCCAACAATTCTAAGTTTTCTGACCAAATATCGCCCCTGTCTAGGACACAAGCTCTTAGCTTATCTTCAAGCGTTTGAATCATCCTCTCTGACTATCCATCTGCTTGCGAGTGATAAGCAGTCGTGAAATCCAATCTCATACCCAATGCCTTGTGCACTTGATGCAAGAATTTCAATGTGAAACAACCATATCGATCTGAGACGATGTTTTTTTTGGGTACTCTTTGCAGTCTCACTATTTGTCTAACAAACACATCTACTAATCTAGAAACGGCCCACGTCTCCCTAATCAGAAGGAAATGGGCCGTCTTTGTCAATTTGTCCACTACAACTCAAATGGCATCAAGACCCCGACTAACGCGCAAACCTGTGACGAAGTCCATCGATATATCTTCCCACTTCCATTTTGGGATGAAAAGTGGTTGGAGCATCCCTCCTGGTTTCAATTGTTCTATCTCAACCTACTGGAAAATCTGGCATCGTGCTACAAACTTGGCCACATTAGGTTTCAGGCCATTCCATTTATAATGTTGTTTGAGGTCCTTGTACATCTTACTTGCTCCTAGATGTATTGAGGGCAGAGCATGAGCCTCTTGAAGGATTTTCTATCTTATCTCTTGATCTCAAGGTACAAATACTCTCCCATTCAATCTCAGAATTCTATCTTCTCGAATTTCAAAACCGAGTGCTTCACCTCGACACACCTTTTGACACAAGTCCTGAATCATCGAGCAAGTGCCATGCTTCTGACGGATCTCTTCTATCAAGCTAGGTTGACATTCCAAGGAACATAATTGGCTTTGAAATCCTTGAATCCATACTTCAATCCCATTCCTGATCAAATCCCTTTGCAAAGCGGTTTGAGCAGTCAAGTGTGACAACATCTGCTCTTGCGATGATTTTCGTCTGAGTGCGTCAGCGATGTCATTTGCCTTGCCTGGGTGATAAAAGATCTCCAAATCATAATCCTTAATCAATTCAAGCCATCTGCGTTGTCTCATATTGAGCTCTCGCTGAGTGAAAATGTACTTAAGGCTCTTGTGATTTGTCAAAATTTGACTAGTCGTCCCATACAAATATTGTCACCAAATCTTCAAGGCGTGGATCACGTACAACGCTAACTCTAGGTCTTGTGTCAGGTAATTTAGCTCATGAGTGTTAAGTTGTCTAGAAGCATAAGCAATCACCTGATCCTTCTGCATTACCACACAAAGTAAGCCATGTTTCTAAGCATCACTGTAGAACACATACCCTTCTGAGCCTGGAGGAAGCGTTAAGGTAGGTGCAGGAGTTAGCTTTCTTTTCAACTCTTCAAAGCTTCTCTAGCAAGTCCATGTCCATGTAAACTTGGGTATTCTTACGAGGTAAATTGGTCAAAGGTTGAGCTATCTTTGTAAAGCCCTCCACGAACCTCCTGAAATATCCTGCCAAACCCAAAAAACTACGTACTTCGTTTACATTCTTAGGAGGTTGCCAAGATGCTACGGTTTCGATCTTCATTGGATCAACTTTCACTCTATCTACAGAGATGACATGCTCTAGAAATGTGACCTCAGGCAACCAGAAGTCGCATTTTGAAAGCTTAGCAAACAAACGGTTTTGTCTTAAAACTCCCAACACAACCCTTAGATGATTAGCATGCTCATCTTGGCACGGAGAGTAAACCAAGATGTCACCAATGAACAGTATCACAAACTGATCCAAGTATTCAATGAAAATCTTGTTCATCAAAACCATGAACATTGCTAGAGCATTTGTCAAGCCAAACGGCATCACTACAAACTCGTAGTGCTCATATCGTGTCCGAAATTCCGTTTTTGGGATATCTTCATCTCGAATTCTCAATTGATGATAGTCAGACCTCAAGTCAAATTTGGAAAACACTACTGCTCCTTGCAACTGGTCCCACAAATCATCGATACGGGGAAGCAGATACTTGTTTTTTTATGGTAACTCTGATCCCTGTAATCAATGCACGACCTCATCGACCCAACCTTCTTTCTTACAAAAAGTACCAGAGCACCCCAAGGCGATGCACTAGGACAAATGAAGCTTTTCTCTGCTAACTCTTCTAGTTGTTTTTTCTACTCTTGCATCTCCACTCGCGTCATACGATAAGGAGCCTGTGAAACAAGTCTTGTTCCCGGCTCCAACTCGATGCTAAAATCTACCTCTCTAAGAGGCGGAAGCCCTGAAAACTACTCAAGCAGTACGTCTTTGAATTCTCGCACAACATGATTGTCCTCAAGTCTCGGGATATCCTTGGTCTCAAGAAGGACATAGCACCAATATCCTACACAACCCTCATTCAACAACTTGACAACTTTCATAGAACTAATTGCAGTCCTAGACTTCTTAGAGTCATGCCCCCAAAACACGTGAAGAGTTCCATTGTTAGCGGTTACAATCATTGTGCGACTATAAATATCTAGAACAGTTGTATATCTAATCATTCAACATCATCATTTGGTAAGACCATGACAATGAAATATGTAAGCCATTCCTTATCCCCAATACGAAATTGGACATTAAAGTATCTCTTTGTCCCCACTTATCTTACTACCATCCGGCAAACCAACTGCAAAGGGAGTACCCACAGAATAGGTCAAATGCAATCTATCTACGCATGCAGTTGCAATCAAAGAATGGATAGCACTAGTATCAAAAAGAATCTTAACAGGCTCAGATCGGATCTAGATCGTACATGTAGTTGTCGAAGCATTTGGATCTTCAACTCTTCTCATCTCAAACACACAAGGTGAGTGGTTGACTCCAAGACCCCCAATTGTGCTACCACGACCTCTACCACTACCCTGACCTGAAGGAAAGTAATTCTAAGGCGTTGAATGTGATCGAAAACCTCCAAGGTGAGGATCCTTGAGATGGAGTAACTCCTTTGTTACGACAAAAGTCAACATGGTGACCCTGTTGCCCATAAGTATAGCAAGTTAGCAATGACCGTGTACAAGCATATTTCACATGATCATGGTTTCCACAATTGAAGCATTGTTTCTATCCCGTTACACCACCCAATCGCTGAGATTGGCCTTGTCGGTTCTGCCTCATGCCCGAGTTGTTGCCTCCATGAGGCGAGGAACTCGGCCTCCCGACACCTTTGTATCGTATCGCAGTATTCAGCCTCTTGCCACTACCTTGAGTGACATCAGATCTCTTGTGAGCTGGGGATGTCATCTCGTAATCCATTGCCTTGTTTTGGTACTCTCTCAAGGTAGAGCATTTGAACCCAAGTGCGTATTGTCTAAACTCTGGTCTCATCCTCTTAAAAAGATCTTAAATTCCTCTTTCAGAACTCCTCAAAGGTAACATCTGTCTGACGGTACCAACTCAAATCCCACCAAACAAAAGCACCCACATGTAGCAAACTTTGTACCAAAGACATCTTCATCTCCTCTGGCGCTCGAATAGAATCCAATGCAAAGACCATTCTCCTCAGCCACTGCTCTACATCAGTACTCGGGACTCCGGTGAAGTTAAACTCCGCGAGTTGCTTGTCAGACTGAAGCTTACAACACTGTCTCATTGACTCTTAGCACGCAGTCAGCTACTTCTGGTATTTATACACCTGGCAGCCCACCTAATTGTGCAGCTCTAATGGTATACTGGCATAATACCCTCAAAACTCCTCTAAATTCTAGTTGTAGCATTCTGGTCAAGTACAACCCCAATGCCCAACGAGTTCTATAGGCCCTAAAAGCGTGGCTCATAGCGCATGATTCATCTCTGGTGATAACTCAATTGGTGGTGCATTGGCTCTAAAATGGGTCTCATTAGCTGAGGGCCCTCCTTCAGCAATATACATGCTAGCATCTTGATGTTTATCAACAACCATATGACCACCCTCAAAAACTTCTTCCTTGGGGGTAACCTTCTGATGCTCCTCTTGCTCATCAACAGCGAGAGTACTACTAATAATAACAACCTTGACTCTAGTCTGTGGGCCATCTTTTCAAAAGTCCCACGGTCAAAACTTTATCCTGGACTCAAAGTAAAACAATTGCTTACCATTCTATGTGAGGTCCTTCGGCGGATGGCAGCGGAGTCGCATCGTGTCATCTACCCCCTATATGCAGCATGACTACCCCATTTTTGTTATAATGAATATGACCAACATTGTACAATCACATTATAATTTCGACAACCAGATCAACTTCAATGAATATTGCTATATAAAAAGATGAATATATTGAATCAAAAAGATAATAAACATATCATTTATTGATAAGAATATCATCATTCAGTTACATGAATATCATCAGCTAATACGGTGAATATGATAACTCAATTACATGAATATCACTATATAATGTGATGAATATGACCACCTAGTTACATGACTATCACTAGCTAATATAGTGAATACAACCACCTAATCATATGAATATCACTAGTTATTATGGTGAATATGATCACTCAAGTACAAGTCTCGCCAATAAAAAAAATAAAAATGTACGATTATAATTCGTGTCCTTATGTAGACTCCATCTTCCTCAACTTCCTTCCATATTTTTCAATCATTTGCTACCTTCAACTAAAAAATTTAGTGGATAAATATTTATAACAATATATAAAATCTCTCCAAAAATACATATAATTTTTAATGGCAATGACGCATAACTTAAAAATATCCTAACCTATTTGAATATCACTGCTGATTACAGTGAATATCACTAAAAATATCAATTATTGTGACCATTGAATAGTGGCTTACATCACCAATTTTTATACGTAAATATATTAATATTATGTGGCGAATATCAATGCCTTTACTATTGAATACCCTAACGAATATCAGATTTGACAAAAAGGAATATCAATATGAAACTAATGAATATCAAACATTCGTATTAGAGAATATTATACATTTCACCATCCTTCTTCTTTAGTAACCCTTTCCCTTTTATGTCGAAATCTGTTTTAAAATCAACGACAAAAAACATGAGTCGTTCTTCAATGGAGATCAACGTAAAACCTAAATCAAACCCTAAAAACCCAAATATCCTAAATTCGCAATTGAACAAGTTGGAATCAGTTTACACACCTTACAAAATCCGATTCAACACTTTACCGTATCGAAATAATTATTGTTTGAATAAGAATGCGAAAACTTTCGATCCAAATGCCAAAAAAACTACAAAAATAATAATTTTAGTAAAAATTACCCTTTAACATACCTTCATTATAGCACTCACGTATCAAAAGCAACACGAAACAAAAAAAGGGAGAATATCCCCTAATCACAAGCATTTGAAAAATTAAATAAATCGTGTGACACAAGAGATAAAAAGAGGGAAAAAAACATAAAATAAAGAGAACAAACGATTCGTGATAACCGTAGTTAGAGAAAGACAATACCAGATTGAAAATTCCTCGTGCTAGAGAACGACAAACTAGTCTTGATAATATCAATCTTCAATAGGTTTTTTTTTTATCTTCAATAGATTTACGTAATGGTAAATGCAAGGAGAATAAAAATTATTTATTAAGGGATTTTTTGTGCCAGTGAATGGATAACGATCCTTTGGGATCTCTTGAAAGAATAAAAATTATATATTGAAGATCTTGAATTGGTCGTTATTTACTGAAGATCGACAATAACGAGAAAAAAAAACGATTAGTGATAATCGTAATTGGAGAGAGAAAGTACCAGATCTAAAATCTCGTACAATTTGCTATAAGGAAGAGATCTAATGTGGCGCGCCTGTGTTTAAATTGTGTAACTATTTTTAACAAATCTGGTTCGTTAAAAAATTATCATCCAATATTGATCCATAATTACACTCACTTTCTACTCTAATAGACTTTCTACTGAATCCTTATACATATGATTGATGTATGAAGGTTTTCCTTGTGAGTCCAAATTTAAAGTCTCCACCATTGTTTCCTACTACTCTGTCTTTGCATTTTTCGAAGTTGACGTCTTCTCTACTTTTCTCATGACGCTCTACACAGTTTGTTTCTCATGCGTTCTCTTACTAGTTTTAGCCATTGTTCCTCTATTTTTAGTAGTTTTTAATTTATTTATATGTTTTGTATATTTGTCTTCCTCATATCTGTTTATCCCAAAGTTTTTCAATCTATTAGATTCACTAGACATATTTGAGAGCATATGCAGCGGTAAAAGAGGATTGCTAGTCCTATTTGAGAAGGAGCAAGTACTATTTGAGGAGGTGCAACAAATAGAAGGTGTAATTTATGTTTTTGGTGCATCAGTGCAAATAAATAACACCTCCTATTTGACACATGTCAAACTATTATTGTGCCTTATTTTATTTTGTCTTTATAATTTGCCTTTTTACCCACCATGACATCACCCATGTGGGTGGGCTCCACCAAGTGAAAGGAGCAACCCAACGAGCAAAAATTGCTCAAGCAGCTGCACATGTGTGGGCTCCACCAACTTACTTTTCTATTCAATTGTACCGCCGTATTTTAATTTCTTCTTGCTCCTCTTATTTAATTGACATGGCCCACCTTTTTCTCTATTGGTCCTGCTATAATTGGGCACCGCTGCAGATGCTCATAAATCGATTTTTTATTTAAAAAAACAAAAAAAATCCATTTGACAAGCAAATGAAATCCTTTTAACGCAGCATTTCAATCAGAGAATACAAAGCGAGACGTCGTTTCACTCAAACAAACACCTGATTTTAGGAAAGCTCTTATCCGTTATCCTCGTCGAAAGTCGAAACACATCGCGCTTCCGCCTTGCCACCTCTTCCCTCGCTCTCGCGTCCTTGCAGAGAACAAATGGCCTCTCCGTCGTCGGCGTCGCCTGCCGAGAAGTCCAAGTTAATACAGTCGGTTCCACGGGGAAGCGTCAATGGCGTCTTTGTCGCTTCAACATTTATCCAAACACCTTTGTTCAGCCACCAATTCATCAAGCCACACAAGATAGCGGACGCGGCCTCCAGCCTTGTTCGCAAGATTGACAGTTCAATTGCCGTAAACGTGGAGAAATGCATCAATTTGGTTCACCTGCTCGCTTCTCATAACCCACTTTTTAACAAAATTTCTTCTGTCACTTCGGAATTTAATGCTTTCTGTCAGGTACTGCGTTCTTCCGATCAATTATTGCTTTAATTGAGATTTTTTTGCTAATTGGAATCGGTTTAGGTTTAGTGAATATGGGAGCTACGGCCTACCGGTGTGAGGTTCTTAGAGGTTATGACTGGGAGAGAGATTTGTGATATCTTATCAAACATTTTGAAGAGCTTGTGTATTTTGGAATCTCGCTTAGCTAGTGATTTCCATTGCATCATGTGAATTGTCAGATATCGGATGTTTCCTAGTTGGAAAATGAAATTATCTATTGTTCATTCCATAAAGGACGAAGATTTCAAGTTAATAGGACTAAATGTGGAAAGACAAATGTGGTCAAGGTGGAAATTACCAAGAGCCAGGAGCTTTCGGATAAGTTTTGCTTACAATTAAGTAGGAAAAGGGGTGAATTTTACATCAAAATCTCCACTGGTAATCTTCCATTGTGAGCTACAAACAAGAAAGTAACGGTTGGCTACATGGTTGATGAGAATTATGTATGTGACTGAATTCAAATATCAGCCAAAACAACATAATTGAGTGAACCAACATGGAATCATTACCTGCTAGAGTTTCTTTGCAATACTTCAAAGTTTATGTTCATGTTTTTTTTTTTTGGCACTAAACTTAGGATAACACGTATACTCCCATAAGGGGGATAAGATAGTCAAAATGTTTCTCTTAAGGTTGATCTAACTAATTAGATTTGGGATATCTCACAATGAACCTAGTCTTATCTCGTAACTTAAAATTACTTGAGAGCTGGAAGAGGACACTGTAGATGGGGTGATGAGAAGTAGATCAGGATAAGCTGTGATGGTCAAAGATAAGTGAATTCTTGAATTTTCTAACCCTTTCTCTTCATGAGAAGTCGATCAGGATAAGCTGTGATAGTCAAAGATAAGTGAATTCTTGAATTTTCTAACCCTTTCTCTTCATGTTACACTCTTCATGAGAAGTAGATCAGGATAAGCTGTGATAGTCAAAGATAAGTGAATTCTTGAATTTTCTAACCCTTTCTCTTCATGTTACATGATGCACTTTCTTGATTGTGTCTTGCATTCTCTGTGCATGAGAGACTAATTCACTTTTGTGTGCTCACTTGTGATTATTGTTTGTCAGATGCAACGCATAAATCACAACAGCGTGAATTCTCTTTCAAAGCACAATTTTGCTGCTGTTCTACCTGGCGATTCAGTAGCTGGCCTTGTAGTCACAAATGGAATACAGAATTTTCTGAATCTGTACAACACTGTGTTGGTTGTCAGGCTTGTTTTGACCTGGTTTCCCAATGCTCCTCCAGCCATTGTTAGCCCACTGAGGTATGTAAAAGGAAATTAACAACTTTTGGAAATATTGTGAATGCCTGTGCATCTGCTTGTATATATCTATCTATTTGCCAACTTCCACGGTTTTGTTTTCTGTGTATTGGCGACCAATATATTTACTTGGAAGTGCTTAGTCAGTCTAGAAGCTGAAATGAACAATGCATTAACTGAAACCTTGATTGGGCAATCTTTGTTTGGCCAGCTTGAATTCAGTAAGCTTAAACTGCAAATTCAGCGTAATTATTCTGTTTCTGTTCATTTGCAAAATAAAATCAAGGTTAATTGTATGTCCATAGAATATAAACTAATCTCTTGCTTTCTGATTTGTTGTTGTATTTTTATTTCTACATAATTTGATTTCATGGGTATCTAAATGTAATCACTATGTACTTCAGCACATTGTGTGACCCGTACTTGAACATATTTCGGGGGCTCATCCCACCATTAGGAGGGACGTTGGATCTGTCTCCCATATTAGCGTTTCTTGTTTTGAACGTGTTTACAAGCGCAGCTGCTGCTCTTCCTGCTGAACTTCCACCAGCTGGAGCAATTCGGCCAGCTTCTTCAAAAACAGGGATCTTTGATCTTACCTCTTCACAGAAGAAATGGATGACAAGACTTCATAGTAACAAGTCGAAGGACTACAGTGAATTCAAGTGATTGTTGTCTTTTTTTTGGGTTCGCAAAGTATGTTTCTTTTCTACTACAAGAAAATGAATTTCATACATTCTTTGTAGTTTTCCAAGGGAGATGAAAACATCGGATCCCAAACCTATAATGTTTGTACTACATTTAAAGAGCTACAAGCGTGAATTTCTTCTTTGTAGGGTTATGCGACTTTGATAAGCCACATTAAATGTTCTGTGTAAGACGTGTAATTGTGAGGAGAAGATGATTCTGTATTGATAGATGAAGCGTACATAAATAGCAGTACAACAATATGCAATTCCTTTAATGTAGGAAAGCAATCCTAGCAGAATAAGATCTAAACTAATTCTGGAAGGAGGATAACAACAGAATAAAAGATATACATAAATACATATATATTAACATGCCCCCACAAGCTCATGATCGAGGACGAACATGAAGCTTGGACCTTAATGTCTGAAAACGATGAGTACCAACCGCATTGGTGAATATATCAGCTGTCTGATCAAGAGAACGAACATGACGGACCACTAACTCGTTGGCAGAAACCTGCTCACGGACGAAATGGTAATCGATCTTAATATGCTTAGACCGCTCATGAAAGACGGGATTAGCAGACAAAAACGTGGCACTGAGATTGTCACATAACAATATTGGAGGACGCTCAACTGGAATGGCCATTTCCTGAAGGAGCTGCTGAAGCCAGATGAGTTCAGCGGCGGTGAATGCAATGGCCCGGTATTCAGCCTTTGTACTTGAGCGAGCGACAACCTTTTGCTTCTTTGAAGACCAACTGAAGATTGGCACCAAAATAAATGGCAAAGCCATGCTGAGAGCGACAATCATCGGGATCAGAAGCCCAACCAGCATCAGAGAAGGCAACCAATCGCTTATCTGAGGCACGCTGGAAGGTCAAACCAGACGAAATGGTGTCCTTAAGATAACGGAGGATTCACTTTACAGCTGCCCAATGTAACTCCGTCGGATTATGCATGAATTGACAAACCCGATTAACAGAGTATGAAATTTCCGGACGAGTAATAGTCACATACTGAAGTGCTCCAACAATGCTGCGATACATATGCGGATCAATAACCGGATCACCCTGCTGAATGAGGCGTGAACCAGGCTCGACTGGTGAAGCAATGGGCTTAGCGCCCGACATGTGACACCGGTCCAATAATTCAACAATATACTTTGTCTGACACAGATGAATAGAAGAAGCAGAACGATGAACCTTAATGCCCAAGAAGAAATGAAGAGGCCCCAGATCCTTAAGAGAGAACGCCTGATTAAGGCGTAGGACAAAATCATCAATAAACTGAGAGTGAGATCCGGTGATAATAAGGTCATCCACATAGACTAGAATGTAGACAACATGTCCTCCATGTCTCTTAATGAAGAGAGAAGAGTCAGAAACACATCCCTGAAAGCCATGCTGAACTAAGGCCGTTTTAAGCTTATGAAACCAGGCCCGAGGAGCCTGCTTGAGGCCATATAACGCCTTACGAAGGTGACAAACATAATTAGGACGATCCGAAGCAACGAAACCTGTGGTTGAGCCATATAAACAGTTTCAGCTAGATCACCATTAAGAAAAGCGTTATTCACATCAACCTGCCGGAGAGGCCAATTAAGGGTGAGTGCCAAACTCAGAATAAGACGGATAGTAGTAGGCTTAATGACGGGACTGAAAGTGTCAAAATAGTCTACTCCAGCCTCTTGATGAAACCCTTTCGCCAATAAACGGGCCTTATATCGATCCACCGAGCCATCAGGTTTCTGCTTAATCCTGTAAACCCACTTACAACCAACAACGTTAGCACCCGGAGGCCGAGGAACTAAGTCCCAGGTCCCATTTCTCAATAAGGCATCATATTCTAACTGCATTGCATTTTGCCATTTGGGGTCTTTTGAGGCTTGGTGAAAAAGTTTTGGTTCAAGATTTGTAAGAAGAGCTACAGGAAGAGGATATTTTGTAGCATTTAAGGCTTTGGGTTTGAGATTTTGGGTACGGGATCGGGTAGTCATTGTATGAGTGGATTGGGACGGTGGCCGAAACCACGTAGGTGCATTGGGGTATGGATCATTAGCGGCGGGAGATTGAGCCGCGGGAGAGTCAGCCAAGGGTGAGGGGAGTAGGTTTTGGATAATGGGTGATGCCGAGGAGTCCTGTACATTGCCAGATGCTAGAGGAACCGAGGGTGTGGGTTGCTCGACATTAATCGAGGACGAAGGAGATAAAATGGGCATGGCAGTGGGGGACCCCGGGTTGGGCGTGGAGACGCTGGTGGGTGTCGCTTGTATGGGCAGCGGAGGGGGTGACACGGAAGGAATGGCAGCAGCTTGCTGTAGTGTGGTGAACGACGGAGAGGAGTGCGGTACTAGGATAGGACAGGATGACTCGGACTCGGCCATGGAAGAGTATGGGAAGACGAGCTCATCGAACACAACAAAACGGGAAATGTAGGTACGGTTAGTAGGGACATGATAACAAATATACCCTTTGTGTTTGGAGCTGTACCCGAGGAATATACAGGGAGAAGACCGATAATCCAATTTTGAACGGTTATATGGTCGAAGATATGGATAACAAAGACACCCGAAAGATTTGAGAAAGGCATAATTTGGGGTGTTGCCATAAAGAACTTGGAATGGGGATTTGAAACGAAGAGTAGGGGTAATGGTCCGGTTTGAGAGATAGACTGATGTATGGAAAGCATGCTCCCAAAACTGAATGGGTAAATTGGCATGAGCAAGAAGAGAGAGTCCTTTCTCAACAATAACTCGATTTAGGCGTTCAGAAGACCCATTTTGTTGAGGGGTGTGTGGACAAGAGACTCTATGGTCAATCCCAAGAGATTGGAGATATTTGAATACAGGGCGATATTCACCACCCCAATCAGTTTGAAAAGCTTTAATGATATGGGAGAATTGTGTTTGAATTTATTTTATGAATAGTTGGACAGTAGAGAAAACTTGATCCTTTGATTGCAAGAAATAAATCCAAACAAACTTGGAATAATCATAATATTTATTTCCATTAAGAGAAATAGTTTGAGAGGGTCCCCATACATCAGAATGAATCAACTCAAATGGTTTAGAAGCAGTAGACACACGACTAGATAAATGAAGACGATGACTCTTGCCTAGTTGGCAAGCACTACAAACTGACGGTAATTTATTTGTAGACACTGGAAGATTAAAACTAGAAATCAAACGACGCAGGACAGACTCATGTGGGTGAGCAAACCGGTGATGCCAACAAGTGTTGGAGGCACGTTCACCCACAAAATCTACGGGACGACTTGGATGCAAAATAGAAGACGACTCATGGGAAAAGCGAGGTAGGTGGTAAAGGCCATTTTCAACGGTTCCTCTTAGCAGAATCTGACCCTGCATGTTCTTCACAAGGCAATGGTTAGCATGGAATTCAAGAAAAACATTATTATCCTTGGCTAATTTGGAAACACTTAATAAGTTTTTGGTAATGGAAGGAACAACTAAAATATCATTAAGTTGTAACGGTTTAGCAACATGCTTTGCAGGTAAAATAGAGCGGCCTAAATGAGTAACAAGAAGAGACAAACCATTCCCGAAAACTAGGTTATCGTTGCCTTCGTAGTCGGATTGGATTGTGAGGTTGTTCAGGTCAGCAGCAACATGACCATTTGCCCCCGTGTCAACTACCCACGGATTAGAAATTCCAGAGTGACAAGCTGCGGTGTAGGCGGAGCGATCGGTGGAGGGCTCGGGCTGGTTGAGCGTTGCTGCAGCAAACCGGTTTGTGATCGGAAAATCCGAGAAATTAACTCGGTTAACACAATTCTGAGCCTCATGACCAGGCTTGTTGCAAAGCTGGCATTGGGGTCGGGGATGAAGGGTTTTTAGATGCGTATAAGCGGAATTTCAGAAACAATTTCTTGCACCTAAACATGGATCTAAAGCATTCTTGATTAGAGACAAAATTAGGGTTAGTATAATACCTCTTGATGCGTGATTAGGGTTCTTCCTTCGAGAGAAAAAGCCTCAATTGTGACTACTCTAATCAGTCCACACGAGTACGGGATCAGGATCTCCTTCGCTTCCGATTGCTAGATCGAATTGCCAAAGACTAGAAAAGGTTGGAAGAAGAGAGCTTTTCTTTCTTACGTAAAACTTCTGAAACCCTAGATCTCTTCTTCCCTTTAAAGGCCTTATATATTTATTTCCCTAAATAAATATATCCTTTTAATTCTCAATAATATCTAATATATTTATTGATGATTAACTCTTTTCTTATTGGACTAAAACCCTATGTCTGACAAAGACTTTCAGCCCGCTGATCCAGCCCGTCAACTCAATGTGTGTGACCTCATAGGACCCGTTTATAATAGCTATGGATTAAACTATTTAATCCATTAATCGTAGTTGGTTTCTAGCAAAACACTACGACGCCTAAAATAAACGGATTGAATCTCTCTATCAATCGTCCTATTCCATGTTCGGTAATTGCAACTTTTATTAAAGGACACAATTCCTTCAATCTCTTACTTGTCCTTGAAAACAAGTGTGCAATTTTAAGATACCTTTGTCTCTTAATGTCTTACTTGATGATATGGTGACATTCATATCTCTTGTCAAATATGTTTCTTGAATACTTGAGTTTGAACTATCAAATAACGAATGATTACAATTAATCCATTCGAGCATGGCCATGCATTTTCTAGTTCTAGCTCTTCAAGTGGCCTAGACACCATTCCTTTTCATGCATCAATGTATGCATGAATAAGGAGGACTTTTCCAATCTTGTACGACTATGGCTCCCACTCAACTTTTGGCAATCCCAATAATTGCTTTTATAACCCCCTTTTACGGAGAGCGTTTAACAATATCAAAGACATACCAATCATCAACTAGAAAACATAACATACTCATGTTTAAGGAATCCACCAAACATGGTTCACCTTAAAAACTCTACAATCCCTTTTGGAGAGTCTTAAGGTTGGTCTGTCCGATATGTATCATCCATACATATCTATGTAATTGACTGGACATCTCTATGTCCCTATAGCACATGAAACCTTGAGCTATCAGTCAATGTACAATATAGCTATAAATGAAATCATCTATGTCCTATTTGATGACTCAAACTATGGACGTGCAATAATTCATAACTGTAGTACACTTAATGGGGTTTCATTCACCAAAACACTTAAGGTGAGCCCATTTTACGAACTATGATTATTCGGACATATTATTCAATATTAATTAATATAATATATAAATAAGAATGAAATACCATATTTATTATCATAAAGTCAAACATAAACAAGAGTCCAACACTCTAAGCAGAAATAATGTAATACAAAGCAATCTCACAAGCATAGGCTTAGTCAAAGAATCTGCAATATTGTCATTTGTATGTCCTTTAACGACTAAATTGTCATCACCCCCATATACTAAGAAATCATCCTTGGTTCTTCTCAAGTACTTTAGGATGTTCTTAGCTGCACACCAATGTGTCTCTCCTGGATTTGATTGATATCTGCTACACATGCTCAAAGCAAATGCAACATCAGGACGTGTACATACCATGGCATACATGATAGATCCTATAGCAGAAGCATAAGGAATCTTACTCATTTTATCAAGCTCAGCAGGTGTTCTAGGACATTGCTTCTTGCTTAGATTTATGCCATGTTGTATGGGCAAAAACCCCTTCTTGGAATTCTGCATATTGAATCTGTCAAGAACCTTATCTATATAAGTTCCTTGACATAATCCAAGCAATCTCTTAGATCTATCCCTATAGATTTTTATTCCAAGTATGTACTCTGCCTCTCCCAAGTCTTTCATTGAGAAACATTTCTTCAGCCATTCCTTAATGGACTCTAGCATCGGAATGTCATTCCCAATAAGCAGTATGTCATCCACATACAAGACTAAGAGAGCCACTTTACTCCCACTAAACTTCTTGTATACACAAGGATCTTCTTCACACCTGATGAAATCAAACTCTTTGATCTTTTCATCAAAATGAAGATTCCAACTCCTAGATGCTTGCTTAAGCCCATAGATAGATCTCTTAAGCTTACACACCTTCCCAGCATAATCTGGATCCTCAAAACCCTCTAGTTGTGTCATATACACATCCTCTTCCAAAATACCATTCAGAAAAGCGGTTTTAACATCCATTTGCCAAATCTCATAATCATAATAAGCGGCAATAGCTAGGATTATCCTTATGGATCTAATCATGACAACTGGTGAAAACGTTTCATCATAGTCAATACCATGAATCTGTTTAAAACCTTTAGCAACTAATCTTGCTTTGTATACATATACATTTCCATTTTTGTCAGTCTTAAATTTGAAAACCCATTTGCATCCAATGGGTTTTACCCCATATGGCAAATCTGTCAAGTCCCAGACTTGATTTTCAAACATGGAATCCATTTCAGATTTCATGGCCTCAAGCCATTTCTTGGAGTTTGGACCCGTCGTTGCTTGTTTATAGGTAGCAGGCTCCCCGTGTTCTAACATTAGAACATCAAGGCTTTCGGTCGAGATGAAATCATCATATCGTCTTGGCTGAAACCTTTGCCTGTTTGATCTACGTAGGAGTTCAACTGGTTCAACAACTGGGATTTCAACATTTTCCACAATTATTTGTGGATCTGCTTCTTGAGGAATTTGTTCAGGTTCTTGGATAACATCAGATCCTTGGCCTTCAAACAAATCCATCTCATCCTCGACATCAACTATGTCATCCTGTTGGTGTGTTTGTTGCTTTTCATCAAGAACCGGTTCAAGATGAATATTTCTCCCACTTGACTTTTTGGAAATAAACTCTCTTTACAAAAAGACACTATCCCTTGCTACAAACACCTTTTGTGCAGTGGGATTGTAGAAATAATATCCAAAACTACCTTTAGGATATCCTATAAAATAGCATTTGTCTGATTTAGGTGCAAGCTTATCAGTTTGTAAACGCTTTACATAAGCTTCACCCCCCCATATTTTCATAAAAGACAACTTTGGAACTTTTCCAGTCCATATCTCATATGGGGTCTTTTCTACAGTCCTTGACGGAGTCCTGTTTAGTGTAAATACAGCAGTCGTGAGTACATATCCCCAAAAGGATACTGGAAGGTCAGCAAAACTCATCATAGATCGAACCATGTCCAACAAGGTCCTGTTTCTTCTTTCAGACACACCATTCAATTGTGGTGTCCCTGGAGTAGACAATTGTGTTACAATCCCACAATTTTTCAAATGATGATCAAATTCATGGCTTAAGTATTCACCACCACGATCGGATCGAAGTGCTTTTATCCTTTTGCCAGTTTGAGTCTCTACTTCATTTTGGAATTCCTTGAACTTTTCAAAGGCTTCAGATTTATGTGACATAAGATAAATATACACATATCTGCTCATGTCATCAGTAAATGTAATGAAATATCTATAGCCACCTCTAGCTTCTGTACTCATTGGCCCACATACATCAGTATGTATTATGGCAAAAATTTCATTAGTCCTTTCATTTGTTCCTTTCAAAGGTGACCTTGTCATCTTGCCCATCAAGCATGATTCACATAAATCAATAGATTCACAATCCATATCTTTTAGAATTCCATCTTTATGGAGCTTCTTCATGCGATTCAAGCTAATATGACCTAAACGACAATGCCATAGATAGGACTCACTCAAACAATTTGATTTTTGCCTTTTAGTATTAATATTATACGATTCTGATTTGAGATCTAATACGAAAAGTCCATTAACCATTGGAGCACAAGCATAGAAGATTCCATTCTTAAAAACAAACATACTTCCATTCTTAATATCAAACTCAAATCCTTCAGAATGTAAACTTGAAACTGAAATAAGGTTTTTAGTAATAGTAGGAACAAAATAACAATTGCTTAGTTCCAAAACTAAACCAGAAGGTAAAAATAAACTAAAATCTCCTACGGTAAGCGCAGCAACCCTTGCTCCATTTCCAACGCGTAGGTCTATTTCTCTTTTCTCCAACTGCCTCCTACTTCTTAGTCCCTGCACATTCGAAATAATGTGAGAACCACATCTGGTATCTAATACCCAAGTAGTAGCATTGGTTGTTAAAATTTCAGTAACATTAATACCTGAACTCATAGTTCCATTCTTCTTGTCCTCCAAGTACTTGGGACAATTCCTCTTCCAGTGTCCTTTGGCCTTGCAATAGAAGTAATCATGGTCACTGGCCACCTTTGGCTTTTCACCTCCCTTGGGTTTAGCAACTTGCTTGCCTTTCCCTTGGATATGATTCTTCTTCTTGCCTGCCTTCTTGAACCCTTGCACATTGTTGACCACAAGAACATCTTTCTTGTTGTCAACGAGAGTGTTTTGTTCAGCTGCTTTAAGCATACCATGGAGCTCATTCAGGGTTTTCTTTATACCATGCATATGGTAGTTCATCCTGAATTGAGCAAAACCATCATGTAAGGAGTGTAGGACGATATCAGTGGCCAACTCTTGGTCATATTTAGCACTCAATGACTCCATACGTTCAAATAGACCGATCATGTCAAACACATGTGGGCCAACTGGTTTTCCCTTCACAAGTTTGCTATCCAGTATCGCCTTGTGAGTTTCATATCTCTCAATCCTTGCCTGTTCCTGAAACAGCATTTTCAGGTTGGTTATAATGGAATGAGCATCCTGATTTTCAAACCTCTTTTGAAGAGAAGGTTCCATAGCAGCTAGTATAAGGCATGTGACAGGAACAGACTCATCTCTTATTTTCTTCTCTTCTGCTTTTTCCTCATTAGATGAGGTATCAGTCAGAACAGGAATCGGGGTTGCTAGCACGTTCTCACGTCCTTCGGACCTGAGAACTATTCTCAGATTCCGTTCCCAATCAAGAAAGTTTGCTCCATTGAGCTTGTTCTTCTCAACAATTGAGCGCAGGGTGAATTTCAAATTATCGCTAGACATGCTTTCTACAAAAAGAAATAACAAACAAAAGTTCATGTTTGACATGCAAATACTTAATATTAAACATGCTTTAAAACAAGTAAATGCACATTTCATTCAAATAAACAATTTATGTTCCCGGTGAATAAAATGATTCCAAGATCCTATTCCAGACAAGACTCAACGTACTTTTGCACTGCCTTCAGTCTTGTGTGTTGAAGGTAAGTAACAATTACTAATTATAACTCCTTATAATTCTTGGTTAATGGTCCACATCCAATGTAGGATCCACTACCATGTCTCAAGATCCAAAACTTTGCCTTTTGGTCTCTTGTTGGATACAACCATATCAAGGCTTATGGACCCCCGTATAGATCCACCCTCACTAGTTTAATGTTTAAGAAAGACACCCTCGCTTTTGCGAAGCCC
Source organism: Fallopia convolvulus (assembly GCA_964016875.1). Classification (NCBI taxonomy): domain Eukaryota; kingdom Viridiplantae; phylum Streptophyta; class Magnoliopsida; order Caryophyllales; family Polygonaceae; genus Fallopia; species Fallopia convolvulus. Next base: position 39,064,998 of record OZ024724.1, on the reverse strand, counting down.
ATCCAACCAAAACCAAAAAACGTCATGGGTTATGATACGGAAAGACATTGCCCCAATATTCATTTGGGAACTTAAGCATGCAATGGTTATTTATTACTAGTGACAAAAACATAATAAATAACTTATGCAAAACTTAAAATAAAGCATTCAAACCGCAATAATTGTGATCCTAGTATGGCCCCTACGATTCGAAAAATAAAGATCTAATCTTCATAATATCTTCATCTTGTATCCTTCATGGATCTCCATCCTTGATTTACTTATTTCTTGTACTTCTTCTTGTATTTCAATTTTGAATCACTCTCATTGCAGAAATTAAATTACAACAAAACAAACGATGCGCAGATCGTGTACAAGAAAACATAACGATGCACAGATCGTATTTATGGGCCATACTAGTCACCTTATGCAAGCAAAATATCATAATATAAAACAAGCGTAATAATTAATCAAATAACTCATCTCATGAAATTTATTTAACAAGATAATCTTAACTCAAAATAAATTAATATATAGTATTAATCTAAAATTAATCATCAAAGTGCATCTAATCGGACAAAATTGTATGATCAAGATATAATATCAAATATTTTATCTTATTTTAGGGGGGTTTCCTAACTCCTTAGGAAATTTTATGTCGGATCATGATTGATCATGACTTAAAATTGACATAGCTAATTAATATTAAAAAATATATCCAATTCAAGGCATGCAGCCTCACAGGCAAAGGTTTCAACAATTCGGAAACAAGTATACGTGTACACAATAACTCCAATTAAAAAAATGGGCTCTCAAGTGTGCTAACCATTGTTAATTCAACGTATAAAATTAACAATATACTAACCATTGATGACAATTAATTCGTACCAAAATTTGTATAAAATTAATTTCAAAATTCGTATCAAACATGACAATTAATTTTATACGTTGACAAGATTGAAATCCGATTGAAATCCGTAACCTTGACAAAAATTCGTATCAAACTTGACAAAATTCGTATTTACGTAACCTTGACAATTAACAATATAATTTTAACTTGTATCTAGTCCAAGTAATTGAAATCCGATTTCAATCAAGCACAATGGTCTATATATCAATTTCATCGATTTGAATCAAAATTTGCATCAAGAACAAAAACCTAAATCTTTGATCCAATCAAGATATGCTTAAGGCTCTGATACCATTGAAGGGTTTTTAGATGCGTATAAGCGGAATTTCAGAAACAATTTCTTGCACCTAAACATGGATCTAAAGCATTCTTGATTAGAGACAAAATTAGGGTTAGTATAATACCTCTTGATGCGTGATTAGGGTTCTTCCTTCGAGAGAAAAAGCCTCAATTGTGACTTCTCTAATCAGTCCACACGAGTACGGGATCAGGATCTCCTTCGCTTCCGATTGCTAGATCGAATTGCCAAAGACTAGAAAAGGTTGGAAGAAGAGAGCTTTTCTTTCTTACGTAAAACTTCTGAAACCCTAGATCTATTCTTCCCTTTAAAGGCCTTATATATTTATTTTCCCAAATAAATATATCCTTTTAATTCTCAATAATATCTAATATATTTATTGATAATTAACTCTTTTCTTATTGGACTAAAACCCTATGTTTGACAAACACTTTCAGCCCGCTGATCCAGCCCGTCAACTCAATGTGTGTGACCTCATAGGACCCGTTTATAATAGCTATGGATTAAACTATTTAATCCATTAACTGTAGTTGGTTTCTAGCAAAACACTACGACTCCTAAAATAAACGGATTGAATCTCTCTATCAATCGTCCTATTCCATGTTCGGTAATTGCAACTTTTATTAAAGGACACAATTCCTTCAGGGGACGGTCGCTGGAAGAGGACGCCCCATTCGAACCAGTGGGAGGCCGTGTTGGAGTTCGTTGGTCCTGTTGAGCGCGACCAGAGTTGGAGCGACCGCGGCCGCGGCCACGACCACCGCGCCCACGGGAGGCAAAATTCGCCGCTGGTGAGATGGATTCAGAGAGACTCCGATTGTCTTCTTCAAGACGATGCTCCTCCTGAAGTAGCATTCCAAGGAGGTCATCAGATGTGATGGGGTCTTTGTGAAGGGAGATCGCCGAATGAAATGACGAAAATTGGGATCCGAGGCCAAGGAGAATGTAAGAAACGAGATCCTCATCGGGAACTTCATGAAGACAGGCGGCCAGTTCATCAGCAAGGGCCCTCTTCTTTTCAACATAATCAAGTACGGACAAAGCGCCTTTGGTCATAGTTTGCAACTAATGTCGGAGATGCATCATACGAGCCCTGGTTTGAGCGTGAAAAATCCGCTCAAGGTTGCTCCATGCTTCAGCAGTAGTGGTGGCACGAGCCACATGAGCAAGCATTGGTGTTGTGAGCGTGGATCGGATCCAAAGGAGAACAAGCCGATCTTTACGAACCCAGGCTTGATAGGCCGGGTTGGGTACGCGAAGAGGCTGTTGTGTATCAGACAACGCAGCAATGGCCGCCTCGGTGGAGATTTGCGAGGATGGCGTGAGGAGTGCAGCCGGATCCGAGATTGTGGTCGGCGGTGGTTGGGCAGTTGGGACAAGGAATGAATCCAAGTCAAAGGCCTCTAGGGAAGAACGCACAGTATTCCTCCAAAGGGAGTAGTTCGATCGATCAAGGCGAATAGCAAAATTGGGGAGATGGAAGTTAGGAGAAGAGCCATCAGATGAAGCGGAAAAGAGTAGTTGCGTGGGGGAAGTAGGTTGAGAGGCCATTGATGAAGGATCGATGGTTCTGGCTGATACCATGTAAGACGTGTAATTGTGAGGAGAAGATGATTCTGTATTGATAGATGAAGCGTACATAAATGGAAGTACAACAATATGCAATCCCTTTAATGTAGGAAAGCAATCCTAGCAGAATAAGATCTAAACTAATTCTGGAAGGAGGATAACAACAGAATAAAAGATATACATAAAAATACATATATATTAACATTCTGTCATTCTCATTTTATGGAACGACTTGGTGGTGTATACATTACAAAAAAACAAAAAAAAACAAAAAAAATTAAAAGACCTGTGAACTGATTCACGTATTTGGACCACCAGCAATTGGGGTAGTTCAGCACTTCAGCCTGGACCCATCATCAACACTCATTGTACACTCCTGTAGAATCTTTGAAGTATTTTATCTGTTGCGACCGGTACCATTTGGTTGGGGCTGGCCCGGGCTGGGCTTGGTGCCGCCGACAACGTTTCTGCGTTCCTTACCTTATATTGTAATTCATACTTAAAGGATTAAAGCGTTTATTTCAAAAAAAAATAATTTCGTATCTATCTAATACAATGTAAAACAGAAATTATGCTCTTTTTTTTTATCAGAAAACGGAGTTAGACTCCTGCGGTGGTATTATTAATCATAGATAAAACTTAGTCCCCTAGCGGGGAGGGTACATCCAAGGCCAATAAATTGGCAAAACAACAATGTTCATAAAATAATTCAATAAAAGGACTAGACATAGATAAAGAGTGATTTGCCAATGCATCCGTCACTCGATTAGCGGTTCTAGGAATATGCTTGAGCTGAACAGTCCATGAAGGATCGCTAATTAACATATGGCATGCCTGCAGCAAGTGGAAATCTCTATGGGGTTGTATAGTTGCCTGTGTTAGCAACTTAGTTGCTTGAAAGGAATCAGTTTGGATGAGAATTCTCTCAAAACCAGCTCGTTAAGCAACTTGCAGTCCCTTAAAGATTGTCTCGATCTCAGCTTTAAAGGAGTCTGCAATACCCAATTGGCAAGCATATGCCTGTACAAATCGTCCAAGATGATCTCTGAAGACTCCCCCGCCCCCAGCCAAGCCAGGGTTCCCCTTAGATACTCCATTTGTATTAAGGGCCATCCATCCCGAGTTCGGTTTGATCCAAGCAGAAGAAGAGGCCACATCGTTTCTATTCATTGGAGCACTTATAGAAGCTAATTTAGCCGTTTCATAGGCCTCAACCACAGCAACCACTCTGGAGCTCAGTGTGTTAATGCCATCAATGCTATCAAAGACAAGAGCATTACGGATTTTCCAAGTCTGCCAAATCATGGATACAAATGTCGTGCTCCAAGAATCCAGTTTCTGAATATTAGAGAAAATCCAGTCTCTGGTGACAGTTTCAGAGAAGAACCCATGATTAGTTGGCATGGAATTTCCAGTAATAGCAAGCCACACCTGGGCAACAGCTGAACAATCCCTAAGCATATGTAATGTAGATTCCACCAGTCCACACCGGGGGCAAGCTGCAGAAACAGCAAGATGACGTTTCCATCGTAATTCATTGCACATAACGACATTGTGTGCAACAAGGAACAGAAAATGACGAGCCCTTTGCTGCGCAGGAACCTTCCAAATCTTGTTCCATATCGGATCATGAGTACTAATATCAACATGACGCGTAAGAGCGTAAGCTGATTTTGATGTAAAGTTTCCGCTTGCAGAAGAAGGCCAGTAATACTTGTCACTAATTTCTGTTTCTGTCGAAAGTTGGATTGTGGCAAGCTTCTGAAGTAAGTAAGGCGGAAGATATGGAGAGATGTCATTCCAACTCCATGATCCATTTACATAGTAATCAGAAACGAGAGAAAGTTGAAATTCCAATGGAATCTCAGCAATGGCCAAATCAATAAGAGGTCGATCAATTAACCAAGTGTGTTGCCAGAAGAGAGTCGATACACCATTTCCAACAGCAACTGCAATACCATGGATAAGTAGATTTGAGCCATGAACAAGTCCCTTCCACATATGTGAGGAACGAGGTCGAGAGATGAACATGTCGATATCCAATCTATGGTGACAGTATTTGCCACGAATAAGCCTGCTCCAAATGGAATTCGGTTCGTGAATCAAACGCCAATCCAGCTTAGCCAGGAGCGCATCATTTGAATCACGCATCGAGCGGATGCCCAAGCCACCAGCACATTTAGGCTGGCAAATTGTATCCCAATTCAGGAGGTGAAGCTTGCGACGTTCAGCAGAGGATCCCCAAACAAAGTTCCGAACTTTTTGATCGATCTCGTCACAAACTGATCGGGGCACCAGAGATGATTGCATAGCATACATTGGGATGCTTGACAAAACAGAGTTGGCCAGCGTTACACGGCCTGCAGCAGACAAGTATTTCCCCTGCCAAGAGCTCAATCGTGAGGATACTTTATCAAGCAAGAATTTGTATTTCGCCGCTGACATTTGATCACATGTTGTAGGAACTCCCAAATATACCCCAAAATCATCAGTTTCAGGCATAGATAAGAAGGAGCAGATAGCAGCACGATCAGAATCACGAACAGTTTTGGAGAAGAAAATACTGCTCTTGCCATAGTTCACAGTCTCTCCGGAATAAAGGCAAAAGCGTTGCAAGCAGCTCTTAATAATAGCCGCTTGACTGACGGATGCTTCCGCAAAGAGGACGAGGTCATCAGCAAAGAAGAGATGTGTCAAAGCAACACCCCCTTCATAAATAGGCCGCCAAAGTCCCACCACATCTTGGATAATATGAGATAAATACTCCATACAAAGGACGAAAAGGTACGGTGAAAGTGGGTCACCCTAACGTATACCACGCGAGGGTTTGAACGAACCCGCTTTCGTACCGTCCCATAACATCTCCGTTGAACCATGAGTTTGACAACGCATAATTGTCTCAACCAGTGTATGCGGCAGGTGTGCATTGTTTAAAACAAGTCGCAAGAAAGACCACCGCACCCGATCATAGGCTTTAGCTAAGTCAACTTTGATCATCATCATGTTCCGATTACAGTTAGCTGATGTGAATGAATGAAGTACCTCCTGAACTACCACAACATTGTCATTAATTTGACGACCCGGGATAAAGCTTGCCTGAGTAGGAGAAACAAGCAAGGGTAGTACAGGCTTCAATCGGTTTACAATCATCTTCGTTGCTATCTTGAAGGTAACATTTAGCAGGGAGATAGGCCTAAATTGTGCGGCAGTAGTTGGATGATCAACTTTGGGAATAAGATGCATCAGGGCATCCGCCATACTGCCTGAAGAATGACCATCGTTCAAGAATTTAAGGATACTGGCACACACATGGGGGCCAACAATTGCCCAATTCTTCTGAAAGAATATGGCCGGAAAACCATCCGGGCCTGGAGCTTTAAAGGGCGCCATCATACGAAGAGCCTCCCAAGCCTCATTATTAGAAAAAGGCCGACTCAGATCAGCAACCATGTCCTCTGAAATAGCCGGAAAGGAGATTGGTGGTGACATGGTTGAATATCGGGGCTCATAACCTTCAGCCATGAAAAGATTTGAAAAGAATTGAAGAACAGAGTCGCGAGTTTCCACGACATCAGTAGTCCAACTGCCATCATCCCTTTGCAAAGTAGTGACTTTATTAGCTCGACGCCGAATAACAGTTGAGAGATGATAATATCTAGTATTTCGATCACCATCAATAAGGAATGAAGCCCGAGATTTTTGGAACCATAATAGTTGTTCCTGTTGGAGTACCTGGTCAAGTTCCTTACGCAATTCGCGCTCTCTCCAAAATAAACCCGGAGACTGACGAGAATCAAGCGCACGTCGAACTCCTTCAAGACGGGCCATGAGTTTTCTTTTTTTGTAGAAAATATTACCAAAAACTGCTCTGTTCCAATGACTCAGAGAAGTAGCCAAAGAAGAGAGTGAAGAACACAGACTATCATCTTCACGCCACGAGTCATGCAATAAGGACTGAAAACTGTCATGAGTCAACCATGCTGCTTGAAATCGAAAAGGTCGTTGACCAGAATGAACAAAACTGGCGCCATCAAGCTTAATAAACAGTGGTAAGTGATCAGAGTGCGGGGCCACAAGATGTCGAACTGAAGCATCGGCAAATTTAAGACGCCAAGAATCGGAACACAAAGCACGGTCCAATCGAGCCGCCTTATATGTAGCTGGAGATGTCCCAGTCGACCACGTGAATTGTGGTCCTTCAAAACCGAGATCAATAAGATTAAGGCCATCAATCCAGTGTGCAAAAGCCGCCGAAGAACGATTGGAACCAACTGAAGAATTGGTCCGCTCGTTTGAGGTAACTGTAGCATTAAAATCTCCAGTGATCAGCCAAGGCCTGTTATTGGTTCTTGCCATAATAGACAGATTGTCCCACAAAGCAGCACGATTGGTAGGGTCAGGAGATGCATAAACAGTAGTGAGCATCCACGGTTCTTCACCTCTACGGATGACCTCCACAGTAATATGTTGAGGATTGAGAGAAAGGGGAACCACCAGTACATCAGAAGTTCTCCAAATTAGCCAAATACCACCGGAAAAACCCGTCGCATCAATGCGTAGCACACCATCAAAACCAAGTTGTCTACACACCACATCTGCCCGATAACCACTAATTCGAGGTTCAACCAGAGCTAAGATTGTAGGATTATGAAGCCGAATAATATCACGAATAGCCGTCATGAAATTGGCGTTTCCCGCACCACGAACATTCCAGACAAGAAGACTAATACAATTCATAGACAAAACTGAGTTTATCAAATTCCCGAAGATCGGGGCATTCATAGCATTAGAGTTGACTGCAAAAGCCACAACCGCTCTAGCGATGCATAGCATCGCATTACTGATTTGAGGTGGGATTGAGACCCGACAAAGTATTGGCTGGGTCTCTTTCTTTATCGTAATTCATACATTGGAACTTGTCCTTGGAAATTGAGATATTAATATCAGATATTATGGCCTCCCTTAATAAATTCAATCTTATTTCAGTGAGATATGTGGGTAGGGCATGTAATGTTGTGGCCGATAAAATTGTCAAGCTGGGCCACAACATCCCTACCAACCTCCTTTTAGATAATCCATAACTTCGGGTTCTCATCCGCAAGGATGCTCTAGGACGTCCTCCTTAGAGAGGGTCTCCTAATCTTTACCTTATCAAAAAAAAAAACTATAGTATATATTAGGATAAATTCTGAGTATATAATTAATTATATCTAAAAGATTTTATCTAGAATAAAAAAATTATCTATAACTTTATATTAAAGTTGTATCTTTTTGAGCTATCACATTGATCATGACCCCACCTTATATTTAAAATTTTTTATTTTTATTTATATTAATTAACTTTCCAATCAAATTCCATTTTGTCTATTTATGTGAAAAAAAATTAAATTCGAATTTTAATAAAAAAGTAAAGAAAATTGTCTTTATATTTTTATGTAAAAGATTTATCTTAAATCAAATTTTCTTATAAAAAAAAATTCACATTGATTATGTCCCCATCTTATATTTAAAGTTTTTTATTTTATTTATATTAATTTAAATTTTGAATAAAATTCCATTTTATCTATTTATGTGAAAACAAATTAAATTAAAATTTTAATAAAAAAATAACAAAAACTATTTTATCTTTATCTTATTATCTTTTTGTGTAAAAGATTTATCTTAAATTACATTTTTTGATTAAAAAAATTCAATATCTAGATAATTACTTGCCTATTTTTATATTAAATTAAAAACATATTCATTAAATAAATTTTAAGTGTTAAATCGATGTAGTCATGCATGACACGACAAGTATAACTAGTTTAACAACTATCTTTTTAACATATCTTTTTTTTGTATTATCTATCTTCTTAGCCACATGTTTTTTACATTGGGTCGGATCCAATTTTGTCCTGCCCATATCTCCCTCCTTGTTGACATCAAATTTCTCAAATTAAAAGGAGGTGTAGCAGCTTTAGAGGCAGCCTACCACAACAAGAGAGAGAAAAAAAAGTTTCTTGTGAGTGCTCCCATTTTGAGAGAAATTGGAGCGCATGAGTGAGAGGGAGAAAGGAGAAGAGAGAAGAGAAATTTGGATGAAGAAGATCAAATCTTTCTTGTGAAGTTCGAAATTATTCGCCTCTAGCTTCAAAGGTCCAACAACTAGAGTGTTTGTTGGTAGGTGTTAGATAGATTATTTGCATAAGGTGTTAGATAGATTTCATGCTTTGAATGCTAAACTTTCCTCCATGTCTTTAGGAGGGCGCCTTGACTTGACAAAAGCCTAGTTACCTCTCTCTAAGGAAGAGGAGGGTAAGATGAGTGCTATCTCTTATGATGTTGTTGTTGGATTTATGATGTATGTTATGATTTGTACTAAACATGATCTTACTTTTGCTATTAGTGTTTTGAATAGATATATGGCTAAACCTTTTGAGAAACATTGTCATGCTAGGAAATTCTGTTTGAGAAATATTGTTGGTATTGCCAACTTTGGTTTGTTTTATGGTGTGCATACTTCTCCCTCTAAACTCTATAGCTATTTTGACTCTGACTTTGCTAGCAATAAGGACAACAAAAAGTCCACCACCTCATATGTTTATAACTGGTATGGGAATTGCATTTATTGAAAGTCTCAACAACAATCTATTGTGGCTTTATCCTCAACTAAGGTAGAGTACATAGTTGCAACTGAAGCTTCTAAGGAAGCAATCTAGCTCCAAGGTTTGTTGAGAGAGATTGAAGGTAAAAACTATGTGTCCAAATTGCACCAAAATTTTCACACTTGATAAGTTCAACTTTTGTTGGGATTACTTACATATGATCGAGCCAGAACAGTGCCTGGGAGGGTAAATGGGTCGACGATAGAAAGGTTGTAAGACCAAGATCAATGCAAACGAGGAACAAGTTTTACTTTTGATGTAAACTTAGGAATTAGGAGGGCAAATTGTAGAGTTGATAATCTTTAGGTTGTAATTTCCTAAGTTTGGACTTTGGGCTTGTATTTGTAATAACGTGTATGTGTGTGTTGCGCATGAGTAAGTCATCTAGGCCAAATGGCCCAAAAGACTCGCACACCCGTAGATAGCATGATCCCCTCACTTACTCGAATGACGTCGTTTGTGGCCTAGGGTTGAAGCGTGCCATTTAAAAAATCGTTGATTCCTCTTGTGTCGCTTGTTGGATCATTCAGAGAAGCTTTTAGGGTTTTGCATTGAGAGTGTTTACGACGCCGACGACCTTCGAACTCCCTTTGTAATCCAAACCTAGGAAGAGAGAAAAAAAGTGTACCTTGAAGACCTTTGTGGTTGTTCGATTCCTTCGAGCTGTGCGCCTTTCTTTAACCCCTTGTGATCTTAACATTCCAATTGATGTTGAAAAGCTTAATAAAATTTAGTTTGAGTTGTTTGCGATTTGAATCTGTTTGTTTGAGATCTTCTTCGTTCTTCCGCTCATCAGCTAAACATTAGGTGCCAAATATAAAATCCACACACTATTAATGTAATCTAGATAAAAATGAACTTGTATGTTTTAATGAACTCGTGTTCCAATTCATATTGCATATCAATGGTCCATACTCATGAATAATGGTAACTACATGGTCAAATTAAAAGTTTAGAGCAACATGCTAAAATATTATGTGGAACAAAAGGCAAGGCAAAACGGATAAGACCTCCATGGCTCCATCTTCTTATGATCAGTAAGTTCCGAAGGTCTGTGGACGGGGCTAATGGCGACGAACTACAACCCTGCGCACGTTAGCACCTCCTCCACCCCCGCAACCGCTGTATTCCACACCCGTGCAACAAGTAGCCCACCAAAACGACCGGAGAAGCCACTGAATTGGCCGTCGTTTCATGATCCCCAGCTGAAGAAGTCGGAGAGCAGGCGATTAGTCTCCATTTCTCTCCTCCTCCTTCCCTTTCTCTCTCCTCCCCAATGTACGTCTTCAATTCCTTTGATTTCCGCCACTTGTTTCTTGATTTTTTTTTTCTACTCATTACAGACCGCAAAAATTGGGGGTTTATCCAATGGAGTATTGGAATTGTGAGATTGATCAAATTCAAAGTGATCCTTACTTCAATAGTCTGAGTTGGACTTGTTCTTTTCATAGCTTGATCTCTTAAGATAATTTTAGGAATTACATGTCTAATGCTGCATTCTGAATCATTTATGAAAGATAATTGTCAACTGTCTTTTTGATTTTTAGCTTTTGAATTTCACTAGCAATGTTCCTATTAACTCTCTTTTTGTTTCTAGGTTGATTTCTATTAATTCATAGACAAAGTTGGTTGTTTTACTGCATTTTTTTTATGTCTGTGCAGATGCAATTGCTGGGGGCTTTGACAAGTATGTCAAAAGGTGAGTAAGATTTGGTGAATTGATTGTCTCATTGATTGTTTTACTATTTAGGATTTGATACTATTTTCATTTCATTTGTTAAATTTGTCCGCAATTTACAAAATCTCACCCACCCATAAGTTGATAGTTGATAAATGCTTTTTGCTCAGGAAAAAACTAGAGCCTTTGGAGGACTATGTACCAGCAGTTATATTAACCCAGCTACAAATTCAGGACTTAGGTAAAACTGGTTCTTCACCATCACATGCATATGACTTCTTCATCTGCTTAATGATGGCTTGTTCGTAGGAGATAAATGCTCTGTTGTAATATGGATTAGCTAGGACAGATTTGACCGAGAATCCAAGGGGAGCGAGAAAACTTATATGTGCTCGAATGAACTACTTTGCTTGCTCTTGACTGGCAATATATAGTCATTCAATGCCTAACATGTGCCTTATTTTCATACAACGAGTCGGTTGTATACTGCATGAATGTAAAGAGAGAATTTGGTTGATATAGCTATTAGCTGCCTGCTTATTAACATTCATGTACAACTGTGGGATGCAGAAAAAGGTCTGGAAGAGGAGCAACCCCAATACGCAGCTTGTAGGTCTCTACTTCGGTCAGGCCCCGCTTCATCTTTTCGTACAAACGTTCGAGCTGTAAGATAGCAAAAACTCGCAACTGATCACTTGTCTTTACATTAGATCGAATCTTGCATATGTTTTCAGTAGTGAATGGTGGTTGAGTGCTGGAACTTGGAAGTCGGTATTTTTGCCTTAATTCATGCTCTAGTCAAGGGCAACAAAATTAAGGGAAACGATTCTGAGAGTTACAACGTTGTGTGTGAACATGAAAGTGTAGGTGGCTCAATATGCATCAGATGGTGGGAAGGGCAAAGTAGCCTTTGACAGTGTTGATCAATGTCTCAGGTAACTCGTCGGTCCAATTCCTTATGCAAGTGTATGATTAAAATTGATGCTGTAAGAAGTGTGGCTTACTCCTCTTTTGTGTTCTTTTGCGGGCGTTGAAGAGCATTAGAAGAACTCGATTCGCTGCTTCTGCATGCTTCCAGAAACGATCCTGGAGCCTCGGTCAAGCGCATGAAAGGTCAGATTGGTACTGCTCTCACTGCATTGGACAGGCAAGTGCTGAACAATTCTCGGATGCTAATCGATTCAGTTTTTCTTTTCTCTTTGCTTGTTTATGCACATATAGTTATAATTGTTAAAAGTATATTTTCTTTGCAGCTTGCTACAAACAGTTCCTTCTGATGTATTGGAAAAAGGGAAAGCCATAGCGGATGCCTACCGAGCTCCAGTGGACGACTATGAAACTATGGAGATAGATCCGGAACTCAAACAGTTGGAATCAATTTTATGAACAACTCTCAATTTGAACAAGGTGAACCAACATTCGGTTGAGAACCCATGGCTCTATAATGCTTATACAGTTGTGCCTTGAAATACAAGGTTTACTGAATTTGAGATATCGCATCATTTGTTGGCTCTATAAAAGTCTATACAGTTGTACTTTAAAGCAGTGACTATTTCAGCTTAAAGCGGACGGGATTAAGGCAATGTTAATCTCGAAAAGTTGTTAAAGCATTTTTGTTTTTAGGGGCTTATATTGTTTTTTTATTCCAATAAATAAAACAATCCAAATTTGTTAAGCTTATGGTCCGTTTGTTTAGAATCAGTACAGATATATGTAGTATGAGGTAGCAGTGTCCTGTCAGTGAAGGAATTTTGATATTTGATGTTAGTTGAAATTTTATTGAAGGATTGATGTAGGCAACAAGACAAAAAGTTGATCATACAGAGAAAAAAAATTGTTGCAATCTGTTGGCAATTATTAAAATTGGGAGTTCTATGGCTGGTGCATACATTTACATATCAGCTCCGAATTTTGTTGTCCAAATGAAGCCTAAATTTCAGTGGGTTGAAAAAAATAAACCATAGACAAAAATAGCTACAACTTTGCAATCCGATGGATTGTGACCCAGAAAATCATTTGTTTACCTAATGAGAGTGTTGGAAACTTGGGATCCAGCATTTTTCTACCAATAAACCTAAAAAGTCTAAACCCATGTGGTATCTAAACCCTAAGAAAGCCCATATTGTGTTTGCGTTAAATTCATTTGGTATATCAATTTAAACAAGTAAAGATGAAGATCACTAATGAAATATGGCAAGTGCATAATTTAAATAGTAAAATTGTAAATGATTGTTTGTAGTATAACAGTAACAACATTCAACAGGAAAAAAAAACCCTTCTGTACATAAATTAAATGATATAAACTATATGCAAGACAAAATAAATAATACAAAATGATTTGAAATACATTCATTATTTGAGATAACCTTCTAGTTACATCAAGGAATAGAGGTGTTTGCAATACAACGGGCTCAGTTCCCAAGGAAATAATAGTTAATCTATAAATTACAAGGACATACAATACACCCTTATTAAAGAGATGAGCCAAGTCCACCCCCAACACAGCATTATAAGTACAGTCCTAAACCTGGACTGCACAAAACTTATAATGCGTTGACACTATTAGAAACTACAACAAACACTGCAATGGAAATAGCAAAATAATATAAAAAACACTCTCTAACAGCGGCAACAGACTCACAAATGATTATGGGTTCCTTGAATCACATCAATTGGTTGCCACACCTCTGTAGACGCGCTTCAGACTATGGCACGCAACGCGAAACCTGGCCATGCTTACTGTATCAATCTGTCGGGGGGTAACAAAAAAAAGGGAACAATTTGCATTAGGGTTAAGTCATAACAAACTAAAAACAAAAGATATGGGATTCGACATTTTCCTGCACAATATTGCAAACAAGAGGCAAATATACAAGGACCTTGAAAACCTGAGACATTTTTCATCAAGTACTCTGATTCATCATAACCGACTTTTGACAGTCTCATTGCATTCAACTTCACCTTTGTCCTCAAGTTTCATTGCACTTCCGAATTTAAGTGAAAAGGCTGGCTGGATCTTATAAAACAAAGTACTGGCAATAAAATTGAAAAGAGATTGACAGCTCTCACCTTTGGGCAGAAGCGGATGTCAAGAGTCTCAAGCATGTTGCAGCTTGATATTGCTGATAGAACCGCTTCCTTGTCAATGTTGCATGACTGCAGAAACAATATGATGGTGGTGAAAAAAAATGCAAATGATGAGGAGGTGAAAATCAGTACAGTCAGTTCAACTAATTAGATTGACAGTTCCATTGAATGGGGTCACAACAGTTAACAACGCTGAATGACATGGAAATTTCACCTATGTTTTTGCAAAAATTCTAATTAAGCCAGAAATTAACAGTTAAAAGTAGATTGTTGCGCGAATAGATAATAAGGTATGGATAATTCTCAGTAGTACAGAAGTTCAATAGGTCAGTCAACACCACTCCCAGGTTTGAACAGCCATCCAGAACAGTTACACAAACCAAAGGAAGAAGAAAAAGGAAATTGTTTAACAGATGGTGCATACCTGAAGAAATAGACTCGTAAGTTTGGGACACTGGAGCTTCAGCACTTCCAGTGAGCAGCAATTGCTAAACAAAGCATAAAAAGAAAAAGGGGATGAGCTGGACAATGGAAACGGAAGGGAAACCAACTACAGGAAAGAAAGCTCCATACCTCAGATTAAGAAAGCACAAATTGGAGCATGCAAGATGAACTTCTTTAAGATTAATTGATAGGGAGAGGTTTAAAGATGTCATAATTTCACAATGTGCACTAGCTGGAATATGAACCCTCTTGATATTTGGACAACCAACACAATTTAGATTCTGCAAAAGACGGTGATTGAGCTCATTTTGCTGGTCTATATGCCAGTCAGAGGATAAGAGATTTTCCTTTCGCCCTCTAAATCGACCCTTGTTGGAGCTCCAATCAAGGTCATGCATATTAATGCAGCCGTTCAGGCTCACATGTGTTAGATGCGTACAGCAAGCAAGCAGTTCCTCTATAGCAGATTGGCAAAGAGTCCCATAGGATAGATCCAACTCACGTAAAGCTGGAAGAGCGCCATCCATGTAGAGAGCCTCCAGTGATGTATCATCAAGATACTTGCATGCTTGTAGCTTCAACACCTTGAAAATATGAAACAAGTGAACCCATAAAATCATTTTCATCAAGCCAAAGCATTGTCCGTTATCTCTATTTTTTTCAAGCACTAATCCTATTCAAAATAACAGTAAATCCCAAAGATAAAATTTCGTGAGTTTCCCTACATAGGTTGTCTAAACTAATTCATAATAAATGAACAGTGCTGAATCGAAGTTACCTTGAGCTGCATGCAGGATTCAAAAACTGGCTGCAAATCGACCAAGAATGTGTACGACAAGTCAAGGTAGATGAGATTTTTTAATCGCTTCAAGGAGACAAGTCCATCAGGACCAATAGATGGACAAGACATCAATATCAATGACTCAATCAGTGAACATGAGATAGTTGTAGCAGACAAACAGTCATCCTTGAGTTGACTGCACATGTAAATGATATAGGTATCAGAATTATACAGGGCACCCCCGTGTATTTCACATTTATATTTGATAAATAGTCAAATGTACAAAACATGTTCTCATAACAGCATTCTTTCTCATTTTCCATTACAATTTCCCAAACCGAAGTGAACTCTACTTATACTTTAAAATCACTTTTATACTTTTGAACAAATTTTTTCAATCAACTTGCAAAAGACATTTCATAATGAAGTGGTATCACAATTAAAACAACGAGTTCTATGATCATAATTTGATTGAAAGGAGTAAGTTAGAAATTTTTAATGGCTCATTAGCAAGAATATAAGAAAGGGAAGTGATGGGAACCATTCAGAAGTGACCAAATTAAAGGATATTTCATTAATTGAATATCGTTTCTCCATAAAAAAAAAAGGGTTACTAGCATTTGACCTGCAAAAAGAGGCATCCAGAGATGCTAACAAGGGACAATTAATGGCTGCTTCAGACAATACTCCACATCCTTTCAACTCAAGCAACACCATTGATGGAGCTTCAACGATTAAAGTGTTCAATTTGGGACAAATCCCCAGATTAAGTGACTGAAGACCCACCTGTAGTGCAAATAAAATACCAACATCTGGTATAAGTATAACCAAGTACTATATTTAATCGCGTGCAAATGATATCCTCTAAAGATAAAAACAAAAGCTATAGAGCTATTCAATCAGAATAGCTATGGTGTGACAAAGCCTGTATAAAGTACTCACAACTGGATTCCCGTTAAAAGTATGAATTTGAAGTAGGATATGGCTAATCTTACATTTTAAGAATGGGTGAATTTCTAATAGTAAAAGTACGAATTTGTTAGGTGTGGACCATGACAGTGTTAAAATTCAATCACAAAGCCAATTGGTCATGACAGTGTTAAGGCGACAGACCACATGCACTAATGGATTTAAAAAAACTCAGTGAAAATGAAATATTTTAAGCCCACTTTAGATCATATAAACACAATACATACAGAGCATATAACTAAGAAATTTAACAGAACAAAGGAGATATAACTTACAGGGGAAAATGAAGCTCTTTCAAGATGATCACAGCCATCCAAACGAATTTGCTCCAGATTAGGGCATTTTAGATCCAGAGAAGCAACAGCTCGACACCCTGCCAATGAAAGGGAGACCAAGGAAGTACTGCAAAGTTTCACTGAAGTGATGCTCTGTAGAAAATCAAAACAAGATTTGAAAAGATGGCAATTAGCCTCTAGTCAGCAACACAAAGTTTGAAGCTATGAACAAAACAAAACCTGAAGTACTGAAGAGGAGGCACAATCAGCACTAGAAATATTTTATGTATAGAACCTTCCAACTTCCATAAAAGCAAGGAAATAAGGTCAATGTATTTTTCAAATGCTAGATTGACGTAAAATTAGCTAGTATGAGTAACCTTAGTTTAATTCATCAAAGCAAAATAAAGCAGACTAGAAACAATAATCTTTGTTACCAGCAAGCTGGCAATTTATCTTTTAAATATATTTGTTCAACTACAATTTTAAATCATTTTTTATTTCTCTGCTTCCAGTGCATAATAATGACTACAAGACCTCATCCAAATTATTAAAACAATTAATTTGCCAATACATTCATGATAGACACTTCATGAAGAAAGGAGTTCAAACATGAGAATTTACAATTCGACGACTTAAATATCTAACTGTCAAAAACATTACTCTCACAGGCAAAAAAAGCACCATAGAATGCAATTATCCAATTGAATTAGCATGGTCAACAGTCAAATATGCTTCACAAACCTCACAGTTGTCGAGAACTAATGATTTCAGCATCGGGCATCCACCACCATCATTAAAAACCTCACATATAGAGTTTGTCAAGGATTCACAGTCTGATAGGTCGACTTCTTGTAGATATTGGCACTTCAGTGACAAGGAAGTCAAACTTTCTTGTTTTTGTAATACTAGTTTCTGCACCAAAATGAAGATTTAAGATTTAAGGATTAAGTGACCCCCATCGGATTCAATTTAAAAATAAGAGATTGTTTTTGTCAAAGCCAGATATACCCTCATTGCATTTGAAGTGATATTGATACAATGTAGAGCAGCAGATCTCCATACAGTTAAAGATGATAGCATAGGGCAGCGGAGATTCAAGTCAACAAATCTGTAAAGCCAAGAATTAATTTTGATCATCATCTTCATGATAATAATAAGATACAAAACTGTAATGATTACTGAATAGGTCAGTAGGTTGTACTTGCGGCAGTGAACTAGGCTTATGCTCTTTAGGTGAGAAAGTTCCAGTGAAACTGATGTCAATAGGCTGCAATTATCAAGCTGCAGCACCTGAGTGAAATTCAAATCAAATCGGTCAATATAATATTCTTCAATAAACAACCCAAGACAAAAAATGCAGCTACTAAAATCGAAAGCGCGGACCTCAAGCATGTAACTATGAGCTATTGCAGCCATTGAAGCTGAAGTTATGCCCTCACAATTCTCAAGCTTCAGATCAGTCAGCATCGGTAGTCTCACAGACTATAAAGAAAATAAAAGGTATAAAATCATATTGATAAAAACAATTCAAATAATATAGAACACTCAATTTAGTGACAAAAGATAAACTGACCTCCAGTGAAATGTTAGGGCAATATGATACATTGAGGATACGAAGATTATCACAAATTATTGCTATTTCACGAAGGGTTTCATCTGTAAGACATGAACAATTTGACATATCCAAAGACTCTAACTGAGGGCATGCAGTAACAGCAGAACGAATTGCAGCATCTGGTAGTTTATGACAGGCACCCATATCAAGTTCACGCAGGACAGGACAGTTAAGCACAGCATGACCCATGTTACTACGCTTTAAAGATAGAAACTCAAGCTGTGGGCACCTGAAAAACATAATAATTTAGTCTAACAAAAGCAATCAACAAATATAGCTACAATATTACTTTAGAGTTGAAATAAGACATATATACCTTATTGATATTCGAAGAATGCGGCATTTTGTAATTTGAAGGCATCGCAGCCGGTCATGACTGATACTTATTTCTTGGATATTGGTAAGAGTACAATCATTGATTGTCAAACTCTTCAACATTTGACAATCCGATATCACAGAGAAAAATGTATCCCCAACGACGCCTCTTCCCAGAGATAGAACCTCAAGATTGCTACAATGATGAATGCACAAGAAACCATGACACTCATAACTCATAAATTGGCAGAATGGTAAATAATAACAGGCCTATTAAAAGGATACAAATCACTTAATTATGAGGTTACAGTAATTCACCTCAGAAGAGAAACTGCTTTCATCACAAGGGCATGAATCCCAGTTATTCCACAAAAATTTACTTCTGTAATCCTGGGGTACCGGTTGCAAATATTTTCAACTGCACATCACAGCACAAATGAGGACTGTTGTACTCCGGCATGACAAAAGACAATAATTTCCTTAAGTAACCAAGTAATACAAACAAGTAGAGCTATAGATAGGATAATCAGTTAACTTGTGCAGTCACAACCACTCCTTAGCTCTATAGTAAAGATATAAACTAACTGACTCATGAATGTAAAGGATATTTGCAATAGTGTGATGCAAGCCCACAGCTTTTTAGATGAAAAACAGTACACGAAGTTTATAAATAAGTCACACGCTAGTCATGTGACTAACTTACAGTTCTAGACTACTCTTAAATTAATAGTTTCTAGATAACTCTTTAATTAATCATTAGTTATATAGGTTTCTCTACTTCTACTAGCCTTAAACCTATTCTATATATTTCTCTACTAACTTATTCTAGATATTTCTCTAGTCTCCACTTCTCATAGCAAACTTAAGTATTCCATCCTTTTGTGTCTATAAATAGGCTTGTGGGCTCCTATGTAGTACATGTTTTGGCTAATAATGAAATATTTCAGAATTGAAGTCAGTGTTTGAAAAGGCGAGGAGACTCAAGCCGAGCCATCACCTGCCTTGACAGAGGCAAGGCCGCCATGATTAGGTGATGCCTAGGCACTCCAGGCGCCAGGCGATGGCCTTATACAGATTTGTTTGATTTTTCAAGGCATGTTAATGTAGATTCAAAATTTTATCTTTTAATCTATTATCTTTTGAATATATATGTGTATATATTCATATTTTCACTCTCCCTATGTTAAGCATTTATTTCCTTATTATTTTTCCAACATATCTTTTAACCTGTTATCTTTTCCAAGTATATATTTCCAAGACATCGTTTAATTTGATTCCATTGCCTGTAATCCTCTATATACTTAGCCTCATAAACCTATTTCATTATACGTTACAACTTACAAGACAAAGTCTTCTCTGACTTCTCTCTTTCGTAGTTCACCTTTGATCTTGTTTTCTCTCTCTCTCCTTGGTTTTATTACAATAAATTGAATAAATTTGGTTTTTTCATCAGAAATTTGTTTTTATACCTAAAATTTCATGAAATGATCTTACTTGAGCTTTTATATGTATATTTGTTATTTACAGGACCGTTGAAGAAAAGGCGATCGCCTTTGCCTTAGTGGCGCACCTAGGCAATCTGGGGGACCATCGTCTCGCCTTTTAAAACACTGATGAAGTATCCTTCAATTATCTAACATTGTGACCCCACCAAATGGCCCCCCTTAATTTCTGTCCAAATTGGTCATTTATATGAGAAATTTGCATCAAATGATACAAGTTTTGGATGGTAGCATTTTTTACACCAACTACGTGATATTCTTAAAAACATCAGGGGTGGTAGACTGATAAGTTATTAATGGATTAGACCAATATTTGAGGCAACTTTAGGCCAATATTTGATTGTTAAAATCTGTCAAGTAATTGAGATCACAAGATATACATCATATAGACACCTTAAATATATTGGCCAATTTTTTTAAGAATACCGCAGTGTTGGTCCTATAAAATGCTACAAGCCTAAAAGTTTATATTGTATCGTGCAAATTTCCCTTAAAATTGAAGAGTAAAATCCTTCTATCCTCCTATGTTTAGACATTCTAGAAATCATGAAGACGCTGGATAGTGAATATCCCCTTTAAAGGTGTGTTTGGTCACATAGTGAAATATATCCCACTTAAATGTGTGTTTAACATTCAATTTATGTTAAAAGTTTTTTGTACATCAAACTATCACCTTCTTAGTTACAACTACCTCTTTAGCACGGCATAATAAGTGTCTCTTAATGAACACACCATACGTATCCATTTGGAGATTTTCAAAAGGAAATGCATTTTCTACTTTACAAATATATTTAGAAAGATGGCCAAATGCATAACCATGTTTTTATGAAAACACAAGCCATATACATTCAAGACTCCTTTCAGATTTTGGACAAATTTAGAAAATAAACTAAAAACACTCTGGCCAAGTAAAAGCAAAAGGCAGCAATATGAGATCTTCTCCAAACGAATATATAATACAGTTCTCCTCTGGACGCACCCTAATCTCAAGACCTTTAACCATACCATCATTGTCTAGTCTATAATAACAAACTTCTAATTTGATGAAAAAAAGGCCTATTGCTCATCATAAAGTTCAAATCCTGCTCAAAAAAGCATGCTTCCAGAATACATCAGCCACAACTATCATATGTTTGCAGAATTCACCAAATGATAAACTCTAATTCATTCAAAACTCTTTAGCAAGTACACTTTTTACTTAAATGGTAAAAGAGTTCTGTATTCTACACTCCCAGGATGAATCTCTCCTACACATCAATTCGAACAAGTCAGTCTGTCATGAAAATCCGGTTGGAGCTGGATTATTAACATGTCAAGTAATTTTACATTGTGACAGAGAAAGGTGTTTGATTGCACACTCTTAACCTAAGTTAATGAGGCAGTCAAGTTGGGGTTTGACAATTCTATTCACACCTCGTTACAATTCGGATCATTTTTGTAAAGGCATCCCACGTTCTAATTATTTTGGGTCATTTTCATTATATGTCAAGTAGTTTCACGCTACAAGTTTGAAAGATTTTGCAGTTCTCTTTTCACAAGTTTCTAACTAGCTTTCATTTTGTCCGAAATTGTTTATTGCTACAACCTCATGTTAAAGAGGAAAAATGTCACAGAGTGCCAGAAATTGTCATTTCAAAATCAGAAAAGAATCTCACAAGTGCCTATCAAGTTTATCATGTACATGGTCAATGAAAATTCACTGCAAATATGTCAAAGCAAACATGGTATCAACTTTCAAGCAATCTCTTCTAGACACATAAATAATTAATAAGAAATTACTCGGATAAAGACTCACATTGTGCAGCGCTTATCTGGCGATTATCAAAATTCAAGGATCTCCAAAAGTCTTCATGAGCACTAGCACTGCGCCACTGCTTGCAGACCATAGCAGCTCTACAAAGATCTAAATGACCTAAGAAGGAGAAAACCTGACACCACCACAAAAATAATAGTGATAAAAACCAGATCTTCTTACATCACAATATCACAATAAGGTTAAAAAACAAAGAGCAGATACAATAAGAACTTACCATATGCAGTAAGTCATCTGAAAGATCCATCTGAGTTAGATTTGGGTCATCCCTCCCCCCTTCATCGTCCTCTCCTCCGCAAGTAAGTGGAACATTATTTGAGGGAGAAAGGCTAAGAATCTTATTTCCGGGAACTAAAAGAGAACTTGGAAAGTTATTGTAGTTTTCAGCTGCATGCTGGCTGTCACTATCTCCACTGGAAGGTGCTGCGCTGCCACTATGGCACCCTCTGAGAAAAGAAAATGAAAAAGGAAGACTATTACGATGCATTACAGCAAAACATATCATACCAGCCATGCAACAGACATCCAAATCATAACAATGCAAACATGCTCCAAATGCACACATTCCATGGCATTCAAAAGGGTAAACAAAATCTGGCCTTCAATTTCTGACGACATAAATAAACTTGTAAAACAATGTGTCATTATCAAAGTAAAATGGATATTCTGGGATGGATGTTACTCTAATGCCGAAAGCCAAAATTAGACATGTAAGGCCTACCAATCAACTCAAGAAGTGTATTACTACTGGTTACCTGGGGGTTCAGGAATTCAAATGTTCCATGCTCTAACAAAGAACACATATCCACGAGAAACACACTGAAAACAAAGAGGGGAAGTAGAAGTGTTTTCTTACACAAGGCCGAAATCAACTTTGGCACGTTTATTCTGCAAATCGCGATCACATTTTCCATCCTCCACGGCACAAGAGCTAGATGACTCCCCAACCTCAAATACACCCATCAAATTCTCATGCAGTCCCCTTATAGAGAAAGCGTGACAAGGCACAGAATCCAGCGAACTACTCCGACTACCAGCTCGGATGGAGAGCTCGAGAGGGTTAAAACCACCATCGAGCTCTCCCTCTACAACGCGTTCAAGATCCCTCTTTGAACCTACCACAGATAACGACTCCGCTGCATTGTCAGCCATACCAGGCAAGCCTAAGAAGAAGTCCAACTCCAAATCCGACTCTAAACCCTCAAAATTGAATAAACCATCGCCGCCAGCGCCAGTGCCAGCTTCTCCTTGGTCCTCAACACCCCTCTCCGCATTTCCGCCGGGAAGAATGTCTTTTCCCCCTTCCATGGCCACCTTAGCCCTCTGCGCCCCCAATTCCCTGCCTTCTGCGCTGTCGTCGTCGCCGAAGCACAAGAAGCAACAAATCCTCATACACCCAGATAAATGCGGCCGTTCCTCGCAATCCCTAGCTCCTGATCCCAAACCCTGACATGGAAATTCCAATATCTTTTTGAGGTTTTAGGGGTAAATTGGGGTTCGGGGGAACAATTGTAGAAACCCTAGAATATTGCGAAGGGGTCGACTGATCAATTGATTGCGACAGACAAGGACCTCAATTGGTATAGAGAAAGGGATCTGATCGATCGGATTCCGATCCTGGGAAGAGGGAGAGTAGGGAAATCGGCGAGTTCGGGGTTGTCTTCAAATTGGCAGAAGAGATCGCCGACTAGGAGTTCTTTCAATACATCCGGAGTCCGGAGATTGCGGGTGAAAGGTGTAAAAATGTATTCTTTAATTGCAAAACGAAAATTACAAATAAATGATTAAAAATTATAATTCAAATTCCAGACATTGTAATTATGATGTCAACCGTGATAATGTTACGTACTTTCATTTTTTCATTGCGTGAGTGATCGACCTATCTCATGTTTTTGCCGGAAAGGGTAAATCTATTTTTGGTCATACACAATTTTTTTTTTGTTAAATACTTTAAAAATCCGTATATTCCTTCTATTTTTTATGTTTTTCAAAACACAAAATATTTTTCCTAAAAATACTAAAAAAATATAGTATTTTCATTTCTCAAGATACACAAAAAAACTTGTCAAAAATGCAAAGAAAAAGATAGTTGACAGGTTAGTCTAATGAAAGATTAAGCAAGTGGGAATGGTGATTGATTCTTAAAGAGGAGACTAAACATATTGGCACCGAAAACCGAACCACGGGAATTTCTAGGCATAATCTCTTATGTTGCCATTTGGATTTCTAGGCAAAAAGGATCGGAGTCGAAGCTGGTTTTTTATGAACTTCGACGACATTTCACGGCGACAATGCCTAGTAGAATGGTTTTAAAAAGGCAACAGTTGGCACCTTGTAATGTCTCGTTTCAACTGTCGGCAAAAACCACTAAGAGAGGCGGCAACACAACAGCTCACGAAGGTGGTGAAGTCAGCTCCTCGTCGAATTCGAAAATTCGAAAAATGGGTTGGGGTGCGACCGATTTCCATAAAAATAGGCTCGATTTAAGATGGTTTTTTCCAAATTTATTGAGAGCTTTTGTAGACAACACTTTACTTATTATTTAGAGTTTTGAATCATTAATTTTCGTTGAGAAACGAAGGAGAACTAGTACTTTGAAGGTTGGGTCCGTTTCTTGCCAAAAACAGAGGAATTTTTTAGGTAAGAGAGGCAACGAAACTCCACATAAACCCACGCTGAATTGAAGTGCAAGATGGATGCCAAGTGTGTAAGGTTTTGCATGTAATTATCAAGTGGGGATCGAGCCAATGCATGGCCGCCAGAGCCCCTCCTACTACTTACTTGTTTAGATAAAGAAGAAGAAGGAGAAGAGTTGTCGAACAAATTAGAGGTTAAGATCAAGAGTTGGGCTTCCAAACTCCCTTAGAGAAAAAGTAAAATCGGGTATTCGGCATATTAGAGAAGAATATGGATTATAATATAAAACCTTAAAAAGAGAAGAAAGAGTTTAACTAAATGATCCATTAAGGAAATATGGAAAAGACAACAGTCATAGTCTTTTCATTCTTGTTCCACTTGTAAAATTTAATCGGGTCAAATAAATTATTTTTACAAGTTTTAATTTGTTTAAAGAATTTTTTATCATTAATTATGTCTTAATTAAATTTAAGACTTAGTAATATTATATTATCTTTGCTTAAAAATATCAGATATTACATTCGTACCCCTTAAGAATAGTTTCGTCCTTGAAACTAGCGAGAAAAAGGCAGGTACTAAGACATAAAAGAAAGTTTACAAGTAAACTATTCTGTTTACAAACGAGAGGGGAAAACAACATGAGTACCTAAAGAATGCTACATTTTTTAACTAGGGTAAGAAAACTCATTAACGCTTTTGCATAACATGCACGATTTCCTAAAAGTTCACTTAAGAAACTATTTGTGCCAGTACAATAATTCAATTGTGGTCGTCTTGATTATCTTTTGATCCAAGAATAAACTCTTCGACATTATCTTTCCAACGCATTGCAACTGCAATTCCCATAACTAGTTATAAGACGATCTCAATATAGACTTTCCATAATTCTATATAGGAAGATGAAAGTCTTAAAAAAGACTTGAAACTTTTAGCTCTAATACCACTTTTGTAACACCCCCTAATTACCAATAGGTATTATCGTTAGTAACCCTTCCCATCTCAAGATTACTCAAGCCTTTGGAAGTACAATCAAATAGCATAGGTATAAATATTACATCAATTGTAATTACAAAGTTATCATACACAACAGTAGAAGCAAAACAAATGATGTCTTACAAGTTACAACAATCTTGAAAAGGTATACAAGGATAAAAGAAACTCAATGTAAGACAAGATATGGTTCAAGATATTTATTGAAAGAGTATTTTAAACAATGACAGTGAAACAATTACAATCATTTGCCTGATAATAGGACTTAGTAGACAACATTCCAAAGTGTATGCAACGATCTTTCAATTCCTAGAAGATCTTCCCCTTCGTTGCAACCTCCTCTTCATTTCTTCAATAAGGCAGATATGCTTTTCCGTTTCCATTTCTTCATTCTTTTACTTCGTCCCCTCTGAATCTTGATGTTTTGCATAGAAGAGGAAGCACACATGTCAAACATGCAAAGGAAAAGAAAGTGGATGGGTTAGTATAATAAAAGACTAAGAAAGTGGGGAAGATGATTTGTTCTTAAAAATGATGAGATTGAACATATTGGCACCGAACTCCTAATGTCCATCGATCGATAATTCTATTATTAGTGGTTCTAACAGAAGTGAGATGTAGAACACAATTTTCACATAACGGAACCACCACCCGGGGTGTCCTTTAGAACATAAAAGGAATAAATGGGAATTTATACTACAACTTAAGGGTGTCGAAAGGCCTCCTTCCGTTCGACCAACCAGAAATTACTAATCAATCCTAAATAAGGTTGATTAAGGATTCTTCATATCCAAAAGAATAGTTTTCCGAACTCGCACTAATCATTCAAATCTACTATTTAATATGCACAATCACTTCTCATGTTTCCGAACTCGACATCGGAGACTGAAGTCGAATAAGACGACATTGCAACTAGCTTTAGTTGATGGAATAATGGGAGCAATCTGTACCAAAAACTTGGCTAAGGCATGTCTTCTACCAAACATCAAATGAGACTTACGTCGAATTCAAATGGCATTACAAAAGTGATCAGCTCCTTAGATTCACTAATCAACCATAGTCGGTTACAATTAAGAATCTATTAATTGGCATCCAAGTCGAGATCAAAGGGAGAATTTCATTTTTTGTAACATCCCCGACTGTTGATAGAGATTTACTCAACAACAAATAAATTTGTAGTCAAGACCCCGCTGAGTATAGGGGAGTCAGGATCGTTCCACGGGAAGCACGGTTGTTTATCTATCAAACTACTAAATAAAATAAAACAAAGCAAAACAACACAACACACCTATGACCAACCTCGTTAACGACTTTGTCAGGGTCGTTAACGAACCTGGGCAACACTACGAAAACACACTAAAGAACTAAAACAGGTTCGGTACCGAGGCAACGAACTCAGTAACGAATATAATCGAAGATATTCAAATAAAAACAAAGATCTAAGAAAAGGGTTACCACAACATAGCCATGCACATAAACTTGTAAGAAGATAAAGATCATGCCTTTAAATAGATAAATTCATCAACTTTCGTTGATTAGCAAGCAAATCAATCTACTCTCATAAACTAATTCACCCAATCACTTGTTTTGGATCCAAAGCTCGAAACTTTCGTTGTCGAACAATATCAACCTTTAAGTCTATAACTTTCTTTTTCAATCAAGTTAAGAACTCAAATTACCTCGATTCTCATCTAGGCATAAACACAACAAGCAATCTAAACCAAATAGATAGAAAGCATTCAACACATCATCTTACTCATCAAACCATGCATAACTATGTCGGGTTTAACCCCCGACCCTAGATAAGAAAACTACTCACTACTCATAATTATGAAACAAACCACTTCTATAAGAGAAAACATCGAAAACAAAACAACTACTTCAAATTAGTAAGAAAATATCGTCTTACAGAATTCAGAAGAAACCCGAGAACAATAAGAATACCGAATCGAAAACACGATTAACGACCTTAGCTTCACTCTCGTTAGCCTCGGTTCGACTACTCTCTCTCTCTCTCGGCTCTTCCTTCTCGGCTCCTCCTTAAACACGTCCGAACCTCTCTCCCTTCTAGCTAGAAAAGAAGGGTATTTATACTAATAAAGCTATCTAATAAAAAAAACTAGAAGATAAAATCTTTCCTAAAAGATAGAAACTAACTCTAGAAAGATAGAAATAAAACCTAGAAAGATAACAAGACCTAAAATATAAAATATAATAACCCTAAAACTCATTAAAAACCCTACTGACACGGAATAAACTTCCGCACAGGGTCGGTAAACATAAGATCGAACTCTCGAAAAACTTTATCCTTAAGCCTCGTTAACAACCCTTCACAGCCTCGTTAACGAGCCTGGATTTGGCTTTCTTCAACACTTCAACTCTAAAAATCCGGACTTCGACTCTTTTATCTCGTATTCTTCCATCCTTCACCATAACACTCTATTCAGCTTCCAAAAAGCACCATTTCCTTGCTAAAACATATAAAAAGACACAAAACGGAGTAGCTTTCATACTTTTCACAAAATATGCAAACTTATCCAAAACACACAAAACTAACCCTAAAACTACTAAAACTAAAACTAACAAACTAAGAAAACACCCTAAAAACTATACCAAAAACACGAACATCAAAATACCCCATACTTAAACTTGCTTGTCCTCAAGCAATCACTAAACAATAATCAAAACCAAACAATCATACTTATCAAGCCATAGCCATCATCTAAAAAGCAACTTCAACATATATAGAAGAAAAATAGCAAATGACTATTAACGTCATCACACATATATGCACCAAATAGTCATAAGAAAATACAATTGAACCTCACAAGGGATAATGTGTTTCTCTCAACTCTAATGTGTTTTAGGCTTAGAAATTCAACTCTCAACTCATCTTATATACAAAAACTCATAGAAATTGGAACTTATATCACCAAACTCTCCACCTAAGATTTGTCAAAACAAGCAAAAATCATCAAGAGAACTTAGGGGGCTCAATGAAAAAACTTCATAGAAGCTTCCATTCGGCCGAGTTGTAATGAGGCTTGATAAAAACAATAAGGCGTGGGAAATATTTTGGCTATGTGGTGCTAATAATATCCGGGAATCAAAGACTCCTAAAAACTCACACATCTCACAAAAACTTTCATAAAAACATACCAAACTCTCTCTTCTTTATGCACACTCTTCATTCGCCCAACATATCCTAGAAAGTCTCATAAAATAACTCAAAAAAATATTTGATTCATCTTTTAAACACAAATGCACATCTTACTTCTCTTTCTCTTCTTCTTAACAAATTCTCCTCTTTTTTTTCTCTTACTTTTCTTACGCAGCCTGTTTAACGAACCAACAAGGTCGTTAACGAACTTCATCGTGTATACATCCTTCATCTTTTTCAACAAATTTCTTTTGTGCATCTTTATTATCAAGAGATCTTTCCTTTTACAAAATAAAACAAGAGACTTCCAATCTACCCTTCCCAACAATCCCTCAATTTCGAACCAATCATAACATTGCCCTCTTTCAAAACTGACCTCTCCAAACTAAGTCCTAATCCCGGATAGGGTCAAGCTTATCTCGGCTAGGGAACATTTTTGTGGAGCTAAAAATAAAAGGCTTAAAGGCTGAAATTGACTGGCAAAAAAAAGGATAATGTAAGGGTGGATATGGATTAATAGGGCTTAATGAAAAAGTTCTTAATCATATGATCTTCACAAGTAATGAACTATAAATCTTATATAGGTCTCAAGTAATAGATAACCATCACAATTCCAAGAGATAATATGCATATAGAGAGTAAATCACCCAAGAAAAGAAGAGGGATTTATTAATGATCTCCCTATAAAGCCAAACATAACTCACTAGGTCATTATTTTGTTGGATTGCATCACTTATGCTAAAAAGTATACATGCTCAATTTCATCAAATGCTATTCCTTCCTAAAAACAATTTCAAAACAAGAATCCGGCTATACTATCAAAGGCATGCTTGCAAGGAATTATATGATCATGCTAGCAACTACTATCATAGAACCATAAGAAAGGGATATCTATCAATTCTAAAACTCTTTTTTTTTGATATTTTTATTTTTTCAATTTTTTTTCGTTTTTTTCATGAAACAAAGAACTACTCAAAACAAATAAAACACATAAACAAGACAACAAGTTTTTCTACCCTTTCCCACCCCATACTTAAAATTATAATGTCCCCACTGTAAGAAAAATAAGAAGAAGAAAAGAAATAGAAAAGAAAAACAAAAGAAAGAAAAACAAGAATAGAAAAAAAAAACAAAAACTTACAAAGTCATGAAGCAAAAAACAAGAAAAACTTCTTCAAACTGAATCAGCGGTTAGGTGGTGGAAAGTAATGCTCGAAGTTCCCCATGAAGTCATACATCGTCCTCCAGCGCTCTGCATCTTCCGCCTCTCTCTGCTGATGCCTCGTATCCTCAAATGCCATGCGAGCAGAATAGACACTCTCCCATCTATCCATCCTCCGATGAATATGTGTCTGTTGAAGGTTGAGCTGCTACATCTGAGCTGAAAGATCTTCGTCCCATGGTGGCGGGATACTTGATCCAGTGTACTCGGGTTGAGGAGGTGGTTGATAGTGATTGTGAGGTTGGAAGTGATCTTGGTAAAGCACCAGGTTATATGGCATGAGACCATAAGAATGAGGGTCGATAGGAGGCTGCGGGGGGTCGGTAGATGCTCTCGGCAGGTCGTTACCGACGCTGTGAGCCTCGGTAGGAGCATCGTTAGAGGCCTCGAAGTGGTTGTTAACGACCCTGGTGGGCTCGTTAACGAAGACATTGGCGCCCAAAACTTCTGTATCGAGGTCATCTTCCTCGATGTTGAGCTCCTCTATGCCTCCCTCAGTAGCTACCTCTTCAGTCTCATCTTCATCATCTTCGTCCCTCGCTTCTCCCTCTCTCTCAAACCGTGACTCACACGGCCTAAGTGACATCCCATCCTCCGGTTTGGGCTCTAACGGGAATGCCTGCCCCGTCCATGCCTCGTACTAATTTGGTACATAAAGTAGCTCCATCTTAGATAGGGTGGGTACAACATCTCGACCATGAACTTTTGTAACGTACCCATCCCGAACCTGACTAAAAATACCGGAACTGAACCAGTAGTTCCTGTTGAGCAGCTGAGCGTGGGCCGGTGTGTAGCGGGTGAGTTCGACTCCGAGATTGGTCGCTAAGAGATTAACCAGATTCTCCCACCATACTTCCTTTTACTTGGTTGACTTCTCCACATAATATAGCCATTCGTACCCCAAGTTCAATGGGGCGGGCTCCTAAAAAAGAATAGTGCGGAGGCAAGCAACTTCTGTCCTTGTCGGCCTGTTCAGCTCTCTCTTAGGCCAGAATGTAGCGGCTAGGACTCGGAGAATGATCTTGAATATGGGGTTGATGATGCTTGCCCCGGATAATGCCGCAACGGAGGGTTCGACCTCTCCGGTGATGTAGCTCCAAGTCCTCGTCACCTTGTAATCCTTAAGAATGTAATCTCGAGAGGGATTTGGGAGCTCCAGAATAGCATTGAACTTCGCCAAAGTATACTCGCGGTTCACATTACCGAGCCTAAATCGAATGCGTCCCGCCGAAGTCTTCGTCGGGAAGCTCATCTCAAGAGTGGCTAGAAACTCGGATGTGAGAGCCGGAAAGTGTGGTAGATTCTCCTTCTTCAGCAAGTGAGGCGCACCGAGAATAACAAAGGCCTCTTTTACATCATCATAGATCCTCATCAATTTGGCACTTGACCTTGAAAACCACCGAGTGTTGAGTCCTTGTCTAGGATGGCATTGTATCGGTCCGCTTGCCCTTGAGTGCGCAGGATCACGTTATCCATGCGAGGTGGAGATGGGAACCTCTGATTCCTCTTCTTCTTTTGGGCTTGGGTAGCGGCTCGGCTTGAACTTGCCATGTGGACCTACAAAAAAATACGACTTTTCCAAGATAAGATCAACTCAAGTAGATAGACAAGAGACCCCATACTTGGTCTCGGAATAGCCCTCGGACTTCCTCGTTAACTACCCAATTGGGTCGTTAACGGATCTGCACTGGTGTTAATTGCTTGTTAATACGCAAGGTCGTTAGCGAACCTGGGTGGGTCGTTAACGACCTGCCGAGAACCAGTTCGTAGAATCCGAGTGTAAGAAAAACTCCAAAATTAAGCCATTAATCAAACATGCATAATTCCTAATCCTACATTAGACACACCATCGGATATATGCACCCCATACTTTCTTAATTACCCATCCCAAACATGCTATGATTGCTCAAAAACTCATAGTGAAGATAGAACCATCTAAAACAAGGTAGTTCATGCTATCCTAAATCAAATTTCAATGGAGAATCCAAGCAAGAACAAACCTCTATAAGGCAAGATCAACCACTAATATATCAAGCAAAAATCATTGAGCAACAATAAACATGCCATTCGATCCTCTATGAACAAGATATGAAATTTCGACCCTATAAACCATGAATCATGCAATAGAGAGTTAGGGTTAAGAAATCATACCGGTAGATTGGGAAATTGATGAACAAAGATCGAAAATTTGGTGATTAACGAGTCCAGATCTCGTCAGTAACGAAAACAGGGGAAGCGGGTGTCGTTAACTGTTTGGGTCTCCGAAGTTCGGTGGCGGTGAGAATTCCGATCGGTGGTGAAGAAAAACCGGTAGGATTTTTGGAGGATTTAGGCTTCTAGATTGAGAGTGAATTTTTTTTTAAGGTTGAGGAGGGTTATATAGGAGAGGGTAGGGGTAGGGGAAGAGGTAAAAGGGGCGGCTCTTGGGTAGATAGAAGATAGATTAGGGTTAAACAAACTTACCTGCCCGTTTTGCCTAGTCGGGTCGCCAAATCAGGTCGTTAACGACCCTGGGTGGGTCGTTAACGAGCCACCGTAGCCTCTTCGAGTGATTTACGAGCCCATCTCCTGCATCTTGTTATCAAAAAAACCTATCCTATTTTCTTTCCTAAAAACTACTAAAAACTCAAAAGAAAGCTAGGAAAAAGATCTAAAAAGAAAGGAAAAATCTAGTCTATACTAAAAACGGGTTGTCTCCCGTAAGCGCTATGTTTAACGTCGTCAGCCCGACGTACTTACCTTGGCTAATCCGACGTTGTAAGAGCCACAGTGACTCTAATCTCTTCATCCGGGTCGGGTTGCTCATGAAACTTTTTCAGTTAGTGGCCGTTAACTTTGAAGATCGCGCCTTGGTTATCGATCAACTCTACTGCGTTGTGGGGGTAGATGTGATGAACCACTGTTGAGAGGGTTTCTTGACAACAAATAAATTTATAATCAAGACCCCGCTGAGTATAGGGGAGTCAGGATCGTTCCACAAGAAGCAAGGTTTGTTTATCTATCGACTACTAAAAACGAAGCAAAACACACAGAAGCATCCTCGTTAACGAAGTTGTCAGCCTCGTTAACGAACCACCGAGAGTAAAAAAAACCAAAATTAACGACCTAGACAGGTTCGGTACCGAGCCAACGAACTTAGCAACGAATATGATTATGAGAAAATTCAAATAAAAACAAAAATTTAGGACAAGGGTTACCACAACATAGTCATGCACACAAGCTTGTAAGAAGATAGAATATCATGCCTTTAAATGGATAGATGCATCAACTTTCGCTGACTTAAGAAGCAAATTAATCTACTTTCATAAAATAACTCACCCTATTGCTTGTTTCGGATCTAAAGCTTGAAACTTTCGTTCTCAAACAATATCAACCTTCAAGTTTATAACTTTCTCTTTCAATCAAGTCAATAACTCAAATTACCTCAACTTTCATCTCGGTATAAGCACAACAAACAATCTCAACAATAGATAAAAGGCATTCAACACATAATCTTACTCACCAAACATGCATAACTATGCCGGGTTTCAACCCCGACCCTAGATAAAAAAAAAAACTACTCAATCATAACTAAGAAACTAATAACTTTAATCAAAGAAAACATTGAAAACAAAACACTTACTCAAATAAATAAAAATATCGTCTTACAGAGGTTCAGAAGAAACCGAAAATACTGAAATACCGAATCAAAGAACACACTAACGACCTCGGTAACTTTCGTCTACCGAGCTCCTTCGATCACGACTCCGATTCGTCCTTCTCTTCTCTCGGCTCTCCAAAAATCCGACTTCTCTTCTCTAAGCCAAACTTTCTCTCTCTCCTTCCTTTTCTATGCTAAATAGAAGGGTATTTATACTAAAAAGGCTAGAAACTAAAAAAAACTAAAAGATATAAACTTTCCTAAAAAGATAGAATCTAAGCTAAAAGATAGAAATAAAATCTCCAAAGATAACAAGACCTAAAATACATAATATAATAACCCTAAAATCATAAAAAGATACTCTACCGATACGGAAATAAATTCCCGCACAGGATCGGTGAGTCACAAAGTCAGCTCTCGAACATCTTCATCTCGTGGCCTCGTTAACGAGCCCTCACAGCCTCGTTAACGAGCCTGGGTTTGGTTTTCTTCAACACTTCTCTTCCAAAAACTCGAACTTCAGCTTCTTCAACCTTGTATTCCTCCATCCTTTATCATAGCTCTTCAATTCCAGCTTCAAACAACACCTTTTCCTTGCTAAAACCTACAAAAAGACACAAAACGGAGTAGCTTCCATACTTTTCACAAAATATGCAAAACCATCCAAAAACACACAAAACTAAATCTAAACTTATCAAAACTAATCCTAATAACCTAAGAAAACCTATCAAAAACTATACTAAAAACACGAACATCAAAATACCCCATACTTAGACTTGCTTGTCCTCAAGCAATCACTAAACATTAACCAAAACCAAACAACATAATCATCAAATTATAGCCATCATCTAAAAAGCAACATCTACACATAGAAGAAAAATAGCAAAGGACTTTTAACGTCATCACACATATAAGCACCTAGAATAGACACAAGAAAATACAATCCAACCTCACAAGGGATAATGTGTTTCTCTCAACTCTCAAGTGTTTGGGCTCATAAATTCAATCTCTCAACTCATCTTATATACAAAAACTCATAGAAATTGGAACTTATATCACCAATACTCTCCACCCAAGATTTGTCAAAACAAGCAAAAATCATCAAGAGAACTTAGGGGGCTCAGTGAAAAACTTCATAGAAGCTTCCATTCGGCCGGGTTGCAATGGGGCTTGGTAAAGACAATAAGGCATGGAAAATATTTTGGCTATGTGGTGCTAATAATATCCGGGAATAAAGACTCCTAAAAACTCTCACATAACATCAAAAACTCTCATAAAAACATATACCAAACTCACTCTCTCATTATGCACAATTATTTTCACTCACCCATTATTATCCTAGAAAGTCTCATAAAACTAAAGAATCTCCGGCTTATCTCATAAATACTATGCACCTCTTACTTCTTCATCATTTTTTCTCTTTTTTTTCGTTACCTCGTTAACGAACCACTGTAGGGTCGTTAACAAGCTTCATCGTGTATTCTTTTTCTTAGAACTTTCTTTCAACCATCAACTTAATTTTGTGCACCTTTTGTACCAAGAGATCTTTCTTGTCATAACTATTAAAAACAAGAGACTTCCAATCTACCCTTCCCAATAATCCCTCAATTTCAAATCAAACATTATATGTCTCTCCTCTTTTTCTAAACACTCAACAAAACAATCTCCTCTCCAAATCTAAGTCCTAATCCCCGGATAGGGTCAAGCTTATATCGGCTAGGGAACAATTTTGTGGAGCTTAAACATAAAAGGCTTTAGGCTAGAATTGGCTATCAAAAGAAGGTTAGTGTAAAGGTAGATAAGGAAAAATAAGGCTTATAAAAATAAGTTCTCTATCATCTGATTTTCACAAGTAATGAACTATAAATCTTATACGGGTCTCAAGAAATAGATAACCATCACAATTCCAAGAGATAATATGCATATAGAGAGTAAATCACACAAGAAAAGAAGAGGGATTTTTAATGTTCTCCCTATAAGGCCAAACAAAATTTCTCTCAAGGTTAATTTTTGTTGGATTGCATCACTTATGCTAAGAAGGTATATATGCTCAATTTCATCAATTGCTATTCCTTCCTAAAAACAACTTATTTTATATTAAGAATCCGACTACATTCTCAAAGACATGATTGCAAGGAATTATATGATCATGCTAGAAACTACTATCATAGAACCTAAGAAAGGGATATCTATCTATTCTAAAACATTTTTTTAGACATTATTTTTCAAAAAAAAATTCGATTTTTTTCTTTGATTTTTTTAAAAAGAACCACTTAAAAATAAGCACAAAAAAAAACAAGACACAAAAGTTTCTACTTTCTCCCACCCCATACTTAAAATTACAGTGTCCCCACTGTAAGAAAAATAAGAAGAAGGAAAGAAATAGAAAACAAAAACACAAGAAAAAACAAAAAACAAAAACTTACAAAGTCTTAGTAGTGGAAAACAAGGAAAACGTCTTCAAGTTGGATCAATGGTTAGGTGGAGGAAAATAGTGCTCAAAGTTCCCCATGAAGTCGTACATCGTCCTACAGCGCTCCGCATCCTCTGTCTCTCTCTGCCGATGCCTCTCATCCTCAAATGTCATCCGAACTGAATAGACAGTTTCCCATCTATCCTACCTCCTATGAATGTGGTCTTACTGGAGGTGAAGTTGTTGCATCCGTGCAGAAAGATCCTCGGCCCATGGTGGCGGAATGCTCGATCCAGTGTACTTAGGCTGAGGAGGTGGTGGGTAGTGAGGCTGGAAGTGATCATGGTGAAGCACCGGGTGGTATGGCACAAGCCCATAAGAGTAGGGGTCAGTAGGAGCTGGTGGTGGGTCGGCAAATGCCCTCGGTGGGTCGTTAACGACCCTGGGTGCCTCGTTAGCAGCAGATGTAGAAGGCTGGAAATGATCGTTAACGAGCCTGGTGGGCTCATCAACAAGGACGTTGGTACCTAAAACCTCTATATCGAGGTTTTCTTCCTCGAAGTTAAGCTCCTCAGTGCCTCCTTTAGTGTCGATCTCGGTGTCTTCTCCAGTGTTAGCCTTGTCAGTCTCTTCCTCATCATTGTCTTCATCTTCATCCATCGCATCTTCCTCTCTTTCAAACAGGGACACACACGGCCTAAGTGATAGCTCATCCTCCGGCTTAGGCTCTAACGGGAATGGATGACCCGTCCACGCCTCGTACCAGTTTGGTACATATAAAAGCTCCATTTTCAGTAGGGTGGGCGGTACATCTCGGCCATGAACTTTTGTAATGAGCCCCTCCCGGACACGAGTGAAAATTCCAGCGCTAAGCCAGTAGTTTTGGTTGAGAAACTGAGCATGAGCCGGTGTGTAGCGAGTGAGGTCGATTCCAAGGTTTGTGGACAAAAGACTGACCAAGTTACCACACCAAACTTCCTTGGACTTGGTTGATTTCTCTATGTAGTAGAGCCATTCATACCCCAAATTCAAAGGGCCTGGCTCTTCGAAAAGGATAGTGCGGAGACAAGCAACTTTTGTCCTCGTTGGCCTGTTCAACTCTCTCTTCGGCCAGAATGTAGCGGCTAGGACTCGGAGAATGATCCGGAAGATGGGGTTGATGATGCTAGCCCCGGATAATGCTGCTGTGGAGGATTGGACCTCCTCGGTGATATAGCTCCAAGTCCGAGTCACCCTGTAGTCCTTCAGGAAGTACTCTCTAGAAGGGTTTGGGAGCTCCAGGATTGCATTGAACTCCGCCATGGTGAACTCACGGTTCACATTACCGAGCCGAAACCGGATGCGTCCCGCCGAAGTCTTCGACGGAAAACTAGTCTCTAGAGTGGCCAAAAACTCGGATGTGAGGGCCGGAAAGTGTGGTAGATCCTCCTTCTTCAGAAGATGAGATGCACCGAGAATAACGAAAGCCTCCTTGACATCCGTGTAAATCCCCGTGTGTACGACACTAGACTTCGAGAACCAACGAGTGTTGTAGTCCTTCTCTAAAATGGCACGGTATCGTTTCACTTGGCCTTGAGTGGTCAGGATCACATTATCCATGCGAGGTGGAGATGGGGGACCTCTGATTCCTCCTCTTTTTCTAAGCTCGGGTAGCGGGTCTGCTTGAACTTGCCATGAGATCTACAAAACAATCAAGAATTTTCCAAGATAAGATCCACTCAAAATAGATAGGCAAGATGTAATATCCGTATTCGTTTTAGGTCTCGTAAGTCGGAAATGGGTTCCTTCGCTCACAAGCATTTGGGTTTCGTGATCCGCAAGAAAACTCGTAAAAACAATTAATTAATGATCCGTTTTTACAACCTCCGAGTAAATAATTATATACTAGCTAAATCTTTTATACACAAGCAAATTAGGTACGAATAAACTATATCTAAGTATTCAAATCCAAATCTATCTTAAGCTTAGATATCCCCAAATCTTGATTGTGTGGCTTAACAAACCGGACCATATCAGCAATTAACCAAATTATATCTTTCAAAGATATCGGATTCTTATAAACCGAGAGAGACCCACGTTTGTTCCACCATCAAATCTTCATCGTTCTTCACCATCGCCCAACGCTCCTCTTTGATTGTTCCGATCGGCGAGAAGGCCGCACCATTCGGTGCCCATTGTGTTCAGAGATTAACCTCACCGGACCTGCCAACGCCAACTACGATCGGATTCGGTAAGGAAATCGTTTTCCGTTCACCTTCCCCAACAATATAGAATTCTGTTTCGTTCTTCCTTCTTCTTTCTTGCGTTCGTTCCCCATCGATTTTCCGACCAAAGTGTAAGACCCACCTGTAGGATAGGACGTTCGTAGGGAGGCAGCAAAGACCGCTGGATTTCGCCGTCGTCGTCAATCGCCGTGAGAGCCGACCACCGGTGATTTTTTCTCCTCTGTTTTCGCTGTTGTAAATCTTGGTTCGGGAACTAGGTGGGGTTGGGGTCGGAGAGCGTCGCTAGCCAGAACTAGGGACGAGGGGGAGGTGTACGATGATCGTCGCCGGCAGAAGTGGCTACCGTGGCCGTGAACAGGGGGCGGCAGCAGGGTCGTCTCTGACCTTTTTCTGGTGTCGCCGGACGGGGAAGGAAGGCAGCCAAGTGGAGTTAGGGTTGGTGGTGGGTCGGAAAAAGGAGTGGGGTTGTGTTATGGCGGAAGGGGATGTCGTAGCAGAGTTGCCGGTGGGAGAAGAATTCTGGAAATTCGGGTTTGCTAGGTTGAAGAAAGGGGGGAGTGGGTCTCGCAGAGTTGGTCAAGGCAGCGGGTGGTCAACCGATCAATTGGTTGAAGAAGAGGGGTTGGGGAGTTGGGCCGCGTCTGCCCAATTTGGGCTGGGCCGAGTTAATGGGCAAGGGAGTGGGGGAAATTGGATGGTTGGGCTTAAGTTTGTTAATTTGTAGGATAATATTATTAGGTGATTAGGATTTTCTATTGTCTACTAATGAGAAATCCTTTAAATAAAAGTCGGTTGTTGAGGGAATTAGAAGTGGCCTTTTGTTGGGTTAGTTCGGCTCGTATATAAATTAATCTTTTCCTTTATAATTCTTTAGGGAACCGTTTTTATTTTAGATCGTAGTTCCGTCTTCATCAAAAGGATCCCTTGTTTCGAGGTAAGTCGTTTTTCGACTTGCTCGGTTCTTCTCTACCTTGTTAGATTGCGTATCGATATTGTAGGGCAGGTTTTGGGAACTAGTCCCGAATGCCTTTATAAACTGTTTTGAACTTCTTGTATTGTTGTGTGTGTAAAATGGTTTGAACGTGTTTTATCGGAAGGATATTTTTAGAACGTTTTCTCTGTGTTGGTACCGTTTCCGACACGGCCCATCGTAGCTGGTGTTGAGGAAGAGTTGGCTACGTTAACCCGTGTGACTGGGAAATCGTGCCCCTTCAAAAACGAAAATTATTATCTGTGTGTTTAGGGCAAGTGCTCCAGTGGAAGCTTAGCCAGGGGTTAGAAGGGAGATTGTGAAGTGGAGTGAGAGGGCCTGCCTCTGCACTCGGCGCGGTGATGAGCGCCTTGGAAGTCGGATTGTGGAAAAATGAGGAATTGCATTGTATGAGATTATGATTGTGAAAGCGTATGTGGTTTTGTGTGACTGATATAACTAATTTAGGTATTGGCCTTTAGAGTTATGATTGCGATTGTGGATTTGTATGCTGACTCTAAAAATGCTTTCAAAGCGTTCTACAATTTCCGTATTCTCTCTAGCTTGGTAGATTAGACGCTGACCCTTCGGGGAATATTTTTCAGTTCCAGGTATGAACCAGGGAGCCGTGCAGGAAACGAGGCCAGATGGCGGGCCGGAGCGGTAAAGAGCGCGTGTCATAGTGGGATTGGTTTTACACTAGTTCATTTATGATAGTTAGGTTGTTGATTTTATTATTGATAAGATGAAATTAGCAGTATGTTTTATTTATTATTTTGGTTGATTAGTTCATTATTAGTAAGCGCTGTGTCGTATTGGAATATTTATATTTTTCGGGAATTCATGCATAACTACGTTTTCTAAGTTTTACGAAATAAAAGGTTGGATGTTTTATTTTGTTTTCTCGTCGTGCCCGCGTTGTAAGATCCTAAAGTGTAGTTGTCAACCTATTTAATAGTACCTAGTAAGGTCTATTTCTTAGTAGCGCCCCGTCGGAAGTCGGGGTGTTACAAATTGGTATCAGAGCGAGGTTGACAATAGGGCACATGGAACTGACCAACAAAGAGTACCCGAGGTCCAACTTAAAACCAAAACCGACCAGTGTTTTCAAAATGTTTTCACTGGGTAGACATGTTGCATGTAGGGGGTAGGTGACACGTCGCGACTCCGCCCCATCAGCCGAAGGACCTCACGTAGAATAGTAAGAATTTCGTTAAGAAATAGGATGTTTAAGTTTTGACTGTGGGACTTTCTGTTATAGATGGCCCCACCAACCCGAGCAAGAGCTGCTGAAGCCAATGGAAGAGGCCGCGGAAGAGGCCGCGGTAGAGGCCGAGGTCGGGGTCGTGGAAGGGGTAGAGGAGAAGCCCCTGTAGCTGCTGAGCCAGAGGTACAACATGATAACCACCAGGAGGAGGTTGTTGAGAGGTAGGATGTGGCTGCTGCTGTTCATCAAGAGGACAGTGCATCTGTCGCTGGAGAAGGTCTCCCGGCAAACGGGGCTCAAGTGGGAGGAGGAGTGCCACCCGCAGGACTGGCCCCATAGGTGAATGCTGCGATCCAGCTATTATTGCAGACTTTGATGGGTGCGGGGGCTGCACCGAATCTGAACACAGTTGCGGGGCAACAAGGAGCTGAAAGGAGGGCACCAAGACCAGATTCTATTTTGGCTGCCCAACTAGGAGCAATGCCAGATTCGAGAGGACCAGTGATAGCTGATCATGTGGTCGAACCGAGGAGACAGTATCGTGAGCCTCAGCCTGACAAGTGGCTCGCGGAGTTTAGGAAGACTGGAGTGCCGAACTTTGCTAGAGCTCAGGGTTCTAACGTAGAGCAGTGGTTGAGGAGGGTGAAATCTGCGTTGGATTCCATTAAGGCACCAGAGGAGCGGAAGATGTTCTTAGTACAAAGTCTGCTACAGGAGAGTGCTTTTGACTGGTGGGAGTTATGTAGGGATCACCGGACTGAGGTGACTTTCGAGGAGTTTGAGAGGCAGATTCGAGATCAGTATTGTCCTCCGGTGGTGAGGGCGGCTCGGGAGGCTGCTTTTCGGGATGCTGGACCCGAAAATATCACAGTATTTGAGACTATTCTAAAGTTTCAGCAAGAGTTGGCAGCGTTGCCAAATGCTGTCCCTACTGAGGAGTTGAA
This sequence comes from Fallopia convolvulus, assembly GCA_964016875.1. NCBI lineage: Eukaryota > Viridiplantae > Streptophyta > Magnoliopsida > Caryophyllales > Polygonaceae > Fallopia > Fallopia convolvulus. The sequence continues at coordinate 39,023,708 of OZ024724.1, read as the reverse complement.
GATTGCGACCTTTCTAAAAAGGTTGCAGCCGCATTTACGTGCTTATGTGTCTGGTCTCCGACTCGCGACATTCGCAGACGTTCAGCAGTCTGCTTTGGCTTATGCTATGGCCACAACCCGACAGAGTCAGTTGGAGGTGCATACCACTAGGAGCAAGAGGCAGATGTTGTCGGCCCCGACAGAATCTAGGAGAGATAGTCGCCCCGACTCTTCTCAGCCGCAACAGTCAGGGTTTCAGTCACAGGGTCGTCAGGACCAGCGTTGTCAGAGTCAGTCCACTGGAGGGCTGAGAGAGTGCTTCAACTGTGGAAGCATTGCTCATTTGAGGAGTCAGTGTCCGAAGCCAGTTAGGAGTTGCTTCAGTTGTGGGAAGGCTGGCCATTTACAGCAGTACTGTACTGTGGGAGCACCTTCACAGGGATCTTCACCGGGAACGGTGAACCACATGCCTCGTCGCCAGCCTCAGCAGTTTCAGCAGACACCGAGCCAGGGCAAAGGACGCGGTGCAGGATTTAGCAATACCGGGGGCAATCAGCCCCGGGTGTTTGAGATGAGGAGGGCCGATGCCCTACACGCACCGACTGCTACAGGTACGATTTGGATTCAGTCTAGACCTATTCACATACTGTTTGATACGGGTGCTACCCACTCTTTTATGTCTTCTGCTTGCGTGGCTAGATTAGGACTGACTTGCACTGAGGGGGTGTCTTTTGTTGTGGGGCTGCCTGACGGCAGTAAAGTGAGAGGGAATAAAGAGATTTTACAGTGCCCTATTAGAATAGGGAATAAGGATTGGTATGCGGATTTTATAGTAATGCAGTTGCCGCCAGATGATGACGTAATTCTGGGGATGGACTGGATGATACGTTACCGAGCGGTTTTGGATGCACACAAGGGTACAGTTACAGTGACCGCATATGATGGGACTAGACACGTGTGTCAGGAGTTAGAGCAGGAGGGGCTCGGATCGGTGATTAGTATGGTAAAGGCCGCCAAGTTGCTCAGTGGTGGATGTGTAGGATATTGGTGTTATGTGCTACAGGGGGACAAGGAGGGACCGCACATTCAGGACATACCAGTAGTGTGCGAGTTTGAGGACGTTTTTCCCGAGGAACTTCCAAGATTACCTCCTCAGAGAGAGGTAGATTTTGGGATTGAGTTGGAGCCGGGAACGAGGCCGTTTTCGAGAGCCCCATATCGCATGGCCCCGATGGAGATGCAGGAACTGAAGGCACAATTGGAGGAGCTGTTGGAGAAGGGTTATAACGACCGAGTGCGTCGCCGTGGGGAGCTCCAATTCTGTTTGTGAAGAAGAAGGATGGTTCTCTCCGTCTATGTATCGATTATCGGGAGTTGAACCATGTTACCATCAAGAACAAGTATCCGCTGCCGCGTATTGATGATTTGTTGGATCAGCTGCAAGGGGCTACTGTGTTCTCCAAAGTGGATTTGAGGTCAGGATATCACCAGCTGAGGATTCGGGAAGAGGATATACCTAAGACGGCTTTCCGAACGAGATATGGACATTATGAGTTTGTAGTGATGTCGTTCGGATTGACGAATTCACCCGCTGTATTCATGGAGCTAATGAACCGGGTCTTTATAGACTACTTGGACAGATTTGTAGTAGTGTTCATCGACGATATTCTGATTTACTCTCGGAGTAAGGAGGAGCACGCCGAGCATCTTAGGCTGGTGTTGGGAGTATTGAGACAACATCGGTTGTTTGCTAAGCTGTCCAAGTGTGATTTCTGGTTGCCTGAAGTTACTTTTTTAGGGCATGTGGTATCTGCCCAAGGAGTTCTGGTGGATCTGGCAAAGATTGAAGCTGTAAAGGCATGGGAACCTCCGAAGAACGTGAAGGAGGTACGGAGTTTTCTAGGACTGGCAGGATATTAAAGAAGGTTTGTGGAAGATTTTTCCCGGATAGCTCAACCACTTACCAACTTGCTTAAGAAGACTACTCGTTTCGAGCGGAACGAAGCTTGCCAGCGGAGTTTTGATGAGCTGAAGAGAAGGTTAACTTCGGCTCCTATACTAGCTCTTCCTCAGGGGAATGAGGACTTCGTGATTTACAGTGATGCATCCAAGGTAGGTTTGGGCTGTGTGCTGATGCAGAGGGACAGAGTGATTGCTTATGCCTCTAGACAGTTGAAGCCGAACGAGTAGAATTACCCTACTCATGATTTGGAGTTGGCAGTTGTGGTACACGCTCTGAAGATTTGGCGTCATTACTTGTATGGGAGTACCTGCAAAGTGATGACAGATCATAAAAGCCTCAAGTACATCTTCACTTAGAGGGAGTTGAATATGCGACAGAGGAGATGGCTTGAGTTACTGAAGGATTAGGACCTTGAGATCCTTTACCACCCAGGGAAAGCAAATGTGGTCGCTGATGCCCTTAGCAGAAAGACGCCTCAAGAGAGTATGTTGGCTCATCTGACGGCTCAGCCAGAGTTACGGAGAGAGCTTATAAGGTACGGTATTGAGGTGCAGATTCAGCGTTATCAGGGCAATCTGAAATCCCTAGAATGTCGACCGTCTTTACTTGAAGAAGTAAGACAAAAGCAGGAAGATTGCCCGATGATTCAAGATCTGAGGCTGAGAGTGAGCCGTAGAGAGGCACCCGACTTTGCGGAGAGAGCATATGGTATTTTGTGTCTACGTGGTCGGATTTGTGTGCCTCGAGATGCAGAGTTGAGGCAGAAGGTTTTGCAAGAGGCCCATGCTACACCTTACTCAATCCACCCCGGGGCGAGTAAGATGTACAAGGATTTGCGACAGTTTTACTGGTGGGATGGCATGAAGCCGGATGTAGCGAGATTCGTCGCTAAATGTCAGGTCTGCCAGCAGGTGAAGATCGAGCATGAGAGACCCGGATGAATGCTTCAGTCGCTTCCTATTCCAGAATGGAAATGGGAGGACATCTCCATGGATTTTGTCACGGGTTTAAGACTCAGCAGAGGCCATGATGCGATTTGGGTAGTGGTGGATAGACTGACGAAGACTGCTCGCTTTTTGCCTATCAGGGAGACATGGCAAGTGAGCAAATTAGTGGAGGTATTTATTAATCAGATAGTTAGACTGCACGGAGTGCCTAAGACGATTGTGTCAGACCGAGATGGGCGTTTTACTTCCAGATATTGGCAGCAGGTGCATGAGGCATCAGGGACGAGATTACATTTCACGACTGCTTACCATCCGCAGTCAGACGGTCAGACAGAGAGGACGATTCAGACTCTAGAGGATATGCTGAGGTCCTGCGTGTTAGACTGGGGAGGTCAGTGGTCAGATCACTTGGCTTTGGTGGAGTTTGCCTATAATAACAGCTGGCATTCGTCAATTCAGATGGCTCCTTATGAGGCCTTATATGGTCGGAAGTGTAGGACACCGCTGTGTTGGGACGATCCCTCAGATGTAGTAGGTGAGAGGCCACAAATGATTGAGGAGACGATCGGGAAAGTGGCCTTAATCAGAGAGAGAATGTTAGCTGCTCAGAGTCGCCAGAAGTCCTATGCAGACAAGAGGCGTAGACCGTTGGAGTTTGAGGTAGGAGCCCACGTCTGGTTGAGAGTATTGCCTACCCGCGGGGTAAGAAGATTCGGGGTGAAAGGGAAGCTGAGTCCCCGATATATCGGTCCGTTCGAGATTCTGGAGAGAGTAGGCGAGGTGGCTTACAGGCTAGCATTGTCGCCTGCTTTGGAAGGAGTGCACCCTGTATTCCATGTCTCACAGCTGAGACAATATGTTTCGGATCCTAGTCACAGACTGAATTATGAGGATTTGGTGGTAGAACCAGATCACACTTTCCGGGAACAACCGCTGAAGATTTTAGATCGACGAATGAAGAAGCTGCGGAGCAAGGAGATTCCTCTGGTGTTGATTCAGTGGTCTTGACGGGGAGTGGAGGAGGCCACTTGGGAGACGGAGTCCAGGATGAGTGAGAGTTATCCAGAGATCTACCCGGGTTTAGTAGAGGCGTTTGATGGGAAGGTTAGTAATTAGTGTGTTGTTTTCAGATTCGATGTTTGCTTCGTGATCCTTGTTTGCTTGACTTGTTGTTTGACTGTTTAATTTTTGTTTGACGTGTTGCGTATTTTGGACGACCAGTATTGGTTATTATTACCGTTATCAATCAATTCCGGTTCGAGGACGAACCTCTTTAAGGGGGAGAGGTTTGTGAGAACCTCGAATATCTTTTCTTTCATATAAAACCTCGAATATATTTTCCTTCGTGTAAAAGTTTCGGGACGAAACTTTCTTAAGGGGGGTAGTATGTAATATCCGTATTTGTTTTAGGTCTCGTAAGTCGGAAATGAGTTCCTTCGCTCACAAGCATTTGGGTTTCGTGATCCGCAAGGAAACTCGTAAAAACAATTAATTAGTGATCCGTTTTTACAACCTCCAAGTAAATAATTATATACTATCTAAATCTTTTATACACAAGCAAATTAGGTACGAATAAACTATATCTAAGTATTCAAATCCGAATCTATCTTAAGCTTAGATATCCCCAAATCTTGATTGTGTGGCTTAACAAACCGGACCATATCAGCAATTAACCAAATTATATCTTTCAAAGATATCGGATTCTTATAAACCAAAGAGAGACCCACGTTTGTTCCACCATCAAATCTTCATCGTTCTTCACCATCGCCCAACGCTCCTCTTTGATTGTTTCGATCGGCGAGAAGGCCGCACCATTCGGTGCCCATCGTGTTCAGAGATTAACCTCACCGGACCTGCCAACGCCAACGACGATCAGATTCGGTAAGGAAATCGTTTTCCGTTCACCTTCCCCAACAATTTAGAATTCTGTTTCGTTCTTCCTTCTTCTTTCTTGCGTTCGTTCCCATCGATTTTCCGACCAAAGTGTTAGACCCACCTGTAGGATAGGACGTTCGTAGGGAGGCAGCAAAGACCGCCGGATTTCGCCGCCGTCGTCAATCGCCGTGAGAGCCGACCACCGGTGAGTTTTTCTCCTTTGTTTTCGTTGTTGTCAATCTTGGTTCGGGAGCTAGGTGGGGTTGGGGTCGGAGCGCGTCGCTAGCCATAATTGGGGACGAGGAGGAGGTGTGCGATGATCGTCGCCGACGGAAGTGACCAGCGTGGCCGTGAACAGGGGGCAGCAGCAGGGTCGTCTCTGACCTTTTTCTGGTGTGTCGCCAGACGGGGAAGGAAGGAGGGAGTGGGTCCCGCAGAGTTGGTCAAGGCAGCGGGTGGTCAACCGATCAATTGGTTGAAGAAGAGGGGTTGGGGAGTTGGGCCGCGTCTGCCCAATTTGGGCTGGGCCGAGTTAATGGGCAAGGGAGTGGGGGAAATTGGATGGTTGGGCTTAAGTTTGTTAATTTGTAGGATAATATTATTAGGTGATTAGGATTTTCTAATGTCTACTAATGAGAAATCTTTTAAATAAAAGTCGGGTGTTGAGGGAATTAGAAGTGGCCTTTTGTTGGGTTAGTTCGGCTCGTATATAAATTAATCTCTTCCTTTATAATTCGTTAGGGATCCGTTTTCATTTGAGATCGTAGTTCCGTCTTCATCAAAAGGATCCCTTGTTTCGAGGTAAGTCGTTTTTCGACTTGCTCGGTTCTTCTCTACCTTGTTAGATTGCGTATCGATATTGTAGGGCGGGTTTTGGGAACTAGTCTCGAATGCCTTTATAAACTGTTTTGAACTTCTTGTATTGTTGTGTGTGTAAAATGGTTTGAACGTGTTTTATCGGAAGGATATTTTTGGAACGTTTTCTCTGTGTTGGTACCGTTTCCGACACGGCCCATCGTAGTTGGTGTTGAGGAAGAGTTGGCTACGTTGACCCGTGTGACTGGGAAATCGTGCCCCTTCAAAAACGAAAATTATTATCTGTGTGTTTAGGGCAAGTGCTCCAGTGGAGGCTTAGCCAGGGGTTAGAAGGGAGATTGTGAAGTGGAGTTGAGGGCCTGCCTCTGCATTCGGCGCGGTGATGAGCGCCTTGGAAGTCGGATTGTGGAAAAATGAGGAATTGCATTGTATGAGATTATGATTGTGAAAGCGTATGTGGTTTTGTGTGACTGATATAACTAATTTAGGTATTGGCCTTTAGAGTTATGATTGCGATTGTGGATTTGTATGCTGACTCTAAAAATGCTTTCAAAGCGTTCTACAATTTTCGTATTCTCTCTAGGTTGGTAGATTAGACGCTGACCCTTCGGGGAATATTTTTCAGTTCCAGGTATGAACCAGGGAGCCGTGCAGGAAACGAGGCCAGATGGCGGGCCGGAGCGGTAAAGAGCATGTGTCATAGTGGGATTGGTTTTACACTAGTTCATTTATGATAGTTAGGTTGTTGATTTTATTATTGATAAGATGAAATTAGCAGTATGTTTTATTTATTATTTTGGTTGATTAGTTCAGTATTAGTAAGCGCTGTGTCGTATTGGAATATTTATATTTTTCGGGAATTCATGCATAACTACGTTTTCTAAGTTTTACGAAATAAAAGGTTGGATGTTTTATTTTGTTTTCTCGTCGTGCCCGCGTTGCAAGATCTTAAAGTGTAGTTGTCAACCTATTTAATAGTACCTAGTAAGGTCTATTTCTTAGTAGCGCCCTCTCGGAAGTCGGGGTGTTACACAAGAGACCCCATACTTGGTCTCAAAATAACCTCGAAATTATTCGTCAACTACCCAATTGGGTCGTTGAAGAATCTGGACTGGTGTAGAATCGGTGATGCTTGCGCAGGGTCGTTAACGAACCTGGGTGAGTCGTTAACGAGCTGCCAAGAGCAGTTCACAGAATTCCGAATGTCATCAACTTTAAAAATCAGACCATAAATCAAGTATGCATCCTCAATACTCCCCACTAGATACACAATCGGGTTCATGCACCCCATACTTGCTCGATTTCCCATCCCAAACATGCGAAATTACCCAAAATTGATATAGCAAAAATTGAACTTAATGCTAGGACAAGAAAAATTCATGCTTTTCTAATTAGACTTTTGCAATGGAGAATCTAACATGAATAATCTTCCCTAGAACATGAATAACTAAGCTTCAACCAAAATTCATGAGCAAAATCCAAACATGCATGTCGACTTTTTCTATAGACACAATCCCAATATGAAATTTCTACCCTAAACACCATGAATCTTGTAAGTAAGAGTTAGGGTTTAGAAATCATACCGGAGACTTGAGAAATTGAAAAATAAGGGGTCGGTTTGGGGTGGTTAACGAGTGTGAATCTCGTCGGTGGAAATTCAGAATCGGTAACGAAGGTGTCTCCTACGATCGGTGGAGGTGAGGAATTCCGATCGGTGGTGGAGGATCTCCAAGATCTTTGGTAGGATTTTTGAGGGGTTTGGAGTTTTAAAGGATTTGAGAGTGAAATTTTTAGGAGGGGTAGAAGGGTTTTATAGGAGAGGGTAGGGATAGGATGAGGTAAAGGGGACGTCGGCTTGGGGTAGGTAAAAGATAGATTAGGTTAAAAAAAACTTACCTGCCCGTTTTGACGAATCGGGTCGTTCGAATCGGGTCGTTAACGACCCTGGGTGGGTCGTTAACGAGCCACCGTAGCCTCTTGAAGTGATTTTCGAGCCCTTCTCCTGCATCTTGTTAGCTCAAAATTTATCCTAATTTCTATCCTAAAAACTACCAAAAAGAAAAGAAAGAAAAGAAAAGAAAACTAAGAAAAGGAAAGAATCTAAAAAAAGAAAAAGAAAAACTATACTATACTAAAAGCGGGTTGCCTCCCGTAAGCTCTATTTTTAACGTCGTAAGCCCGACGTTCTTCCCTTGCTAGTCCGACATAGTGAGAGCCATAGTGACTCTAATCTCTTCATTCGGGTCGGGTTGCTCGTGGAACTTTTTCAGTCGGTGGCCATTAACTTTGAAGATTGTGCCTTGGTTATCGATCAGCTCTACCGCACCGTGGGGATAAATTTGATGAATCACGAATGGCCCACTCCATCTTGTCCTAAGCTTCCCTGGAAATAGACGGACTCTAGAGTTGAAAAGAAGTACTTTGTCACCAACCTCATAGGTTTTAGGCACCAATTTCCAATCATGCCACCGTTTGGTGCGCTCCTTATAAATTTCAGCATTTTCATACGCCTTAAATCTCAACTCCTCCAATGCTTTCAAATCCATGAATCGTTTTGCTCCAGCTGCGTCGAGGTTCATGTTGAGCTCTTTAAGAGCCCATAGTGCTTTATGCTCCATCTCGACCGGTAAGTGACATGCTTTGCCATACACTAGATTATAGGGAGTGTTGCACAAAGGCGTCTTGTATGCTGTCATGTATGCCCAAAGAGCATCATCCAATTTAGAAGACCAATCCTTCCTAGAACGCGAAACTGTCTTCTCTAATATGCTCTTTATTTGCCTGTTTGAAACTTCAACTTGGCCACTAGTTTGGGGATGATATGGTGTCGCCACCCGATTTGATACCCCATACTTTGCCAAAAGTGCTTCAAAGCTCCGCTCAATGAAATGGGATCCGCCATCGCTAATGAATATTCTTGGAACGCCAAACCTAGGAAAAATGTTAGTCTTAATAAACTTGGCCACAATTTTAGCGTCGTTGGTCCTTGTAGCAACGGCTTCTACCCACTTAGAGACATAATCGACCGCCACTAGGATGTACTTGTAGGGAACTGATGCGGGAAAAGGTCCCATGAAATCTATCCCCCATACGTCGAATAGCTCGACCTCTAGTATCCCGGTTAGTGGGTTCTCATGTCTCCAAGTAATGTTGCCTGAGCGTTGGCATCCATCACATGCTGTCACATAAGCTTGAACATCCTTGAACATGGTTGGCCAGTAGAGACCACTTTGAAGAATCTTCGCCGTGGTTTTGAACCCTTTTGCATGGCCTCCGGTAGGTAGCGTGTGACATTGACGGATCACATTCTCAATCTCTTCTTCTGGAATGCAGCGTCTAAAGAGGTAGTCCTTTCCTTGTTTAAACAAGTAAGGGTCATCCCAATAGTATTGTTTTACATCATGGAGAAACTTCTTTTTCTTTTGTGGAGTTAGTCCGTTGGGAATTATGCCTCCTACAAGATAGTTAACAAAATCCGCGAACCAAGGGACTTTCGACCCTCTAACAACATGGATTGATATGGAGAAAGAAAAAGGAGTGGAAGAGGGAGAAGGAATTGAATTTGATTGAGATGGTTCTGGTTCAGAGATCTTACCTGGCCGAATCGTTACTGGATCTGAATGGGTCGTTAACGACCCTGGGGAGGTTGTGTGAACCTCGGTAACGACCTCCCGTGGCATGGTAGCAATCGGCTTAACTGATGTGTCGATGCTCCTTGGAATTTTGCTCTCATGATCTATGCATTCCAGCCTCGGTGCCTCGTTAACGATCCTGAAGGGGTCGGTAACGAGGGTCTTGTAGAGTTAGACCTCGTTCAGCATGAGGTGCTCGTCTGGTATGGAATCATTTATTGGCACTTCGTTTTTGGATTCAGTGATATGCTCAACCGGTAGTCTGGATAAGTGGTCCGCCACTAGATTTTCCGCTCCCTTCTTGTCTCTTATTTCATGGTCAAATTCCTGCAATAAGAGCATCCAACGAAGCAATCTAGGCTTGGCATCCTTTTTGGCCATTAGGTATCTAACGGCCTCATGGTCAGTATAAACAATCACTTTTGATCCAACAAGGTAGGACCGGAATTTTTCAAAGGCAAATACCACAGCCAAAAACTCTTTCTCCGTTGTGGTATACATACTCTGCGCCTCATCTAGCGTCTTACTAGCGTAGTAAATGGCGTGGAGTCTCTTATCCTTCCGTTGTCCCAAAACTGCGCCAACTGCATAGTCACTTGCATCACACATAATCTCAAAGGGAAGTGTCCAATCTGGAGGCTGCATAATGGGGGCGGACACAAGGGTTGCTCGTAACCTGTAAAACGCTTCAAGACATTCTGGAGACAGCTCAAACACTACATCTTTCATTAGAAGGTTAGTCAAAGGTTTAGCTATCTTAGAGAAATCCTGAATAAAACGTCTGTAGAAACCAGCATGCCCTAGGAAACTCCTAATATCTCTTATAGAGGAGGGAGGAGGTAGTTTTTCAATAAGCTTGATTTTTGCTCTATCTACTTCTATCCCTCTTTTAGAGACAAGGTGTCCTAGCACTATCCCCTCTTGAACCATGAAATGACATTTTTCCCAATTCAAAACAAGGTTGGTTTCTTCACATCTTTTAAGCACACGTGCAAGGTTAGAAAGACAAGCATCAAATGAAGAACCATAAACAGAAAAAATCATCCATGAAAACCTCTACAATATCCTCTATCATATCTGAAAAAATGGCCATCATACACCTTTGAAAAGTGGTGGGGGCACTGCAAAGCCCAAATGGCATTCTCTTATAAGCAAAGGTTCCATAGGGACATGTAAAGGTAGTTTTCTCCTGATCGTCAGGATGAATGGGAATCTGCCAAAAACCGCTATAGCCATCTAGATAACATAAATAATCATGCTGGGCTAAGCGCTCTAATACCTGATCAATGAAAGGAAGCGAAAAATGATTTTTTCTAGTAGCACTATTGAGCTTCCTATAATCAATGCACATCCTCCAACTGGTGGTGGTCCTAGTTGGAATAAGCTCTCCTTTCTCGTTTTCAATAACAGTCATCCCCCCTTTCTTTGGAACTACATGGACCGGACTCACCCATTGGATGTCCGATATAGGAAATATGATCCCAACATCAAGTAATTTAATAATTTCTTTTTTAACCACATCTTTCATGTTAGGATTTAATCTACGTTGATGCTCTATGGTGGGTTTATGATTATCCTCCATGTATATCCTATGCATGCAGAGAGAAGGGGATATGCCAGTTATATCATCAAGGGAGTAGCCTATGTCTTTTCTATGCACTCTAAGTATGCTTAACGATTTCTCTACTTCCTCATCTTTTAATTTGGCATTAATGATGACCGGTAAAGTAGAATTAGGGCCAAGAAATTCATACCTGAGGGAGTCTGGGAGAGGCTTTAGTGTTGGAGAAGGTTCGTCTAGAATGAGAATTGGTTCTTCTAGATCCGTCTTCAACACTTCTTCTAGGTATTCGAATGTTGAAATCTCGCAGTCCCCGGACAAGGTCGTTAACGAGGCTGATGGGGTCGTTAACGAGCTTGCGTCTTCTGCCAGGAGAATCGGTAGTGAGATACGGGGGTTCGTTACCGAAACTGCAGGGGCTATCTCGGCCCATCTTTGAATGGAGAGCTCTTCATGCGACACCAATCTTCCAACAGGGTCCCCACATTCAATGATTTCATTGTGGGCGTAAAGCATCTTGACTTCGGCTCTATCAATATCTTTCATAGATTGTTTGAATCGGAATTCCGTCACCTCATCCCCAATTTCGAAAGTTAGGAGTCCCCTTCTAACATCAATTATGGGTCCAGTGGTGGCAAGGAACGGTCTCCCGAGAATAATAGGAACTACTGGGTCTTCGGGCATTGCCGTGAGTATGGAATCATTTGGAACAAAGAATTTGCCCACCTGTACTGGAAAATCTTCGACAATCCATGTTGGTCTGATGCAAGAACCATTGGCCATGTATAACCGCATGTTGATTGGCTCTAATGGTCCCATGTTGGCTTTTGACCAGATTGAAAGAGGAAGTAAACTAGCACTGGCTCCCAAATCACATAAAGCTTTAAATTTGTGGTCGCCAATGCCAATCGTGATGGCAAATCTCCCTGGATCTCCAAGCTTTTCTGGTAGAGCTATTGATCTGATTTCATCCTACAGCTCTGTAATAGACCTTTTCTTGCTAAGAATATCTTTCAAAATTTTTGTGTAAGCCGGCAGTTCGCTTAGGGCGTCAACGAATGGGATGGAAATATTAATGCCCTGAAGAATCTTCACGAAACGCTTGAACTTACTCTCAGTAGAGTCCATAGATTTCTTAGTTGGAAATAGAAGAGAGTTCACCATTCTTGGAACCAAGTTAGGCTCGAGAGGTGAGAGTACCGGGTCGACACTAGGGTCGTTTGGTGTCCTCGGCTGGTCGTTGCCGACCCTGATGGGGTCGTTAACTACCCTGGGATAGAGAGGAAGGCTCGGATTAGAAGACTTACCTGGATTAGGGTCGTTAGATACCCTCGGAGCCTCGTCACCATGGTATACGGGCTCGATATTTGCCCTCGCTGGCTCGTTATCGAGTTGGGTGGTGACGTCCTCTTCCTTCTTGTCCTTAGCTTGGACTCACTCCGACAATGTCTTCCCGCTCCTAAGTTGCACCGCTGCTATTTGTCCCCTAGGGTTCTCCTCGGGGTGGCCCGGGAGTTGCCCTTGTGGTCTCGGAATCTGGGCAGCGAGGTTCCCTAGTTGGGAATCAACACTTTTCTTCCATATATCGAACTCTCCCCATCTTTTATTTTGTTGGTTCAGGTTGGCTTGAACTTTGTTAACCTTGTTGGTCACTTTGTTAACTTTGTTGGTCACTCCGTTAATGCCTTCCTGTAATCCTTGAACCCATGATGGTGGCTCTTGATGGCCTGGAGGTCGATAGGGTGCAGGTCGTCTATCTGGCGGAGGCGCTGCATAGTTTTGATTTGTATTCTGATTGCCCCATGCCTGATAATTTTTTGACCTGTCAAAATAGCTAGGCTGGTTCCTGTATGGCCCTCTCATATAATTCATCTCAGCAATTGTCTCAGCGGCTCTAACCTGCTCTATGTTAGTGCAAGCAGAAGTACTATGTGCAGAAGAACCACATTCTTGACATGCTTGAGATGATTTCAGAAAACTTACCTGCTTCTTCAGACGGTTGACCTCATCTTGCAGGAATTGATTTTTAACATCCGGGTCAACTTCGTCTCGGTTAGGTATAAAGAGACGATTTTGGGGCTGTGGAGTCTGCTGGGTTCCATACATGGCATCATAATTGGACAACTTATCCAGCAATTCCCATGCAGCCGTTCGGTCCATCTCTATAAAACCGCACACAGTATGCGTGTTGATGCGGTTCTTGGCCTCTACGTTGATACCCTGGAAAAAGATTTCTTGCAGAACATAAGGTTGCCCATGAGTAGGGCATTGTCTAAGCATCTCTTTAAATCTTTCCCATTTTTCAACAAATGTTTCATTAGGCAGCTGGTGATATGAGGTGATGCGTTTTCTTAACTCCGTTGTCTTGGCAGGCGGGAAGAATTTTGTAAGAAATTGATCATACAAGTTCTTTCATGTCCTGATAGACTTAGGAGGTAAGCTCTTCAACCAGCTCAGGGCCTTTCCAGAAAGAGACCACCTAAAAGCTTTTAACAGAACATATTCAAGTGAGACACCTTCTACAGCTATGGTGTCACATAAGTCAAGAAAATTCCTAATATGTTCCATAGGGCACTCAGTAGGTTTCCCTTCAAACTGAGTCCTTTTGATTAAGGATATAAATTGAGATTTAATCTCAAAAGATTTCTCTATCTGTGGAAGCACAATTGGAGACTCTGGCACCCTCAGTTTGGATGCATGTACTGTTTGGCATTCCTCGGATAGGCATTCAGCTCTTCTGGTAGACGAGCATTGGTGGCTCGTTGACGCTCAGCCTCGGCGGCAGCGCCTTCCTTCTCGGTCTTTAATGCCTCCATCTGATTTCGGAGGTCTTCCATCTGACGAGCAATCTCTTCAGGTGTGGCCATGGCTCGGTTCTCTCGACGTCTACGGTGCAGGGAACGTTCGAGTTCGGAATAATAACTAGCGTTTTCAAATTCAAGCCTCCGACGTCCTACCGGCATACGCTGAGAAAACAGACAAAGAAAACAAAAATTAAAAACAAAAACGGGGTCGAGCTATTCCCAGACCCACAGATAAATAAACAAAACACGTTGCTTCCCTGGCAACGGTGCCAATTTGTTGAGAGGGTTTCTTGACAACAAATAAATTTATAATCAAGACCCGTTGAGTATAGGGGAGTCAGGATCGTTCCACATGAAGCAAGGTTTGTTTATCTATCGACTACTAAAAACGAAGCAAAACACACAAAAGCAGCCTCGTTAACGAATTTGTCAGCCTCATTAACGAACCACCGAGAGTAAAAAAGACCAAAATTAACGACCTAGACAGGCTCGGTACCGAGCCAACGAACTCAACAACGAATATGATTATGAGAAAATTTAAAAAAAAACAAAAATCTAGGACAAGGGTTACCACAACATAGTCATGCACACAAGCTTGTAAGAAGATAGAATATCATGCCTTTAAATGGATAGATGCATCAACTTTCGCTGACTTAAGAAGCAAATTAATCTACTTTAATAAACTAACTCACCCTATTGCTTGTTTCGGATCTAAAGCTTGAAACTTTCATTTTCAAACAATATCAACCTTCAAGTTTATAACTTTCTCTTTCAATCAAGTCAATAACTGAAATTACCTCAACTTTCATCTCAGGATAAGCACACAAACAATCTCAACAATAGATAAAAGGCATTCAACACATAATCTTACTCACCAAACATGCATAACTATGCCGGGTTTCAACCCCGACCCTAGATAAAAAAACTACTCACTAATCATAACTAAGAAACTAATAACTTTAATCAAAGAAAACATTGAAAACAAAACACTTACTCAAATAAATAAAAATATCGTCTTACAGAGATTCAGAAGAAACCGAAAACACTGAAATACCGAATCAAAGAACACACTAACGACCTCGGTAACTTTCGTCTACCGAGTTCCTTCGATCACGACTCCAATCCGTCCTTCTCTTCTCTCGGCTCTCCAAAAATCTGACTTCTCTTCTCTAAGCCAAACTCTCTCGCTCTTCTTCCTTTTCTATGCTAGATAGAAGGGTATTTGTACTAAAAAGGCTAGAAACTAAAAAAAACTAAAAGATATAAACTTTCCTAAAAAGATAGAATCTAAGCTAAAAGATAGAAATAAAATCTCCAAAGATAACAAGACCTAAAATACATAATATAATAACCCTAAAATCATAAAAAGATACTTTACCGATACGAAAATAAATTCCCGCACAGGATCGTTGAGTCACAAAGTCAACTCTCGAACATCTTCATCTCGTGGCCTCGTTAACGAGCCCTCACAGCCTCGTTAACGAGCCTGAGTTTGGTTTTCTTCAACACTTCTGTTCCAAAAACTCGAACTTCAGCTTCTTCACCTTGTATTCCTCCATCCTTTATCATAGCTCTTCAATTCCAGCTTCAAACAACACCTTTTCCTTGCTAAAACCTACAAAAAGACACAAAACGGAGTAGCTTCCATACTTTTCACAAAATATGCAAAACCATCCAAAAACACACAAAACTAACTCTAAACATCAACCACGAATGGTCCACTCCATCTTGTCCTTAGCTTCCCTGGGAATAGACGGAGTCTAGAGTTGAAAAGGAGTACCTTATCGCCAACCTCATAAGTTTTGGGCACCAATTTCTGATCGTGTCACCGCTTGGTACGCTCTTTGTAAATTTTAGCATTTTCATACGCCTTAAGCCTCAACTCTTCTAGTGCTTGCAAGTCCATGAATCGTTTTGCTCCAATTGCGTCGAGGTTCATGTTGAGCTCCTTAAGAGCCCATAGTGCTTTATGCTCTATCTCGATCGGTAAATGACATGCTTTGCCATACACTAGATTATAGGGAGTGGTGCGTAGAGGCGTCTTGTACGTTGTCCTGTATGCCCATAGAGCGTCATCCAATTTGGAAGACCAATCCTTCCTAGAACGGGACACTGTCTTTTCCAGTATGCTCTTTATTTGCCTGTTTAAAACTTCAACTTGGCCACTAGTTTGGGGATGATATGGTGTTGCCACACGGTGTGATACCCCATACTTAGCCAAAAGTGCTTCAAAGCTCCGCTCAATGAAGTGAGAACCGCCATCTCTAATGAGGACTCTTGGAACACCAAACCTGGGAAAAATGTTAGTCTTAATAAATTTGGCCACGGTTTTAGCGTCGTTGGTTCTTGTAGCAACGACCTCCACCCATTTAGAGACATAATCGACTGCCACTAGGATATACTTGTAGGGGCCTGATGCGGGAAAAGGTCCCATGAAGTCTATACCCCATACGTCGAATAACTCGACCTCTAGTATCCCGGTCAGTGGATTCTCATGTCTCCAAGTGATGTTGCCCGAGCGTTGGCATCCATCACATGCTGTCACATAAGCTTGTACATCTTTGAACATGGTTGGCCAGTAGAGACCACTTTGAAAAATCTTCACCATGGTTTTGAACCCTTTTGCATGGCCTCCGGTAGGAAGTGTGTGACATTGATGGATCACGTTCTCTATCTCCTCTTCTGGGACACAGTGTCTAAAGAGGGTATCACTTCCTTGCTTAAACAAGTAAGGATTGTCCCAATAGTACTGTTTTACATCGTGGAGAAACTTCTTTTTCTTTTGTGGGGTTAGTCCCTCGGGAATTATGCCTCCTACAAGATAGTTAGCAAAATCCGCGAACCAAGGGGCTTTTGACCCTCTAACAGCATGAATTGATGTAGAAGAAGTAGAAGCAGCAGGAGGGGAAGGGAATGAATCGGAATGAATAAGTTTTGGTTCAGAAACCTTACCTGACCGGGTCGTCATTGGACTTGGGTGGGTCGTTAACGACCCTGGAGCCGTAGTATTAATCCTCGGTGACGACCTCCCGTGGCATGGTAATGAACTGCCTGACTGAAGTGTCGATGCACTTTGGGTCTTGGCCTTTGTGATCTATGCATTCCAGCCTCTGTGCCTCGTTAACGATCCTGAAGGGGTCGGTGACGAGGGTCGTGTTTAGTGCAACCTCGTTCAGCATGAGGTGTTCGTCTGGTCTGGAATCATTTATTGGCACTTCATTGTTGGATTCGGTGATATGCTCAACCGACAACCTGGATAAGTGGTCCGCCACGAAGTTCTCTACCCCCTTCTTGTCTTTGATTTCATGATCGAAATCATGTAATAAGAGCATCCAATGGAGCAATCTGGGCTTGGCGTCCTTTTTTGCCATTAGATATCTAGCGGCTTCATGGTCAGTGTAAACGATCACTTTTGATCCAACAAGGTAGGACCGGAATTTTTCGAAAGAAAATACCACAGTAAGGAACTCCTTCTCCGTTGTGGTATACTTACTTTGCGCCTCATCCAGGGTCTTACTGGCGTAGTAGATGGTGTGGAGTTTCTTATCCTTCCGTTGTCCCAAGACTGCGCCGACTGCATAGTCACTAGCGTCGCACATAATCTCAAAGGGTAGTGTCCAATCCGGGGACTGCATAATAGGGGCGGACACGAGGGCTCCTCTTAAACTGTAAAATGCTTCAAGACATTCTAGAGACAGCTCAAACACTACATCTTTCATTAGTAGGTTAGTCAAAGGTTTAGCTATCTTAGAAAAATCCTGAATAAAGCGTTTTTAGAAACCAGCATGCCCTAGGAAACTCCTAATGTCTTTTACAGAAGAGGGAGGATGTAGTTTTTCAATAAGCTCCATTGTTGATTTATCTACTTCTATCCCTCTTTTAGAGACAATATGTCCTAGCACTATCCCCTCTTGAACCATGAAATGGCATTTTTCCCAATTTAACACAAGATTGGTTTCTTCACATCTTGTAAGCACATGTGCAAGGTTAGCAAGACAAGCATCAAATGAAGAACCATAAACAGAAAAATCATCCATGAAAACCTCTACAATTTCCTCTATCATATCAGAAAAAATGGCCATCATACACCTTTGAAAGGTGGCGGGGGCATTGCAAAGCCCAAATGGCATTCTCTTATAAGCAAAAGTCCCATAGGGACATGTAAAGGTAGTCTTCTCCTGATCATCAGGATGAATGGGAATCTGCCAAAAGCCGCTATAGCCATCTAGATAACAGAAATAATCATGCTGGGCTAAGCATTCTAACACCTGATCAATGAAAGGAAGTGGAAAATGATCTTTTCTAGTAGCGTTGTTGAGCTTCCTATAATCAATGCACATCCTCCAACTGGTGGTGGTCCTAGTTGGAATAAGCTCTCCCTTTTCGTTTTCTATGACAGTCATCCCCCCTTTTTTTGGGACTACATGGACCGAACTCACCATTGGCTGTCCGATATAGGAAATATGATCCCAGCATCAAGTAATTTAATGATTTCCTTTTTGACCACATCTTTCATGTTAGGATTTAACCTACGTTGATGCTCTATAGTGGGTTTATGATTATCCTCCATGTATATCCTATGCATGCAAAGAGAAGGGGATATGCCAGTTATATCGTCTAGGGAGTAGCCTATAGCTTTTCTATGCACCTTAAGCACATTCAGTAGTTTCTCTACTTCCTCATCTTTTAATTTAGCATTGATGATGACAGGAAAAGTAGAATTAGGACCAAGAAATTCATACCTGAGAGAATCCGGAAGAGGTTTAAGTGTTGGGGAAGGTTCAGCTGGAATTAGAATTGTTTCTTCTAACTCTGTCTTCAACACCTCTTCAAGGCATGCAAATGATGAAATTTCATTGTCCTCGGCCAATGTCGTTAACGAATCTGATGGGATCGTTAACGAGCCTGCTTCTTGCCAAGAGAATTGGTAGTGAGGCTGGGGAGCTCGTTACCGTCTCTCTCTGTTGAGCTCTAATCGGTAGTGAAACTTTTTTGATCCCCGACAACGACACCAATTTGTTGATAGGGATTTACTCAACAACAAATAAATTTGTAGTCAAGACTCCGCTGAGTATAGGGGAGTCAGGATCGTTCCACGGGAAGCACGGTTGTTTATCTATCAAACTACTAAAGAAAATAAAACAAAGCAAAACAACACAACACACCTACGACCAACCTCGTTAACGACTTTGTCAGGGTCGTTAACGAACCTGGGCAACACTACGAAAACACACTAACGAATTAAAACAGGTTCGGTACCGAGGCAACAAACTCAGTAACGAATATAATCGAAGAAATTCAAATAAAAACAAAGATCTAGGACAAGGGTTACCACAACATAGCCATGCACATAAACTTGTAAGAAGATAAAGATCATGCCTTTAAATAGATAAATTCATCAACTTTCGCTGATTAGCAAGCAAATCAATCTACTCTCATAAACTAATTCACTCAATCACTTGTTTTGGATCCAAAGCTCGAAACTTTCGTTGTCGAACAATATCAACCTTTTAAGTCTATAACTTTCTCTTTCAATCAAGTTAAGAACTCAAATTACCTCGATTCTCATCTAGCCATAAACACAACAAGCAATCTAAAACAAATAGATAGAAGGCATTCAACACATCATCTTACTCATCAAACCATGCATAACTATGCCGGGTTTAACCCTCGACCCTAGATAAGAAAACTACTCACTACTCATAATTATGAAACAAACCACTTCTATAAGAGAAAACATCGAAAACAAAACAACTACTTCAAATTAGTAAGAAAATATCGTCTTACAGAATTCAGAAGAAACCCGAGAACAACAAGAATACCGAATCGAAAACACGATTAACGACCTTAGCTTCACTCTTAGCCTCGGTTCAACTACTCTCTCTCGGCTCTTCCTTCTCGGCTCCTCCTTAAACACGTCTGAACCTCTCTCCCTTCTAGCTAGAAAAGAAGGGTATTTATACTAATAAAGCTATCTAATAAAAAAACTAGAAGATAAAATCTTTCCTAAAAGATAGAAACTAACTCTAAAAAGATAGAAATAAAACCTAGAAAGATAACAAGACCTAAAATATAAAATATAATAACCCTAAAACTCATTAAAAACCCTACCGACACGGAATAAACTTCCGCATAGGGTCGGTAAACATAAGATCGAACTCTCGAAAAACTCTATCCTTAATCCTCGTTAATGACCCTTCACAGCCTCGTTAACGAGCCTGGATTTGGCTTTCTTCAACGGTTCAACTCTAAAAATCCGGACTTCGACTCTTTTATCTCGTATTCTTCCGTCCTTCACCATAGCACTCTATTCAGCTTCCAAAAAGCACTGTTTCCTTGCTAAAACCTATAAAAAGACACAAAACGGAGTAGCTTCCATACTTTTCACAAAATAGGCAAACTTATCCAAAAACAAACAAAACTAACCCTAAAACTATACACAAAACTAAAATTTAAATAATTAACCCTAAAACTATACACAAAACTAACCCAAAACACACAAAACTAAACCTAACAAACTAAGAAAACACCCTAAAAACTATACCAAAAACACGAACATCACCGACCAAAGTGCATACGTTATTCTGCATTCATATAATATTAGTATCATATGCATAGCATAGTGGCATGATATATAGTGAATTTTTAAGAGTAATATTTATTTTTGAATTAAGTTTATTATATTTTAAAAAGTTTTTAACTAAAATTTAAATAATTATTTCGGGGTTAAATTTATAGTAAAAAAGATTTGAAGGTGAAAACTATGATTTTTATAAAGTTTTATCCAAAATTTACCGACTCTCATTTTCTTTCAACTAGCAAAGAGCCACGCGTTGCGCTACCATTCGATTCGACCATATTCTTTAAGTAAAGTTATTTTATGCATGAGAAGAAATATTTCCCAAAAAAGAAATATTTAAGTAAAGTTATTTTCTGTATAAAAAAAATATCTCCAATAAGCAAATGAGATGTGTGTTACAATTCAAAGAAAATGTGAAGATAAACTCAATCATACGGAAGTATCATGAAAAAAACATTTTCCACTTGAAATAAAAAGGCAAAAAAATAATGGATACAACAAAATTGCAAGCCCTCAATAATACATATGAACGTAAACTATTGTTTGTACATTAATATTCTGCTGCATTAACAGTAAAAGAAAAGAATGAGTAAAAGAACAACAAAAGTGTAGTGCCAAATTAATGCACTCAATACAATAATAGTGATGCATATCTCATTTTCGTGTTTCTAATCGTGCAACTTACTAACAGGTAAATGAAATTTTTTTTGTTCTATATATGCTTAAAACCTCTTTTTTAAGGAAGATTTCAAGGCTACAACCTCCTAGATAATTAAGGTGCAAGGAAGAAAGCACAAATTAGTTTATTTAATAGCTGAATGCAATTTGCCAGACCAAAAGTATCTATAAGAAATAGAAGGGGAGCATAATACTACATACGTGTGGCTTTATGCTTGAAGCCAAAGGAGTATTCAAGCAGGTCATGTAGTCTCTGATGCAAGATATTTAGCTTATCATTTGCAACCAACATTAAATTTGTCTTCTAAGGAAAAATTCCTCTCACAATACACAAAGAGATCCTCAAGACTTGGTTCCTACAAATCAAGCACAAAAATGTTATCCTCTTCATCCACTCCAGACCATTTTGTGTTGGGAAATCCACCTATGTGATTAAGCATTAAGCCAAAAAAAAAAGTTTGAATAGAAATCCATGGGAAAAAAGGTGAGAAAATCACATACTTCCTCCTTGAAGAAGATTATATTGAGCAATTGTAACGGAACATAAAAACTCTGAAAGTAGATAAAATCCAAATCATGAGATTGCAAAAATATTAGCGGAATCTCCGTAAAGACAATATGCTCTACCAAATGAGGGGAGCTAGTGAAGATTTAGAAAATATCACAAGCAAATCTCTTCCAAGAAAAAAGTGTTTGATTTTATCCAATTTTATCAAAATAACAAAAGGGTCACTGTTGGAGTTGCCTGTAAACCGAGGTGCCACTGTCCCAAGTATCAACTTCTTGAACTTTATGGAGTCTATGGTAGCAGATCATATTGCTCAAGAATTGGCTCCACAGTGCTCCTGATC
Organism: Fallopia convolvulus; assembly: GCA_964016875.1. Taxonomy (NCBI): domain Eukaryota; kingdom Viridiplantae; phylum Streptophyta; class Magnoliopsida; order Caryophyllales; family Polygonaceae; genus Fallopia; species Fallopia convolvulus. Next base: position 39,002,022 of record OZ024724.1, on the reverse strand, counting down.
AACTCTGATGTTGCCTACACAGCAGCAAAAAAAGAGCACATGTAAAAATGGTTTACAACATTGAAAAAAGCGCATAGAAACATCCATTATTAAAGAGTTCTTTGAAAATTAGAAAGGAATATAAACTCACTCGCATATGGACAAATCTTAACCAAATGTAAATTAAGCCAATTTAACTACATTCAGTGAACTAAAAATGTCAGTTATGATAAGCACAAGAAGTTTTATATCATGGAGGTAAGTTAAAGTAACCTTATAGTGTACGTAGGTAGAATATGAGCAGGCTTTATAGAAATACTCCATATTACTACCAGTTCTAAACAAAAACAATATAATCACATACCAAACAATGGATCCGACAACGAAATTATTATCAAATCAATGAAGGAACCAACATCATCAACAACTAAACAACATCATATTTAGCTGATAAAGAAGTAAAAAAACAAAAGAAGAAGAAGAGGTCTGCCAGTAAATGCCACAGAGATAACTAAGGTTTTCAATCAGTGTTGCGCTGGTATTACAACTTGTTGTAAGGGTTTTACCTTGATCCTAACAAGCAAATATATTTATAGATCAAGACCCCGCTGAGTATAGGGAGTCATGTTCGTCCACGAGAATTAGAAGAATCAAAGTCTAGCAATCAATCCTAATAAGAACGAAGCAAAACAAAACAAAACACACTCAAGAGAGGCTCGGTACCGACCTAATCTGGGTCGGTAACGACTTGCACACGACACACAAACGCAGGGAAAAATCGGGAAAACAGAACGCACGGTACCGACCTTAAGGGGGTCCGTAACGACCTATTTGGGTAACGACTAAACTCCGAGAAAAATCAATATAAAAGAGATCTAGGACACACGAATCAAAGATCAATTAACCAATAATCCCATGAATGACTTTCGCCACAAATAAACAAGCATATATCTCAACTTTCATAAAGATAGAAACTTGCAATCCTACTTGTTATCTAAAGGTTTTAACTTTCGCTTCAACCCAATAATCATCCACATTCACAATTAATTCTTTCAACTCAATTATGAATATGAACTTGCCTCAACTTTCATCAAGGAATTAAGATCAAACAAGAAGGATAAAGGATAGAGATTAAAGGAAAGATTTTGATCAAAGATTCAAGCTTTTATCATACATAACCATGTCGGGTTTCACCCCAACCCTAGAAAAGTAGACTACTCACAAGTCATCATGCAATCAACAATCAAAGAGAAGAGAGAAAACATGATTCAAAACAAAAGCAAACTCCAATCAAAGAACAAACTTACAAATCTCAAAGCAATCCTCCAAGCTCTCTCAAAATTGTCCAAGAGCTTGGAATAAAAGTGGTAACCCTAGATTAACGATTGTTCTCCGTTCGTCCTCAGAAAAACACCTAAAGGCCCTTTATATAGTAGTAGGAATGTTCTCAAAAGGAAACTAAATTCTATCTTAAAAAGACCCATAAATAAAACATCTATTAAAACCTAACTTAAGACGCAAGTTTCTTCCCGCAAGCCTCGGAGGGCGCTCGGTACCGACCTTAAGTGGGTCGGTAACGACCCTAGCCAACACTTGCTTTCTTCATTTCTTTGCTCGAAACTTGTCCCAAAGCTTGGTTCTTCTTCAATGTTTCTTCTTTAAACGTTCTTGGTCTTCTTAGACTTCTTTAAGCTCCTTCTAAGACATCTTCATCTTGCAAACTTCCTTCTTGAAATACATCAAAGCTCCAAAAACTTCTACTCTTGCCTCTCTAGTCAACACCGCCACAAGACAACTCTAATGCCACCTCCTAGAAAGCTGAAAAACCTGGGATATTTCCTCCTCAACGCTTCAAACACCTACAAAGACAACAAACAAGCACAAACGACTCCAACTCTCGAGAGAGGGTCGGAATTATATGCAAAACAACACAAAAGATCTAGAAAAGACTCAACCTAACTAGAAAACGACCCACAAAAACTAACTAGAAAGTACGGCATCACAACTTATGAGAGCAAAGCATGCATTACGAAGCACAAAACCTTAATTCTTGGCCTGGTATAACACCAATCTTCTCGGGATGTGCCTTTCACCTACAGATTGATACATCAAGTTCACAAAGAAAGATCTTTAAGTCATAAAATGTGAAAAAATGCTAGCTTTTCATGAAACAAAGATACAAAAAGAGTATAGACACCAAACATACTCAAGTTTCGGTTGATCTATGCACGGTGATTCACAATCAAAGACCAACTTGCTATTAAGGCAGTAATCATTTGAGTTCTCCAGCTCCTGTCATAAATAATAAACCATGATGAGTATGATTTAGTATATATAAAAACAATCCTAGTACATTTGAAAACAGATGGCCTTGTGTTGGCCTTTGCATTGGAATTATTCATGATTAATGCAAACATCAAATGTTTTTCCTGTAACAAGCTAAATAAAATGCTAACTAATACTCTTATGAATAAAATCGTGCATTCAAATTTTGCATCTAAATTGGTTAGGTTCATGACAAAACTCTTTACACTATCTTTGCTGTAGGAGTTTTGTGAGGATTCTTGTCACATCTGTTTTAATCACCTAATGTCAAAAGGAACAAGTTCAAATCAGGTTCAGAGAAGATATTTTGAAACTATATCTTTCTTCTCCTGAAATAAATATCTGAGATCAGAAGTAGGCCAAATATAACATATTGTATTAGTGCTGATTAAGTCCATGATATGAAAACCTGAATCCCATGTACACGCTGGAAAGGCCATTTCCCATGATACTTGAGTGGCTTTTCGCCACGCGATTTCCTTTCTTCCTCCCTAGCGAGCACACATCGGTTTCGACAATCACTGCGACAATCCAACTGTTTCCAATTCACATAGAGAGGCTCTTGGAGATACCATTGGTTCCCATCAGAAGCGAAATTGCAGCTCTGAAAACATTGCCCATCTACGCAACCAGTTGTCTCACAATTCTCAACACAAGACCTAAAGTAAAGAAGGAAAAAAAACTCAACAACATAAGCATAAACCTCATAATACATATTAGTATATTACCATAAATCATGCATCTCTCCTTAGCTGAAAAATCCTTCGTAAAATTCTGAGCCATTAATCAGTAGTGACAGAAAGACAAAAAAATCCTACAAATAGTAAACTGATACAATATAATGAATGATTTCACAAAACTCTTGTTCTATTCTAAGCTTTTATTACCATTGCTATTGCTGACAAAGCTAAATGGGTTGATATTTAAGCAAGTTACAAATCAAGGCATTTAACCACTTCAAAAGGACCTTGATAAATTTACAGCTGAGTTTAAAATAGAATAGAAACAGTACTTGAAAATCTTTTGAACCTCTTAAAAAAAACAGAAATAGGGATATGTAACAGAAAAAGATTATCTTATAGTTCCGTTTCTCCACTTGTACACTCTCCATTAAGCAAATACAATGAGGTATAGGCAAAAAAAATAAATCAAAATAGCAATTTTATTTCTTTCAAAATGCAAAGACAACAAAAAAATTTAGAAGCCAACAGAAGCCAACATTGAAAAGTTCTAATAACATACATGAATCAAGATCACCAATAATTTACTAAGCTGCAAAGAGACAAAAGAGAATGGAATTTATTTCTAAAGCGTGTTACCTCGGGAGTCTAGGTGACAATGTGGCATTCTCTCTGCTTTGGAGGAATGGAAATTTCACTGTCAACATGTTTCTTCTGCATTAGAACTCTCCTTTTATTAAAAAAAAAAGGAAATTTTGGATGGTACCCCTCAGTTTTGCACTTTTTCGGATAGTGTCCAAAGAAAAAATCTATTCTGCATGGTACCCCTGAGTTTTTATACGAGTTCGGTCCGTACCCTTTCTTATAATTTTCTTTCATTTCCATTAAGTTGCTATTTTTTAAAAGAAAGAAACATAAATTTACAAGTTTAAACACAAATCGAATTAAAACTTAAAAAATACACATTCTATGTTTAAAGTTACGACAATGAGAGAAGGGGCAAAAGGGCGACATGGAAGGGCAACCAGAGGAGGGACAGAGAGAAGCCTGAGGATGAGCAGAGGCTAAAGATGGTGGACGGTGGGCAGTGGACGGACGAACGACGGACGACGACTTAAATTTTTAGTTGCTCTGGGCTCGCTGATTTGTTAACCTAATTAAACAGCATGATCAGTAGAAGAAAGAAATGCAAATGATTAGAGAAAATTGGATCAAAGGGTGTTTATATAATTACCACGCATATCCCATATTCTCAATAGCGATTGGTTTAAGATTTTAGTTGCTGAATAATGGTGATTAGCAAGGAGATTGGAGTTGAGAGCATGATTTCATTGATTTGGTGGAGAAGTAAAGGTTATATCATACGAATTTACATTTACGATGCTTAGTTTGAATGGAGATGAAAGGAAATTATAAGGAAGGGTACGGGCCAAACTCGCATAAAAACTCAGGGATATAACACGGAATAAGTTTTTTTATGGGCACCATTCGAAAAAGTACAAAACTGAAGGATACCATCCGGAATTTCCCTAAAAAAAGTTGCTTTGCTTTCACTTTGTAGCAAAGAAGATCACTGTTCAAATCAAAAGCAACAAGCACATCAAAGCAGGTAATCACAAACAACCTCGGATTCACTATTGAACCGCTTGAATCACTCAAATATACTCAAAGAGCTCAGGGAAAATGAAGTTAATTGTTCACTCAGAATAGGACGACTACAAATCTGCAATATCATATAGCCAAATATAGTTTTGAGAGCTTAATTCAGCATCAAAAGAATTCAAGCTTAACCTGACTGGTCATACATAGTTGTACAAAGCACACAATAGATATCCGAGTGTTTGAGCAAGAGCATGCACCATTCCTGGCAGCCTCTTCAAGAATGAATGAAGACTTCAAATTCCTAGATAGAATGCACAAACTGCTAATCCACAAGTAGTGAAATACCTTATATTTGCATGGTCATGCTGATGTTCTTCAATAGCTGAATCCTCCTCAAATCACCGCCGGGAGTTCTCAGCTAGGCAACAACAGCACAAAAAGGTGCAAATTTGGATCTCTCTGAATTGATAAATGAGAACCACGGTTGACATTAAGATATTAGATTATTAGGAAACCAAATTCAATTGAGAACGAAAAGTTATGCTGGAGCCTGGCGGTAAAGAAATCTTTCTCCCGAGTCCCCGTTTCGTCCTGATTCTCTCTCTGGTTTAGGTTCAATAGAGAACGACAAGTTGAACCGATCAATTTTGGTGACGAATTTGTAGACCTTGACGAAGCGGAGAAGATTTGTCGGCGGTGACGAGTTCTTTTTCCCGAGTTAGCCGTTCCGTCCTGATTCCCTCTGTGGTTCTGCTTCTCTGGTTGAATTGAGAACGACAAGTTGAAACCGATCAAATTTGAGGACGAATTTGTAGATTCTCTCTCTGGTTCTGGTTCTCTAATTCAATTAAGAACGACAAGTTGAAATCGAACAATTTTGAGGGCAAATTTGTAGAACGGTGAAGAAATATTTCTCCTAAATCTGTTCTGGAAAAAACATAGGAGTAGATAAGAATGAAGAATACAAAGCAAAATCCATATAAAGGATAAAGATGGAAGCAAGAGGTGGAAAGGTGAGAGAAATAAAGCAGGAGGTGGAGAGGGCATCCATGGAAGTAGGAGGTGGATGGAAACTGAAAAGGCAAGTTGAAGGGGAGACGAAGAAACAGACACAAGAAAATGAACGGATAAGATTAAAAGGGTTACTTAGTTTAGTAAATTTCAGTAAAATTATCAGATCTCAAAGCGTACATTTATAGTAGTGTAGATGTAGATGTAGATATATATGGGTGAGAGTTCATTCTTCTACGTGAAGAAAACATACAGAGGAAAGCAGAGGAAGAAATGAGACGAGAGAAAGGAAAAGAAAAGCTTGGTACATGATCTTGTTTGTTATTTTGGTACAAGATCTCTTCTATTGGGTTTTAATCTTGAAGTATAAGCGTGGTTTGGTAAGTTTTAATTAGTTAATGATTTATTTGGATTTTTCTAATTTTTTCAGATCTAGATCCACAATTGATTTTGATTTGGAAATCAGTCGATTTATAGTTCTCAAAGGGTGTTTTCGATATTGGATTTATATTCGGTAAAAGATTTCAGAGTAATTTTAGGGTTTTGCTTGTTAATGATATTATGGGGACCTTTGATCAAGTTTTACAGAAAGGTTTGAACTAGTAAAATGTTCTTCTATATATAGTTTAACTTTGTCAAGTTTTAAAGGATTTGGAATTATGCACAAGAAGTTATAATGCATATTGGCATTTTATTGCATTTAGTGTTAGGATTTGTAAGAGTAAATAGCCTAATTTGCATTGGGTTACATATAGGAGCACAAGTCATAGATCGTAGTCAGAAACAAGGGGGAGAAATATAGTATCTGTCTTAAACAGGTGAGTATAGACCGGACATTAAATCCTATGTGCTATATGGGTTATATGGATATATGGGATATATGTATATATGTGCTATATGAGATATATGAGATATATGGATATATGTGCTATATGAGCTATATGGATATATGTGTTATATATGATAGCTGATGTCTCTTTATTTGGTGGTGTTTTTATATATGATTTCCTTTGTAAATATGTTTCTGTTTCCCCTTTTCTTGTGTGTTTTGTTCCTTTTTAGCTTAGTTCCCGTATTTCTATGAGATTCGGAGACTATGCGCGTTTTATGTGTTTTGTAGGTGTTTTGGCATGGATCAAGGATCGTTTTGAAGGAGAATCGGAACATGGATCAAGGCCCGAGCTTAAGAGGGAAAGAGAGGAGCAAGCCATGAAGAAGAACAAGAGAAAAGCCAACAAGAAGAAGGTGGAACGAGGTCCGGGTCGAGTTAGAACCAACGCCGGACCCGACTTGATTTTTCGACCTTGGACCGACTTGCCCAGTAAGTCGGGCCCGAGGTGCTCCGTGTCGGTCTGAGTCGGTCGCTGGCTGGATTGGGCTCCAAGACACGAAATTGTAAACTACCACTTTTGCCCCTCATCTATAAAGGCTCTCTTATCTTCTAATTGGAGGAGGTTCCCACAGACTAGCAAGGAACCAACTCTCAAAAACTCTCAAGAGGATACTTGGAGAGCAAGGAGGAAGGAGAGGAGAAGGAGAAGAGAGGGAATCGGCATAGGAGAAGGAGATTTGATAGGTTTGGTTGATAGATTAGCTTTGCCTTGTTTTGATTTTGTGGATTTGGAAACCTTGTTTGATTTTGTGGATTGCTTTTGATTTGTGAATGAAATTTGGCTTTGGTTTGAGATTGATGATGTTGATTGCTTTGCTTTGTGATTTGTTTGCTTTCTTTGTTTGCCATATGGAGTAGATCTCCTTGATCTTGGGTTATGGGGGAAAACTCTAGCTAGGTTGGGCTAGAAACCCCAATTCCATAAGCCTTGAGTGCTTGATCTAGGAACCCACTCTACATAGAGCTACAATTCCTTATGAAAGTAAGGAATCAAGGCTTGTGATTGGCAAAGTAGCGAAAGTGAACATTTGTCCATCTCAAGACCTTGCTTCGAAGGGGATTTCCCCAATGATCGATGTGTAGAAGTGGTTGGAACGAGGGTGAAAGCACTCGATCCTATTCCGATCATCACTTATTGCTTGAATTGGGGTGGAAAAACCTTAATCTACTAGAGAAGGAACCCAAAAGCCCAAGATCTACTTTCAATATTTGAGTTCGACAAACCCAACTACATTGGGCCCGACTTGCTCTACGTCGGTCCCGACTTCCCTCTTTGTCGCCAACATCGGGCCCGACGTGACACTTGTGTCGGTCCCGACTGTTCTCTTTGTTTTCCTTTGTTTTAAGTTCTCCTTTCCAGCTTTCTAGTGTTTAGGCACCTCAATCGAGTAGATTTCCCGAGCGTTCGACACCCACCACGTGCTACAACGGGGTCGGGTTATAAATTGTATCTCTAGACCCTCGCATTCGTGAGCGATCAAAAGATTGGCGCCGTTTCCGGGGAATTCTAAGTGCATTGAGTGCCAATTTGGTGAGTTTCTTGTGTTTTGGTAGTGATTTGGGTGAGGGAATAGCCAAACCCTTTGTTTGTTTTTGATTTGTTTTGGTTTGTGTCTTTGTTTCGTAGGTCTATGCGAGCTCGTTCCTCCCGAGGAACACTTGAGCTTGAGTTTGTGAGTGATCCGGAAAGTATTCTCAAAGAAGCCCGAAGAAGGAAAAGGATGGAGAATCAAGCTCTCCGTGGTGATGAGGAGTTGGCTCGACTTAGAGCCGAAATGGCTAGATTGAAAATTGAGAAGGACAATCAAGAGGCGGTGGCAAGAAGAGAACGGGAGCAACGGATGAGGGCCGAGGCTCAACTCAAAGCTCTACCCCGGAATGCACGCCAATACATGCATCCGGAGTTGAGGGTACCCGAACCGGTTATTGTGCTTCCCGAGGTTGCCAAGAATTTTTAGATCAAGACGCAATTCATCTCCCTCATCAAGCGTGATCAATTCGAGGGCCGTCCACATGAATGTCCCATAGAGCACGTCAAACGCTTTGTGGACATGTGTGAGACGATCTCTACCGACGAGGAGACGATGGAGTATGTGCTTCTAAAGGCGTTCAAGTGGTCACTTGGGGGCAAGGCCACACATTGGATCGAGAGCCAAGCCCCTAGGTCGATCACAACTTGGAAGGCACTCCATGATGCTTTCTTGATGAAGTTCTTCCCGCCCTCAAAGACAACCGAGCTAAGAAGGAAAATTGCAAGCTTTCAACAAGGTCCGAATGAGCCTCTCTTCGAAGCATGGGACCGTTTCAAGGAGATGTTGAGCCAATGTACTACTCATGGCCAACAACCATATGTGCTCCAAGACATATTTTTCCAAGGCATCAATCCGGCAACGAAGGACAAGCTCAATCTCCACACCGATTGTGGGTTCATAGACTTGACACCGGATCAAGCTTGGGAGCTACTTGACAAGCTATCCGATTATGAGGCCATGTATGGGGTGAGTCAAGCTAGAAAAGAGGTGAAAGTTCAAAGTGAAGGTGCAAGGAAGTTATATGATCCAAGGGGAGAAGACATTGACAAGGATGTGAAGCTCCAATTCCTTGAAGGTGAAGTGAGCAAGCTTAAGAGGCAAATCCACTACTACAAGCAAAATGCTAGAGCTTGTGAGGGGTGTGGATCCTTTGCACATGCTACACAAGTTTGTCCGAATGAGAGCCAAGTGCGCTTGGCCGAGCAAATTGAGGAAGCAAACTATGTTCGAGGAAATTTTGGTGGAAGAGGCAACTTCAACAATGGTGGTAATGGCCGGTGGAACAACGGTCAAGCTCAAGGCTACAACAACAACTTCAACCAAAACGAGCCAAGGGCGCCGCAACCACCACCATATAGGCCACCGGGATTCAATGAGCTACAATCATTGGCTCAAGAGATGAGGGATGGGTTCAAGGAGATGAAGACCCAATTCAATGAGTTTGGTGCATGGAGGAGGCAAGTCGACAATCAATTTGCCCAAATTGCAACTCAAGCCCCGAGAGAAAATGGGAGACTTCCGGGCCGACCCGAGGAGAACCCCCGAGCTCAAAACAATCAAAATGAAGTCCGGGCAATTGGATTGAGAAGTGGCCGAAACCTACCCAAGCCACACATGCCTAAGAAGAATGAAGAAGGTCGGACCGACTTACCCAGCAAGTCGGGTCCGAGGTTCCCTGAAGTCGATCCAGCAGGAAGATCAACTCCTCTGCCCCGGACCGAGGTTGAGAGTGAGTCGGGCCCGACGTACCCAGATGTCGATCCGACTACTCTGCCTCAGCTCTGCCCTAGGACTGTGATACACGACATCGGGCCCGACGTGGTGCCTAAGTCGGTCCAATCAGGAAATGTTGCAAGTGAAGTGGGGAAGTCCAAGGAGGTTGATCCAAGCAAAATTCAAGGTGCAACAACTCTTCCATATCCCTCAAAGAGGCCGAAAGATGTTGTTGAGAACAAGTTCAAGAGGTTCCTCAAACTCTTGCAAGGTTTGAACATCTCTATCCCGTTCACCGATGCATTGAGCGAGATGCCATCCTATGCCAAGTTTTTAGAAGAGATTTTGAGCAAGAAGAGGTCGATTGTAGAAATTCAAGATGAGGTCAACACCTTGGAGTTACCGCAAAAGCTAGGAGATCCCGGTCGGTTTGCTATCATTATTGGTGTGGGGTCTCAAAACTTCCAAGCCTTATGTGACCTTGGGGCAAGTGTTTCGGTGATGCCCGCTAGTATTTGGAGGAGGACAAATTTAGGTGAAATTGAGCCGGCCGATATGTCCCTAACTATGGCCGACGGTTCCATCATCAAGGCTAAGGGAATATTGGATGACGTGCCGGTGCGAGTTGGAAAGTACTTTGTTCCCGATGATTTCGTGATCTTGGACATGCACGAGGACCCCTTGGTCCCAATAATCTTAGGAAGACCATTCTTAGCTACGGCGGGGGCAAGGTTTGATGTCAAAAACGGCAAAGTTTCCTTTGAGATTGGTGAAGAAAAGGTCGATTTTCACTTCAACAAAGCTTTGAATGAGCCGGACGCCTTGGCTATCCACAAACTTGAAGAGAGTGCCAAGAGAAAAAGAGAAGAAGTGGAAGTTGCTAAAGAGGTCATTGTGTTGAGAAGTGATGAAGGGTTCAAAGAACAAATACAAGCAAGGGAGTTGTTGGAGCAAGTTGAGGAACAAGATGAGTCAAGGATCAATGCTAGCCCAAGGAAAAATGAAGAGTATCCTTACTTATATCCTTTTGATGTTGGTGATGACCACAATTCTTTCCAAACTTTTGATTCCTACATTTGTTTAAGTGATTTGAAAGATGACTTAGGAGACTCCTACATTTGCCTTAGTGACTTGAAAGATGAATTGGTAGAATCTCCTAGGAATTCTTTGGATAACTTTGGTGTAGGAAAAGAGGAACATGATGGAGCAAGTAAGGAGGAGAAATCTCATTCGTTGGAGGAGTATGATGAGAGAGGCCCGAGATCGGAGAGACATGCCTATATAGACCATCGTTGGTGGTTTTATGGGTATGAGGGCAATGGGAATGGGCACAACAATGGCGAGCAATTCACCGTGTTTCACCCGCCATGAGATTGAGGTTAGGAAGTCAAGCTAGTGACTCTAAACGAGCTCTTCTCGGGAGGCAACCCGAGCTAGTAGCTTTCTTTTCGTAATTTTAGTTTGATTTTTCTTAGTTTAGCCTAGCTTTTCTCTAACCAATCTCTATCTAGTGTTTTGTGGATTTTTGGTGTTGTGTATTCTTCAAGGTTGTGTAGGATTTGAGGTGAAAAAAAATAATAAATGGAAATATGGAGAAAGAAGTTGCAAGAGGATGGAGTAAAATTGGTGACCCGAACACCCCACATCGAGCCCAGGTAAGTCGGGCCCGACACAGGGAAGTCGGTCCACGACGTCGGTCCGACCCGATCGGACTAAGTGGAATGCCATTTTTGCCCTTTGACCTAATTTGTCCCTTCCCCCATTAAATGCCATCCCCCATCTACCTACCATCTTCATATAAACCACCATTCCCAAAATACAACCCATCTCCCTCACACTCTCAAAATCGCCCCCCTCTCACCATACTCGATCCACACATCTCTCCCTTTCTTCATCTCGATCCAATCACAAAAAGGCCTCCCTAGCCCGATTCCAAAGAGAAATTTCGAGTTCAATCTCGTTCTTCATCCCCCATCTCGATCTAGGTTGAGAAAGTTTGAGTTCTAAATAGATTGTTTGTTTAAAAGTTCAATACTCTTCAAATCTGGTATGTGTTACTCGATCTCTACCTATTTCCTTGGAGATTTTGTGCTTTCATTGCATAGATTGAGTAATGCCATGTTTGATTGAGAGTTTGAGCTTGAGCATCAATGGTGGATTTGCATGATTTGTGAAATTGAGCTTCAAAGTTGTTTATGCATGCTTGGATCCATTTAGAACTTCGATTAGGGATGTTTGATGGTTGAATTTGAAATTTAAGTGCATGATAGAGTGATTTGGGTTGATTTGAGGTTAGAGTCGAAGCATGAACTAGGTCGAGATCGACGTGCCCAGGTAAGTCGGGCCCGAGTTGTGGAAGTCGGTCCATCAATTCGGACCGAGGTTGAGGATGTGTCGGGCCCGACATAGGTTGGAAGTCGATCCATGTTGCTTTTGCTCTCTTCTTGTGATATCATGTGGATTCATGTGTTTCATTGTTGGCTATAGATTAATCATTATGTAGTATGATCATTTGCTTAGCCATTGTTAGAAGATATCCATGATGATTCATGTTGGATGGTGATGCATGTGTGTTTAGAGACTAAGTATGGGGTTCCCTTGTGTTGATGTGTTGATGTGTGTTGATGAGTGCTTTTGTTGAGTTGTATGGAGTTTATCTTGGACCCTTTTGTTTGGTTGGATGTGTGTAGGTACCATGGAGACTAGAGCTTCATCATCTCATGCGAAAAGGCCGAAGAAGAAGTCCAAGAAGTCAAGACAAGAGCCAAAGTTGGATGATGTTTACTTGGAGGATGATGCGCAAGTTGAGAGTTATGCAAGGTATATGGCGCTTAAGCATCACACAAGGTGGCTTGATTGGGAAACCGTGAGGAAGATGGACATGGATCAAGCTCTTCCAAGGTGCTACTCCCACATCGGTCTCAATGGGATGCTAAGGTGGGACAACACCCACTATCCCGCCCTCACCTCGGAATTCATGGCCACTTTTGAATGCACTTATGATAATATGGAGGATGAGGAAGGGGCGATCACCTTCCAATTGGGCAATGAGGACCACAATCTCTCTCTTAGGGACTTGGCTACCTACTTCGGGTTTCCATGTCCAAAAGAAGAGACCGACGTCGACAACGAGAAGGTGAACCAAGTGTGGCAGCATGTGGCCGGGAAGAGCGAGATGAGAAAGGGCGCCACCACAACCGAGATTGCTAGCCCTCTTTTTCGTGTCATGGTGCGAGTTTTGGGATGTGCAATCTATGCTCGTCATGAGTTGAACAAGCCGATGAAGGAAGAGATTATGTTGCTACATGAGATGCTCTTCCACACCGAGAAGCCCATGAACCTTGCATGGGAGTGGGTCAAGATGGTGTGAGACTTCCAAAGCTCCTCTTGGATCTACTTCGGCGGGATGATAGCAAGGCTAGCCGTGCGTTTAGGAGTCGACCTTAACAAGTATTCTCCGGCTCCGAATGGTGTTGAGTATATGAACATGAAGTATTTCAAGAAGGCCAACATCGTCAAGGAGAAGCTTTACATGACTTCTTTGGCCCCTCACTCGAGCTATGATGGTGTGTCCATCCGGTTGGTGCCCAACCTCTATGATCTTTCTCGGTATCACAATTGGTACCAAGTGTGGGTCGGCAAGACACACTCATTTGGTGACCCCAAAGGTGCAAGAGAGGGGCGGCGACAACAACCTCAACACATTCGGTTTACCTCCCCTCCATCTTCACCGGATTTCGACCAAGATAACTTTGTGTTTGCACCTCGTGGGGAAGACATGGACATCGATCAAGAGCAAAATGAAGAAGATGAGCGCTTCCAAGGCTTGATGGCCAACCTCCGAGCCACGCATCAAGCTCCAACATTGGCGGACCGAGGTACACGTGACATCGGGCCCGACTTCCATCAACGTCGGTCTGGTGCCTTCTATGGTGATGAGGTCCTGAGGCACTATGAGCATGGAGAGGGGAGTGGTGCAAGGCAAGAACAAGCTCAAGGTGGCGGTTATGAAGGCTACGCCCAATGGTATGGTCCGGGAATGGTGTTTCCCGAGCGACAATAAACGGTGGACATGTCCTTCTTGGCTAACCAAATGGCCCATCTTCAACTTCAACAAGAGAATGTTCTTCAAGAGGTCCATCAAGTGAATCTTCAACAACAATACATGTACCAACAACAACAACAATTGCTTCAACAACAAGGTGCTTTCCAAGCTAGCCAAGAAGAGATGAACCGAACCCTCGGCTACACTAGGCGAGAGGTGGAGGACCAAAGGTGGCGGGTCCAAGATAGCTTCAACACATGGATGAGCGGGAACTTCCCTTCCCGTGAGGACCAATGGACGCGCCCGGATCCTCAACTCCAACCACCACCACAAGACTTCTCCCAAGAGCAAGTGTACGAGAGGGAGCGGCAAGCGAGACTCCAAAGAGGATATAGGCGTGACAACCCCTTCGAGTGATCCTAGACATTCCATTGAAGAATAAAAAAATTGTGAGCTCTTTGTACTCTTCTCTCTTGCTTTTAAGTTTTGGTTTCCTTGTTTGATGGGGACATCAAAATTTTAAGTATGGGGTGGGGGTAAGTGTGCTCATGATTTCACTTGCTTGTGTGTTTTTGTTATTTTGAGGATATTTGGTTTTCGGTTTCTAGTTTGTGTTTGGGATGTTTGTTTCTTGGTTTGTGGTTTGTGGAACGACATGGATGATTGATTTGGTTTTGAAAGGATGAGTCTTTGTTTTTGGTTTTGAATAGAGAAATTTTTGCAAAAAAATCCATAAAAATTTGAAAAATTGTGTTGAAAACAACAAAAAGATTTTGTGTTTTGTAGTTTTTGGACTAGAAATTCCCATCTTAGATGACCAAACGAAAGCTAATGATGATGTGAGCATGTAAATTCCTTTGCATATTTTTGGATGGTTTAGCCTCTAAAAAGATGTTGCTTTTGATGTGATCATGATATCTTGCTTGTTTTATTGAACATGTGAGTTCTAGGATGAGTTCTTATGCAACTAAGTATGAGTGACCCTTGTGAGATTGGCCATTTTAGGGATGCTTGTTCATATTTGCATATCCCTCATGTTTCTTGTGTGATTAGCTCATGCATGCTTAGTAAAACTTGCTATTGCGGTGTTTATCTATTTTCCAAGACCGTCATAAGATTTGTCCTAGCATTGTCACATTGATTTTGAACTTTGATTCTTTTAGTCACATAAATGTTCCATATCCTACCATGAAGTGAATCCTTTGTTTGTAGCCCCGTTCTAGCCTAGGCCTTTGTTTGAAACTCCTCAAAAATATTATTCCTAGCCTTATGACTTGACCCTTATGGGATTGGACTTTAGAAGAGAGGTTTGGATTGTATTTGAAGAGTTGAGATTCTCTTTGGTTTAAGGGCAAAGAATGGTGTTATGAATCATGTGGGTAGTGCATCTTTGTTGTGCAAAAAGAAAATGAAGAAGAAGAAAGAAAGAAAGAAAGAAAATGTTGGAAATGGAAAGTGGAATGAAGGTAAAGAGCTTAAGTGAAGAAAAAGGGTCCGACCGAGTTACACACCACATCGGGCCCGATGTCATAAGAAAGTCGGTCCAGTGTAGAAAGTGTGAAAAATCCAACAAAAAGCCTAAGAGCAAAGATGAAGTGGAATGTTAAGTGAAATTTTGGGTTGAAAGAAAAAAATGTTAAGTCTTTTGGATGAGTGTGAAATTGATTGTGGAATTTTGGTGAAGTTGGTGAGAGTTTAGGTTGTTCAATCCCCATTGTAAGCACCACAAGTCCAAATAATTCCCACCTTGAGAAATACCAAAAGCCCCATTACAGCCCGGCCGAATGGAACCTCTTTGAGGACCTCCATTGAGCCAAGTTCGAATTCTTTGTGTACTTTGTATTAGGCATCTCTAGGTGGAGGATTTGGTGATATTAGCTTCAATAGTAAAGTCCTTACTTGCATGATTTTTGAGCTTGAGTGTTCATTGCTATACCCATACACATGATGAGTGATACACATTCACATATCCCTAAAGTGAGGCTTAGTTGCATTGACTCTATTCCTTGGAACACTTAATCATGTGTGATGATGTAATCTTGCTTGAATATCAATCACTTATGCTTAAATGTGTTTTCATACGAGGCTTTACTTGAAGATTACGTTTCGGTCTTGCTTACATTGTTATTGCTTGAGGACAAGCAAGTTTAAGTATGGGGTATTTTGATGTCTATTTATTGGGTGGTATTTTTATATATGATTTCCTTTGTAAATATGTTTCTTTTTCCTCTTTTCTTGTGTGTTTTGTTCCTTTTTAGCTTAGTTCCCGTATTTCTATGAGATTCGGAGACTATGCGCGTTTTATGTGTTTTGTAGGTGTTTTGGCATGGATCAAGGATCATTTTGAAGGAGAATCGGAACATGGAGCAAGTCCCGAGCTTAAGAGGGAAAGAGAGGAGCAAGCCATGAAGAAGAACAAGAGAAAAGCCAACAAGAAGAAGGTGGAACGAGGTCCGGATCGAGTTAGAACCAACGTCGGACCCGACTTGATTTTTCGACCTCGGACCGACTTGCCTAGTAAGTCGGGCCCGAGGTGCTCCGTGTCGGTCCGAGTCGGTCGCTGGCTGGATTGGGCTCCAAGGCACAAAATTGTAAACTACCACTTTTGCCCCTCATCTATAAAGGCTCTCTTATCTTCTAATTGGAGGAGGTTCCCACACACTAGCAAGGAACCAACTCTCAAAAACTCTCAAGAGGATACTTGGAGAGCAAGGAGGAAGGAGAGGAGAAGGAGAAGAGAGGGAATCGGCATAGGAGAAGGAGATTTGATAGGTTTGGTTGATAGATTAGCTTTGCCTTGTTTTGATTTTGTGGATTTGGAAACCTTGTTTGATTTTGTGGATTGCTTTTGATTTGTGAATGAAATTTGGCTTTGGTTTGAGATTGATGATGTTGATTGCTTTGCTTTGTGATTTGTTTGCTTTCTTTGTTTGCCATATGGAGTAGATCTCCTTGATCTTGGGTTATGGGGAAAAACTCTAGCTAGGTTGGGCTAGAAACCCCAATTCCATAAGCCTTGAGTGCTTGATCTAGGAACCCACTCTACATAGAGCTACAATTCCTTATGAAAGTAAGGAATCAAGGCTTGTGATTGGCAAAGTAGCGAAAGTGAACATTTGTCCATCTCAAGACCTTGCTTCGAAGGGGATTTCCCCAATGATCGATGTGTAGAAGTGGTTGGAACGAGGGTGAAAGCACTCGATCCTATTCTGATCATCACTTATTGCTTGAATTGGGGTGGAAAAGCCTTAATCTACTAGAGAAGGAACCCAAAAGCCCAAGATCTACTTTCAATATTTGAGTTCGACAAACCCAGCTACATCGGGCCCGACTTGCTCTACGTCGGTCCCGACTTCCCTTTTTATCGCCAACATCGGGCCCGACGTGACACTTGTGTCGGTCCCGACTGTTCTCTTTTTTTTCCTTTGTTTTAAGTTCTCCTTTCCAGCTTTCTAGTGTTTAGGCACCTCAATCGAGTAGATTTCCCGAGCGTTCGACACCCACCATGTGCTACAACGGGGTCGGGTTATAAATTGTATCTCTAGACCCTCGCATTCATGAGCGATCAATAGCTCTGAAATTTCCAGAGTTGTTTGCACAGAAAGTATGTTAGCAGATGGCATATGATATATGATTACATGATGCACTTGATTGCATAGCATATTGCAATGAGATTAAAAAGACCTGTGACTATCTTGCCTTGAATCTGTATACAAAAGAGACCTACGGGTCATACATGAGGTCTAAGATGCCTAAGAGATGGTATATAAGAAAATGAGGCCTAAAATGCCTAAGAGATGGTATATGGGAAAAAGTCGGTATATGGAAAAAAGTTGGTATATGAAAAAAAAAAAAGTTGGTAACCCGGGGCAGATTCAGGCTTGAACAGTTCACAGAATAATAAATTGGATACATCGGCATTTGCATTTGCATAGTAAATTCATAAATGTTTAACTTTGTGTGAAATAATTGATGATGGTTTATATTCACTGAGTATGCGACTCACGTAAATCGCAAAACAATTTTTCAGGTTTAGCTAGATTTTAATGATGTGTGTCTCTGTTAGAGGTCACATTCATACAAGTCGGTCGGCTGAAGCTTTATGCAACCTTCTCCTCCTCATTTTGCATCTTAGACATATGGGTTATAACATAAGTTAGAGTGCCAGATGTATTAGTATGGAAGTAACATTTATAGAGCATCGTGTGTGTTTGCGCGCATGTAACCTTTTATGTTTTTTAATCTCTGTTATGTGCTTATGTGAATAGTTGTTATCTGTTTATATAAGAGATAAGTTTTACTAAGAATAAGACATAGGGTATAAGTGTAACACCCCTATTTTACAACATTGGGTATTACCGCCAGTGACCTCGGACTTTACCGTCCAAAGTCACCCAAGGCTTTTAGAATGATATAGAACAATAATAATGCGGAAATAAACATAATTCATAAAATAGAAAAGGTGCTCTCGAAGGAGACTATGTTTATACAAAACATCTTACAGTGCTTTCAAACATAAAGTTGTTCGGAGTTAAAACACAAAACCAGCTTGTTCTTGAAACATAATGAAACTAAAGCAAAATGATATGAAAGGTACATCTTGAAAATCCTCGTTCTTCCTTCGTCTTCACTTCATGCGTTGTTGGGATTCATAGATTCTGACCTAATTCGCGAGGGGCGAGAGAATGCCAAGCAAACATGCGGAAAAGAAGAATTAGTCTAAGAGACTAAGCAAGCGGGAATGGAACTTCCCGAGGGTATTTTGGAAAATTCAGATAATATGGAAGGAGATATTCGGGTTGTGTTTGAGATAAGGCTTATTTATGTGAGGTTTTAATGGTATGAAAAGAGAGCGTATCTCAAGCGGAGATAGCTCGATAATCGAGAGAAGATCTACTAGATTGTAGACTTCTTTTAGAATCAAAAGTATGTTGGGAACGTTATTAATTCATACTCCCTCCGTTCTATTCTACTTGTCTTTCTAACCTCAAGATTTTGTTCAACAAAACTTGTCCATTTAGAATTTTTATTTAATTAATATGTTGGAAAGTGCTCATATTGACTTTTTTCTCTTTATCTATTGGTTATAAAGGGTGGTTAGCAATTAATTGGTGATTACATTTAGAAAATTTTGGATTTTCAATGGTATTTTTTACATTTTCAATGAGTTTCTTAATATATGTGAAAAAATCTAAAAAGACAAGTAGAATAGAACGGAGGGAGTACAAGTTAAAAACCTCTCGCGCCTTGAGCGGACCGAGAGCTGGATCGATCATTTGAGATCGGTCCGGTTTTGGTATCTTTTAAATGTGCATTGAGCACTTATCTTTAAAGGGGGTGGGGGCTCGGATGGCCCGATCCACCTAAGAGAAACCCAGTTTCCCGGCACTTAGCTAGAGTGCGCTCGTCCCTCCTTGCAATCGGAGAGGACTGGATCAAGATCCTGAAAGTCGTACTTCAAACACGTAGGCATTACGACTTAGTAAGATTATATAGAGGCGTCGGCTATTCCGCGCCCCTCACTAGTTCGTTCGACGTTGATCTCTAAACGAGACCATAAACAATCAAGGCCACAACCACACTAGCATAAATGATCCTATCAAATAATAATAGCGAACTATACTAACAATGGGTCGTTATATCTAACAATCGATATTTCCTAGGTTCATTCGTTACTTAGCACACAAGTTGTTCCCAACATCAAGAATTTCACGGAAACGAAATATAAAAGGTCACAAGGGAAAATTCCACTTGCCTTTGCTTTCATGAGTCTAACTATCGAGCTTGACAGACAGATTTGATTCACGGCTTCGAGCGAGAATCCCGACCTATCGACACGGAATTTACGAGCGATCTTTAATTACGAATTTCTCCTAAGCTTGGATTCTCTCTTATATAATTTATATAAGAGAAATGGAATTCTAAATTATTATGATAATAATTTAGATGATCATTTAAAATAATAATATTCCTTTATTATTATTTTGATCTTGTAATATCCTTTTTATTCCTTAAAAATCCTTATTCAATATTATTAAAATAATTTCCTTTAATTTCACTTGCAAAATTCTTAATATAATTAAGCAAGTATAATTTCATAAATTAGTTGATAGGATGAATTAATTAAATAGTAAAAAAAAGCCTAATTAGGTGGATATTAAGGAGTGTGCAAAAATTAGGTAAATGGCAAAACCCTCCATCCCCCACCCCCACCCCACTCCCACCAAGTTGACTCGGTCGTTGACCGGGTTGACTCGCCCGTTGACCGAGTTGACTCGGTCGTTGACCGGGCGTTGACCGATCGTTGACCGACGTTGACTGAGCGTTGATCGGTGTTGACCGGCCGTTGACCGGCGTTGACCATCATCATAATAATCACTATAGTTTATTTCATTGTCATCACATTTTTTTGATGACAAAAAGTATAATGAAAGGTAAAAAAATGTCATCACAATGTCTTGATGACATTTTTTTATGACAAAAAGTATCATTGAAGGCATTCAACCACATAAAAAAACCGTCATCACAATTTTTATTTCACTGTCATCACAATTTTTTGATGACAAAAAGTGTAATAAAAGGCAAAAAGTGTTATCAAAATGTCTTGATGACAACTTTTTGATAACAAAAAGTATCATCAACGGCATTCAACCATATAAAAACAACCGTCATCACACGGTTCGAACCGTCATCAACTATCATCACTTGTCATTGTTACTTGATGACGGTTTGATTGTCATCAAATATCATCTCTACTTGATGACAGTTCGATTAATTTGTCATTAAAAGGGTCTTGATGACAAACAAGTGTCATCAAACTGTCATCACTACTTGATGACGGTTTGATCGTCATCAACTACTTGATGACGGTTCGATTGTCATCAATTGTCATTACTACTTGATGACGGTTCGATTAATTTGTCATCAAAAGGGCCTTGACGACAAACAAGTGTCATCAAGTGTCATCAAACTGTCATCAACTATTGAATGACGGTTCGATTGTCATCAACTATCATCACTACTTGATGATGGTTCGATTAATTTGTCATCAAAAGGGCTTTGATGACAAACAAGTGTCATCAAACTATCATCACTTAAGCGGCATCAAATATGTGTCATCACTATCATCACTGTCATCACTATTTGATGACGGTTTGATTGTCATCAACTATCATCATAGATGACGGTTCGATTCTCATCAATCGTCATCGCTATTTGATGACGGTTCGACTATCATCAAGTATCATCACTACTTGATGACGGTTCGATTAATTTGTCATCAAAAGGGCCTTGAGACAATGGTCTTGAAGACAAACAACCGTCATAAAATGTCATCACTCAAAGTTTGTTCGTTTTTATCACCATCACAAAAAATAGTTGTTATCAAATCTCATCACCCCATAAAAATAGTTGTCATCACGGCATAAAAAAAATTGTCATTACAAATAAAAAAAAATTGTCATCAAATACTTATCATCACGTTTAGGAGCAGCAGCCTATGTGGGATTTGAACCCACATCTTTGTGTGTTAAGCACATTGCTTTACCATTTTAGCTAATAGGCTAACTAACATTATTTTTCAATTTTAATTAAAAGATTATAATTTACAAACAATAATAGTGAAACAAGAAAACGAGGCGCATTTTAAATGAAGACCTAATCTTAGACCTATTATCTCAAGAGGTTACCAGAATCGGGCAAGTTCGATTTGATCACATCACTATTCAATTGACTACGAGCAAGCTTAATCTACCCATTAAATATAAATGAACTCTAAATAAAAATCCAGCATTACCAACAAAAACAAGAAACCAAATAACTTTAATAAATAAAAAGTGAAGATTGCACTATGGCCTGTCAAATTCAAAATTGAAAAATCATGCTAAATAAGCCTACTACTACTACTGTTCAGCAACATCACATCACCATCAATAAATTGGACAATTTCACATAACTGTCACTACCTTATAGTAACATTGATGTCACTACAACCTGCAAGTACCAGAAACCCAGAAAGAAGCACAGTGAAAAATGAGTCTGAAGTATATAACCAGCTTCATTTCAATGTACACCATAAGACACGTTAAGTTTAACTCAGCAAGAGATATACACTGGACATCACTATTTACAAAATAGCATGGCATGTTCAGTCAGTTTTCTTTAAAACATGGTAGTTTAGAAACCAATGAGGTTAAAAAGATAATCTTACAGAAACAGCAGGAGGGACTCCAACAACTGGATCTTGGAAAAACTTGTTTGCAAGGGCGAGAGCTAATAAACTGCTCTGCATGCCTAGATGATCAAGATTGTATCAGTTAAGTGGATTGAATCAAAGAGAATTTCCATTTGTAGGTTGAATATCAAATTAAAGGGTAACAACAGAGAATGTGAAACCTGTCTCATAGGCAAGTGTTCTTTGTAAAGGCTTTGCATCAAGTGCATTATGGAAGATCAAACCAGATAGCACATATCCAGCACCGAAAGCAGAAAGGTGAAATGCAATAACAAGCAACAAGATGGTTAATCCAAATGGAGACATAGAAGGATCCAAGCAACTCAGATCAAACCAAATGGTTAATTCTGCAACAAGATGGTTAATTCTACAATTGTCGTTTGATTATGCAATTGTCCTAAGCAGTAAATACACTTACCATATCAAACCAGATCAAACTAGATCCAAGCAACTCAGGAGAAGCCATAGAAGGATCTCGGACAAGCACCGAGATCTGATTCGGGGATAGCGAAATCGCTCCATGTTCCCAGCACCTTGTTGCGCAAAACCTCCTTAATTCCATTATTGAATTCCACCAGAGCAGGAAACCACAAGACATTGAGCAATCTTAGGGTTTCAAGAAATTGAGCAAACCACGAGACCAAAAAACGCAGAGAAGATGGTGAAGAGACGTTGGAGGTGACGAGATGGCAGCCGCGGGAGTTGGGAGGGAGAGCGACGGTTTTCTAAGCCCACTAGGGAGCAATGGAGGCCATTGGAGAGGAGGAGGAGACGGTCGGCTAACCAGCGAGAGCAAAAAAGAAACAGAGGAGAGAGGGAGGTGAGAAAAAAGAGGGTTTTTATACTTAACAAAAGGCTAAAAAATTAAGTTTGCTTACAAATGCCAAATTAGGTTAATTATTTTTGCTTATGAACTAAATTTGTTCTTATTTGATAACATACTTGATCTAAAAGACATTTTTTAAGTATACATACTTTCTTCAAATTATAAAGAATTTCTTTTAACCAATTTACAAAAACCTATTTTAATTACAATATTACCTTTTAATTTCAATGGGTTCATTAAGGGACTTAAAGTATTATTTTCCCACGAATAATATTTTATTAATAATATTCTCTTAATAAGATCTTATTTAGTTACATAAACCATATTAAATAAGAATAAAAATAATTATAATCCACTTTCTTGGAAATTTCCATAATTAGGACTTTCTACTTACTTTATAAAGTAAACTTCCTAAAACTAACATATATTACATGAATCTCATTTATTTTATTCCCATATTTCTTTTCATATCATGTAGTTTATAAAAATACATGATCATGATATCTCACTTTATACTTATAGTCCATTATTATAATATCTTATGTTACAAAAGAATTCTTTTTCATATTTTAATTATTTCTTTTCATGCAAGTAATCCACATAACTATATAATATCATAATATCATAATATCAATATAAGATCATAATTTTTATATTTAAATTAGAATTTATGTCTTGTAAGAAATCTCTACACTTAGAGATATATTAAACTAACATTTTTTCTTAAATGATAACTTTAGTAATATAACTATTATTAACATTATCCTTTTATAAAAACAATATCTAATATCAAACTATAGTCCATGGCTACAACTTTTGTAACAATATTTTTATAAGAGTTCCCTACAAATTATTTAGAATAATTATTATTATAATATGTCATAAGAACTTTATCACCTATTACTATATTTTATTATTAAAACTATATATGGCAATTCTCTACACCTAGAGATATGGCAATATAAATAATAATTTTATTATTATTATAATTATTATAGTATTTGATTTCATATATCTTCAACTTCTCTATAACTAGAAATATGCAAGATCATTATCTCATACAAACTTTATTTCTTTATAAAGGTGATACTTTTAATATTAAAACTACATCTCATATGCTATCCATTTATTAAGAATATACTTTTATAAGAATCTTTTAATATTATGAAAATAGCATGTCTTGCATAATATTAAAATACAATAAAAATTTAAGTATTCTAGTAGGATCAAAATTACCATAGTAACTATAATCTTTTTCTAATTAATTTATTTCTTCTCTACAACTAACAAGATTTCTAATTATTATTATTTTGATTAAATCTTGTAGGCTAACAATATTAAGGAGAGGCTATCTTATTTTATTAAAAGGATTAAAACAAATAAATAAAATAAAATTAAATAAAAATTGATCTTCTTCTATACAGATTGTACGTTCTGTATACAGGGGAGAAGACAGGGGACGCGGGCGGCTCTGCGGTGGTAACCAGGGAGGACGGCAGCGGCCTCGACGGGAGTCTTGGGCGGCGCGAGGCTGACTCCGACGGGTAGGGGCGGCCGGCGGTGGTGCTAGGAAGGAGAAGAGGGAGTTTGAAGGTGCTCCAATGGTGTTTTTAAGGGAGGAATTTAGAACTTGGGAGGCTGATTTTTGGGAATTACTAGAGTGTTGTTTGCTAGAAGAGATGAGAAGGGTTGAATGTGTGAGATTGAAGGGGATTTCAGCCCCTTTATATAGGCAATTTGGAGGAGGCCATGGATCCAAGCCATGGGAGATGCACCAATGGAGGAGGAGGGATTGCTCTTCAATTGGTCCATTGTTTGTTTCTTCAAGGATGATGGAGGGTGATGCAATGGGGTGTGTCTTGCAAGCAAGAGGAGGGTAGGAGAAGGTTCCATGGACATGCATTGGAGAGAAATCAAATCAACGTCACTCTCATCACTATTTTGAAGAAGAAGAGGATTAATTGGTATAAGATAATAAGGATGGGGTGATTGAGTAAGAAAGTGCAAATAGCCTAGTGGATTTGAGGGAGGGCGTGTGGAATGAGTTGCAAGAGGTCTCGGGTTCAAGTCCCAACTCACATTCTTTTCGCTAGACTTTTAATGTGGTTTTAAGGCCTAGTTGTAATTCATTTTATTTAATACAATTCGAGCTTTATAAGGCATTATTTTTATTTAAATGCCTTTTTATTTATTCATAACATTTAAGATGTATTCTTGAATTCTATTTAATTTAATTTGCTTAATAATTTCTTTTTAAAGAGAGCATAAGGGTTATATAATATCTTAGAAATTCTCTTTTTATTTGGAGACAAACTTAATAATAATAATATAAATATTATATTATAATTGGTTTAAAAACCTTGGAATATCGCGGATATTACAATAAGGGTGTCAAATTTTTGATCCTATCCAGCGTTCACAGTGTGATCAAAGAGAGTATTTCATCCTTGATACTCCCTCCATCCGTGAAAGGTTATCCATTATTCCTTTTCGGGTGTCCCGAAAAGTTTGTCCACCTTTTCATCTTTCCTTTTATATCAACATTTTCTTACAATATTTGGCACTAATGTGCATAAAATACATAAAGATAAAAATAATCATGGTAGACTATCTAGAAAACATAATATAAGTTATTAAAACTATTTTCTTAAAGTTAATTTATTCAAGTTATGTATTAGGGTCCTTAAGTTTTAATCCATAATAAATAAGATAACATTTGTAAACATGAAAAATACTAATATAAAGACTGGTAGAGAAGATAAAATCGAGAAAAAAATATGTACAATATAAATTAATTATTTAAAGATAATAAGGATAGAGTTCAAGCAAGTATAATATAATTTATTAAAACATTTTTTTAAATTATTTTTTAACATTAGTTTATTAAAACTATGCCACATGACACAATTTTTTCAATAAAGATGGTTTGCTTTATAATGTATTAAGGTAGATATATCAAATTATACAAATATATCATATAGTCTTTAAATAATTTATTATATTAAGAAATATCAACATATAGATAGAAAATATATATACATGGAGTCCAAATCTTGTATAAGATAAAAAAAATTATGCATAAAAAGTAATATAAAAAATATCAACATATATATATATCAAGTTATGCTAATATAAAAAAATAGATGTATAAAAAAGAATAATACAGATTATTATAATATTTGTTATTTAAAAAATAATATTATTTTATTCAATTAATGCCACGTGGCGCAATTTTTTTTAACCTACATAGTTCTGTTTTATAATGTATTAGGTAGATAACTGAGTGTGTAGTTGGCGGAAAAAAAATCATCAACTTCAAGAATTACTTGCGAGGTAAGAAAAGTCTTAATTCCCGGCTTAGATAGAAACTCCAAAGTGAGTATTAAAAGATTAAAATTAGAGATAAAGTATTTGGGATAAATTTATTTTTAAGTTTTTTGATGTTGAAGGATTATGAAAGATGTGAACAACTCTTTTGTTTGAAATATTTTATAATAGAAATACAAATCTCAATCTCAATGTAAAAAAATAAAATAAAATTTTAATGTAACTAAAATTCATTAGATTAAATTGATAGAAGAATTATTTTAAATTATTATATTTTATTTACTTTATTATCAAAAATATTGACTTAAAATAACTACAATAAAAAAAAATAATGAAGTAGAAAGTGCAAAACTTTAACTTGAACAAAATACTTTCATTTTGGGGATGTTATGTATCCTTCATTCATCTACCCTGTTGTTGTTTTCTTACTTTACCCATCTCCAAGAATTTCATGAATGATCCTTCTTTTTTCTATAATTGTAACACCCCGATAATTTATAAGGAATTAAGGTACTCCCTATGTTAACAAGAGCTCTTCCTTTTCTAGGATCGAGTGAGGACAAAGAATTCAAAAGTTAAGCGTGCAAGGGCGAGAGTAGTACCAGGATGGGTGACCTCCTGGGAAGTCCTCGGGTTGGCATGGGATAGCGCTTCTAAAGGCTTGGGCCTTACAAATGGTATCAGAGCCGACTCTAGGTTACGAGTGCACTTGGCTCGGAGGGCGGTGACTCGACCTAGAGGGCGGTGCTTGGGCCTTGACGAGGACGTCAAGTGTTTAAGTGGGGGAGATTGTAACACCCCGATAATTTATAAGGAATTGAGGTGATCCCCATGTTAACAAGAGCTCTTCCTTTTCTAGGTTCGAGTGAGGACAAAGAACTCAAAAGTTAAGCGTGCAAGGGCGAGATTAGTACCGGGATGGGTGACCTCCTAGGAAGTCCTCGGGTTGGCATGAGCTAGCGCTTCTAAAGGCTTGGGCCTTACAAATGATTGTAACATCCCGATAATTTATAAGAAATTGAGGTGCTCCCCATGTCAACAAGAGCTCTTCCTTTTCTAAGTTCGAGTGAGGACAAAGAACTTAGAAGTTAAGCGTGCAAGGGCGAGAGTAGTACCAAGATGGGTGACCTCCTAGGAAGTCCTCGGGTTGGCATGGGATAGCGCTTCTAAGGCTTCGGGCCTTACAAATGGTATCAAAACCGACTCTGGGTTACGAGTTGCCTTGGCCTGATGGGCGGTCACTCGACCCGGAGGGTGGTCCTTGGGCCTTGACGAGGACGTCAAGTGCTTAAGTGGGGGAGATTGTAACATCTCGATAATTTATAAGAAATTGAGATGCTCCCCATGTCAACAAGATCTCTTCCTTTTCTAAGTTCGAGTGAGGACAAAGAACTTAGAAGTTAAGCGTGCAAGGGCGAGAGTAGTACCAAGATGGGTGACCTCCTAGGAAGTCCTCGGGTTGGCATGGGATAGCGCTTCTAAGGCTTCGGACCTTACAAATGGTATTAGAGACTCTAGTTACGAGTTGCCTTGGCCTGATGGGCGGTCACTCGACCCGGAGGGTAGTCCTTGGGCCTTGACGAGGACATCAAGTACTTAAGTGGGGGAGATTGTAACATCTCGATAATTTATAAGAAATTAAGGTGCTCCCCATGTCAACAAGAGCTCTTCTCTAAGTTCGAGTGAGGACAAAAAACTTAGAAGTTAAGCGTGCAAGGGCGAGAGTAGTACCAAGATGGGTGACCTCCTGGGAAGTCCTCGAGTTGGCATGGGATAGCGCTTCTAAGGCTTCGGGCCTTACAATAATTTTAGGGTTGTCTTTATTTTTGCTTAGTAGTGAATGAAATTATGATGTGGTCATACAAAAGTGAAAAAATTATATAGTGAGAAAGAGAGTGGAATATGAAAGGTTAGATTTTAAATTTGATCTTTTCTTTTATTTGAAATACCAAAGATGGATCTTTTTTTTAAATTTCTAATACCAATGGTTATAATTTAATGACTTTAAATTCATATTGTAATATCAAAGGTTGTGTGTAATATCAAATGTTACTATCAAAAGTTTCTACATAAATGATATTATATCAAAGGTGGTCAATACTATTTTTGTTATTTTTGTTCGTAATACTAAATGTTGTAAAATTAATGTTTTAAATTAATATGATTTATTGGATTTATATTTGTGTGTCATTATTTTTTAATAATTTTGAATAGGACAATACTTTAATGTTAAAATATTATTAATATAATATTATTTAATACAACAAAATTTTATTTTGGAAATGAAAAATTTATTATCTAGTTATTTATATTATGATGATCATTAATTAATGAATTAAAATAACATAAATTGTTGTTCATAATTTTTTCTTCGAGTTGTACTATTTATTGCAAAATGTAACATTTTAAATAGAATGTAAAAAACTTTTGTTTCTTTATAATGTAATTATTAAAATACCTAAACATAATAATAATTGTGCATTGATTAAAAAAGTACAACTTTATATGTAGAAAGAATTTAGATAATTGTATGGAATCTAGTCTCCCTCTAGCGTTTTCGTCTTGTTGCCCACCCTTTCTCCCCCTTCTTACTTTGGGCCCTCCTTAAATACCCTCCCGATGTCGAGTCGGGGTAAGGGTGCGTACATCTCGACCCCCCAGATCCCGTTCATACCGGGTTCCACCTGGGTAGATGTTGTTGTTGTTGTATTGTTGGAACGACGTGCGTTAGTAAAAGCTGGGGAACTAGCAGTTAGGTTGTTCCCAAGGCAGCGGAAGTAAACAATCGCAAGTAATACGGAATGTAAAAGACACAATTTCTTTATAGATGAACCCCACGACAACCAACTAGTTGTGTGGGTAAACCTCTACCTCTGCTTGGAAGATTTTGAATGATCTACTTGTTTTATTGATTGTTCCCTAGTTACAACTGGCAAAACTTACACTTCTTTGTTCCTAACAGTTCCTCCTAACTCTAGCAACACTAGAAACTCTTGTCAACATAGTTCCTAAGCGAACAACTCAACTAAACACAAGATAAATCGAACCTTACACCTTGAGCTCACTGTCACAGTTCCCTAACTCCTGGGAACTTGGATTCGCCGTTACCGAGATCGAACACTTGTCGTCGGGGACTTCTCTTCACTCGATGTCTCTCTTTCTTGTTTATGTGAGGATATGAATTCTAGGAGAAGTGCTTATTCCAAGCACTATTCATTTGCCTTTATACTCATTTGAACTTGGGTTGAGATCTTCATTTTCATGTTGTCCAAAATGCCCTTTGTCTTGCATGCCATGTGTGCAATCTTCACATGTGACTTGATTTGAATTTAGTCAACTTCAAATGTCAATCGGACCGTTGGATCACTCGTCCCAGTCTGTTTCTCATATTGTACCTTCGTTTTGTCCGAGACAGAATCCCGCGATTTGTGTTGCACTGTTTGTCGTCACATGTGAGTTCCCATATGTAGGGAACGACTCTCTTCTGAGTTCCCTTGATGGGAACTTGCTTTCGTGTACTCTTGAGTTCCCTTTGTGTTCCCTTCTTGAGAGTCTTTGATAAACCTGGAGTTCTCTTGAAATACTTGAATGTAAACGTTAGTTCCCACATGGCATTTGTCATTATCAAAATTGGAGACAACATCGTTGTTCGGATGTTTGGAACCAGAGTTCCCAACACCGTCCCAACAATTTCCCACTTTTTGATGATGACAAACCCATTACAAAATAAGCAAGTATTTCAATGTGTGAAAAATCATGATATGCATCTGAGTTCCTAAGTATGAGCTTTGGGAGCCACTCCTATGAAACAATAAGTCCCTACTTAGCATATTGTGCGTTTGTTCCCCCTTATCCAAAGCATATTCTATGATAACCCTTAAGAGACTCATCTCACACATTTTGTCCTTCCCCCTTTTGGCATCATCGAAAACAGAAAGCATAAAGAGGAAAGTAAGGAACACGCAATCATACTAAAAGCCAATATATATATTATTTAAGGAAAAATGTAAAATATGGGAACCTGTTACATTTTGTGGAAGTAGATAAAGCGAAGGAAATAGAAGGGAAAGATCATGGTGCCTTGGAATGAGATGATCACGTAGCTGCGTCATGATGGACAAGATGTTCTCTAGAGTGGTAGCCATGTGCACAAGCACTTGAGTATTCCCAACACTTGAGCCTTCACCAGGGGGCAGGGTCCCTTGTTGATCCTCGGATTGCTCAGAGTGACGCATCTTCTGGACCACAGAAAGGTCCAGTTCCCTTCCGATGGTCACTTCCTCCTTTGAGTCGTCGTACATGCCTTCCTTGACCAAGAGCTTTTTCACTAAGCCAACATATGGCAAGGAATGGTAGGTGGAGGCCATGCATTTTTCCATATGCCCAAGTATGATGCAGGGGAGGTTGATGGGCATCTTGTGGAGGAAGTGATAGAGAAGAATGGCGTCTTGGATGTTGAGTTGATGTCACTTCTCTTGTCGAGGGATCACAACCGTGATAATGAACTGGTGAGCCAGCTTTCCAATGAGGGAGAGGTTGTGAGTTGGGGAGTTTCCAGAACACAACCTTCATAGACGTCGTTGTAGATCACATCCTTGTTAAACTCGCCCTAGTTCTTGAGTGGAACGAAGTCCCAGCCCTTGATAGGGACATTCAGCTGGCGACGAATGGTGGATGCGATGAAGATGTAATCATCGCCTCGAAGGGAAAGAGTGCCTTGAGTGGCTCCGTCTTTGATGGCGAAGTTGTTTTAGAAGAGGGGCACTTGTTCAAGGTCGACTGTCACAACAGAGTCGCACACATGTTCCCATCCTTGGGACTTGATGAGATCCCAGAGTTCCCCGAGGCCATGAGGGGTTAGGCTTGACTCGGTGAGAATAAGGGGCGTGATAAGCTTACGATCCGCTGTGATGGGAACCCTCTTCGGATCTGTTCCCTTCCCGTTCTTGTTCTTGGTCCCCTTGGAGGCAGCAGCCTTTGAGGGGAGGGGGCAGATTTCAGTAGAAGCACATGCTCCTTTTCCTTGGGAGCACCCTCTGACACCACCATTTGGTGTCCGTCTTGTTCTTTAGCCAACGCTTGGGCGTGCTCCCTGGTGAGCGCCTCAGCGTCGAGAACCTCGGTGGCCCCATCACCATCCGAGTTCCCTTCAGTGTCGGAGGAGAGGCCCATTTCCTCATCGTCATCTTCTTCTTGATGACCCATACTTGTGTCAACACCATCAGCTTGTGCTGGGTTCCCATCTTTATGGGCGTTCTCCTCCTCTGCAGTCAGTTGCTCGTCGTGAGCGCCGATTTCCGTTGGGCGCTTGGGGGAGGGAGGCTGGTGGATGACAGCCTCAAGTTCAGCCTCAAGGGCATCGAGGTGAGCATTTTCTTCAGCGGTTTCCATGACGATGGGAGGCGCCATCCTAGCTTTTAGTTTTCGGCGGGCGACCTCGGCGATCGGGAGGGAGTCGTCATCCAAGTCGAGATTTATGTGGTGTTTGGCCAGAGAGGGGGATGAAGAAATTTATGTGGTGGTGGGAGGAGGGGATTTTTGGTTGGATGGAGAGGGTATTTGAGGAGGAGGAGTGGGGGATTTGTTTTTAGGGGAGGTGGGCGGTGTAGGGTTGGTGGTGGTTAGAGAGGTGGAGGAGGGGTTGATGGGAGCAGAGTTCCCATCGCGGGTGGAAGAGAGGAGGCGAGAGGAGTGGGATCTCTAGAACTTGAGGTCCCATAGATGGGGTTTGGGTTGGAGAGAGGAGTTGGTGGTGGAGGATTCTGGGATTGAAAGTTCCCAGAACCAGAAGGAGGAGGGAGAGAGGAAGAACAAGGAGGGGGTGGTGGTGGTGGTGCGGAGGGAGTGTAAGAAGAGGGACGAGAGAGATTGAGGATCTAATCGATGGCAAGAACAGATTTCTTCTTCTTCTTCTTTGGAAGATCGGAAGAAGAAGACTTTTGGTCTTTTCGCTTTTTGGATTTGTGTTTGGATTTGGGGGAATCGGGGCCAAAGCTATCAACGATAGTGGTCCCGATGGAAGAGGGTGGTGGGTGAGAAGAGATGGTGAGAGGGATGTGAGGAGGTTGGGAGGCGGTGGAAGGAAGCGCTAGGGTTTGTGCCACCGAAAGAGAAGATGGGGGTCCTAGAATCTCGTATTCGAGAAGGGAGGAGCCGATACGTTCTTTGTGAATGTGAGGAAGAACGTAATCATGGAGGCCTTTGTAAACGGTTTCACGAAGGGCGGGATCTGGTTCGTTGTCCGCCTCGTGGAGCATAGTGATGAAAAGAGATTTGGAGCTTGTTCTTATCCATTCACTGACTTGCTCGTTTAGGTGAGCATGAGACATGGTAGAAAATTTGGGGAAGAGAGGGGTTTTGGAGGTTTACTTGAATTAGAAGGGAAAAGGATTTCAGAGAGCGAGAATTGCAGAGGACGAAGGTGGAAGAAGGTCCAAAAAATGGCAATTTGGGTTTTTTTTAGGGAAGAGGGTATGGTTAAAAGGGTAAAGGTGCTTTTCCATTTCATCCGTCAGCTAATGAAAGCGGAGAGTCGCTTTAACTTCTTTAGCACGGTTAGAACATGCGTCATTAATTCCATGGGAAATCCCATCAGCGTTTCAAATACTTGGCCCTCAACGCTTCGAGTTCCGACACATTTCCCACTTCCTAAGTGGCGTTTCAACTTCCCGAAAACTGGTGTTCCGTTGCTAGTGATCAAAATATACGCCAATTCCCATGATCTTTGAAAGGCCCGGTTTGAGTAGAGTGGACGAGGGAACTCTTACTCAAAATCAGTTGTGAGGCTAGGGAACTCAAAAAGGGAACTAGACAATTACAACTCGATAATGGGACAAGAGATTGGGCTCATGAGAAGCGTTTGTCTGATTCACAGCTAAGGGTTGGTTTTATGATCAACCGTCATAGTAGCTTGTAATGAGGGTTAAGGGAACTCTGGTTGATCATTTTGGGTCAAAAGAAATGAAGTTCCAACTTGTACACTTAATGCTTTAGACTAGTAACATGGCAAAATGAAAGCGATAATTCCTAGTGTTCCCTATCATGCATTTCAAGATAAACTAGCCAAGCATTGAGGGAATAAAAAACATGGACTTGTTCAGTTTAGAGTTATCATCCCTAGAAGCATCCGGAGACACTGGTAGGGATGTTTGTCTAAAGCTTTAGTGAGAATGTCCGTAATTTGCTCTTCAGTTCTACAATGTTCCATAGAGATATTCCCATGTTCAACATTATCACGCAAGAAGTGATGCCTAATGTCTATATGCTTAGTATGTGAGTGATGCACGTGATTTTTGGAAATGTTAATGGCACTTGTATTATCACATTTTATGGGAACAACACCGAAAGACATGTCGTAATCCTGAAGTTGGTACTTAAGCCATAGAACCTGGGAACAACAAGAGGCGGCAACCACATATTTTGCTTCTTCTGTGGAGAGGGCCACAAAGTTTTGCTTCTTTGATCCCCATGATACTAGGCATGACCCTAGGAACTAGGCCATTCCAGAGATGCTTTTTCGATCAACCAAGTGCCCAGCGAAATCTACATCTGAGTATGCAAAAAGCTCAAGGGAATTGTTCCTTGGATACCAAAGGCACAAGTTGTCGTTCCCTTTGAGGTATCTAAAAATTCTCTTCACCTTTTTCAGGTGTGATTCCTTAGGGTTAGCTTGAAAGTGCGCCCATAGGCACACTAAAAACATGATATCATGTCTACTAGCAGTTTAAGTAGAGAAGTGACCCAATCATACCTTGAAAGTTCCTTTGGTCCACACTGATACATGTTTCATCCGCATTGAGCTTTGAGTTTGGTGAGATGGGAGTGTCGATGGGCCTGGAGTGCTCTATCCCATACTTCACTAGCATCTCTCTAATGTACTTTTGTTGATGGATCCTTGTTCCCTCCTTGGTTTGAGATATTTGAAGTCCCAAGAAGAACGTCAATTACCCTATGAGGCTCATCTCGAACTCGCTACTCATCAAATTCTTAAACTTTTCAACAAGAAGCTCATTAGTAGCACCAAACACAATATCATCTACGTACACTTGGACAATGAGGATATCTTTTGATTCTTTCTTAATAAAAAGAGTTTTGTCTATGGAACCACGAAGGTATCCATGGGACAAGAGGAATTGAGCAAACCTGTCGTACCATGCCCTAGGAGCTTGCTTAAGACCATACATGGCCCTTTCCAAGAAGTAGACATGGTTTGGGAAAGGCTCATCTTCAAAACCGGGTGGTTGTGCCACATAGACTTCTTCCTTGAGGTGCCCATTTAGGAACGCTGTCTTGACGTCCATTTGATACAACTTGAAGCCTTTGTGGGTGGCTTAGGCGATAAGGAGTCGAATGGCTTTGATCCTTGCAACTGGTGCAAAGGTCTCGTCATAATCGATTCTTTCCTCTTGTATGTATCCTTGAGCCACCAGACGGGCCTTGTTCCTAGCTACAACCCCAGTGTCATCGAGCTTATTTCTGAAGACCCATCGAGTTCCTATGATGTTCTTGTTCTTGGGCCTGGGAACTAGTTTCCACACTTTGTTCCTTTTGAACTGGTGGAGTTCCTCTTGCATGGCTTGAATCCAGTTTGGATCCTTTAGAGCTTCCTTGATGCTCTTAGGTTCCACCAGTGAAACAAATGCGTTGAAGGCACAAAAGTTGTTGAGAGAGGAACGAGTTTGCACACCTTTATTGTAGGGAGTGATGATGTTGTCGATGTGATGATTTTTCCTTTGGTGGTAGTTCCTTGTCTGATGTTTGTGACATCAAGTTGTTCCCTTGCTTTTTCTTCGTCTTGAACTTGAGTTTCCTCCTCATGGGAATAGTTGTTCTCAACTTCTTCACTGAGTTTTTCTTCATGATTTTCTTCATTATTCCCTCGTTGTTCCCTCTGTATACTAGACTCTGGTATGGTTTCATCTTGGGGAACAAGAGTGTTAGATTGAGAGGCATCTTGAGGTTCTTCTGTTGCAGAGGGAACTTCGAAGGAGTCTTGATCAGTTTGATGTTGGGCTCCTTCGTTGTTGTTTGGTGGTGGGACAGTGTTCCCACTTGGATAGTCTTCATCTCACTTTCTTCGCTCATCATCATCGTCTTCTTCTTCTTGTCTGACCAGTTTGAACATAGTTCCCTTTCCTTGGGGCTCTGTTCCCATCTTCACAGATTGTTCGTTGAAGACGACATGAATGCTTTCCTCGATCTTCTTGGTCTTCTTGTTGTAAACCCTGTACGCCTTGTTTTGAGAGGAGTATCCTAGGAAGATCCCTTCGTCACACCTTGGATCAAACTTCCCAAGGTTGTCTTTGCCATAGTTTTGGACGAAGCATTTGCAGCCGAAGGTCCTGTGATGAGAGATGTTGGGCTTTCTTCCCTTGATCAATTCATACGAGGTTTTCTTGATCATGGGCCGGATCATGGCTCGGTTGAGAATGTATGTTGCTGTGGAGATTGCTTCGGCCCAAAAGCTTTCGGGAACTCCACTCTCAAGCATCATGGTTTGAGCCATATCTTTCAGAGTTCTGTTCTTTCTCTCGAACACTCCATTTTGTTGTGGTGTGCGTGGCGCCGAGAAGTTGTGAGAAACACCATTGTTTTCACAGAACTTAAGGAACTCTGAGTTCTTGAACTCAATTCCATGATCAGATTTGAGAGGCTTGAGCTTCAATCCCATCCTAACTTCCATTCTCTTGATGAAGGGCTCAAACTCCTTGAATGCATATGACTTGGATCTCGAGAAAATAACCTATGCAAATCCTTGAAAAATCATCAATTAACACATACATGTCCCTTGATCACATATCTGAGATACACTCAAGAGATTGTATCCCAAATCCTTTACCAAGTTGACATTGCTGATCTTGATTGACTTGTTGAGTAGTAATTCTCCTGTTCCTATAATTTCTCCTTTATTTTTGTTGCCAAAGGACACATGACCTCCTTTGGCTTGTGTGTGACCCATGTGTTGTTCCCCCTCACTGCCACCTACAAGGAGAGTTAGGTTTTGGTGACCCAGGCAAGAGTCATCTTGCCTGGTCCCTTACAAGGAAAGATACTTTCAAACACAACAAAATCAGCAATGTCGGTTCCCATGAGTGGGACCTCTAGCAGGTTTGTTTGCTTATTGTTTTTACCAGTTCCAATACTCGTGAATCCTTTGAGATTGAGCTTCCTTTTTGGGACAACTTTCCTTGTAGTGCCCATGCGCACCACAATTCCAGCAGGTTTTGTAGTACTCACCTAAGTAGTACTTGGGATGGGGTCTTTGTATCCTATTCCTATCCATGGTTTCTTTGTTGTAGACCCTTGACCCATTTCCCTTGGCTATTTGGACATAGAGTTTGTGCCCAGTGTTCCCAGTGTAGTAGTCCTTCTCTCCACTTACCCCACTTTCCAAGACATGTATTTTCTCTTCTAGATGGGGTTTCTTTTGTTTTTTCACACTGGAGTTCTAGGGCCCTACACTCATTTATTTCCTGTTCGTTTAGAGAAGATTTTCCATTCTTTGGGCACTCAGACTTGTACCCAATCCCATGTTTAACAAGGACAAATTTGGTTTGGGAACTCGAGGCTTCAGAACTCATTTTACCCTTACTCAGCTTTTGTAGGAACTCATTCTTATCACTCTCTAGGGTCTTAATTTTATCCTCAATGGCCACGATGTGGGACAGGTAAGGCTGAAGCTTATCAACAAGTTTCACATAATTGGAACAGGATTCAAGACCCTGTCACAGTCTTGTTCCGACATGGCGTTCTTGAAGTACTGTTTGACTTTGAAGTTTGCCTCCATGCACTTCCATTCGTTTTGCCCCCACTTGGAGAAGTCATTACGAATGGTTGGGTCCACCTCGAAGTTTCCTACTTCAATGACACACCAAGCTTGAAAGTCATGGTTGCGCATCCAGACCTTCATGTTGCGCAGACAGTTTTCGAACCTTCCGGTGATAAGCCTTGGAGGCTTGTTGTTCCCATGTCCGACTTGAGTTAGTTCTTGAGACATCCTGTAACCTGAGATACTAACACATAAATCTAGAGCGAGCCTTCTCTGATACCAATTGTTGGATCAACGTGCGTTAGTAAGAGCTTGGGAACTACTAGTAAGGTTGTTCCCAAGACAGCGGAAGTAAATAATCGCAAGTAATAGGGAATGTAAAAGACACAGTTCTTTTATAGAGGAACCCCATGACAACCAACTAGTTGTGTGGGTAAACCTCTACCTCCGCTTGGAGGAATCTTGAACGATCTACTTGTTTTATTGATTGTTCCCTAGTTACAATTGGCAAGACTTACACTTCTCTGTTCCTAGCAGTTCTTCCTAACTCTAGCAACACTAGCAACTCTTCTCAACCTAGTTCCTAAGCGAACAACTCAACTAAACACAAGATAAATCGAACCTTACACCTTGAGGTCACTGTCACAGTTCCCTAACTCTTGGGAACTTGGATTCGCCGTCACCGAGATCGAACACTCGTCGTCGGGGACTTCTCTTCACTCGATGTCTCTCTTTCTTCTTTATGTGAGGATATGAATTCTGGGAGAAGTGCTTATTCCAAGCACTATTCATTTGCCTTTATACTCATTTGAACTTGGGCTGAGATCTTCATTTTCATGTTGTCCAAAATGCCCTTTGTCTTGCATGCCAAGTTTGCAATCTTCACATGTGACTTGATTTGAATTTAGTCAACTTCAAATGTCAATCGGACCGTTGGATCACTCGTCCCAGTCTGTTTCTCATATTGTACCTTCGTTTTGTCCGAGACAAAATTCCGCGATTTGTGCTGCACTGTTTGTCGTCACATGTGAGTTCCCATATGTAGGGAACGACTCTCTTCTGAGTTCCCTTGATGGGAACTTGCTTTCGTGTACTTCTGAGTTTCCTTTGTGTTCCCTTCTTGAGAGTCTTTGATAAACCTGGAGTTCCCTTGAAATACTTGAATGTAAACGTTAGTTCCCACATGTCGTTTGTCATTATCAAAACTGGAGCCAACATCGTTGTTCGGATTTTTGGAACCAGAGTTCCCAACACCGTCCCAACAAGTATATATATTGAAGATATATATATATAAGATATAGATAGATGGAGTATATAGATCGTAGAAAATCATAATATAAATATATACTTCAACTTTGCATCTATGAATTTTATGGTGATCTTCCTTTTGGCCCTCTTTTTGAAGAATTAGGATACACTTTGGAGGATATTGTTAATAGTTGTGCACTTGTGCTCTCCTGAAGAAGGGAGATGTTTTTGATGTTGATGGTGTTGAGGATAATGAACCAGACATGTCTCTCAAAAACACACAATCAAGAACATCGATGGTGAAAAAGATGAATAAGGTGATCGACTGTTAGATAGGGTGATTCCTCGCCACCAGACTCGGTTAAACGCAGACAAAGTGAGGAAGATGACTCAACCTCTTAGTCGGCTAAGAGGTACAAAAATGAAAATAATTAATGGGTAATGAAAACTACATGCATGGACTAAAGTTTCGGGACTGAGTGAGTGAACTCACTTAGTGCCGAAACTTTAGTCCATGTGGTTCTTCTAAGCTATATGCATTTTTCTAGTGTAATGCTACGGTGTTTGATCCAAGGGTTTATAAACAAAGACACCCTAAAGTTAGTATGCTAAGCCTTTTGCTTAAAGCTAAGCGGAAGCCTATAAGATGTATGGTGTGGTGTGCAGGATATATTTGATGCTTGTATGCTACTTTGTTGGTGTGATCGAGTCTGGTTGGTTTACTTCAGTGGTAGAAACCGAAACTAATGTAGTATGGCTAATGAAAATAATATTCTGCTTATTCGGTTTGGATTTCGACCTGTGTCCATCGAATGACTGTATGTCTCCATTTTGCTGTTTGTTCCTTGAATGTAATAATAAGCTTGAGCTGGGTATATAATATATATGGTAAGACAAGTAGAGGTAATAAAAAAATAGGAGATGGGCCTAAATCAGTCTGTGACAAAAATCTCGATGCATGGCGGTGTGGGTTAGGCCCAACAAGAAAATGATATTAATAGATAGTACTAGTAATTGGATCGGGTATATGCAAAACGGGCCCAAAATACCAACTAAAGTCATTGTTGTGAGAAGAAACTATATATACTAGTTGTACCCGTCGTACCATGTACGACTACGATTCGTTATTTTATAGATACTATAAATCGTATATTAATAAATTAAAATATAATATAAATTTTAATATAAGTAATTTAATGCTCGTAGAATGTATACTTTTTTAATCAAATATTATATTATTCATATTTTATTAATTTTCATGTATGTTAATTTAGGAATTATCAAATATTTCACTATATCTATTAAATATTTATTATCTACTTTTATTAATTTTACATTATAAATATTTATCATTATTTTTTATTATATATCTATAAATAAATTCGTTAAAAGATATACGCTAAAAGATTTATATTTATTTTAAAATATTTTCTCTTTAATTTGAACTGCTTGTATAAGGAAGCTTTCAAAAGATTGTATAGATATTTGTTTGATGCTAGAGATAAATTTAAATAGTTAAAAAAAGAATTTCATATAAAGAAGCTATAATAATAGAAATAAAAATTAATTTTTTAAATATGAGGTGGGCCCAGAATCGTTCTGATGGCTCGAAAAGGAACAACTTTAATATATAGTTATAAATTAGGGGAAACGTTAATATATATTTTTCAACTGAAAATGTGTATCATATCAAGACAAATGCTATTTGGAAAATTAATGGGTAACGCTCTCAGCCTTCTCGAGTATTTGTGTAAGCCTGATCAACCAAATTAAAAACATGCTAAAAATCAAATGGAAAAAACGGAGGGTGAAAACAGTATGTGACAATAATGAAGCTAAGTAGCTGGAGCTGTAGGGGTATTG
This sequence comes from Fallopia convolvulus, assembly GCA_964016875.1. Lineage (NCBI taxonomy): Eukaryota > Viridiplantae > Streptophyta > Magnoliopsida > Caryophyllales > Polygonaceae > Fallopia > Fallopia convolvulus. The sequence continues at coordinate 38,961,978 of OZ024724.1, read as the reverse complement.
GTCGCCCGATAATCTGGACCGATATTGAATTCTTGTGTAAGAGAGAAAATATCCAAATCACTGCTTTACTAGAAATTAAAACTGAGAGTTTTCCTAACGAAAATAATCTTAACGGGATTTTATAGTGAGAATCGATAATGGTGTAAATGACATCAATACATATTGACTTTACGTGACATCAAGGATTAATTCAATCTTCATTACGGAGATCATTCACTGAGATTACGTACTAATCATCGGTTTGCCTATAAAAGTGATCACTTATTCGCCCGTGGTCAAGGCTAATTTCGCTTCTATGGTAGATATAACGATCGATGTAAACTTTACTCCTACCTTATAATTTGTACGTTGGAACTAATGCGATGCTATAAGTTTGGTTGGGCTCATGGGCTGTATACGTACAATAAGAGTCAAATTGATGATTCACGTACTTTTCGAATTAGATGAAACTTGTTCCCAATAGTTTATACTTAATTTATACTCCGTAGTATAGTTACCTGTTTCATTTGGTTGGCTATTACGTACAGAAATCGAAGATAATAGAGAACAAATTAAAGGTTACAGCAAAAGATACTCCTAATTGCAAACTGAAATAGTACGTAGTAGGAAATGTGTTAAAAGTGGGTGTTTTTCAATTTAATTTACACGTGCTGTACATGAAACGTAGGGACGTCCATGCATGACACAGTTCCCAGGGTACGTATTGACTTTTACTGCTTTGCATGCAGACCAACCCAAGGCACCAAGATAATTAATTAAATCATGCATTAATCTCTTAAATCTATTCTTCCCCTTTTCTCTACTTTTCATGCCATTTCTACAGCAAAAGAGGTGAAATGTTGTACACATACTGAGACCAAGTTAAAGAGGTTTAGAATCTAAAAAGTAAAAGAAAAAAAAAGAGCAAGATCGAAAAAGAAGGAAGATACGGTTTTGTGTAGCAGACGAACCCCAAGAAATGCAAACATCCAAACGCGCCCCAAAAAACAAAGAGAAAAAGATACTGTATTAAAAAGGGTTTTCTTTTAAGAGTTTGGGAAAGCTAGTTAGGCCATGACAAGATGGAACTCATTGAATTTTACTATATATTTAGGGAAAAGCGTGCGACTTACAATGCAAATCTGATTTGCCACTTTTACTTTTCAGGAAAGTTTACTTATTTTCTTTTTCTGTTTCAATTATGTGGAGTATGAAGTTAGGTCATATCACAATTTGTGGCTTGCAAGTGTATGACGGCTCGTTGCTTATGGCCATCTTTTTCACAAGCTAATTATTAGTATTTTGGTTTTTCTTACTTATATTCTAAGGGTTTATATAAAGCATATTATATACTCTATTCGTTTTATAATACATGTTCTTTTTTTTTTCAATTTTTGTTTTACAATACAAATTGTTTTTAGCTCTTTTTAGTCTTTACTTTACATATTTAGCCATATAATTCTTAATAGGTTATTAGTAGCAGTTTTCAATAAAATAGATAAGTGTATAATAGTATTTTTGATAATTTTCTTAACAAGTGTGCAAATGGATAAAAAAACAAGTATCAAGACAAGTATTATGAATAGATGGAGTAATTAATAATACTAAAATTATATTAGAAAATTAATAATTTTTTTAAGAAAACTAATTAATCTTAAATAAATAAAAACTTACAAAATGTTGTCATTTTAAGAAGCTTAATCCACGTGGTGTTGAACGATGCGTATTCAAGGTATAATCAAGTTTTCATGGACCCCCGAGACGAGGAGGAAGCAACCTTCATCACCCAGCGCGACACCTTATGCTACAAAGTGATGCGTTTTGGTCTGAAAAATATAGGAGCTACCTTCCAATGTCTTGTGGATCGTGTGTTCATAAATCTCTTGGGAAGGAACGTGTCGGCCTATGTGAACAAAATCGTCGTGAGGAGTAAGACCCCAGGAGACCATTTGACGGACTTTGCAAAAGTATTCACGACGCTCAGGCGAAGTCGACTGAGCCTAAATTTCGAGAAGTGCGTGTTTGGCGTCTCGTCCGAGAAGTACGTTCCTGGGTTTCATGATCAACGCGGGGAATAGACGTGAACCCAACCAAAATTGACTCAATCTTGTCGATGCGATCACCCCACTCTCGCACTGAGGTGCAATATTTGAATGGCGCGAGTGAACTATCTAGGGAGGTTTTGTTACCGCCTAGCGGACCGGGCGCTTCCATTCTTTGCAGCGCTAAAAAAGAACGAAAAGTTCGTTTGGGACGAGGACTAGAACGGTTGTTCTAGGAGTTAATTAAAGGCCTTCCTATCGAAACTGCTCACCTTGTCCCCACCAAGGGCAGGAGAGGACCTGCAATTGTATGTGGTCGTGAGACCGAAAACAGTTAACATGGTTCTAACAAGGGAGTCGATGTACCTGGTCTATTTTGTTAGCAGCGTTCCCAAGCCCGCGGGGCAACGATACTTCTCGGAGGAGAAGATGACTCTGGCAGTAGTGACCGCAGCGCGGCGATTGCGCCCCTACTTTCACGCTCATCCCATCTAGGTCCTTTAGGATCTCCCTCTCTGCCAAATTTTCCATCAACCCGCGCTATTTGGGAGGATGACCAAGTGGGAAGTTGAGCTCTCAGAGGTCGACATCAACTATCTCCCCACAACCGCCATGAAAGGACAAGCCCTCGCCGACTTCATGGTGGAGGTCACTTTCCCCAAAACAATGAGAGTGGAGAGGAGTGAAAAGTTTTTGTGGACGGGTCATGTTGCGACGCAGGTGGTGGAGCTAGGATTATCCTAACCTCACCATCAAGCGAAACGGAGTACTCCCTTAACTTCGCGTTTGACACAACCAAAAAAGGCAGAATAAAAGGTCATGATCGCCAGCATAGAAATGGCATTGCTTAGTGGCGCTTGCAAAATCAGGGTATACTCTAATTCGGGGTTACGAGTGTAAAACGGGTACTGTGAGAAGGTCAAGGCCTTGGTATCCTATTTGGAAACATTCGCGATCGAGGCCATTCCACGCGCTTCCAATACCAAGGTAGACGCGTTGGCTAGGCTGGGATCGACTCTCCCGTTGGAAGTCGGCAACCGGGTAACGGTCGAAAGAAGGCTATCGCGCAGTGTTGCCGATAGGGTTTTCTCTATTTGCGCCGAAGGGTGGATGGCTCCTATCATCCGATACATTACCGTCACTTATCTATATAAATATATTATTTTTCATATAGTATATAATCGTTTATTTTGTTTTTGGTCCCATGTAATGTAAAGTAATATTTTAAAATATAGCAATTGGGTTTGTTTTGACTTTTGAGGTGTGAGTTGAATTGTATATCAGATGAATTGGATATCAATATGTTGGAAAATAAAATCTTCCTACGTGAAATAAGTAGATATAAAATGTCCAGTATATAAGTAGGAAGAAATAAGTAGATATAAAATGTCCAGTATATAAATTTGTTGAGTTATTCTGTTATTTAAATAATTTTAAAATAAAAATTCAATAAATTTATGTATTAAACTTATTTAGAACGTACACACGAACATTCCACATTTTTTATATAATTGACCCACCAGACATTAACACTATCAAAATTTTCTTTTAATCTAATCTTACACAGAATATGTATTTTTGTCTCCGCGTATGTCCCGAAACAAAAATACTTTCATTAAAGAGTTGAATGATTGAGTTCTGTTTTTGGTTCATGTTGGAATAATGGTTGTTCCATGGTTTCTCTTAGTTTTGATGATAATAAACTTAGTTAATATAACTTGCTTCTACATGTAAGTGTTTCAGGAAAACAGGTACATGGTCACGAGTTACGGAACATCGTGAGGAACGATGGAGGGAACGAGTGACAGATTTAGGAAGTGCGTCTGAGAAGGAACGCGACTTTCTATAAATGGCAAGTTACCATATCTTCTGCGAGCGATCTTCTAAGAAGATTCTACAGCTGTAGGCGGTTGCTTAAGGAGATAAAAGAGAGGATAAGATCAATCTTCACACGATCTTATCTTGGGAAATCCGAGATCATTCGGTTTTGGGAAGAATCGACATGGTTGAGGATCCGAAATCACAAACAATCTTTTTCCTTATTGTGTGGGATTTGTTAAGTGGAGTATCAGCGGAATTAGGCAAAAATTACGTGTGAGATAAGACTTGACTTATCTTATAAATAGCTAGGGTTAGCTAGGGTTAAAAGGTGTGGTTGAAGACGAAGAACTTGAGAAGAGAGTTTTTCAAGTGTATGAGTGTGTGGTTTTTTCCGGTGAAGAATCCACAAGTAAGTCATTAGTTTACTTTCGATTTAGGTTTACGCTTAGGGTTGTAGAAGTCTAGTTGGTTGAACTTCGGTCGGTGCCGTAGTTACCAAGGAACTTTGGTTGGTGCCTTAGTTACTAGACTTGCCTTGTAATCGTTGAAACTTAATAAAAGTATTCTATTGAAAATCCTCTGAGAAGGAGTCTCAGGGGTAGAGGTTTTTCTTTCTACGACTTGTTGGTCGGACAGAAGGTTTCCTCTATAAATTCTGTGTTCTTACTGTTTATTTCCGCTGCCCAGGAAACCTTACTAGTTCCCTATATTGTTACTAACGCGTCACGATCCAACAGTTCAATTTCTAGATTAATTTTCTACTACCATCGTGTACTATAATTTATTGTTAGGACTTAGGAAAATATCACTTTTGTAATTGCGTGTGATATGCTTAGTTGCTTACCTTAGGATTCCTTCTCAGTAAAAAAAAAGAAAGAAAAGGAAATGAGTCGAATCGATGTCTAACTGGAATCTCCATCAATTGGGTAACTCTAATTAGGTACTTCCTCCGATTCAAAATAAGTGTCTTCTTAACACTTTATTTTTTATTCACTTTAAGTGTCGTTTTAAGTTTTCTAGACAATTAATTAGGAGAGTGTTTTGAGAATTCTTATTGGAATGTGTTTTTATTGACTAAAAGTATTCATTTATTGGTCCAAAAAGGTGGTGAGTGATAAGATTGAGAAAAAAATTAAGATTTTTAGTTTAATTAATACTTTTCTTAAAGCTAGTGTCAAGATCTAAAACGACACTTATTTTGAATCGGAGGGAGTAATACAAAACAATAAATGTAGATACATACAATCTCTAGGAAAGTGGGGCGAGGTGGCCTGGATGGAATATAATACCATGGGACATTTAATATGTAGAGATGAAAGCAAAATCTCTAGGATTATGTGCAATATTTGTGTGATAGAGACATAAGCTTTATGAATCATCCCCATCAAAAAAATAAAAAATGGTGTGAAAGCTAAGATCTATAAACATGCATGCATATATGGTGTGTGTGCATATAGTAGCAACAGTTGAGTTGCTAGCTAGCTAATTGAGTAAGTACTCCAATTGTTGGAGATGCCCTGAAAAATGCCATGCCAGCCTCCCTTGTCACACTCACGTACCCACTTGTTCTTCGCTACCATGTGATCCATCTGTGAGGGCTCACTAGAATTTCAATTACCGGATCTTTCTAAATAGGATTCTAGCCACCCAGCTTCAAATATATCCAATCACATCGATTTGATCAATCCCAAAAACTCGTACCCATAATTTTTCAGATCTTCCTTTTACAAAAGTTACATCTAGCTAGCTACGCTTTATATATATAATAAATATATATATATATATGGACCAACCAATGAAACAAAATTACCCATTACAATGAACCTAGCTAGCCTTACAAGAATAAAACTTACTTCTTCATTTTTCTTAATCAAGAATTAATATTTCATTTACATTGCCCCAATTATATAAATCTAGTGTCCCTTAAGACTGATTTGATTGGGGATTAATTGGACGAGTAATTGCAAGGAATGAAGTATGGCAACAGATGGAAGGAATATGAGATCCACAAGTAGTAAAAAGAACCCATAAAACAAAACAAAAAGAAAAGAAAAGAAAAGGGAATTTGCAGTTGGTGCTAGGGCAACGTAGGAGGGAAGATCTTCTGACCCGGGGCGAGCACGTTCATGGGATCGAAGTTCCTTTTCCTCTCGACAAATCTCGGCCATTGGACACCGAAGTGCTGCTTCCATTCGTCCTGCGTCTGGTAATGTGGAAGGTAAAGCTTGAAACTGTATCCCTTTTTGTTGCACAAGTGTATTATCTCCTTGTTTTGGGTGACCATTTCTTCTACGGATGGGCCCTTTGGATATGGCTGAGCAAATCTCAACAAAGCAACTATGTAGAAGATTTCACCTTCCGGTAAAGCAACAGAGCTTCGGCTATCCCACCTGATCGAGGTAAGAAAACATAGATAAATTACTCTTAATTTGCTTGGTAATTAAGTATTTGACGCAAGCAAGCTAAGGGTAGGTAAAATATACTAGTAAGAAACATGGTCTATATGTCACATCAGATGCAAATGCAATTAATACACTCTTGTTGGTGGGGAAATTTTTGTCTGGCATGTTGGCAGAGTATCTCTAAACTATGTGATAAAATAGAATAACAAAACAAAAGTAACGATAAATCAATAGTGATGGAGGGAAAGAGATTTTGTCATTTACAAAATAGGCCAAAAGAGCGTGGATATTCATTCCTCCAATGACAAGGAAAGAAGCAGCCATAGGATTTCTGTATTAAACTATGGCAATTATGGTGTCGTTAGACAACGAGCTAGCAGCCTCAAAACCATTACAATTTTATACTACTACTACTATATTAATAATCAAAGGCGAGCCCTGAATGGACTCTTTTAACAAACTCAATTTAAAAATAAAAAACACTTTGGTCTCTTTGTCAACACAAAAGACACTCCCGAACAGGCACACAGCCAAAAGGGTAGCCGGATTGTGTTTTAGTCAAGCAGTTTTGTATTCGATTTATATAGAATTTGACTAGTGTTGAGTATTGAAGCAAAAAACGTGTTTAATAATTTAAAATTTGATCAAAACCTACCGAATTGATAACTCATTGACAAAAAAAATCCATGTGTAATAAAATAATAAATACATCTACTCATATCCTACACATAATAATTAAAGAACTCCAAAATTCCTATGTATTGCACGGCCTAATAATAGCGGGAACAAATATAGAGCTTAGCGATCATCATATACAGACAAATGATCAAATAGCCAATAGATCTTCGCACAAACAAATGATTAACGGTGTTGGTGATAGATCTGCATTTTTTGGGTGATTCACTTCTTGATTAAAGGTATTATTATTTGTTTAAAACGAAAACGTTGAAATTTGGGTCCCACAGTGTATCCCACTTGGCAAATTGTTGATTCACCTGATGATCTCTGTGTTCATTCTAGAGGTAAGAAATTAAACCAATTAAGAGAGGAAATTTGTCAAACTTAATTTGACATCATGGTCAATAACTAATACTCCGTATGTTGGTTCCAAAAATCCCTTAAATTCATGCTACCATTTGTTCCTGGAAAAATCCAATGCAGCAAAGATACTTGATTAATTTTATAATATTAGACAGAGGTCAAAATTTAAGGACCAGATGTTGATTGGTTGCAAAATTGATGACTCTAGAAGAAGAATGGGACCCTTCTTCTGGCTTGCATTACAATCTCAACCGATTGATTTTAGTTTTTTCGATCATGATAACTAGAGAGGCATCGATCCATTGTCTATAATTCAATTAGAACTTGTCCTTATTTTATCATATGAAGACGATGTTAGCTTATATTGACCACGTCTGTGTTAGTGTTACAACGATTGTGATGATGTGTGGTCCATGTATATGAAATATTATCGTGCTAGCTCTTAAGTCCTAATTAAACGGCCAAAATGCAAATAGTGACAATATTTAAATGGAAAAATAAAATAAAATAAAAGGGTGCGAGGGGAGTACTCACCTGCTTCGCAGAAGAGGGTAGACAAGCATGGGCCCGCCAATGCCATGATTGAGCATGCGCTTGAACACCGTACGATCAAAATCAGCAATGTCTCGTTTAGACACGAACATATTAAGCCACGGGTGGGGCGCGTCCCATATGCCAGTGGCTTTCGCCTGTTGCTCCACCTTCTTTACCCGGAGGAGGAATTCCGTGTAGCTCACGTCCACCTGGAACATCAGCCCCTCCACGAATCTCAGCCGTTCCAGCCTACCATCCACATCCTGCGAGTTCAAAATTTACAAACGCTATTAGAAGTTTCTCCCTCGCGAGGACAAAAAAGTCATTTCCGCAGTGGCTTAGAGATTCGCTTCGAAAGCAACGGAAGTTGGGCCCCCGGCGGGGGGGACCAAAACGTCAGCCCAAAATCTCAATGATCCGCAAAACGACACCGGTTCGGTCAGCGTAATTTTACGGTTATACCCCTAGGATGACCCCCCAGATGTGAAACGAGATTTGACGCCACAAAGTGGCTCCACTCGCGCAAGGTCAAAACCGAGATTTCACAAGCGTCTCATCATTTGTGTTTCGGTTTTATTCCTCCTCGCCATGTATTTCTATGTAATTTTCTTACAAGTCTGTATAATGGTTTTGTTTGCATGGCCGTTTTGGTACGTTCTGGTGTCAGAAAATCCAATGCAAGATACATACATATATTGTGTGATGGTGTTGCCTCATCGTGGTAGGGACACAAACGTAATTCCAAATCTTTATACAGTCCAAAACAGGAACCCGATTGAAACTAAAAAGGAAAGGCCGAGAGGAGAGGAGATGAATACGCAGTTCGAGCTTCCTATACTTTGCTAGTCCCATAATTCCCCCTTCTTCCTCTCTTTTTTTAATTATGGCACGTGGACAGTAACCAAAAAATAAATAAAGAAGAAGATAACGAGCGAGGGGAGTTGTGAAAAGAAAGCGATTAGGAAATAGGACAGGTCATCTACGGATTTGTACACGTGGCTTGCTGTCTCGGCAAAATTTGGGTCCCAAATTTTAGAGTTTTTAGTTCACAGTCAAACAGCTCATTGTGGTACCCACCATCTAGTAGTTTTCAGAGTTAAGTACCAACTGTTAGGTCTCAATATTCCCTTTTTTTCTTTTCTTTTTTATTTTTATAAAAAAAAATCAACCCCAGTAATTTTCTAGCCACTAAAAATCTCACCAGAAATAACACGCAAGCAACAGAACCCCCGACGCATCTAACGGCTGAGAATCGCACAGGAATTGCAAGCACAACGGCTCAAATTTGGCACGGTAAAAATATAGGTGTAAACCAAGCAGACAAACAGTGATGCAAAAGTTAAACAAGAATTAAAGAGAGAGAATTTACCATTTCGACGATTGAAGGCGAGTCCTGGTGTTTGTAGTGGAGAGCGAGTTCGATGCAGTAGAGAACCGAACCGGCAGTTTCGGGCAACCGGTTCGGGTCGAACCACTGTTCCGGAACGAGGGGAACGGAGCCCCAACCGTTGACCGGGTCGTCTCTATTGACGAAAGCAAATCCCTCCACGTAATCGAACGATTTGCCCCCCTTCTCCGACTGAGTCACCAGGATTTCCATGTCCTGAGTAAACTCGTCGAATTCGGAGTAAACCAGCCTTATCCATTTAACCTGTGTGATCGATTCAAAATCATCAGAAAAATCAAACACAAACGTTTATGGAACGCCTACTGGATTCAATTAATCCCCTCCATTAAAAGAATTAACAGAAAATACAAACCATATCGGGCGCCCTCTGCAACAAAATCCTGGCTCTGGTGATGATTCCAAACTGGCCAAGCCCGCCAAGAACGGAGAAGAATAGCTCGGAGTTGCGCTGCGGGGAGCAAATTACGATTTCGCCCTTCCCGGTAACGACTTCAAGCTCTGAGACGTTGGACGTTTGGGGGCCGTAACGGAACGCCTGACCGCTTACCCCGGCGTTAGATAACGTCCCGCCCACCGTCAACCCTAGGTAGTCCGTCCACGAGCGGGGCGCCAAACTGAACTTGGAATTAACGCAGCGTTTCAACACATCCTCCCACAATGCCCCGCCGCTGACGTCAGCATATCCCAGGCCGTCCCCGGAGCCGCTGTCGACGATCTGGAAGTAGGAATCGGCGATTGACCTCATGTCCACCACTACTCCACCGTCGCCGCCGGCCATCGCCTGGCCGTTGATGGAGTGGCCGTTTCCCCGGGCGGCAACCGTGATGGTTCCGGGCGACGCCGTAGCGGCGGCGCGTACGACTTCGGCGACATCGTCGGGGGAGCGCGGTTTCACCACGGCCGCAGGCGGCCTCGCGGCCATCCCGCCGAAATCTTTGCCGGCGTAGGCCGTAGAGCGGAAACCGACCGTCGCGCGGATCCCGAGCCTCTCGAGGAGTGGCCTGACGATGCCGTTGCCCGAATCGAAGGCCTCCTCGTCGTTGACGGCTTCATTCTCCGGCAAGAACCGCTCTGCGTAGGCTATCATCTTTCTTTACGATTTTCTTGTGTTTATGGTTTCGTATGGGAAGTTTCCGGTCAGCTTTACTCTTTTGTTTGTGATTTGTTTTTGTGTAACTGTAATCTTTTTCTATTCTCTCTATCTCTATGGACACTGCTCGTGCAAGGTGGGGGCTTAAATAGCTGCTGAGCGTGCGAGAGACGGGTTTGATTTTCCTTTTTTTCCTTTTTTTTTTCTTATACGGAGTATATTTGTTTACTTCTTGATTTTTGAGAATATAAAATTGGCTATTTTTCTGTTCAGCTGACGGGTCGCTTGTTCAATTTCAGTTATCGTTTATTAATAAATTATTTTATTATTTCTAGGGTGATTGCACTACCCCTTGAATACTCTTGAGTTGTTGCGATCCTATGGAGTATCTATGGACGTTTCTTGTCTACCACTTGAATAAATCCAGTTTTCGCACTGCATTTTTGTAACAAAATTCCATCCTTCCATCCTTAATTTACGATTTTATAAATTATAGCCAATTTTAATTTATTTATGATTTTTTTGGCTAATCTGCTTAATTTGGGGAAATTTCAGTCAGAATCTCTTCATAAAGTAAAGCTGAAGCCTTGAAGGTAATATAGGTAATAAAAAATTCGTCTCAACGTTTCACATGTATGAGGTATAGTGATGACTGATGAGTGATGACACGTAAAATCTGTGCTATGTAAGAAACAAATCGCGGCTTAGATTGAAAACTTAATTGTAAAAAACAAAAAAAAATGGCCGAAAACATATGTAGACACATGAACTTGTGCAATTTGGTCACTTGGACACCTGACCTTTGAAACGTTAATATTGAACACTCAAACTTGCTAAAGTCTACCTATTGAACACCTCTGGTCTGACGTGTCTTTGCGCGTGTATGTACGCATGGTTGGGAGAGTGCTTTCATTAAATGCATGCTTACGTGTCAAAAGAAAAGAAAAAAAAATTTAAAAAGCTGGCTTCTTCCTCCTTCCTCCGAAATTCATTAAATGGAAGAATGAAACCCAAAAAAAATCGAACTCTTTTCTCCTTCCTCCTTCCTTCCTCCTTCCTCTTCAAACATTGAACTCTTCTGCAATTTTTGGTTCGGAAATCTTAGGTCTGGAGAACCCGAATGGCTTCCTCTTCGAGCATGTCATCGCGGAGGAGTTCAGAACCGAAAATTGGAACTCCGATGTGTAGGTGCGGCGAATTAGCTTCCATGAAGCACTCATGGACTGTCGTAAATCCAGGGAGGCGATTTTTTGGTTGTCCAAACTATCGGGTAAGCTCGAATTGACCCAATTGCTACTCGAACCCTAGAAATCGAGATTTGGTGTTTTTTTATTTCTGTAAATTGATTTGTGAATTCTTGAAACCCTAGAAATGCCGAATTGGGGATTTTTTGAAATCTGTAATCCTAAGTTCAATTAGAATTTTTTGTGTTTTTGTAGAGGAATGGTGGTTGTGGATACTTTACATGGATTGATGACCCAATCCCAGAACATGCTAAGCACATAATCTCAGGTCTACTAAGGAGGTTGGAGGAGAAAGAAGTCGAAAGGGACGAGGCAAGGTGTCGATCGAATGTGTTGTTAGTCGAAAGGGACAAGGCTAGGCGTCGATCAAATGTGTTATTTGTGGTTTTATTGGCCATTTTGTTGCTTAATTTTAGCAAATTGTTTGCTCCTTGAGCTGATCAAATCTTGTAACGAGGCTACCACCTCATAATTTTAGCAAATTGCTGTGTTTGTAATGCTTGAACCTCTTAATGAGGCTAGAACTTCCTAATGAATTTACTGTGTTGCCTAATTGTTGTGTTTTTACCTCTCAATTGTTGAGATCCATGCTCTCATTATGTGCAATAATTCATGACAACACAGAACATGTGCAATAAGCCAGCATTTCACAAATAACATGTGCAATAAGCCAGATTTTTACAAATTTTGACAGCATTTCATTACAGCAAAAACCAACATTTTATGAGAGCAAAAGTCAGCATTTCACTACACCTGTCATGCTAGAAAATCAGAACTCATTGCCAACATTATAACCATCTTCGAATTCATAGCTTTAAAGTAGCATATTTAGCAACATCTTGCAAATTCATTAGGTTTTTACAAAATATGGTGGTGACTCATTGCCACAGTTTCCACCTAGCTAATGCCATAAATTCAAGGCAAGCCATAAGTACAAAATTAGAACTATTAGCATGATCCAATAAACATTAAAACAGAAGGTTCCTAAGGCTGGTTTGAGCTCGATTGGCTACCAAAAGGGGCTTGTAATGACTTGGCAGCTTGAGCTCTTGTTTGTTGCAGTTGGTTTGATGTCATTGCAGCTCGACCTTGCCACTTCAAACCCTTGGTAAGACCGCCAAAATCTGCTCCTTGACTAGAATGCTTAGTTGGTTTTGGGGCTCTAAGAACCCTACCACTTTCTAGGCCAGGCTATAGATATCAATCCACACCAAAACACAATAAATTAGTGTAAGATAAAGACCAATTGCCTCACATAATAGTCAAATGAACAAGTTGAATTACTCACATTTAACAGTCTAAAACCAGTAGATGGGTTTGTATATATTCCACGACCCACAAGTCTTCCCCTTTTTTGAGGTCTTCCTCCAATTCCACCTTCAGACTGAGCTCTTTCCTGATTACCCCAAAATAACATACAATATTAGTAAATAGTTTAAAGAGAAAAATAATTGAAGCTTGTTTACAAACCTGAAAAGATTGATCTCTGCTTCTTGTTCTTCCTCTGGATGCAGGAGGTGGCACAAGTGGATCACTTGGTGTTGGTGCAGCCTGTGCTGGTGGTGCAGCTCTTGCTCGAGACCTTGATGATGCTGGTGTCCTTGATGATGATGCTCTTGTGTGAGTAGTGGTTGCCTCTGTATTACTCTTGTTAGGACATCCCTTCTTATTGTGTCCTTGAGCCTTACAAATTGAACAACTCATCACAATACCATTTCTTGAGTGCCTCCCAGCCTTCCTTGGCTCATCTCTAGACTTCCTTCTGTTAACCTTTTTTCTTCCTCTCTTCTTTATGATTTCAGGATGCTCCACTGGTGGTGATCAGAGCTTGGCCACATCTTCATCCCCAGAACTCGTTGCAATGGGAGAGCATAAGCTTTTAGGTAGGTTTCCTTTTTGTACCAATGCACCACATGATCGTCTGGATTTACATTCACATGGCTCATTGCACAGATTGCATGTGGGCATGGAATGCCCTTCAGTTGCCAACTGTTGCAGCTACATTTGTTCAATCTCAAGCCCACAGTGTGGCCATACTCACCATGTTGGACCTCGAAACCTTGATCCCCATTCCAAGACAGGTCACACTGCATTGCCAAGTCTTTGTTCTTGTCTAATCTCAGCAAGGCTGTAGGTGCAATGTCAGTGATCCACTTTTCAGCAACAAAGTCATTCATCTTTCTAATCCTGTCCATAACTTGCCTCCTAATGTCTTCCAGCATTGAGATGATGGATTTATGCCTAGCTGTCCTAATCCATGAGTTAAATGTTTCACACATGTTGTTCTCCACCACATCACATTTGGAATCTGTCCTGAAGTAAGGCTTGCAGAAATTCTCTTTTCCATACTCTAAAAAATCAGCTACAAGGTCTGGCCCTAACTTACCAAGTACCTCGAGATTATCCTTCAACCGGACATCAAATGTTGACCAACAACAAGCCCAAAACCTGTTCCTCCTCTCTGAACCTCTCCATTTTTTTTGCCAGTTAGCATATATATGCTGAGCACAAAACCTATGCTCAGCCTCTGGCAAATCTTTTTTCACTGCAGCCCTTATCCCCTAAAAAATGAGAAAAAAAAGTTTGTTACAGTCCAAGAGAGCATGTCCAAGATGTTACAGTCCAAGAGACTCAATGTCAAAATTCAGGCCAAATAATTCAGTCCAAAATGATAATATGCAGCTCAATCCAATAATTCAATCAATATGAAAATGATATTAAGGCCCAACCAACTCAGCCCATCCCAATCAGGCCCAACCCAATAATGAATGAAATGAATGCAATCCATCAAAACTGTTGTGAGAGAACCACTAATTCAGTCCAAACCCAACCAACCGAGGTGAGTGCAAACTCAGGCCAAACCCAACCCAATAATTCAGTCCAAATCCAACCCAATAATTCAGTCCAAACTCAGGCCCATCCCCTTTGCCAAAAACTATGGTGAGTGCAACCCAAAATGAAATGAATGCAACCCAATAATGCAACCCAATAATGAGAGAACCACTCAGTCCAACATTAATTGAAATGAATTCAACCCAAAAATGAAATGAATACATATCATAAAAATTGGTGTGGGCTCACCAAGTGCATATCAGAAACTATGGTGAGTCCTTCCCCTTTGCCAAGGTCCAAATCTAATTGCAATGTCCTAATGAATGTGGACCATGTAATAGTTGACTCAGCACCTGTAACAACATTAGCACCCATTAAAACAGAAAACTAAAAGAGCATAAAAGAAGTTGGAAAAGAGAATGAAATGAGCACCTGTAACCTCCCAAGCAATAGGATACATCTGACCATTTTCATCCTTTCCCACGACCACAAACAACTGTCCTCCTACAACCCCCTTAAGAAAACAAGCATCCAATCCAATAATTCTTCTGCAGCCTTGCTTCCATCCTTCCTTCAAAGCCTTGAAGCAAACATATAGTCTCTTGAATAGCTCTTTGCCAGGCTTTGATTGACTGTCAACCACCAGGAAACATGTGGAATCTGGATTTGACCTATTTACTTCATCAACATAATCATGGAGCCTTGACCACTCCTCCTTGTAGTCACCCATATGCTTGCTTAAAATCTGCACCTTAGCTCTCCTACAAATTGTCTTGCCCACATAAAGCTTCAGTTCCTTCCTACAGTGTGCTTGAATCTCCCATATTTTGAGGGAAGGCTGGGACACTATCCTACTTTCAAGGAGCTTGGCTAAGAACTTGGAGGTACATAACTTGTTCTTGTTGTATCTCCTGCAGTTGTGATTAGGTGTATAGGTCTTAACTTGGAAATTTTGAGTCCCAGAATGATAACTAGCATGGATTCTCCATGGACACCCCTCATGAGTACACTTGGCTGTAACCCTGCGTGCCTCATTAGGCCTCAACTTCAACCTAACACCCTTAACAATTGCATATTTTGCAAGTGCATCCCTAAACTGTTGGACACTCTCAAACACCATATCCAACTCCTAGCTGGGGCACTCACACTCAGGATTATACATAACATGCCTGCTCTTCTTCCTTCTCAGCTCCTTCTGTGTTGAATCATCATCCTCACTCGAGTCACTTTCAATACTATAGTCAGATTCACTGGCATAGTAGGGTTCATTGCCTCCCAACACTCCATTGTAGTCTTTGTTTGCACTCCAATTCTCATAGCCCTCATCAGGACCTACCCCACCTAAGTTAACTTCAACATTCACCAAATTCTCCCTATGTTCTACCCTTCTAGCCCTTGTTTCCCTAGCTCTGTTTCTAATTTCCCTTAACTCTTCATCAATGTCAGAGTCATCACTTACCTCCACCCCTCTACTGATGGTATCATCAGTACTACTACTACTACCATCCTCACCTCTATCATCATCATCAAAAACACTATCATCATCACCTCTATCATCATCATCAAAACCACTGTCATCATCATCAGAAGCACTATCATCATCAGAGCCACTATCATCCTCACCTCTGTCATCATCATCAGAACCACAATCATCATCACCTCTATCATCATACCCTGGTGGATCTGGTTGTGCAACCTCTTCTACCTCTTCTACATCAGTTGGCTTATCTGGCACAAGCTCAAGCATCAATGTAGACTGGATATTCACACTGGCATTCTCAACTGGTTGTTGTCCATCATCTATGATGGGTATTGCATCCTCTATAACTCGTCCCATATTTTGAGGAATTGGCTCTGGCTCTGAATTTGAAAACTGTGGTTGCATGATAGTGTGATTTATGTAAAAATCCACTTTATCACCATTCTTGAGATTTTTAGCAAGATTTGTTAGTGACCAATCATCCATTGGCACAAATGCAGAATCATTCTTAGCTTTGTAGAATATTCCATCATATTCCATATAGCCTAAATCTTTGACATAAGATGCTAATTCTGGGATACTCAGAAAATCTGTATCAATCTTGGTATAGGCTACTGCAATTTCATCCATGTAGGCTGGAATTGGTGTGTACACAAACTTCCCTCCATGATGCCACACAATTTCAATCAACTTCTCCATTCCTAAGCATGTACAACAAAAGCAACAGACATGAATCAATCTGAACAAAATCATTCAAGACATTCAAGCAACAGACATGAATGAAACTGAAAAAAATCATTCAACAACATCAAGAGACTTTGTTGCTGAAAATACCCTAATTTCGAAATTTTTAGAATTTTTGAAAACCCTAAACGCTTGCCACAAAATCGACTTCGAGTAAGCAAGATTTCTACTGAGCAAACCCTAAACCATCGAAATCTAGAACCCTAAACCCCCAAACTCCAAAATCTCACCCAAACATGACATTCGCTATTTCAACAGAAAAACCCCCAATTTTGCTCATTCAAGCATGAAACTAACCTTGATCTCGATGTCTACTAGATTCGAGTTACTTCCCTTCGTCAATTTTGCGATTTGCGTGGCATTAGGGTTCCTTGCTTCAACTGGTTCTTCTTCCCTCAGAGCTTCGAATTTTTTTGTGAGAGACGACCCTTCGTGAAAGTGAGAAATGCCTCGTTTTTGCCCGCCAAGTAATATATGTGTCCATGTGATTACGTGGCTATTTTTTTAATGTGTTATGCTTATATGGCATTACGTGGATTTAATTTGGTTAATTATTTCCACGTAATAGGCGCGTGCATTTTACACCATCCCGTAATAAAGAGCCAGGTGTTCAATAGGTAGACTTTAGCAAGTTTGAGTGTTCAATGTTAACGTTTCAAAGGTCAGGTGTCCAAGTGACCAAATTGCACAAGTTCAGGTGTCTACATATGTTTTCGGCCAAAAAACATGTCAGCCCTTTTAATTTGTCAAGTAGATAATCGGAAGATGTTGTGTATATATGCAGTTGATAAATATTTTTTTTGTCATTGCCACCCTAGTTCAGCGAAGAGCTTTTGCTCCATCAAACGCCTACGTCTGGAGTTCGAGTCTCGAGAGAGCCCCTTTATTTTTTGGTGGGATCTACTCTCCAAACAAGTTCATTTCTCCTCCGCTGAGGATCGAACACTCGAGCTCAACGAAAGAAAGCGTAGCCCCTCCCACTACGCTACATGCTTGTTGGTGCAGTTGATAAATATTGATTTGATCAATTGAATTAGAATGTTTGGTAGTCTAGTGTACGTGACTGACGGGGTGGGATATGAAAAACTATGTTTCAATCACCACTAGTTTCTCGGATTTACCAAAAATCATACTCTATTTTTTTTAGCAGCTTCGCCGTCGTATATACTCAACTAAAGAACGGGTGTTGCTTTATCCACATCAACAAATGCTTTTTTTGCCCCCAACATCTGACAACATGTCAGAGCAGAATTGGTGTTGGAGGCCGATTCTCTATAGAACCAGTTTTTAAGACCGATTTTCCACCACACAAAAAATTTGCAGCCAATCCGAGGGAGAAAAAACGCGTGGCAAAGTTATTAAAATCGGGATTCTAGGATTGGATCACGGAAGGTCTCATGGATCGGATCGTAAAATCGGAGCGTAGGATCGTAAGATCCTATCATATCAATAAAACTAATATAATATAGACATGATACAAAAAATATAGGCTCTAAAATGAAAAAAAAATTATTAATTTTAATGATCATAATTGACATTCCAAACTTATATATACACAAGAAGCTCATTTTTTTTAAAATATATACTTTCATAAGCATTCCAAAGAAGTCAAGAGTATTTTGTAAAGTCGAGGAAAGATTACGGGTCTTAATTAGGAAAAGAATGTTGTAAATTCAAATAATTGGGAGTCAAAAGAAGGAAATTGGGAGGTAAATAAGGTTAAAAGAGACAAATTAAGCACTTAAGCAATGTAATTTTACTAATAATTGAATCAATTGGTGCTAAAATACATTTTATAAGCTCAAAGTAAAAAACAGGTTAGGATCTTACGATTTTACACAGGATCTCACGAGATCTTATACGATCCTATACGATTCTATACGATCCTAATACGATTCTACACGATTCTATTCCGATTTTAACACATTTCGATTTTAATGCACGATTTTAATAACAATAGTGGCAATCCGAAATAGTAAATTTCGGGATAGTAAATTTTTTTTGCCTATAGAAACTCATTCATGTTTCATGTTATTAACTTGCATCATCTCTCCTTTCCTTTCTTCTTCTAATTTTCTCAACATGTCTTTGTTCTATTTCACTATTTTCAATAATATTCAACAACCCGAAGAATTCCAAAATGAAGTCCCAAATCCGGATCGGAATAATGCTCCAATGAATTTCTCAAATTTGTTGGAGATTACTCCTTTTCAAAATCCAAACGAGCAATATTATCTTCCACCACCCGAGCTTCCTCAAAATGAAATCCCAAATCCGGGTTGGAATGATGCTTATTTATCAAATTTGTTGGAGAGTAATCTTTTTGAAAATCCAAACTTCTATCTATCACCGGAGCTTCCTCATCAATCGAAGCGATGTTACCCTTTTTATCCGTCGGAGCAAGATCACACGACTTATCCATTGGACCAAGGTGTTTCTTGTATTCCTCCGGATCAAGCATACCCTCATTATGCATCTACGGAAGATGTATGTACATAAATGTTCTTAATATTATTTAAATTAATGTACTTAAAATTAGTATTAGCGAGTTAACATAGTTCACATGTTATATTGTCATTTTTCATAATTATCTATTATTGGTCGTCAGTATTAGTTTATAGATTTATTGTAGAATTTAATTTATTATTATACTCTTAAAATTAATATTAGTTAATTATGTTAGTTAAAATAGTTGACTTGATATATTGTCATAGTTCATAATATTAGTAAAATGTACTTTAGATTAATATTAGTGAGTTGTTACTATAATAAGTTTTATACTTGTTTTTTTATATTCTCCCAATGTTCATTGATATTAGTTTATAGATACATTTATTCTTTAATTTACGAAAATGTGTTTAATATGTATTAAATGTCATAGGATAAGGTTGATTACACTTGATACTTCGTGTGTGATGAAGAGTGGTATAATCGTGAATCTATGTTGGAATGGGCTCGTACGGTCGGAAAGTTATTGAAGATGGTCTTGACCATAAAAAGTTCATGGCCCAAAAAGGTTATATTAGCTTGTGAGAATGCCGGAGTTACAAGGAAAAAAGAAGTTGATTCCAGGAAAACCTAGAAAGAGAGATCCAAAATATGTGTCAAAGAATTTCAATTGCATATTTGAGTTGCACGGGCTCCTTCAACCAAATGAAACGTGGTAGTTGACGGTCAAATGTGCAAAGCACAATCACGATGTTGGCACGACCTTATTGGGCCATGCATATGCTGGAAGAATGATGGGTGAGATGAAGGAGAATGTAAGAACTCTACATTGGCATACGTTCTTCTCAAGAAGATATGGGCGGTAATACAAGAAAAGTACACAGGTTATACGGTCACTCGAAAACAAATATACAACTACCGGTCTAGAATTTAGAGTCAAGAGATTGGGGAGAAGATGGTAACTCAAACGACATTAAGTTTCTTGCATGAAAAGGGTTATTTTGTGGCACATAGAAGGGTAGACGGAACTAACGAGATACAAGATTTGTTCTTTGCTCATCCACTTTCGAGGCATTTGGTGAAAATGTTTCCATATGTCATCATCATGGACACCACGTACAAGACGAATGTGTAAGATTTTGCTAATAATCTCATTTCTTTATTTTATCTTTGATTGTGTATATATTGATTCTAATTACCATGTATATATCTTATTCTAATTACCATATGTCATCATCGAGGCATTTGATTGTGTATATCTTATAGTTACAAATGCCTCTATTTGAGTTGGTGGGCTTCACTTGCACTGGTCATACCTTCAACATTGGATTTGCATTGATGGCGCGAGAGAACACCACCCAATATGCATGGGTATTGAACGAACTGAGCCACCTTTGTGTCGTTGCGGTAAGAGGCCAAAAGTTATTGTGACTGACCGTGAGCTAGCTTTGATTTAAAGCCTTGAAGACATTTTCCAATCGCCCATTATTTGTTGGGTTGGGTGCACATCAAGAGCAATTGCAAAGCAAATGTTCTAAGCCTTTAAATTGACGATGCAACTGCTACAACTTTTGCTAGGCAATGTATCAGCGTGTTTTATTTAAGGTCAATGGATACATACAATGAGTGGCTTGCAAGGCTAAGGGATTCATGGGTTAATGGTCTATATAATTATCTCCGAGAAGTTTGGCTTGAGCCTTATACAGAATGCATTGTCAAAGTATGGACGGATCATCGTCTTCACTTCTTCACAACGTCTACAAATAGGTAATCCCAAATTCATTATGGTATTTTCGGAGTATGAATATATTACCTATCTAGTTTGGCATGAACTTAATAATAAATATTTATCATATCTTTAGGTTTGAGTCTGCACACTCAGTGTTGAAAAATTGGTTGGGAACATCAGTGGGTGGGTTCCCCTATGTCGTAAGTAGGATCCATGGAATGATCGAAGACCAAGTATTTCACATTCGAGGTTTTTCGGAGAAGGATCGAAACACATGCTTGACTATTGTCCTCAAAGAGAAGGCGTTGCAAATCTTGTTTTCATTGTTGCTCAACAGTGTCAAAGAAATGCATGAATATATTTCTAGATCACGTGGAGCTCATATACGATCCAGAGAAAAACTATGATTCTACAATGTGCAACGACGAATTTTGGAGAACCAGTCGAGGACTTCCTTTTCCTCATGTGAGTTTTCTATAAAGAACTTGACTCCCATTCCATCAGAGTCAATTCATGATTTTGGAGGACAGTGACATGGGAGGGCGTTCAGGTAATTCCTCCACCATCGTTTGAACTGAGTTATGAACAAGCTGAGCTTTATCAATACATTATGGGAGACTTGAACAGTGACTTGTTGAACGAAGATCAAGTGCACCATATTATCACAGTGTATGTCGATCAAAAAAGGCCAGGTGAGTCGACATTGAAGGAGTCGCCCCATTAGAAGTATAGGGTTAAACCACAAATTCCTACAAACGTGCAACCAAGGGACACGATCTGGTTAGAGCATGCCCAAGAAAATGCGAGTACCACTAAGAAGCCGAAACCTAAGAAGACCCAAGCGAATGAGAAGGGGAAGGGAAAGGGAAGAACAAGGAACCGGTACAGAATAGTGAAAAGCTCGAAGTTATGGGTGTGGATTTCAGGGTGGGGAATGTGGATGCATTCATAGAATATTAAATCACATTAACTAGACCAATCATTGCGGATGGTCATTGTGGATTTCGACCATTAGCTGAGTTGGTGTGGAACACCAAAAAACATTGGAAAAAAGCCAAGCTTGCCATTATGGAGGAATTTAGTGAAAACATAGATCTTTATGCAAGGGTGAATAGAGTTAGACACGAGGATGTTCATGAGATGATCTCCACTCTTAACTACATGGTGTCCCCTTGTCCTCATGATTTTTGGATGCACGTGCCATTGCATGCCTTGACATTCGCTACGAGATTCTAGTTCGCAATTGTGGTTTTATGTAGTAGAGGTCCGCACACTTGTCTTCCTTTGACTACACGAATGGGTGTCAACCCTCCTATGGATAAAGTATTTGGAATTGCACTAGTGGGCAATTCAAATCATTTTGTGCTGGTACATATTTTCATCTTTTTACTTCTGCCTAATTAAATGATTTAATTATATTAATTTCGCCCAATTTTGATTTTCCAATATTAGGTGTGTTTGAAGCCAAATTCATCGATGCCACCTCCAACATGGATGTGGAAATAGGGCCATGATGCTAGTGTTGATGGATAGGACTTTTACTTTAGCGAGAGGATGGCTTTATTGGCTCAATATCGTTTGAACTATGGACTCGACCCCACTACTCAAATGTAGTAGATTATGCTAGTGTTGATGGAAATGAGTAAGATATTTTCATGTTGTAAATCTACTCATTTTCCACGTTGTTATATCTTATTTTCTAGTCAATGCGAATCTTGGATGCTTTTAGCTTGTTTATTTTCAATTTTAGAGGTAATACATGTCTTGGATTTTTAATTTTTATTTTGCAAATAATTGACATTTTATAATTTGCAAATAAAAAATGGGCACATTGATATTTGTATATTTTTAAAGGTAATAAAATTTTATAACCTTTAAAAATAACACTTTTATTCAATTTACAAATAATTTTTTATTATACCTTTAAATTTTAAAAAAAAGGGCGGATTGCCATGTCGGCAATCCGCGTGATATACTGATAGGGATTGCCATGTTGGCAATCAGTGTGCCATGTTGGCAATAGTGTGAGACGGGGGAATCGGCTTTCAAAGTCGATTCCCTGTCGTTGATGCCGATGGCGCGATCTGGGTCGTCCTTTTATACAAAAACGGATTTGGCACGTCGATTTTGTCTAGCAACGGATCGGTTTTGGGGATCGATTCATCTATATAATGGCTCCCAAGCCCTATCACACACAAAATCTCTCAACCTTAAAAATCTTAATATTTCGGTAGAAATGGCTCCCGAAAAGAAAAGTATGTTTCAAAAATTCGGTTCGAATATAATGGTAAATATATTTATAATTTAGTTCTCTTCAATTTTTTATAGAAATTATTGTTTTTTTCTTATAAATTTTATATTTAATTTTTGTTAGGATTCCATAACGCCGAAACAATATCAAAGACGATTTGGAGATTCTTGATCTATTTCGAGAAGGCACATTAGTATTGAGGATCGTAATGCCCAACCAATGATGAGGATGACGACGATGTACTTGCCCCACCAATTCCATCGGAGGTC
Source organism: Fallopia convolvulus (assembly GCA_964016875.1). Lineage (NCBI taxonomy): Eukaryota > Viridiplantae > Streptophyta > Magnoliopsida > Caryophyllales > Polygonaceae > Fallopia > Fallopia convolvulus. Next base: position 38,938,664 of record OZ024724.1, on the reverse strand, counting down.
AGAAAGGGAAATTATTGTACCGATTTTACATCCTCGTCTACTCATTAGACGTGATGAGGGTCCTTCTAGACAAGTGATCGAAGATGACGACGATGATGACGAGGAGGATGACGATGATGATGGGGATGATGATCCAAATGATGATGAGGACAAGGATTACGACGGTGATGATGGCAGCGGCGATGGTGGCGGTGGCGGCGGCGTCGGGGCCGACGACGATGACGATGATGAAGGTGGGCCAATCATAAAAGACTTACTCGTTGACTACGACGCCCATTATGCAAAATTCATTTGGAATAATCCAAATGTAAGAATTCAATTATTTATATGGTTAGAATATAATATTTATATAATTTAGAATTGTTTTATTTGTTAGGATATCATATCCATATATGTTAGATTGTTTAATAAAATTATTTATATGGTTAGATTTAAATATTTATATATTTTAGATTATTATTTTATTTGTTAGAATATCATGTCCATATATGTTAGATTGTTTAATTAAATTATTTATATGGTTAGAATATAATATTTATATATTTTAGAATTATTTTATTTGTTAGAGTATAATATCCATATATGTTAGGTTGTTTAATTAAATTATTTTATTTGTTAGAATATAATATCCATATATTTTAGCATGTGAAAGACACCGAAATTCTTACCCATAGCAAGAGTCTAGAATTATTGACGACATTACTAAGGAGTAACATGAGCACTGCGTGGTAGAACCTCATATTAGAGTCGGGAATGATGCATTTATTCGAAATCCCATGGACTGGTGCAGACCACACCTTCATTAATGCATTTTTGGAGAGATGGTATCCAGAAACCAACAGTTTCCACTTCCCTTGAGGTGAAATGACAATCACCCTCCATGATGTCAAATTCATTTTAGGTATCTCCATTGAAGGTAATGGAAATCTCCCTCATTTTGATAAGATTACCGATGTGGATTATTTCACTGTATTGTACGAGCAAGATTGGTTGGATTTCAAGGAAAAGCAAATAGAGAAGGGAGGGATAAATACAAGTACAATGCTATATTGGATATTCAATGCCAACTTCAATGCAGTACAACCCCAAAACATCTCTGCCACAATTTTGGGGCTTTTGATAGCCTTTGGTCTCCTGACAGACAAGACAACCACAAGAGTCAACTACCATTTGGTTGCTATGGCCCTCGAATGGAATCAAATGATGAGTTATGCATGGGATGTGTTAACTCTTGCACAATTGTACAACCAAATGGGGAAGGCAACTCGAGCCGAAACAATGGGTGTGGTTGGTTGTCTCGTTCTACTATATGTAAGAATACAATACCCAACGATTAATTCTTTTTCATAATCACTTATGGCATAATAATATTTATTTTGTATTTTAGAACTGGATATGGTGGTATTTTCCGGAGTTTAGAGGCCAAATGAATGCAGATGTAATTCGTCAAAAAAATCATATATTTGCTTCAAGGGTCCAAGGAGTGCTCTGAGGTGCAGATCGAAGATTGCCGATTGATGAAAAGAGTAGATTGCAACATTTTCTCAAAGTGTTGGATCGGTACACAGTTGACCGGGTATTAGCAACTTCTTATGAAATTTTTTAGTTTATTTATTCACTTTTTTGTATTATTTACCGTTCACAATTTTATTTATAGGTTGTTTGGATGCCATTTCATGTATCGCTTGATTTCCATCAAGCATATCGTTCCTCATTATATCATGGAGTGATCCAATATCACATGGTCCAAGAAGCGTACATGCCTGGGAGGTGCACCCGACATAATATGTATTTGTACAGTACATTCCTCGGGAATCCCATTCCACCAAAGACTGCTAGGAGGGGGCCAAAGCCTAAAAAATACAATATTGAATATAGTAATGTTTATTGCAAGTGGGCGGTTCGTGACGAACACATAGAAAGTTCTATTTTGGACTTGCCCCGTGCTACCCATGGATGGGATGTGGCTCCCGGATATATGGGATGGTTCGAGCCACGCTCTCACACGAAGGTGCTTAGAGCGTCTCCTAGATACCGATTCAATCAATACCAAAGACCCCCGATGCCTCAAGTAGGCAATAACATCATTGCGGTACGTAATTAAATTTTGTAATTTCCTTATAACCTAAATGATTTGCTATATTTATTTCATTGTACATTATTTATTATCTAATCTTATAAATCTTATATGGTTTAATTAATATACATGTCAACAACTACGTGAAATGTTACATAACGGATAATATGCATGTATTGGACCGATACCCCGAGTTGAGGCCAATGTGGACACACATTTATGATGCTTTAATGCAAACTCCTATTTCACCTCCTCCTCAACTGCCCCCTCCTAAGCAAGTTCCCCCACTATGGCAGCCTTCTCCCGAGCCTCACCGTCACAGTAGTTATCATAGTCGTTTCTATCCACTCTACGAAGGCTCTAGTCAAGATCCCCAACCTCACAGTCAAAGCATGCAATTTGGTGGTTATCCACACGGATATTCGACTCAAAACCGTAGTTTTTAGTTTTTATTTCAATGTGCGCTTTTAGTTTTTATTTCGATGTATTTTCGTAATCAATCAATTTATTTCAATGTATTTCCGTATTCGATTTATTTCAATGTACGCTTTTAGTTTTTATTTCGATTTATTTTCGTAATCAATCAACTTGTCTTGACTTTATTTGTTTAATCATTATATAACATTTTTAGTTTTCATCCATATTAAATTACATATTAACTATACAAAATATTATTAAAGTAAATTAAATTATTCACTTAATTTCATTTTCACATATAAGAAATATTATTAAAATAAATTAATTTAAACATATATGAAATATTATTAAAATAAATTAATTGAATTAATTACATTTGTTGGTGATGACTGATGATGGGATAGAACCGGCTTTCAAAGTCGATTCTCCCCTGACACATGTTAAATCTTGGGGCGAAAAAGCCTTTGTGGCTGTGGGTTTAGCCAAGGCGTCAACAACACAACAAAATTGCAATAATTTTTTTTTTGTGATAGGGAAAAAATTAGGGGAAGCGACGTGTTTAATCCGATTTGATGTGTTTAATCCGATTTTTCCTTTGAATTCCTTAAAGACCCGGTTCGCCTTTTGGCATTATAGAACCCAATCCACTCTTTGCCCTTATGGGTAACCTGGCTAGCTTGCTTAAATACTCATTTTGTAATGATCAGCCGCAATCAATGAAACAATCCCTTTTTTCCCTCAAAACTCTCAATTCTCAATTTTGATCAATCATGCAATTCATTCTCGGTTGGTGTTCTATCTCACACTAGCCCTAGCGTATTGTGGTTGGATTTTTTAGCTTAAGGTTCCTAATCCGACTTTTTCTATCCTTGTAGAATCAAACTATAACATTGGTATCAAAGCTTTGATCCTCTCGCTTGTAAACGACGCCTTCAAATAACGAGCTTAACAAGAAGATCAAAGATAGGCAATCCGAGTTACAAGCAGCTCAACTCAAGGCGCGCGAGGAACGAGATGAGCTTCGACAGTCACCCAAAGGCTGATAAAAATGGGACTAAGAGCTCATAGATATCAAAGTTGTACTCATGTCGCTGGTTCAACACATATGACCACCGCCAACGCCAGACCCGATGATGTCGTCTCATTCTATCTCATTCTACGTCGATGCTTCACAGTGAATTCCTCTTCACTAAGCTAGGTAACCACTCCTCTAACCTAATCATTCCAGTTAGTAAATCAGCTAGAGGCTTTGTTTTTCATGACGGTCTTTCATCGAGGTTAACTAAGGTTGATTTTTCGAAGTTTGATGGTAGTTGCTTGGGTCTTTGGTTGTATAAGTGTGAGAAATTTTTTGCATTGGATAATACAATCCTCGATAATCATATTAGGCTGGCATCATTTGGATGGTCGTGCCCTATAGTGGTATCACAATTACATGAGGGAAAGGTTGCATGTTTTCCCACCATGGTCGGAGTATGTCGTTGATATATCTTCCCGATTTTGTGAGCTTATTGAAGATCCACTAGCTAAATTAGTTAACATGAGATACATTGGTGATGTTGATTTCTATCTTGATGCGTTTGAGTCCGCATTAACCAAGTTTTCCATGCCACCTTCCCAAGCCCTAAGCACTTTTTTAGCCAATCTAAGCCCTCAAATGTAGTTGCACGTGCGACAATTCGCCCCAACCAGTATACATTAGGCTGCTAAGCTGGTTAAGCTAAAAGAATCTGTCAAGAAGTATTCCTACTCCAAGCCTAGCTGCCAAATTTTTTTAAAGAAGAACTAAGATATTAGAGATTAAAATCTCAATCTCTCATGGGTAGTTACAAATTTTGTTAATGGAATTAATAACAATTTGATTATCTCCTTTGATACAGATCTTTTTATGACCTAATGCATGTGCTTCAATTAATTATTGTCTCAGTGCTAGTGTCTCAACTTGAAAAATTGAGTTGCGACCACACTTCCCTCTGCCTATGGAAAAGGAGAGGCCATTCTAGTCATGGATAGAAAACCCAAAGGGGGATTCTCAAGTGGGCAGCTTTGGTCCATCAAAATTCATTTTGATGAACCATGGTGAAGCTTTTTCCCATTTTATTTTATTTCTCTTTTTGTGCGGTGTAGTGTGTGATGTACCGGTTTCTCCCTATTGTCTTCATCAACTTCTTGTTTTGCGTTTCTCCAGTTTCTTATTTGTTGTCCAATGTACACCAGATCTTTGATGAGTTCGTCTAGGTTCTAGTGAAAATTGATCTTATTGCTTTGATGCCATAGAGACCACGAGTTAGGGTAAATTCATGGCTACCTATTTTTGTGTGTATTTCTTCTAAGATTTCTCCCATTGGTCTATTGTTGAGGTTGAGTTCATTTATAGTTATTCTCATGTCTCAATTAATTTTTCCAATAGTTTGAAGTAAGTGAGGGCATTTGAAACAGAGGTGGATCGAGTCCTCATAGGTGTGTCCACAAAAAGAGCATCTAGTCGTGATTGCAATCCTTTGTCCGAATTCTTTTTTAGGTAGTCTCCAAAGGAAATCTTAACGTTAGGATAAGTATCAAGCTTCCAAATGAAAATAAAAGGGATGCCAATTAGTTTATGTATGTCTTTTATAAGCTCAATTGTAGAGGCAGTCGAAGCCAATTGTTCCTACTTGTTTGCCAATAGATTTTGTCTATAATTTTTGAATGTGGCAATCGTATGTCTACTATTATTTCTACTATTTTTGTTAGTACTAGTGCTTTTAACTTTGTTATCTTCCAATTGTTGTGCTCATCAATATAATCTAACACCAACCACTCAAAATTAGAGTTGGCCGACATTTGTATGATGTTTGATAGAGTTTGTGTAAACCCCATCGGTAGACCTGTGAAAACTTGACTCAGTCCGAAAAATCGACCGACCGGTCTGAAGTTTTTTAGGTTGAAACTTAATCCGGAAACCAATGGGTCAAGAGCAACCCATACCTAGTCAACTCAAAATAAACTTTGTTAGGTCATCAACCCGTTGGGTTGACCTGACTAACCCGATATTATATTATATCAATTAAAATTAAATATTTTATTATTAAAATTATATAAAATTATTATTATTTTATTATTAAATACTATTTTAATACAGTTTAATATTAATTATTTTAAGAAACATAAAATAAAGGTTAACAAAATTGATGATCGTGAACCGTTGGATCAACTCGAACCTGTACCAAACCCGTAACAAACTAACCCCCATCAAACCCTAATTTTGCGAGCCGACGACTTGAGACCCGTTTTAGCCCGAACCAGATTGTTCCAAACCTAAACCTGACCTGCCCGACCCATTTGGTAAGTCTATCCATCGTTCTTTCAAGAAATTGACAGAAAGCCCATCCTCAATTTACCAAATTAATCTTGTTTGAATTGTATTCCTTAGTTCCATTGGTTTGGTCCATTTCCAAGAGGTGTTTTGTTTTTTCTCATAAGTAAATATATTTCTATTTTTTAATACATTGGTTGGTTCTGCCAATATCTTCCATAATAGTTTCATTTACAAGGCTTACTTCAATGCCCTTGTCTTTTAAATCCCAAGCGCCCCCCCCCCCCCCCTTCCTTTAGTGGTTTTGATATGTGATCCCATCCGATAGAGGTTTATAGTGAATGTTTTTCTCGACTCTTAAATAGAGAGCATTGTCTCGACTCTCGAATAGAGGGCGATATCATGAATATCGATAGATGGTGTTGTCCTGACTCTCAAATAGAGTGCTTTGTCCCAACTATTGAATAGAGGGCATTGCTCCAACTCTCGATAGAGAGCAGCGTCCCGACCCTTGAATAGAGGGCATTGTCCCAACTCTCGAATAGAAGGCACTATCCTGACTCTCGATAGAGGGCGTTGTCCTAACTCTTAATTAAAAAGACGAGGTCCTAACTCTTTAAAGAAGAACGCGCATGCAGCCTGAGCAAGGCTCGGGGTTGACGCCAACCCAAGATTAAAAGAACGAGGTCATAACTCTCTAAAGAACTGCGCTCAATCCGAGTGAGAATAAGAGTTGACGCCAACCCTTGATTAAAATGACGAGGTCCTAACTCTCTAAAGAAGTGCTCGTAACCCGAGTGAGGCTCGGGATTGACGCCAACTCTCAATCAAAAGGACAAGGTCCTAACTCTCAAGATAATGGGTGTAGATTCAACTCTCGAATAAAGGGCGTAGACCAAATTCTCGAATAAAGCGCGAAGTTTCGTGTCGCCTACATCTGGTATGAACTCTCTTCACGATGTGCGCGCACTTTACCTACTCCCATGTTAGAATCGCGGTGCATATTATGATCGAGTAATAGAAAAAATTGATACGAGATTGGTGCACCCGTTTATTGCCTCATCGCCCTCTTGAAATGAGGGCCCCAAGTCAAGGGATTACGATGGTGCGCGAAATAATAAAAAACAAAATAGTAATTTAAGAAGGAAAAAAGATACAAAATTATATTACGAATTCAAACTCAAATTCTAACTATTAATTCCAAAATATTATGAAGCGGATGGACTATGAAGCGGATGAGCAATCTCGAAAGTTGTCGGAGCCACGTCTGCCAAGCAACCGTGTACCATCCTAAAACACCAACTCGTCGAAACACCACCTCGTCAGAGACCTACCTAGCTCCTCTTCCGGCACCCTCTAGCCAGAGCGTCGGGCGCTGCACCTTGAGCGCCACCCGTCGGAACGCCGTTTGCACCTAGCACCACCCGGTGAGCCACCCGTCGCTGGAACTGTACAGCATGCCGATGGTGCTGCCTCGTCCTTAGGTGGTGGTGGGGCCGCGATTCATGTGGAGGAGGGGAGGAACAAGCCATTGGTCGGAGGAGAGGGAGATCGGGCGGAGGAGAGGGAGATCGGGAGGTATCTGGTATTTTTTCGCGAATTCAGAGATCGCGTCAATGGCGGCAAGGGAAGAAGAAAGGAGGAAAAAAAGGAGGCGGCTCGCCTTTACCCTAGCACTACGGCGCAAGCCCTACCTTCGCGTGTGGCCTGCCTTCGTGTCGGCATTTTGGGCTTTTACATATTTGGGCTGTCTTTGTATTGGGCTTACACGTGTTAGGCTTCGTGTAAATTTCCACGATTAATTTAATTCTCCTTTTACCCATCGCGAAAGATATATGTGCGATAAGTTTAATTTACCGCGATTTCTGCCTTCGCGTAAACCATGTGCACTTAAAAAGATGAATGCATATATGCGTCACGTTAATAAGAAATGATTTATTTGTTCGTGAAATACATAAAATATGATTAGACCGATCGATATTAAAGAGTTCTTTACTATATTGAATTTTCAAAAAGAGAATATAGAAGCTTACAATTTAGGTATGCCCTCCCTCGTCAAATCAAATATTTAAAAATTAAGAACTAGAATGCATGTGTCGCATTTGGATACGAGTTTTAAAGACTATGATATTTTTATATACTCATTATCATAAATATATAATATATTGCCTATCAAGAAGTCAAATCATAACTATATACTAAAGCGGAGGTTAAAAAAATTATTAATAGACACATGTCGTTTTTAGATTAGACCACACCATCCTTTTTTTTAATTAATCTTTTATTTTTGGATATGATAAATTCTTATCCATCCTTTTTTTTAAACTAATCTTTTATTTTTGGATATGATAAATTCTTATCCATGTTTTTAGAATATAGGATAGAAAATCTCATTATTAAATAATCTTTTATTTTTGGATATGATAGATAGGAAAATCATGACGATATTTTTTTTATGCTATCATACAAATTCTAGAAAAAACACTTTTGCATATATCAATTTTTAAATAATTATTCTTAGAAATGATAGTGTTTTCGTAGATAAGATACACATAACTTTTTTTTTAAATATCATTGTCAATATGGATTTAAAATTTTTAACAAATATAATATTGTAATTTTACAAGTTTCTTAAAAATATCCTTGCCTATATCAATTTTTAATAATTATTTTTAGAAATGATAGTTTTTTTAGATAAGATCTGTATAATTTTATTTAAATATCCTTGCCAATATCAATTTAATTAAAACTTAACAAATACAAATAAATAATAAAATAATTTTATAAAATCCCGTACTAGGCATGAAAACTAAGACTAGTTAGCTATTAAATTAAAGTTGATACAAAGAGAAATGAGTTTGGGCTATATTCAATTCAAGCTACGCATGACATGTATATCACTATACAGTAGTATGACATATAACCTATTTATTTAGGCTGTATTCAATTCAAGCTACGCATGACATATATAACGTTCGGTCCTTGAGACAAGTTAATGGTTAGATTTCGATAATTCATAACGTACGTACGTATTTGGTGATTTAAGTTGCATTCAAAGTTGTTGATGATTCCGGGCATCTATCTCCTTCAACGACTTTTCTGCTTACCCATTTAGTTGATATCTCGATTAAAGGCATCAAACCTTATCAGTGACTAGTGAGTAAAATGTTTACTATATATACTTTTCTTTCTAATTACTCCAATCTTATAGTCATGTATGGGTATTTGTCATACATGACACTTACAAATTCATATACGTTTATAAATTCAATAAACATAAACAAATCTCTCCTTCCAAACGGACGGACACAACTTTCTAAGTATATTAAAAGGTTTACAATGATATGGACCCGATGTGGATTCGTATCGGAAACCTTATTGGTCAAGAATTTGAGTCGTACTCAAGGTGGAAATGGCTCGATAAACGCGGTTAGTTGCCACGCAAAGGAGAACGAGGAATGAGTTTAGGGCAAAGAGATAATTTTATTAATTGATTTCATTAATTCATTTGATAACAATTTAAAGGGTATTTATAATAACCCAATATCTAGATAATAAGGAAACCTAATAGGCGAAATATTAAAAAGATATTCTTATTAAAATATAAAACCAAATCTCTAAATAAAAGGAAACAACCATATTCTAAAACTAATTAACCTAATATTATAGCGTATTAATTCTCCCCCGTTGACAATCGACTTTCCCTCAAATCGAAAATCCAGGAAAGATACAGAACTCGTATCAGGTGAGCATAATCCTCCGGGATCGAAAACCCGATTACCCAAATGTAACCTAGCGGTACGCATGGGAACACTTTCAGCATAAGCAAAGAACCTTCGAATACGCAGTTCTTCGAACACATGTTCTACAACAAAATATCCACAAACAACTAAGCAATGGGTCATGCTCACATGTTGCCGATGAAATTCATACGTTGGAAAAGTAGACGTCGGGGCCAAAATTTCCTTAAGACTCCGAAAAAGAAGTTTTCGGGCCCAAAATGGATGGAAATTGTCGGGCGGCAGCAAGCAAGAGACACGGGTACGGGTTGGTAACGACCTCCGTTGGTTCAGTACCTGGGTCGGTAACGACCTCCACTGGCTCGTTACCGAGGCCAAGATTGGTGGTCGTGGGCGCGGGATTGGTGGCCGCGTGCGCGGGCTCGCTTGCCGCGGGAGCGGGATCGATTGCCGCAGGCGCGAGATCGGTTGTCGCGGGCGATGGATCATTTACCACGGGAATTACGGCCGCTGGGGTAGGGTTCCACGGCGTCGCGTTCGCATCTTCGAGATGGAGTCCCAAGATAGAAAAAGGTTGATCTATCCGACGACGACGAACCTCATATTCCATATGAATATTACGGATCTTCAACTCCATATTTTGGGAAAGTTCTCGGACAATGCTTGGAACTACTGACATGGTGATGGTAGAATTCAAGAATGAAAGCACCAATTGGTCAAGGAGGAGGCGAGAATGGTCCGATGTGGAGTCACTCTCAATGAAAGCACCAGTTGATACGGACCCGATGTGGATTCGTATCGAAAACCTTGTTGGTCAAGGCTTTGAGTCGTACCCGAGGTGGGAATGGCTCGATAAACGCGGTTGGTTGCCACGGGAGGAGAACGAGGAATGAGTTTAGGGCAAAGGGATAATTTTATTAATTTTTTTTTGATGAAAACCCAACAACTTCATTAATTCAAAGCTAAATCATCTGAAAGAACATCATAAAATTCAAGTGGGAAATGGAAATTACAAAGCTGAACAAAAGGAGACGCCGGTAGCCACCGACTAAGCCAATGCGCAGCTCGGTTGGCGCTCCGACGCATAAACTCCCAAACACAAAGATCAAACTCATAACTAAAATTAACGATCCTTGCAATAATATCACCTAAAGTTGTTCTTGGAATGGAACCACTCTTGCATTTGTTGATCAATGTTTGGCAATCAGACTCCACCCGGACTCGATGAATATGAAGCTCACGAGCCAACTGAAGTCCCACAAAATTGCCTCCCCCTCAGCCAGTTCAATCTCAGTTCCACATTGAATTCGTCTAGCACCAGCAAACACCACATCACCCTCAGCATTTCTGCCCACCACTCCTATACCACAGTCAATACCCCGTACAGAAGCATCACAATTTATCGTCACCCACCCCACAACTGCTTTCACCCATTTATCAGCGCCAGAAGCAACAAAATTTTGATCAAGTTTCAGCTGCATTCTGCAAAACTCACCCATAACTCTCACACTTGAATCAAAAACAGACTCAGCATCAACCACCAACCCTACAAATATGTGTTTGTTTCGTGCTTTCCATATCTCCCAAAGTAGCATTGACCACAACTTCTGAGAGCTGCTATTGCACTCTACTTTAATCCGCTCCGCCCAGTCCAACAACGTACCAGCTCCTCTCCCTAATGCTGCAACTTCCAATTTTTTTTTTCGAAATAGCTCTAGGAAGTTTGTAGTCCCGTAAGCAGTGCATTGTTGTCTCTAGCACTCCAGACAAATCACACAGTAGGTCACCAGATATTTTCCTTCGAAACAGTAAAGATTTGCATGGAAGAATATCCTTGCATGCACACCAAAAAAATTCAAGAGCCTTAGGAATAATATCCATTTTCCACAGCCATTTCCACATCTTCTTCATGACACCACCATCAGAAGGCTCACCAACATCAGCTTTGGCATTCCTCCTCTCCATACATAAGTGATATGCACTTTTAACCGAATAGTTTCCATCTTTTGAGTAAAACGAAAAGGGTTGATCTTGGATTTCACTCGAAATGAGATGGATAGATAGAATCGCCTCTGCATCAACCTGTACAAACCACTTCCTAACTTCATCCTCCAACTAACTACCTCTAGCCCAATCTATGAGATCAATAACTCTCATATTTGGGTCACCCCCATTAAAGTTTCCTAGAGGTAAAAAAGAAGATGGTTTCGGAATCCATTTATCAGCCCAAACATTCAGCAGAGAACCATTTCCAACTTTCCAAACTAATCCATGCTTCAGCACAACTTTAGCATTAAACACATTTCTCCAAGTATAACTAGGTACATGCCCTACAGACGATTCCATGAAGGAACAGTTAGTGTAGTATCTGGCTTTTAGCAGTCTTGCAGTAAGAGAATCTGGCTCCGTTATAAGCCTACAACCCAGACGTGCCAGCATAGCAAGATTGAACTCCTCTAGTCGTCTAAATCCCAACCCACCACAAGACTTTGGTTGACACATACGGTCCCAACTCATCCAATGCGTCCCTTTCTTTTCCCCTTTTGATCCCCAAATAAAGTCACTCATTAGTTGTTGAATATCATAACACAATCCAGCAGGGAGTTGGAAACACGCCATAGCGTAGGTGGGAATTGATTGCAAAACAGATTTAACAAGAATCTCTTTCCCTGCCCTAGAAAGAGAGTTAGATTTCCACCCTTAATCTTCCTCCACACCTTTTCCTTCACTTGGTCGAAAATCACTTTTTTTTTTATCTTCCAACCATTGTAGGAAGCCCTAAATACTTCTCGTGTTTTTCCACCTCTTGAATATCAAGGATACCCTGAATCACACTCCTTAAACCCACACTCACATTATTGTTGAATGACAATTCCGACTTTGTGAAATTGACTTGTTGTCAAGAAACTGCTCCATATTCATGGAGGATCTTGACTATTTCATGTGCTTGTTGACAAGTAGCACCAACAAAGAGGATACAATCATCCGCAAAAAACAAGTGTGAAATTCTCGGGGCAATTCTTGCAATCCTTATACCCTGCAACCGGCCTTCAATCTGACTCTTTCTGATCAATGCCGAAAATCCTTCAGCACAAAGCAAGAATAAATAGGGCGACAACGGATCCCCCTGACGAAGTCCACGAGAAGGAAAGAACTCATGAGACGGAAAACCAACCAACAACAACGAAAAAGAGACACTGCGGACACATCTCATGACAAGCGTGACCCACTACGAAGCAAACCCAAAATTCAACATACAACTCTCCAAATAATTCCATTCCACCTTGTCATACGCCTTTTCCATATCCAGTTTGAGAGCCATGCAACCATTCTTCCTAGTCTTCTTTCTCTTCATAAAGTGGAATAATTCAAACGCCGCAAGGGCACCCCCATGAAGAATATTAAGAATAAAACTAGTCACTTCTACCCCTACAATATGCCAGTGTTTTTGAAAAAACAAAGCTGCCATACCATCTGGCCTGGCGACTTAGTGGGATGCATAGAGAAAAGAGCAGAAAATACCTCATCACCAGTGAATGAATGTGTGAGCTCAGAGTTATCCTCCACCGATAATAAAGGCGAGATTCCTTGAGGAGCCAGCAAAGAGTGTGTGTTCGAATCAGTTTTAAACATCCCTTCAAAATAATTCACTGCCACCCTCATCATATTACCCCTCAATCTCCATTCTAAACCATCATCATCCACTAACCTCCTTAATTTGTTCCGCTTTCTTCTTCCGTTCGCCTTATGATGCAAAAAACCGAATTTCTACCCCCCCCACCGCAGGTTATTCTCCTTAGCCCTTTGATACCATAAAATCTCTTCTTTTTCCATCAAATCGATCTCCTCCCTTTCCAACTGCCGACGCCTCCAAACTAGATTCCCGGAAAAGCCATATTCTTATTCAAGTTACGTAACTCTTCACGCACCTTTTGCAGGTTGAAAAGAATGTTACCAAACTCCCTCTTATTCCACATCACCAACTCCTCAAGACACTTCTCAACCTTCCCAACAACTCCCCGTTCATTATTTGAAGCACTAGGGTTCCTCCGAATATTATCAACAATCACCCGACACCCCTCATTTTGGATCCACATAGCTTCAAAGCGCCTCTGTCTTCTAGCTCTACACTCATCTTCGGCTTCCTCCTCTCTATGAAAATATTCCAAGGCAATCAGAACGTGATCGGAGCCTTGCCTTTCAAGATGTCTCACTCCCCCCGGAAAATCAATCAGCCACCTCTCATTTGCATAACCATAACCCAATCTTTCTTGCACAAAATCTTCTCCCACTCTCCCATTATCCCACGTGAATCTCCACCCTGAAAAGCTTAATTCCTCCAAACTACACTCCTGCAGCACATCCCTGAATCTAGACATGCCCTCCCAATCTACAGAATTACCACCTTCCTTATCCTCCAAATGCAAAACATGATTAAAATCCCCCAGACACACCCATCCCTCGTGGTCTTCCTCCGATAACTTCTTAAGCAGCTCCCAAGTAAAGTATTTCTCACATTTTTTCGACCACCCATATAAACCAGTGAGCCGCCATGCAGGTTCCTTATCCAAGCAAACATCCACATCAATATGGTGAGCCGTGTATGACCTAAGAGACACAGAAACTCCCTTTTGAGCCCACCCGATTTTCCAACACAATTGACCACAAAACAACCCTCAAAACCGAGTTTATTTCTAACCTCATCCATTCTCCGTCGATCACCTTTTGTTTCCATTAAAAAAATCACCCTCGGGGCCTCCCTTCTCACTAGATTAGTGAGTCTTCCAATTGTCTGGGCCGTCCCCAATCCCCGACAATTGTAGCTTATTATATTCATAATGCTCGGCAAGAGAGACTCTCCGTCTCTCCCGCCGATTTCAATTTCTTTTTTTCTGTTTCACCTTGTGTCTCTTTCAATTCCACCTCCATGGCTCCATATCAATTGTGTGACACTGGGATAATTTTATTAATTGATTTCATTGATTCTTTTGATAACAATTTAAAGGGTATTTACTATTTACAATAACCCAATATCTAGATAGTAAGGAAACCTAATCGCCGAAATATTAAAATGATATTCTTACTAAAAGATATAACCAAATCCCTAAATAAAACGAAACAACCATATTCTAAAACTAATTAACCTAATATTATAGCGTATTATACAACAATTTAAATATTTGTTACTAAGAATTTTTTGAGGGATATTAACATGTCATGGTTTTATATTAATTCTTCTCGATCTCTGCAACAAAACAGAGTTTTTTTTGGGTTCAAACTATAAAATTGAGTTTGTTCTTAATGAGTTTGTTTTTTCCTTACATTTATTACTCCATTATTCAGATTATAAAATGGGAGTTTGGTTCAAATGAAACAAGCTCTTATCCTGAAAAGAACTCTTATCCTGAAACGAATGCACTTTTTGCAGTTAATAGTGCACTTTTCCTACTTCAGAGTGCACTTTTTCGCATTTGCACTTTTCGTACTTTTTAGTGCACTTTTCATACTTTTTGTAGTGCACTTTTTCGTAGTGCACTTTTTGTATTTTTCAATGCACTTTTGTATGAAAAGTGCACTACTAACTAGGAAAAGTGTATTCGTTTCACGTTTTAGGATAAGAGTTTGTTACATTTGAACCAAACTCTATAAAATGGATATAGAATTTTTTAAATATTTTTAATGGAAATGAGATAAAATTATTGAAATTGATAAGTTGAGTGAATTTAGGTTATGACTATGAATTTATCTTAATAAAAATATCTTTGGAAATGTAGTCAAACAGGATAGTACTTAAAAATTTTCGTTTAAGGTTCAAGGGTAGTACTTAGTAATTAAACAGTTAAGATTCAAGGATAGTACTTAATAAAATACCTTTGAATTATACTTAGAAGTTTCATGGATAGTGCCCTCACAAAATTTTTTTTTATCAAAAATAGAAAGACACTAAAGAAATAAAAAAATTTGTAGACAACAGAAAAAATCGAAACTTAACAAAAAAAAATTGCCATAATAATGTGTAGGGTCTTGTCCCCTTAATCAAGTGCATGATAGTATAAAAAGATTAGGTAAGTGCACATGTAATCATATTGTTCAACATTAATACCATATCTTCAATATGCTAATTAATAATCGAAAGATAATCTACTTGATAATTAAGTTGAAAAATTGGATAATCAAATTAACCGATTGATTACTATTACTAGCAACTCATGGTTTCCACCAGCCAAGCCCGCTTGACACATCATGGTGATACCAGCATTACAAGATTTTAATTTTTGAGAAATTTCGGTTGGTGGCTTGAGTTTTTGGCTTTTTTGAGTGCTGCTTTGAAAAAAAAAATTATTTTGAATGGTAATTTCGAACTTTTGTAAAAGTCCGCCTACTGTCCTTACTCGTAAATTTCCGTTACTTTATAACTAAATTAGTAAGTTCTCTAATCAAAAAAATATATTTTTGTATTTAATTAAATTGAAGCACAATTTTAATTTAATAACAATGAAAATAAATCATATAAAAATTTTAAAATAAATTCTATATTATATGTATAATTCAAAAATTTTAAGATAAAACCAAAAATATTATAATATTTATATTAAAATAAATGTATTGCAATATTAACATTTTCCATGTAGATTTTATATAGTAAATTTGACAATTTTTGAAAATTTGTCAGAAATTATAACTTTAATGTAACTTGAGAGTATCATAATGAAAGTTCAATTAGGATTTTTAAAATTCAAAATTATTACATAAAACCTACATGAAAAATATGTAATATAATTGTTTTAATGTAAATATTGTAATATTTTTTAAAATTAAAAAATTTAAATTATATAACATATAATCTACTTGACAAATATATGTAAATTTTTTTATTTTAATACTTATATATGATTCATTTTCATTGTTATTAAATTAAAATTGTGCTTTAATTTAATTAAATACAAAAATATTTTTTTTCATTAGAAAACTTACTAACTTAGTTGTAAAGTAACGAAAATTTACAAGTAAGGGCGCTAGCCGGACTTTTGCAAAAGTTTGAGGGTACCACTCGGAATAAGATTTTTTTAAGGCACCACTCAGAAAAGCCAAAAACTCGATGGTACCAACCAGAATTTACCTTTATTTTTTATGCTAGTAGATACTTGGTGCAATCCAAAAAACTACAATCCAAAATAGGAAAAGTGCATTCGTTTTAGGATAAGAGTTTTGTTTCAGAATAAGTGTTTATTTTATTTGAACCAAACTTCTAATTTATAATCTGTGTCTTGTGAAAGTGTTTTTTAAATGAATATTAAGCACAAAGTTTTTTTAAAATAAAATTTATACCATTAGTTTAAATAAATTGCATGGCATTAGATATAAGATTAAAAAATAAATTAAAATTAAAATGATAAGTTTATAGTAATGACAATTTATATTATATAAGATTCGTAAATACAGTAATTTGTAGATTTTATTAGAAATATATATTAAATTGAATAAATGAGCTAACCTTGTTGGTTTAATGAGATAAACACAAACTTTAAAATTAAAATAAAGATAAACTTAATTTTTTCTTCCAATAAGAATAAAGCTTGTATAAAAATTAAAGCTTTTATTCGTACTTATAGATAAAAACTAGTATGCATTCCCTGATTCCCGTACCTTTAATAAATAAAAATTAATATATGTAAAGATACTTAAAAAAAATCAATATGTTGATTGTTTTATTTAACATATAAATATAAACAATTAAAAATAATCAATTAATATATCTTAGTTAAATAACGATTCTATCAAAAAATAAAATAAACATTCTAGAATTTGTATGAAAATATCCTAATGATCTTTTCTTATCTATCATATCCAAAAATAAAAGATTGTTTAATAATGGGATTTCCTATCCTATATTCTAAAAATATAGATAATAATTTATCATATACATAAATAAAAGATTATTTTGTCAAAAAAGGGTGATGTGGTCCAATCGAAAAGTGACATGTGTCATTTAATAATTTTTTTAACCTCCGCTTTAGGTTATAGTTATGATTAATATAAAAACTCCTAAATATGATAGTTGGTATATTTAAGCTAATCTTTTTTATTTTTCATATTTATCGATATAAAAAATATTTTATACTTACCATACTTATGGATAGAAAATAAATATAATAATTTTTTATTAAAAATATAGTAACTCAAATTGTAAAACTTAATGATGATATTATCCCTAATTACTCCAAATTAAAAAAAAACATATATTAATTAGTACATATTTTCAATTTATTTTTAGTACAAGATCAAATTGTATTTATTCTTATTATTTAAACGTAATTAATTCTCAGTTATCGTTCATAGTACTGTATTGATTAGTTAAATATATCCCATGCCGTCTTTCACAACAATATTTGTTTGCCTAGCATGACTAATTCCTACTCTCGTTTGCTATTCTTAGTCCAAAAATTTACATAAATGTTTAGTCCATTTTATATCCGGCGAATTGCCGTCTTTGACATATAAAAGATCAATCTTAATAAAAAATATTACTAAAAACTTGCTAAACAAGGTCAACTAATTAAAGAAACATCTAAAGTATAACCTATTATTTTAGTTATTTATATTATCGTTGAAAATGAGTTTCAACTTCAAATAATGCTAGTTAATTGTTAACTTCACATATAGGGTATAAGCGTACTGCGTATACATTACTTATAGTTTACATTCGTGTCAATTAGAATGTTGGTAGGCCACCCACGAATGGATCTTGGAGTTGATCAAGGGATATTAAAATATGCCAAAATGTCTACTAATTTAATTAATTTGAAGTCAACTATTTGTTATATACACATATATAATAAAAAGATATACACATTTATCTTTGATTAATAATAGATAAATTTGTAAAAAGAAACAGCCCACTAAATAGGATATATTACCCTAAATCACTAATTATAGAATAAATTATTGAAAGCTAGTTAGTAGTTACCCATTAATCTCATTACGTTAATGATCAACCATCCATCGTTAATTTCTATAAAAAAAATTCGTTAAGATATTACTATGTTTTGTCCATCACTTCATCTAGATAATTTCCTTATTATTGGGTAGTTGAGTGCAAAATTGTTGAAATAATCATTAAACATCTATGCTACTTTACTTAGTATTAATAATTATTAAACATCATTCAATCTCTCTCCATATCAGACTCTAACCTATTTAGTTTTCAAAATGAAAAGCTCTCTTTTCGTCTAAAAATTCAAAAGATGAAGAAACCGTAAACTAGGATGGAAATCTATCTCCATTCTTCTATAATCCAAGCCTATCGAAGCCCATCGTCTTTTCTTAGTCGATCCTTTTCTACCTGAGTACAAAGCTTTTTTGAATTCTTCTCAAACCGTAAGCTAATGGGTTTTATGAATGAATATGGGTTTCGTTTGTTTGTATTATTTTGCACTTGCTGATTGATCTCGTTTCATAGTGTCTGATTTAGAGTTTTCCCATCAATTTTGAGTTTTGTACGTACTGTACTAGATTTAGGACTTGCAATTGAGTAGTTTTTTGAATTTGTTGTAGGTTAAAAACATTCAAAAGCAAACAAGCATGTTGATGCTCCTATTGTGGATTCAGAGAATGTGGAAGATGATAATTCAGTTACATTGTTAATATGTTTGATATCTTTAATTACATATTCGAGTTCTTGTATACACATGTTCAAAATTGTGAAGTCGATATTCGGATATATTTACATTTTATGTACAGTGAATTTAATATTCAGATATTTTGTATACGTGTTCGAGATTGCGTACTTAATATTCAGATATATTATATACATATTCAAGTTCTTTTATACATATGTTCAAAACCATGAAGTTAATATTGAAATATATTTTATACATGTTGAATATTGTGAATTGAATGTTCATATATTTTATATAAATGTTCGAAAATATGTTCTTAATATTTGTTGACACATATTGGTTAGTTCAATATTTTATAGAACATATTCAGATATAATAATATTATCACTTTAAATGCTTATTCGAGAATATGGTATGCATATTCATGTAAACATAATAATATGTTCAATATGTAATCACGTTACTACTACAACTAACCTGAACGTATATGACAATAAACTTGAATATACATAACAACAACCTGAATATACATAATAATTGAATTGAACATATTGATACAACGACATATTCGAGAATGTGCTATGCATATTCGAGTACAAAACCTGCTATGTTCAATATGTAAAATCAAATATTTAGTCAAATTATTACATTAGTACTACGTACAAGTGTATAATCGAGCACACATCAAAGTATGTTCAATATGTAATCTCACATATTCAGTCAAATTATCACATTAGTAATACAATGGCATATTCAAGAATGTGTTCTTAATATTCGGTTACACATGTTGTTTTGTTCAATATTTAAACTAACATATTCAGATGTAAACTCAAATATACTACACGGAAAATATCCGAGAATGTGTTCACAATTTTTTTAGTTTGCACGATCCCTTAAATATAGGAACTTCCATTTTGGTAATATTGGCTATTTATTTTATGAAATCGATTTAGAATATTTCATTTTTTAATTTACACGATAACTTAAATTTAGGAACTTCCATTTTGATTTTTTTTACAAAAACACATAAATCCCTACATAATAGCTCCTTCCTTTTTGGTAACTACCAACCAATTTTCACATTTATTTTTCCATATCCGTATCCTTAAATCTCGCATTTGGGATGATTTTTTTTATTTTTTCATAATTAAATCAATCCAAGATTTTATTTTCTAAAAAACGTCCATATTGGCTATTGTAGTCCTTAAATCCTAACCACTAATTACCCCAAATCTAACGATCCTAATTCCGCCTCTAGTTTCTCTATAATTGTTGTTTCTCTGGAGCCCTCTCCTATATATATATATATAGTATTAGGTTCTAGTGATACTAGCCTTTAGGCTGCTACACAATGACACAATAGGAGCCATAGGATCAAATAATATGGACGGTTTAGATTGATTGTAAAAATTAGTGTAGAGGTGCAAAACATGGGATAAAATGGACTACCGTAATTTTAGGCCCATTTTGATTTTTTTGGTGATTTTCTTTCCAAAACAAATTAACTAGATTCACATCCATATCTAACCAAACGTCAGTTTTCAATATTTCGCTCTCTCTTTCAATACTCCAAACGTCTCCGATATCACCGACGATTTTGAGTTGTTGAATCATCTCCGGGACTAATCTCCGGGACTAATCTCCGATCGTCTTCTCCAGGCAAGTTCGCTGAGTTGATTATCGATCTTCCTCTCCCCCGTTGAAGTTACCGGTCATCCCCTGAATCGAAGTAAGTTATCGATTGAGTCGATTATCCATTTCGTTTTTATAGTTTTTTTTTTCTAGATTTTGAGTTAGGGTTTGGAAATTATACTAGATTTTACCACAATTTGATTCAATTTCGAGTTATGTAACCAACTTTAGATGCTCATATACAACTTAGTCGGATTTTGAAATCTGTTCTGATCTACTTATAACCGCCGGATTTTGCATCAATTTCCATCTCTTACGAATCAAATTTCGAGGTCAATCTCATTGTTTTTGTGACCAATTTCAACGTTTAATGGCACCCAAAAGAAGTTAAAAAATTGCTAAAAGTAATATCTATAATCGATTGGTGTATCTTTGTACGAATTGAATGTAATCTCGATTTTTTATGGTTGTCGCTGAATCGATTGGTGTATATACACGACTTTACTTAGTTGTATACATGCTAAGCTTTGTTTGTATACATGTTTGTATACACGATTTTTTATGGTTTTCTTTGAACCAATTGGTGTATATACACGACTTTACTTAGTTGTATACATGCTAAGCTTTGTTTGTATACATATTTTTATGTATTTACATGTAAAGTTTATATGATTTTAATTTATATATTCACGATTTTATTGTATATTTACATTGCAATTATTGGATGTATAAATGGTTATAACTTAATTATAAGCATTTACATGATAATCATAGTTTGTATGCGACAATACACTACATGACTTTAATTTACATATACACGGTTTTATTTACATATATACATGATAATATTCTTCTTTATACATGATATTGCGATATAATATTTTTTTTGTATGCATAATTTTAATTTACATATGTATTGTTCTAATTGGGCTACATACATGATTTATTACATGTATATACATGGTAATGTTCTTCTTTATACACGATCATGTGCAGGTTATTGGATTTACGACTTGTGCAAAAACATGATGCCATGAGAGATCAAATCATTCTGACCGATTGGATGTATAAGGGGAAGATGTTGAGATTTGTCTTAGGCTACCATGGTGTTGGAAAGAAATTGTTAAAAGACGGTCGATGAAAGCAAGGAGCTTGTTAAGAATGGAGAAACTACATTGGAAAAGAGTTGTGCTCATTGTATTAAGCCTTCTACAGTTTTTAGTACTCCCTCCGTCCCATAAAGATCGTCCAGTATTCCATTTCGGGCGTCCCATAAAATTTGTCCACCTTTATAACTTTCCTTTTATATCACTTATTTTCTTACAATTTTACCCCCATTTAATTTCATCTTTACCCATTTCATCCTATTTTCATCTCCATTTTTCACGTTTAATTTTTTTTATCTCCATTAAAATCAAAACCAAACAACACACCAATCTTATATAGTAAAAAATGTTCATCTCCATTTTTTATCTTAACCAAATTTTCTTGCCATGGTTATGAACACCATTTATCAATGTTTTTTTGGATCATTCAAATTCTTTTAAGGCCACCAGTGGAGCTTGCATTTTGGGTCCAATTTGTGGTCCCATCGTTACTCCATTTTTGGTCCAAATGTGGTCCAAAAATATTGATCCAATTACGGTGATTGGTGGTCCATTGTTGATGATCCAGTTGTTTGAGCATAAAGAGCTAGAACAAACCCTAGATCTAAATAAACTCTCTTGTGCCGCTCTCTTCATTCTCCGTCTCTTGAACCCTAGATCCAGTTTATTCGTCCCTCTCAACTCTCTGGTTTCTCCATCTCTATGAACTCTCTCCCTCAAAACCTCTCAATCTCCCTCAAACACTCGTATTTTCAGTCGATTATCTCACTCAAGCTCTCTTTGGTTTTCACTCTCCCTCAAAACCTCTCAATCTCCCTCAAACACTCGTATGCCTCTCTGTTTTTAGCTGGATCTAGCATAAAAGCTCTCGATTTGCCTTGAATCCTCTCGATCTCCCTTGAATCCTCTCGATCTCACTCAACGCCTCTCTATCTCGAGTTCTTGGCCTTTAATCGTGATGGTGTTGGTTGTCCCCTAAAGATTTGTCGAGTTCTCTTGAGTTGATTGGCTTGAGATGAGTTCAGGTGCTCCAGCGTCTCCTGGTTCCAATCATTATGAATGTTCACAAGACCCACTGTGTGAGTGGGGTGACGAGTGCGACGGGAACCACTCCTATAGTCCCCTGCATTCGGAAGCGACGTTCGAGGAAATGGGTTGGAATGGGATTAATGACAGATTTTCCAATCCTCCAGCGTCTTATGCTTCCAATAGTTATAAATGCTCACAAGATCCACTGTGTGAGTGGGGTGATGCATGCGGCGGGAACCACTCCTATAGTCCCCAGCATTCGGAAGCGTCCGTCGATGGAAACTTGCGGGCTGTAGTTCTTGACCTCATTATGTCCCCTGAAGTTGATTCAGAGGCGGGTGTTGTTGTCGATTATGAGTCGGAGTCCGATGTTGCTGAAAAATCAGAGTCCCTTGAAGGATGTGTCGTCTTTGATTTTGAGAGTGAAGCGTAGCTAAGTCCTCTTTTCTAAATCCTTGCTTTGTTGTTGTTGCTTGATCTATCTTTTGCTCTGATGCGTACTCTGATGCTTGTTCTGATGCATGCTGTGATTCTTGCTCTGATGCTTGTTCTGTTGCTTGTTGTTGCTGGCTAATGTTGATTGATCTGTTGTCGATGTTGTTGTCGACCTTGTTGTAGTTGTTGTTGCTTGTCAATTGAGATGAGTATGTGATTAAATGGGACCCTTGTTATTGAATGAGGCATATATTGCTCTGATGTTGTGAACTATTGAACATATTTGTCTCTGATGTTGCTTGCACACTTGTAGTCCCCTTTCCTAGCATGTTATTCAATAACCTGAGATGCAATTTTATTTAACAGTGGGGGCATCTGATTTTTTTTTTTTATCAATGATGATGCCAATTGAACCTGAGATGCAATTTTTGTTTGTCCAATTAGCTTTTCATGCATTAGGAAACCAGTTAATTTTAAGCTGATGAGGCCTTTGTGTGTTGAGTTAATTTGACTGAGTTGTGTCTATGATGGATAAGGGGACATCTGAGATTATTTTCCATGTAATCAGTGATGATGCCAATTGAACCTGAGATGCAATTTCTATTTGTCTCATTACCTCTTCATGCATTAGGAAACCAGTTTAATATGAGCTGATGAGGCCTTTGTATGTTTAGTTAATTTGACTAAGTTGTGTCTATGATGGAGAAGGGGACATCTGAGATTTTTTTTCCTTTTAATCAGTGATGATGCCAATTGAACCTGAGATGCAATTTCTGTTATTCTACTTAACTATTCATGCATTAGGCCACCAGTTTATTCTAAGCTGACGAGGCCATTGTATATTGAGTTAATTAGAATGACTTGTGTCTATGATGGATAAGGGGACATCTGAGATTTGCTAAAACTGATTTTGCTTGTTCAAAAAGGTCCCCAAAAGTGGATACATTTTACTTATACATTTACACAAAAGTTTGTTATGTGCACAAAATATGATACAGTACATTTCATAGAATGTCCCTAAACATAGTGATTCTCTTCTACTGCATCTTCTTGAGCTTCAGTCCCTTGAGCTTGTTCATTTGCATTTTGAGTTGCTTCTTCTACTTATGCTCCTTGTGCAACCCCATTAATGATGTCCCATGCTTGAATTACAACCCACATTGGGGATTGTATTTCCCTTGGTAGATTTCCCTGAGCTTCTAATCGCTTCTTGTTGACGTGTGGCAAGTCATAATCATTGCCTCCTTTAACATTCAATTTCATTCATTACATATTGTAATGATATCCACACATTACCTAAGGTTTTGGTATCAAGCTCATAAAATGCTTCTTTTACAACCTCTAACATGTGATCAATATCTCTAGGCATTTTCTTATGCATTAAAGATTGAATGCTTCGAAAAAAGCCAAGGTCTAAAATATTCAAATCGGGACTATTTGGTGGTTGTTGAAGTAGAATAAAAGTGATACCATTTTGTTTATATACCTGTTGCCATTGTGGATCTTCTTGAGTAATATGTGCCTTGGCATTATCTTGTTAAATGAAAATGACTTTGTGAGCTCCTCCTTGTGGCCATTTTGCCTTAATTGCTGAAACTATCTGATTGATCAACATGTTTCTTGTCACTGTTTTGTTGACTAATTCTATGAGCTTTGTAACAATAGTCCCCTTGTCTCTGTTTTTGGACTTCCTCTTTGCTGCTTCTTGATAAGTGAAGGGAAAGATACCTATCTTCCCATCAAATGTACAATGCCCCTTTGAATTATACCTAGGTCTTGCTACAGCTGCTGTAAACATGACCTTTGGTATGAACTTGCTTGAACTTGCAGCTCTATATTTTCCCCTCTCGTGTTGTGCTAGATAAACTCTTTGTGATTTCTTGCTCAAATTAAACCATTTTTCATCTATGTGCACAAAATCAAACATGGAGTAATATTGTCTTTTGTTTCTGGTGTGCCCCCTTTTAGTAGATCTAGAATCCATTCTAACCTTGTTATCTTGTTTGAATCCTTCAATCCTGGCTTGAGTGCATTTGTATGTGGCCTTATGGTCCCTCTTTTGATCAATCTATGAGTTGTGCTCTTTGAAACGTTGAGCTTACTTGCCAAGTCCCTTATGCATGATCTGTCCCCCATATTTATTGATGTGATTTCACTGGCTTTGACTTCAATCCTCTTTCTGCCACTGTTGTGATACTTTGTTGTGACATTCGGCCTTTGATTTGAAGCAGTTTGTTGCTTATAAATGCTCCATATTCTGGCTATAGTCCTTGGTGATACATTAAATTGTTGTGCAACATCTTTCATGGCACTCCTTTTAAGCTGTCCCCCATTTGCAATTTGTAGGAGCTTCATTAAAATCTGCACTCTCTTATCACTGCTGAGCTTGGCCTTTGTTGGTTGATGATGTGTTGCCTGTGGTGTTTGATGCCCTGCTTCTATTGTGTGATACCCTGTCTCTGTTGTGTGATGCTCAAAATCTGGTTGTTGATGCCCTGGTTGCTGATGTGCATCTTCATCTATGTCCCCTGGTTCTTCATTAAGATCAAGTGTGTACTGTGGTGGGGCGTCACCTTCTTCAAGTGGGGCTTCACTTAAATTTCATGATGTTGAAGCCATAAAGGCCTGGCGATGATGCTTATGTTACTGTAATTTTTTTTTCCAGAAATTTAATGCTCTGTTTTTTCTGCTCTGGTTTACTAGACCTGTAGTGAAGCCTTTATATAAGCAGTTCTTGTATTGTGGCAGATCTGTAAGTTTAAAGACTAATCCATGTAAAGTGAATGCTTTAATTCTATTGGTTGTTGGAAAAAATTGGAGACTTCCTATTGGCTGAAATTAAAGCACATGGATTCCTTTCCATTTGCTTTTCTCACTTTAAAGTCTTGTACTGCATCTCCTGTTCACAGATTTGATGTTTCTTAAAAATTGGGATTTTTGTACTTTTGGACAAATTTTAAGGGACAGAGGGAGTATAATATACACTAATGTGGCTTTGTCATTACTTGTATAAATGAAGCCAAAGAAAAATGAGACGGAATGTAAAGTCATGTATATAGATAGTTACAACCATGTATATATATACTCAAAACCATGTATATACGTGCTCTACCATATACACAAATTGCAATGCATAATTGCAAATATAAAACATTGAATACTGAAAAATAAAACTATGTATATATATACTCAAAACCATGTATATAAGTATTCGAGCAAATTATTACATGAATTGGATTTCATCATTGCTCAAATCTAAAATCATGAATACAAATATATAAAACCATGAATCATATGTTCAATATAATGTAAACACTCGTTACATATCATAAGTAATATGTTCAATATCATGTATACACTCGATACAGATCATGATCACGTATATAAAAATTACAACAATGTATATACTTAACGGGTTTCATGTATATGCATATGCGAGATTTCTAAAACGTGAGAATGGAAACTGATTTTATGGTTCCTAAAATTACGGGATTTTTGTAATATGAAATTAAAATGGAAACTGTAAGATTGGATGGAGAAAATCACGTAATATCAGATTTAATTGCCATTAATTTGTTTGCATATTTAAGATATTGTAGTTATCTATCTCTCTAGGTAGTTATTGCATACAAAAGTCCCCTTAATAAGATTGATACTCCCTATAATTACCACCGTAGATTAGGTTCAATCTAATGCTCTATATTGCGTCACAAGATAGCAATCTAAGAATGGTCTTATTAAAACTTACCTATATATATAGTATAAGATATATCGGATATTCGTTTGCTTCAAAACCCCAATCTAGATTTGATCCAATTATTCGAAAAAAAATATTCTCGGATTGTATTAATACGGATAGACATTTTTGTGATTCATTCGGATACGAATTTTATCGAATCGGATAGAACGAATCGACATATCAGATCAATGGATCAAATATTTTTGCTCACTCCTTAGTGATGATGGTGGCGATTCTGGCGAGAAATTGTGGAGACAAAATGTGGGATTTTATTGATCAATTTCATCTTCCCCTTTTTGTTATTGAATCATTCTTCCTTTTGTCCTCTGTCAGGAATTGTCAATATTTATGGATAATTTTTATGCAATGACTGATATAAATTAGTACATATGTAAAACCATATTTGATTCACCTACGTAACAATTTGTCACTATACTCTCATGAGGTATAGTGACATAGAAAAGACTCTTTTATATATTAATCTCATGAAGCACGCACTCCTTAATTGGTCAAACGATTAGGACATGGATGTCACAAATCATATAACACCATTATATAACACCATTATTAACACGTACTATATGCTAGTCCGGATTTATACGTGCCTCAAGCTAACTAAACTCAATTTAAAACTAAAAACTCTAAATCTTTTTGTTGCCAGTTCAAACCATGTAATTTGTCAATTTAGTTCTAGAAATCGTGCATGGACTCTACCTTGATATTGATTGGCGATCGATCGGCCAGGGCAAACCTCTTGCTTCCCTCTGGCCTTAGACCATGTGCATTAGTGAAACTCGTGAAACCAATGAAACCCAAAAAAATATTCACTTTTTCCGTTTCTCTCTCATCCACATCATCTTAAATTCTCCCAATTCCATTTCATGAAACTCACTCAAATATCAATGAAACCCATGAAACCCATGAAACCACTTTTCTACTTTTCTCATAGGGCAGATGAAACTAATACTCCCTCCGATCCAAAATAAGTGTCGTTTTTGTCTTCTACACAAGATTTAAGAAAAGCATTAACTAAACTCAAAAATATAACTTTTTTTATAAATTTTACCACTCAAAACCATTTTTAACCAATGAATAAATAACATTAATCACTAAAAACCTTCCAATAACAATTCTCATAACTCACTCATAATTAATTGCCTAGAAAATATAAAACGACACATAAAATGGATCAAAGTTAAAGGGCTAAAACGACACTTAATTTGGATCGGAGGGAGTATGTAATAGAATAATTGGATAGATACACTAACTCTTTTAAAATAGGATTGATTGTGTTTAATAGATATAATTAATTTAATGATAAGGTAGATACAATTAATTTTAAAAATTGGTGTAAATTAAAATGGATATATGTATTTATATATATTATATATATTGCACCAATTTTTAACTTAATATATATAAAATTGGTGAAAAATAAATTAGATAAACTTTATGAAGCTAATTTTATAAGTTAAAATCATGAGTTATTTTAAAAAGTGATTAATATGTGTTTTTTACAAATAATCAACCCAAAAAAATAATTTAATTTTAAAGTGAATCAAATATATACAAAATTGGTATCTATGGAAAGATAAAAAAATATTACTTATAGTGTAATTTATTTTTATTATTAATAATTTAAAATTGGTTATAATAAGCAAATACTAATTTATACTATTATATATTTAATTAGCCAAAGGGAGTGCCACTTGGCACACTCCCATTGGCTATTATATATGTGCACTGTTGAACGAAACTGAAATGGTGGATTTCGTCTGGCGAAATTTCAGGCCCGAATTTCACCCATTTTATTTTATTTTTTTGGCCATGAAACTCCCCGAAACCGTCTTCAATTTCGCCGTTGCCCATGCTCTTATTCATCAATGGAACCGTTTAATTAAAATAATATTTTTAAATGTTAAACACTACATCATTAAAATCTATGTATATATATAAAAGACGTAAGGAATAAAGCCACCACGTTACGTCACCTAGAATTTTTCTACGTGTCGTTACCACATTAAGCCATCTAGGATTTTGCCACATAGGATTTTTTATTTAGAGAATTTATATATGTTATTATTTTTGGATAATATA
Source organism: Fallopia convolvulus (assembly GCA_964016875.1). Taxonomy (NCBI): domain Eukaryota; kingdom Viridiplantae; phylum Streptophyta; class Magnoliopsida; order Caryophyllales; family Polygonaceae; genus Fallopia; species Fallopia convolvulus. The sequence continues at coordinate 38,909,477 of OZ024724.1, read as the reverse complement.
GAAATAAGATAAAATTAATCTAGGAAATATTCTATCTAAAATAAAGATGTTTTCTAATGTTAAATCTTAAGTATTTATGTCAAATATTTGATATGATAATTTATTTAATTTAAAAAATTATTTCTAAAATAAAATAAACCATAAAAACATTAAATATTTGGTAAAATATTATTGATGAATATTATTTATAACAATTTATTTAATTTATTTTTTTAATCACAATATAAGCTATTTGCCACGTATGATTTTACCATGTGCCACATAGGATTTTTCGTACATGTCATTCTCACAATTTATATATATTGAACATATTCTATCTAACATAAAATGAACTATAATATATATTAGGATAGATTCCGAGTATATAATTGATTATCAGTTGATTACATTATCTTTATCTATATATTTATTTCTATAAAAGTTTTCTTAAATCAAATTATGATAAAAAAAAATTACAAGGTGATAAAAAATTACATTATCTATGTCTTTTTATCCATTTATGATGTAAAAGATTTTTTAACAATTAAATTTTGGTTAAAACATTTATTGTATGTGAGTAAAGTTGTATTTTTTCGAGCCACCACATTGACTTTGACCCAACTTTATTTTTAAAATTTCAACTTTTATTTATATTACCTTATCTTTTTTAAATAATTTTTCTCTCTATTTATTTATAAAAATTCGAAATTTACTTGATTCTAAAAACAGAAAACTATCGTACATATGTGAGTATATTATCTTTTATGTATTATTATATTAAAATAAATATACTTATACTTAATTCGTGTGAACGAGTATAACTAGTATTATCAAATTGAAACCAAGTTTAAAGTTAGTTAAATTGAAATAATTTTACCCTAGTCAAATGGAAACCGAAAATTCATGTGATGACCCTAGATTTAAGGTTTTTCACAAGGTGTACCAAAAGTTTGATATAATATGAATGTGTTGGGAAAACTAGGTTCACTAGGGAACAATCAGAAATCCAAATGTTCCCTTGAAAACAATCTCTTACAGCGGCAGACCCATAACTTTTTTTTTGGGGGGGGGGGGTTGGCGAAATTACAGAATAACATAGGGAAGTTGTCAATGGACACTAACAAACTAATAGTTCGTGTGTATTAGTGTATGTTGTAAACATATTAATAATTATTACTTATTTTTGGATAAATTATAATTGATATATGAAATTTATTAGAAAACACATAAAATGTATTAAATATTAACTATCATTAAATATTGAAAAAATAACTAAGACAAACATACTATGATATCCTTTAAATTTATCACTCCAATTTTTACATGATTTAATATAGCCATATAAAATTATAAACCTTTTTTGTAACTATATTCTTTTTAATCAACCCAAAATATATAATTTTAATAAATCACAACTAATTAAATTATGTAATAGAGATTTACGGTTAAATATAATGAAACTTAGTCCACTTTCTTAACTAACTATCTCTCCTCATTAATAAAAAAAAGGAAAAAAATTTAGAAGAATAAGCGCCTTAACTAATTTTAATAAAAAAAGAAAGGAACAAATGGGGAAAGAAAAGGCGTTGGGATGTAACAGGCCCAAAAAAATGTTATGATTGATAACATAGTAGAGAGCTCATTGGCCCACTCACTACCGAACTTAAAAACAACAGGAAAGGGGAAAAAATGTTGGGGTAGCGCTCAAACTCGGGACACAAAGATAGGGGGCTTAACCACTACGCTATTTAATTTCTCTATAAATTTACACTTACATTAAAAATATATTGAGAGAAAGCAGAGGCGGCCGCCCCCACAAGCCCCCGCCTGGATCTGCTATTGGTCTCTTTGGTTTTGATGATGATAAACGTCAAAGGGTTTAATGGTTTATGTGTTGCTAAAGTGTTTCAAGATTAAACAATAGGCAATGGGAACAAGAGAATCAAAGCACCATAGAAGAAAGAAGCACTAGTCTCGAAGGAATAATGTGAATGTGACACAATTGTCACGTGGAAGAAACACAAAGAAAGCTATTTAAGGAAGTGCAAGTTGCTTATCTCAAGGGCATGTTTTCACTAATGGATTCAGTTGTTATTATCTTTGAAAGGATGATAATGTTTTTGGGATAATATCTTATGGATTTGGAGTTTGCTTGTGGCTCAAGGAGTTGGAAGAAAAGATAAGATCTTGTTTGAAGATATTATTGTGTAATTCAGTTTATGGAAAGATGTTACGTGAAAAATATGTTATTTCGTGGCAAGGATGATAATATAATATCGGATTTTCTAATGTGTGCCCATAGGCAAACAAAAAGAATTCTAATCTTGGTAAATCTGGATATTATTTGTTAATTTTGATTTTTTTTTGAAAGGGTTCATTAACACTAATTTAGGAAATACTTTTGAAATAATTTCCAAAACTAATATTGTTATTGTGTGCCCATGAGCACACATTAGTCAAATCCATATAATATCAGATCTAATACTCTGTACAAATATGAATAGAAATCTAGAAACCTAGGGTTTTATTGAACCGCTTGAAGTACTTCTATGAGAGAGAGAGAGAGAGAGAGAGAGAGAGAGGTGGGGACTTCATTGAAGAAGAGAAGTTGTGACTTTAAGGAGCCTTTGGATGTTTCTTAATAGGACATTGAAGAAGGAAGATGAAGCCATTGAAGTTCCAAGTGAAGGAATCACAATCTACGAAGTCTTAGGGAATAGTGGCTACAAAAAGAGTGTTGTGACCATTGTTTAAAGATGTGATCTTTGAATCTTAGAGTCCATGTTTCTGAGGTATACATTGCTAGAAAACGTGTCTGTAGTCAGGAAAATAGCCACGACTTAGCCACAAAAATAACCACGAAATTACGTTAGCCACAACATCCCCAATGGATTGCCCTACGAAAGGTTCCTTGGGGCTAAAACGGCGAGGCTAAATATCACTCTAGAAAAGAACCACAAAATTCTAGTTTTGTGGCTATATAGCTGCAAATAATAGTCGCAAACTAGTTCATTGCTAAATGTGTGGCTATCGACCACGAAAGTCACGTTCAGCCATATTAGCCAGAATTGAATTTCGTGGTTGGTTTTGAGTGCATCACCATCAAATTTTAGCTACAAATGTATTTTGTATCTAAATTCGAGTCGAATTTGAACTCATTATCGCCCCTAATTCTTGGCCATTAGCCTTGAAATTTGCAATGAATCTATTTAGTGGGAAAATCCGTGGCCTTTTAGCCTTAACATTTGCACTGAATGCATTTGGTAGGATATCTGTGGCCAATTAGCCTTGACATTTGCATTGAATCCATTTGGTGGCAAAAGCTATGGCTATTTAACCTTGAAATTGGCTTTAAAAACATTTGGTTTCAAATTTTGTGGTCAAATAAATAAGCATTAACGAAAAAATAATTGGGAAATATGCCATAATATATGCATCAATTGCATTATCATAATGCACCAATTGCAGTATCATAATGCACCAACTGCATTATCATAATGCAATTAGCTAGAACCTGCTAATAAAAAAAAACAGCACTAGCAAGTGCAACTAGGTAAACAACATGCTAATAAAAAAAGAACATTATAGCTAAACAATCCAGCACAAGCATTAGTGCACAACAACCATCCAAAGTATCCACAATACAACATCCAAAATATCCAACACAAGAAACTATCCAAAAAGCAATCCACCAACAAATACAATTCACAAGAAAGACAATTTAGAGAGAGGTAAAACAACCAACCACTTGAAAGAAAGTCAAGAAATGACATTATCCATCTTGCCTCCAATGTGTTTAAACAACTGCTCAAGAATACCTTTGAGTGCCTTGTTCTGGGTTTGAATTTCCACATTTTGATTTTGAAGAGTCTTCATCTCCTCTTGTATCTCCTTTATTTCATCCTTTAGAGGCTCAACAACTTGATGGGTGTGGAAAAGGCTGGAGGAGCGGGAATGATTCTTAGATTCGAGCATTCCCGTGCGAAAGAGGGCGACCCCTTCATCAGCCATTGCAAAAATCCTACGACTAGCATAGCCATCACAAGCTTTAATCCATAGCTCGATCACCCTAGCACTTGAGATTGGTCCATCCCCATGCTTAAGCAGCCACAAGGCATTCAAATTCAACCTAAAAAACAATGCAAAACAGTACATGAAGCAGAATAATAGGTGGACTGAGCTTGAATCAACAAATCAAGAATTCAAGAATAGATACAAATCAACAAATCAAGCAAGAAGAAGAAAATGAAGCAAGAAGAAAACAAAAAGCAATTGAGAGAAATCAAGGTCTATCACTCCAACAAAAACAACACCATCAAATTTATGCATATTTTTTATGGGATTTTTTTTTCTGCAACACCAAATAACAACATTAACAAAAGCAGCAATTGCAAGAGTCTGTGTACTGGTGCATATTTTTGATGGGATTTAGCAAATGGAAATTGAAGTTTTCATGTCTATTGATTCATAAGGAACCAAAGAGAAGCAAATTCACCTAAGGAGAAGCAAAAGAGAACCCTAAATATCGACAAATCCACAACATCACCATTCAAGTTCTCAAACGCACATCTCGAACCAAACTTTCAAGTTCTCAATCCCAAAATTCCAAAACAAATAACATAGAGAGGAGAATAACCAAACAAAACCAAAGAGGGAGAGCCATCAAGAGAGAGAGAGAGAGAGAGAGAGAGAGAGAGAGAGAGAGAGAGAGAGAGAGAGAACCATAAGCACAAAATTCATCTAGGAGGTTCATGTCTATTGATTCATTTGTCTGAATTTTGAACATGCAACATACTTGAATTTAATTTCCTATTTAAAGTAGCTATATCTATTTGTACACATCAACTATCAAAATCACATAATATCATACAAAATGAACTCAAATTCAATTAAACATGAATCCAAAACCATAAGCACAAAAAGTACAATTTTACTTGAATATACTTACAATGATTGCAGCTGGTCGTTCACCTAGTCTAGTCCCATCCTCCTTTAACCACAATTTTTTGACCACCTCAGAAATAAGCGGCATGCTCCCAAACTCCTTTTTCTTGCAAAAAAAAGAAGAGTAAAGTCAAGTTAAATACTTATGTTTAAACAACAAACACATTTTTACTTACATTTTGAAAAGTGAATGTACTTACCATAACTTGCATCCATTTGGTAAACTTTCGAGAACCTACTCGATAATTTCCAACCTCTAATGACCTCTTTGATGACTGATTTTGGGCATTCACTTGAGCTTGTCTCACATAATTAGGATCCGTTTTCCTTATGGTGTTCATTCTCTCCCAATTCTTCTCAGAAACAAAGAAGGTTTGGTCTTGTTTTCACGATGCTTCTTAAAGATATTTGTGACATGTCTTCCGGCTTGGTGTAAGAAGACCTTTTGCATCAGTTCATCAGATTCCCTCTAATATTTTTTTGCATTGATGACAAAAAAGACACACTCACATTGAAGCAAGGTCTAGCAATCCAACAAAAACAGCAACATCAAATGGTCTTTAAAAATGCACTTCATTACTAACAACAATTTCTAATAAATGACACTTGAAAAAACAGCTCCATCAATGATTCTTAAAAAAACAAACATGAAATGGTACTTAAACAAAAAATAGCAACATGAACTTGTTTACAAACAACAACAACATGAACTTAAACAAAAAACAGCAACATGAAATGTCACTACTTATCAGTTCTCTCAACTCTCAATACAACTTTTTTACACTTACCAACAAGAGAGTATAAAAAAATGTTGTTGGATTACCCATGTTTAAGATGGATACACAATGCATGTAAAACTTAACTCCTTCCTAAGCCTAAATTTAATATATCACAGTCAAACTAGGCAAAAACCCTTTTAAGCCTAAATTTAAGACATCAAAGTCAAACTATGCAGAAAATAAGTCATGTATAGAATTAGTAAATGTAAGAAACGGCAACATCACCTTGAACTCTTCAAACCACATCTTCTTAACTGGCCCGACACTTTAGAAATACTTGTCCATGGACCATTATAGTGGCCATGCACGATTTCCTCCGTCTTGGAGTAGGAAGCTTTGTGTGGTTCAAAATCACTAGAAAGAAATGGATATAATTAGTAAATGTAAAATGTAAATCAAATTAATAAAAAAAAGTTTGAAAGGTTATCGGATTCCATCTCCTTTAATCCATATAAGCAGCTTTGGTTGAGTAGGCTCTTCATCTTCTTGATCATCTTCACCTTCCTCTTGTTCTTCTTCACCTTTGCTTGTTCTTCACCTTCCTCAAGCTCTTCCTCAAGCTCTTCCTCTTGCTCTTCCTTGTGCTCTTCCTCCACTTCTTCACCATAATCTTCACCGTAGTATTCATGAACTTGTTCATTGTCTTATTCGAAGACCTCTTCTATGTATGCCTCATTGTCTTCTTCATCCACTTGTGAGGGTGTGAGAATGGGGTTAGGGCTGAGATTTTTTGCAAGAGCTCTTGGATTTGAGAGAACTTGTTGTGAATGAGGTGCTTGAGTGAGCTTAGGGCTGGGATTTCTTGAAGGAACCCTTTCCTTAGAGAGAACTTGTTGTGGACGAAGTGTTGGACTGTTATTAGAACTTGTTGTGAAGAAGATGCTAGAGTGAGATTAGGCTTGGTTTTCTTCAAAGAAGTGCTTGGAGCACGGGGAACTTGAATTGGAGAAGGGATGACATGTTGTGGAGCAACTTGTTATTGGGCAACTTTTTTAAATCTTGCACTACTACGAACCGGGAGGGTTGGTTGTAACCGAGGAGGTTTCTTAGGACTTTGAAGAATCTGCTCCGAAGAAGTACGAGGAGCACGAGCGAAGTTGCAGTTAAGATTTTGGGTTCGTCCTCATGCTGTGTTTCTAAGGTGATGCATGATTCAACCAAACTCTACAAAACAACATACCAAAAACAGTGAAGTTATGAACTGCAGTAAAGACATAAGATGGACCAAAGAGAACCAAATGCACATAAGGAGAAGCAACACCAATTTCTGTGAATGCAAGACAAGCAACACCAATTTCACATAAGGAGTTGAGCACATGCATGACAAGCAACACCATTTCGAACCCTAAAGCATGAAAAGTTGTTCTAATAGATACACACCAAAAAATTAAACCACGAGTCTAAAAAATGAAAGACAAGCAAGGAGAAGCAAGGAGAAGCAAAGACAAGCAAGGAGAAGCAAGGAGAATCAAAGAGAAGCAAGGAGAAACAATATTTTCTTCCTAAAGCATGAAACGATTAAACCCCAACTCTAAAAAATGAAAGACATGCAAATTCGAACCCTAAAAATCGACAAAATGAACCAAAGAGAAGCAATTTCACATAAGGAGAAGCAAAATAGATCCCTAAATTCCACAACATCACCATTCAAGTTCTCAAAGATACATCTCGAACCAAACTTTCAAGTTCTCAATCTCAAAATTCCAAAACAAATAACATACATCAAGGGTTAGAGAGTGGGTGCAAGCAATATCAGATTTAGAACCAAACAATACCAAAGAGGGAGAGCCATCAAGGGAGAGAGAGAGAGAACCTGAAGAGAACTCGAACCAGACATCTCCAAAGAGCTCGAACCAAATCCTTATCTAGAGAGCTCGAACCAAAGAGAGGGAGAGGCGTCTGGGAAAGTGCGGTGCAAATGAGCTAGGGTTAGAGAGTGCTTGCACCAATATCAGATATGAGACAAGTGATAATTGTTGGGCTTAGGGTGTATTTTGGGCCCAAAATCACTCAAAATTTCCCTCCTAGTGCAAATATCTAGCCCGCCAAATGACTCAATTTTTCCCTCCTTAATTTCAACCGAGTTAAATTTCCCTCCTTAGATGAACTTTCCCTCCCTCCTTAGATGAACTTTCCCTCCTAGATGAATTTTCCATTCTAGTATAATTTTCACTCCTAGTAGAAAAATAATCTTGGTAGAAAATAAATTACAAATCATATTTTGGAAAAGGAAAATCATGTTGATATAAAATAAATTAAACTAGGATAAGATGAATTACCACTCATAATTTTCGGAACTTGAATCTGATGGAAAATCATCTTCTTCGTCATCATTTGCAATGTCCGAGTTATCCTCATCGCTTTAAACATCGTATGCTTCTTCATGCAAAGAAAGTGGATCATTAAGATGTAACAATAATGAGTGAATTGATGTTGCAAATCCATCAATCTCAAATTCCTCCGGTTGTAATGGATCTAAATCACTTGGCTCATCCTCCTTTCTCTCTGTCCATCGTTGCTCAACTCTAGCCCGAGGCTTTGCCTTATACACATATCTCCAATTTGCACGGCTTTAGGGTGATCAAGGGAAGTCTACATAGTATACTTGAATGCATTGTTGCGCAAAGACAAAAGGATCATGGTTGTTATATCGCCTCTTCACATTAATCTCCTGAAAATGGTATTATGGATGGACTTTCGCATTAGGGTCAAACCACAAACACTTGAACATGACAATCTTCTTACATGGCAATCCGGTGAACTCAAACTCGAAAATTTGTTCTATTAACACGAAGAAATCAGATTGTGTATCACCATTGGAAGCTTGTACACACACCAATATTCATGGTTAATTTGCCTTCACCACGTTCCAAAGTTTCAAATTTATAACCATTGATGAAATATACGAGCCCTGACACAACCTTTTTGGATGGACCCCAAGCCAAACTATGTATCAACACATGATCCTCTTCTGGGGGGTGTAGGACTTTTTTTATTCAAAACCTGTAATATGGTTGATGAAACTTTTATATGTATATTTATGTAATGAAAATAACACCCCAAAGATATTCAATGTGCATTTAAACTTACATAATCATGAAACCAATCACAAAAGCAATTGGCAATAGCAGTCGAATCTCCTTGTCCTACCGTATTTTGAAACTCCCTGCATGGGAAAATGAACAACAATTAAAAGTTGGATATTAATTGGATTGAAATGTATATATATATAAGTTAAAGTCACTTACTCGACGTAAGAGTCAACCTCTCTACAATTAAGTAGGATACACGTCCATGCCACGTGAAAATCTCTCCCCCTTGGTCATCCATACAACCTTACATTTTCCGCTTGCACGCCCCAGATGGTTGAAAATGGAATTTTGAGGATGAGTGACATTGGTTTCCTCCTCCATGGTACATAGTTTTCTTTCTCTTATACAAGTCTTGAGGCTGGGGATAATGTCGAGTGAATGTCGTTATCTCCTCAAACAAATATGATTCCACTATGGTCGCCTCCATCTTTTGTAGATTCATCATGTTCCCATTCAACTTGAATAAGAAGCGCTCAGGTGGATACATCCATCGGTATTGTACAGGACCCCCTAATTTTGCCTCCTTTGCTAAATGTACAATGAAATGCTCCATACAATCAAAGAAAGATGCTGGAAATATCCTTTCCAACAGGCACAATATAAGAGGTGCAACGCGTTCTAAATCTTCAACACACTTCATCTCAAGTGTGGATGAACATAATGATTGGAAAAATAAGCTCAATTCTGTCAATGGCCCCCCACACCGACATGTACAAGTTCGTTGAAAGCAACTGGTAGAAGTCTTTGCATGAACACGTGACAATCATGACTTTTCATTCCGATTAGTCTACCCTCTTGCAATTGCACACACCGACCAATATTGGAGACATACCCATCCGAAAACCTCAAGCGCCTTAACCAATTAAGCAAGGTTGTCGTTTTTTTCTTTATCTAATGCATACACTGCTTTTGGTTTAGGGCCCTTATGGTTATCCTCCACCTGAAGCTCTGGGCGATTACAATATAGGCGCATGTCCTTCCTCGAGCTTATCTTGTCTTTTGTATTCCCCTTAACATCCATTACAGTGTTAACCAAGTTCTCAAACACATTTTTCTCAATATGCATGACATCAAGGTTTTGTCGAAGCAAATTATTCTTCCAATAAGCAAGCGTCCAGAAAATGCTTTTCTTTGTGAACTTATGAGTTTCACCATAGCCATCTGGATATTCATGTGGAGACTCCATGGCGGTCGGCAAACCTTGAACACGTTCCCACATTTCTTGACTTGATAAATACGGAATGGGTGCTCTAATTCCAACAAGCACCAATGACAATCAAACCATGAAGCCTTCCGTCCATGTTGTAAACGAAAGGCTTTTGTGTTCTCCATGCAATGAGGACAAGAATAAATACCAACAGTACTCCACCCAGATAACATGCCATACACAGGGAAATCATTCATTGTCCATATAAGAGCTGCACTCATCGTAAATGTTTTTCCATAGAAACATCCAATGTTGGCACACCCTCTCTCCACAACAAAAGCAGCTCATCAATCAATGGTTGCATACAATATCTACAGTAAAAACCTCTAAATTAATACTCGATAAATTAATAAACTCTCTAAGATAATAATTTCTCCGGTCCTAATTTGGGCCAATGTAAATTTTAACGAATTTCGATAAGATAATAAGATAATATATTTTCAAAAAACCACTATATAAATATAAGGTCCCATTAATATCATAAATTAATAATTATGTAAACTTACATGACATAACTAAGATAATTTAGTGAAACATGATTCAAGCATTGTTTGTTTTTTCTTAAAACATGTCTATTTGAGGCTCATCTCTAAATTCTTCTTAATACATCCAACATTTCTAGCGTTGTTGAAAACAAATTTTGTAGTGTCAACTGTAATTCCTTGAGACTTCATCCCATAAACGAATTTTGTAGTGTCGAAAATAATTTGCTATTGTCTCTTATTCAACATTAACTGCCTAAGCCGAGATTGCATTCAAAACATTAATCTTATATGGATTAAATTGGCTAACTCAGAGTCTTCTAAAATCCCACGGTAAAATTTTCTATGATAGTGCATCTTGAAAGCTCTTACTACAAAAAATTCTTTAAATTAATAAATATTAATTTATTTGTTAATGAATATCTCTATAAAATAATAAAATACCGTGGTCCCAACCTATTCATTTATAGAGGTTTTACTATATTAGCTTCTTTGGATTTTGTGGACTTGGAACAATTGCACTTAGAACAAATAAGGAGCCTTCATGCACATATCTGGAGGTATGTTGTAAGGGGTGACAATCACTGCCAAGTCGAATATGTCTTGCCAAACTTACCAAATGGGGAAAATCCATCTGAACACAAACATAATCTCACATTACGAATCTCTGATGCAAACTTTGGAAAGGTTCAATCAAAATGCTTCCAAGCCTTAACATCTGATGGGTGACTCATATACCCTTTATTTTGTTTGGCGTAAAGCATGCAAACACATCTTTGAAGCTGTATCCTCCAAAGCATACAATCGCTGCAAACTTGGGATCAATGGCAATTACCGTAACACCTTATTAGGTATTGGCTTTCTTTTTTGAGACAAACAAGGTCGATACCTTGGACTATTGCAAAATTTGCACTCAGTGGTATCAACATCATCCTTCCAAAACAATATACAACCTTGGGGGCAATGGTGTATCTTTTGTTGGGGCAACCCCAACTCTTTAGTCAACCTCTTCTGCTCATAGAAATTTTTTGGAAAGTTGTTGGCTTTTGGCGATACATGATTGACTTAATGGAGAAGTGCACTATATCCAGCCTGTGGCATATTGTATTTGGTCTTTAACTCCATAAAAGAACTGATTGCAGCTAACTTTGACACATAAGAACCGTCATATAATGGTTGATCTGCTACCCTCAAAACATCATTGAAGCGCTTAGATAAGAAGGACATTTCCTCATGAAAATGGTTGATCGATTGTTCCATGCTAATTTCTTCTTCATGAACATGGTTGATCGATTGGTCCATGTTAATTTCTTCTTCATGAACATGGTTTTCAAACTCTAGATGACTATTACTTGGCTCATTCACATAATTATTAGGGTCAAACCACGAAGGTGGAACAAAACTTGGACCAACTGTATAAAAAACCATTCTTTGAGTAGGATTCAAGTTATCAAATAAATGCATCCCAATCCCAAAGAAATCCATATAATTCGGATTTGAATTAGGATTCAAGTATTCCAAGGGAGGTGAGTTGACAAATGGCGATTCTTTTTGTGCCGTCCACCAATAATAATTGTCAATAAAACCTTTTTTGTATAGATGAAGGTGAACATTATCTTTATCTTGATATCTGCCATTCATGTAAAGGAAACAAAGACATTTGATCTTCTCCCCATCCATGATATTCGGTCGAGATTTTGCAAAAGTAGTGAATGTTTCAACACCATCAAAAAATTCGTTTCTCAAACCTTCACCATTAGGAAGCCATCTATCATACATCCACTCACGATTGTCTATGTTATATATGGTACATATATTCAAATAAGTAATGATTACTAGATAAAAAAAAAGAAAAATATTAGGAACAAAATTAAGAACATGTGGCTAATTTCGTGGTTAATTGTGAATATTTTATCACTTAAAATAGGTTACAATCTACAATGTATGTTGTTATTCTAAAAAAATATAAACATAACCATAATACAGTTACCAGATTCAAGCAATTGCGGGTGATAGGCAAACGATATAATGGTTTCGACCCTCAAGACCCACTATGTTAGTAACAAAATGAAGAATTCGTGCCAAACTTCGTCGCTACACTTGTGGTTACTTCTGAAAAATTTCCCAAAAAGCAAATTACTTATCCACAAAAGCAAGAACCTATCTTGCGCCAACAATGAAAGAGAAATTGACCACTTGAACACGAATATACCAAATCCAAAAGAAGAAATCAATCAAACTTGGTTTCCATCTATTTTGTTTGCTTGAGACAAATTGAAATTAGAGAGAATAAGAGAGAAAAGTGTCATGAAAATGACATTGGAAGGGAATGTGAAGAAAGGTAGCGTACGATTGGTGTTGTAGATTATTGAATGAAGGTTGGTATGGATAATTTAATGAGCTGCTGAATCAACTTTTTTACCCACAAATTAAACCACGAAAATAGCCACGAGTCATCAATGTGGGAGACGACTTGAACATTGGGCACTATTAACAGGCTCTTTCAAATTTTTATTGGGCTGATGAGCCTTATTGGGCTCGCATTTCCTTCAGGCCCATTCCCACTTTGTCTTTTAGGGTTTTGGGACCCCATCCGGAACTATCACTATCTTGCCTTACTTCAATCTCTTCTTGCCTCCATTTCTCTCCCATCTATCAGGACGCACGAATGAATCGATTTTTCTCCCATTTCTCCCCTCCGGCCCTCCAGGTAAACCCCCGACCCTCTTCACAAGTACGTCTTCTTTTGGCTTAGAGTTGAATGTCTCAATTTTTTGGCTTAGATTTGCTATCCCACACCTTTTCTCTTTGTCAATCTGATGTTTAATTCATTAGGTTGCAAATATCTCCACAATTCATTTAGATTTGCATGTCTCTTGCCTCCATCTCTATCCACCCTTTTTCTCGATGGTTTGTGCATGTCAATCTGAAACTGAAACTGATTGACATGATTTACATGTCTTTTGAATGATTTCAATGTCTTAAAACCCTAAAAATGTATTTGCATTTAGATTTGTATGTCTTTTGGATCTAAGGTTTATTTTTGTCTAAATTTTCACTTAGAACAAACATCTCCATGAATCATGAATATTCTGAAACTAATTGACTTTTAAGAAAGATAAGTGTTGCTGAGTAGAAGTTGTTTACATTTATTTGGTATAGCAAATTGACTGTCAATCTGATTGGATTTTAACTGATTGGCAACAGAATTACAAATGTCTGTTATACATTTATTTGGTATAGCAAAAGTAGAAGTAGTTTTTGATGTATGTTGATGTGTGTGTTGCAACAGAAATAGGATAAGAATGTTTTGAAGTGCATTTTGATCAGGTTTGGTAAAATAAGAATGTTTATGTCAATTGAGGTTTGGATCATGATAGTTGAAATAAGAATGGGTGCATTTATGCCTTTTATTAACAATGTATTTGATTGCTCTATTTATTTTCTCAAACACTTTTTCTATTTGTCAAATACTTCATTGCTCTTTTTCTTTTATTTTGTCACATTTCAACTGGTGCATTTCTTTTCTTCCCAGTTTGTGGAAATGCCAAGGAAGTGGACTCATGAGGAATACCTAATCTTCCTCAAGATTGTTCGAGAGCTTAGTCCTCCCTTGGATGATCCCCAGTGCCCTAATGAGGTTGATGTAAATGATTGTTTTCGGGCTGAGTGTAGGTGCTCGTGTACAAGAGTCACTGCTCGATCAATGTACTATCACTTTTACAAGCTTTGGAAGATATGGTGGGATTTCGCCACACCAAGGGGGCGTTATGTGGGATTCAAGTACTTGGAAAATTTTTGGTCATGACAAGTGGTGGGCGGTGAAGTTCAAAGTAAGTGCAAAATTTCTTGTTTACAGTTATTACTTCTGTTATGTTAAGTGAGTTACTATGTTTTGTATCTTTCACTTGATAGAGTTCTACTTTTAGGCTATGATTTTCTCCCTCCCACGATGACTGTTGTGTTTCTAAAGGACTATTTTGTACAAAGTTGAATCTTTTTTCTGATTTTAGTTAGTTTTTTTACTTGCCCATTAGAAAAGGAATGGGCCATTCATTTTCTAATCTCACTCTTATCTCAGATTCTCAGTTTGTCTTTCCTTGTATACTTAATTAACATATTCACTAGTTTTCTATTGTACAATACTGCAATGTGAGAGCGCTTGACTAGTTAATTAATTTGATTTCCTTGTTTTTTTTGTCATGTAATGATTCTAATTCCTAAAAGATCCAACATTGTTCATTAGAGAACATCATGTCATCATTATATGTTTCTGCCTTAGAGAAGATCATGTTGCTATTTAAAAACATCATTACAAAATATTCTAGGGTACCTAACTTATAAATTTGCACCATATAATAGAAATTCATGATTTCTATCACTTTTGTTCTCCTAACACCTTTTTCTTCACTAGTTATGTTTTGTTTTCATTATTTAACCTTTGCACTTCTCTTGTTTGTTAGGAATGCAGCTATTACAAGCTTTTCAGAAAAGGTGGCATGGACCCCAATATGAGTCGTCTTTTGGACGGTATTTTTAATGACCGACTCATGGATGATGAAGGGATTGTAACACCCCGACTTTCTCCGGGGCGCTACTCGGTGGTAGACCCTATCTGGGACTACTCAGATTAGTTTAACAACAAATTCCTTAGGATCTTACAACTCGGGCACGACGAGGAAACAAATAAACATCTAACTTTTTATTTTAAAAAGATGGAGGAATACATGATAGTATTCTCGAATTCACATACAGAAGATCACAGTAAGATCATTTTGTAAATTCAAACCATCCTAAACCAATTCTATCCAATCTCGTATCAAAACAATTAACAGACATACATAGTCCGATCCCACAACCCGAACCCAGTGACACGTCGCCAACATCCGCTTCACCACTTTGTAGAGAATTCATCAAGAGTTTTGAAAAGTACCTGAAACTGTAAAAAAATATTCCCCGAAGGGTCAGCTAAAATTCAAATTCAAGCTAGAAAGCGTGAGATGCATATAGAACGTTTGAAAAACCACACAGAACCCTAGCAACTAAGATTCACACATAAGTCAAAAATCTTCAAGCCAACAATTCATCAAATAACGTCAAATAATCACACACACACACACACACTCACACACACACACACACACACACACACACACACACACACACACAGAGACGAACACACATTCACACAAATTAAAAAGGATAACATTCACCTCCATCACCTCCTCCTTCACCGTCATCGCCCATATTCAATTACAATCAACGCCCATATTCACAATCATCGCCCATATTCAACAACCATCATCGCCCATTTTCACTATCATCGCCCGTATTCAATCATCTCCGTTCACCATCACCATCAATGCCCGTTCAAACACAAACACAATTCACAAACACAATCAAAATCACAGTCACAATCGCAATCACAATCACAAACGCACACACAATCACACTCTCAATCACAAGTACAAGTTATCATTACAATTGCTATTAAAGTCACACTTACAATTACAACTACAAATACCAAAGCAATTACAATCACAATTACAGAAATGTAGACACAGTCACAATCACAACAACAAATGCAATTACAATTCTGGCAAATACATAGAGAAAGTTCAATTAAAAATATTATGCAAAAAGGGACTAATTCCCAAAACCAATTCCACATACATGGCACCCAATCTAACAAGAATTGAATTAAGCCGAGCAAGTCGCATAACGACTTACCTCACGAAAGAATTCCTTGTACACAAAAATCCACCGAACCGAGCCACGCGAGGCCCTAGACAACAATGATGAAAAAAAAAACATTCAAGAAGACAACTTTACACAAGGATTTTTTAACGAACCCAAAAATCACTAGCTTAATATTCTTAAACTTAGACCATCATGGATCAACATTAACCGCTTGTCTTTTAAGAATGGAATTCAGTGTTTCACTTTTTGACAGCTTGTGTCAAAGGCACTTAGTACTCACTACGATCCCCTCACTTACAAACCCAAAGCTGGAAGCAATTCCATTAGAACACTCACACCTAATATCCCCTACCTAAGAAAGCATCAGCTTATATACTCAACCGATCAATTAATTAAGAAGAGACCAAATTAAATTAATACCCAACCTTAAATTCAATTTGGTAATTATGCTCAAACTTAGAATAAAGAACGTGTAGTCAAGCTCACACCACATATATTCACATGAACATTTGATCAAACTATACCCTTAATTAATCCACACACTCCCTTCAATAAACCACTAACCAAAACGTCAAGTTATTCAATCGGAGAAATCGACATCCAACTAAATTAAAACCCACTATACTAGCTAACTATAACACCTTGAAGACCACAATACCCCAATTAAATTACACGTTCAAATTGTAAGAACCGAATTGATCCATATAAAGCCGATAGACGAACTCGGAGACGCTACACAACTCAAGAACTCAACAAATCCCATACCCAACTCAGCCAAACTAATAAATTGTCAAATTTCTACACCACAAGAACCACCCAACCGTGAACAAATAAATGGGAAAAGAAGAATACATCTCACCTTGTCGGAACAGAAATGCGGGGTCAAGTCCTTAGCTTGGATCTATCGGTTGGTCACAATTGAAAAGAGCAAGGCTGAACGAAAAGAGAAAGTGGTCTTGACTTGATCTAAGGTGGCCAGATTGGCAAGCACCTGGCGGGCGTCCTCAGATCCGAGAAACCAAAGGGATTCATGACTGGTGGTCCGATGGCGGCGAGCAAGGAGGCGAATCGACCGGCAGATGCGAAGGGTAGAAGGTCGGCGTTGGGCGACCCGGCGAAACCGTCCCGATGGGAACGATGATGAACGATGGCCGTCCATACTCAAGCCCAGATCCGCGTGGCAAGGCGGTGAGATTTCTCCGGGTCGATCACGAGCAGCGATATTCTGGTGCGAGGCAACGGAGGCGGCTCGGGTGTGATCGGCGACATTCGTGCTTGGTACACCGGCGAGATTGGACAACCGTGCGACCAAACCTCTCCCCTATCCCAAAAGCGGTGCTCCTCCAGAAGAAAAAGGAAAGTGAAGGTAGGGTTTTGGACGAGTGGAGTAGAAGGGAATAAGCAATCGGATCCCTTTTGAGAACAATTGGGTTGGGCCCCCTTATGGTGCTTTGTCAAAGTCCGCAAAGATGGGCTTTTTGGACCCAAATAATTAGATAGAACAACGGGTGGAGCGGAACTAGCCTCGAGGTAAAAACCCGGGAATTACAGGGATGGTGATCTACCTGACTAGTGACGATGAGGAAGATGTGGGTTGTAGCAAACAAGAGGAAGAAGAAGAGTAAGTGTAATTGTAAGTGTTAAGAGTAAGAGTAGGAGAATTGGCATTTATGGTTTTATTTGATCTTGTCTATGGATTTTATGTGACTTTAGATGGTTTATGTGTCCTTTTAGACATCTTTTTGGCAAAAAAAATGTTGGATGAATGTTGGCATTGACAATTATAATGGGATAGGCAGGTTTATGTATGTTTGGGCAAGTTTATGTGCATTTTGGGGGAGATTTTGCCAAAATTTTATGTGTTTTTTCAGCAGGATTATGACATTTAGTTGTGAAGGTATTTTGAGGCAAGAATGTGTATGGGACATTGTATTCATGACTTGATGCATGTTTGAACCTCTTTAAGTGCACTTTGTATAATTAAGGTCTATGGTGTTTGGAACATACATTGATGCATGTTTGGGCAAGATGGTGTATAGAACATACAATAAGTGCATTTTGAGCAGGTTGTCATGAGCGAAAAGTACTTGGGCTAGTCTTGTGGGTATTTTTGCATATTTCTTTCGAAATGAAGAACTCGTGACTAATGTTGTGACTGGTTTTGCAAATATTATTATTGCATTACCACAAAACTAGCATTAAATATTGAGGATGAAGAGGGGGACAATATAATATTAAGATAATCACCCACACTAATAACCACAAAACTAGCCCCGATATTATGTGGGTCTTAGCTCCAGACTTTGTCGTGAATATACAGTCGAATCTTTCTTCGTGGATGATTATCTACTAGAAATGAATCTAGCTGCGCGAGAAATTTGCGTCAATTTGGCCTTGACTTTAGCCACGAGCTTGTTTTCATGACAATATGGCTAGAAATCTGCACCAAATCTAGCCGCACTCTCTTTTCGCGGCTATTCGGCCCCAAAAATGGCCCTATAACCGCAAACATAAATATTTGTGGTTAAACTTATGGCCCTTGCCACCCAAATTACCCTCGACGAAATTCGTGGCTAAATATTTTTTGGCTACAGACGCGTTTTCCAGCAGTGGTAATTTAGTTGGGTATACATTCTTGGAGGGGTCTAGTTTACGTTGGTATCCTTGATTGCCATTTGTAGTTTGTGATAATCAATAAAAGGAAGTACACCATTCAAAATCCTTCTAAGAAAGGTAAAGGTTTACCCATTTAACAAGTTGGTTTATATGGCATCCCTCTATAAGTCATCGTGTCTTTTTTATTGTGTTTTATTCCGCTGCGTGAAGGACAATTCTCTAAGGAAAAGTGCTTGTGGTTTTACTAATACCCATGATCCAAGAATTGGCATTAGAGCCATGTTTACTCTATATTTATGTTAGTATTTTTCAGAGAAAGATGAGAACCCATCGTGGGAATAGTCATGGATACTCTGTGGTGCATCCCCACTCTTCGAAGGTGAGAAGTTCAATTGGTGGAAGAAGAAGATGGAAAATTTCATCAAATATGAGGACATTGACTTGTGGGACGTCGTTATTAGTGGACCAAAGGAAGTGACCATCAAGGATGCCACAATATGTTCGAATGATCCCAAACTGATAAGTGCCTTGAATGTTGAGGAGAAATAAGTACTTTCTAAAAACTTTAAGGAATAAAATTGTTTATCATTCCTTGGGTGATAATGAGTTTTCTAAGACCAAGGCCGTTGTCACACTAGACGGCGACTCGCACGATGATCTGCCCATCGCCCAAGTGGTTCGAAAGAAGCAGCTTGCTCCTAGTCCCATCATGATGGGCACCGCTGAGGACAATGCACGACTCGTTGAGATTGAAGCTGAGCTCAATGCCACAATGTTCAACACTTTTCCACCCAAGGTCTCCAGGAAAAGATCAAGGGAAATTTGTGAAGCAGATGACGAAGAAGATGAAGAGGCCGAGGAGAGTGGCAAGGCCGAGGAAACCACTGGTGCAGAACTAAGCACCAAGGACGATGACGCGAGACCATGGATGAGGTCTCTGAAGAAGATGTGAATTCTGGTGACGAAAACGCCACCGAGGTCCTTGACCCGACATATCTAACAGTGGATTACGCTGAAACTCTAGCGACAGATGACAAGTAACGCCAGACTGCCCAGCCTGCATCCAATGACACAAATTGTCGTCTCTCACGTCTCCCACACTTCTCATAGGAAAGGGGAACCTCTTTTGTTGATTGAGAACAACCCTTCCCCGACAAAGAAAAAGAGAACTACTAAGGGGAAGAAGGGCGACAAAAAGTCCAAGATTGAAGCAGGCAGGGAAAAGGATAACCAGATCATGCTTTTCTACTCCTCCTTCGAGGTTGCAACGGATGACATGTAGGGAACTCTCACCATCCGCGATGATAAATACCCCTTCAACACGACCAATATTCGTCGCCTCTTGAACATTCCTGTGAAGGGGTTGGAGTCCCTCCCCATCAAAAATTGGGACAACTTCGATCGAGATGAGATCCTCTATCATTTGTATGACGATCGAGTTCCCACCAGGGGCTACCCAACACCCGACCTCTCCCTTCTGGCAAAACTGGCTCACTAGTTTATCATCAAGGTTATCATCCCAAGACATTAAGAGCAAAACCAACTCAACATTCAGGATGCTATTCTCCTCTACTAATTCCTTTAGAAAGAGCCCATCAATCTACCCATGACCATCCTCGAGCACAAGGATAAGTGCTTGGGCTCACCTAACCACTCTCTTCCCTCTGCCTCTCTGATCAAGATGCTCCTTATCAAGGAAGGGATCTACGACACTTCAAGGGAAGAAGGGGAACTTGTTCAAGAAATGGACTTGATGGTGATTCAGAAGTTGCAACATTCTGAGGCGCCAACGGACCAGGCGACGAGAACTCTTCCTGCAAGTGAGGCACCTCTTGGGACCAACCAGGTGCTTCAATACATTGCTGTCACCTATGAACGAATGCTGGAGGTCCTTGTTGAACTTCGAGACCATCTCAAGCCAAGGCCCTCATGATCTTACCCTTCAAAGTTCCCTAACCCTCTCTCTCCCCACCGAATGTTTTTTTAAGTTTCTTTTTGTACAAATTCATGCCTAAGTAACTAAATGGTACTTTAGTATGATTGTGTGTTCCCTTTCTTTCTCATTATTACTTTTCACTTTTCGATGATGTCAAAAGGGGGAAGGAAAAAATGAAACATGCATTGTTTAAAGTTATTAGAAATGATTTTGCTAAGGGGGAATTGACTGCTAAAAATGCTAAGTTAAACCTACCTTGTCTGTAGAATTGGTTTTCCTTGAAAATATTATCACACACATGCATTGACTACTTTTTCTTAGGAACTTGGATCCATCTTATGACCTCTCATACATCGAAATACTTGTCGTTTTTTTAAAATGGGTTTGTCATCATTAAAAAGGGGGATATTGTTGGGACGGTGTTGGGAACTCATGTTCCACAACAATGCAACAATGATCAAATTCTCTAATTTTTGATAATGACAAACATCATATGGGAACTAATGTGATACATGCAAATATTTCAAGGGAACTTCAAGTTGAACAGGCATTCGCTTAGGGAGCTCAAGACTGGATGAAAGAAAAAAATTCCCATCAAGGGAACTCATGAGAGACAAGTTCCCAAGACATGGGAACTCACATGCGAAGACAAGTCAACTCAGCGTGAAACACGGAAGCCTATTTCAAACAAAGCAGAGACGTAGTCTATTCCTTAAACTAGTCCATTTGATCCAATGAGCTTCAAGAGTTCACTAATTCAAATAGAATCACATATGACGAAAGTACATACTTGGCTAGAAAGACAAGGACATTTCGGACAAATGCAAAATGAAGATTGATCTCCAAGCTTCAAGAGCCTTTATAAGCCAATGAATAGTGTACTTGCAAAATACTTCTAATAATAGCATCACGCAATCAGAAAATGAGCAAGTCAAGAACGAAGCAATCAAGAGAAGTCCCCGGAGACGAGTGTGTGATGTTAGCGACGGTGAATCCAGCATTCCCAGTTGTAAGGGAACTGAGTAAAGATACAAGCATAGAGTGTTAGGTTTGAGTTCCTTGTTTTAGTTGATATGTTGTCCTAGTACTTAATTAGGTTGTGAAAGTTCATTAGTGTTCTAAAAGTTTGGTGGCTGTTGGGAACAAAGAAGTTTAAGCTTTGCCTTGTAGTAGCTTAAATATCAATAAAATAAGGAAGTCATTCAAAATCCTCCAAGCGGAGGTAGTGGTTTACCCATATAACTAGTTGATTGTAGTGGAGTTGCTCTATAAAGGAAATGTGTCCCATCCTACTTAATTATTTGTGTATATCTGTTTTACTTCCGCTGCCTTGGAAACAGTCGACGCCTGTTCCCAACTCTTAACTAACATTTACGATCCAACAAGCTCTCATATAGTTTTTGGTGTTAATGAGTTCACAATAATCTTCTAACAATCCAAAATCCAGTAGCTCTTATCATATAGTTTTACTATATATTGCTTAATGGGGTTAATGAATGTGCATGGCTAACTCAATCTGTCCCCTTTCGAATTTCTACTGATAACTTAATGGTGTTTTTTCTAACTAAATATCAAAATGTTGTGCTTTTGGTCTTATTTTTACAAAAGTTCAAAAAGGAGTTATTTTGGTCTCTCAAAAAAAAATATTGTCAAAACAATGTTGTTTTAAACCCTTTTTTTTAATGAACCATGTTTTTTTATTTAACTGAGATATATTTGGACACAACAATTCCACCTCGCTGGCCACCGCTACGACAATCTACACGGACCATCTAAATTTACAGTCCCGCTTACAATTAGTATGCATCTAGTTGATCGAATCCCTTGCAAGTGCAGCTAGATATAGTAGATGTGACTTGTAAGCTATACAACAGCTAGCTTGGTAGCCTTGTGCGATACAGCAGAATATGTGAAGTTGTTCATATCATCGTTTAACTTCACCGCAAGTGCTTGATTCCAAAACTATCAATTGCTGTCATGACTGCTTTTAACTGCATTTTTCATGAAAATACATTTTGATATCGACATCAACACTAAGATAACCAGTTTTGACTCTTTTTTTTTTTTTTTTTTATAGGACTAAAAACATTGACCGCTTTTCGACTTTTGACAAAATCAAAGGGGTAAATTGACTGCTTTTCCATGATAATTAGCGCTCGTTATTATTAAAATTTCCATCGCTGGTTTCTCTTTATATGCTCGGGCATCTCATTTTCCTTTTATCTTAAAGGACACATGCACAGGAAACGGGTCTGGATCGGAGAAACCGTTAGGTTTCTATGGGCTGATGAATCGGGAGTCTTGCCTATATAAACGCAGCACACAATCTCATTGGTGTTCTATTCTAAAACCAATTGACAATAGGAGGAATAATCCAAAGATATATATACTAGGCTGGTTTCTCTTTATATTTCCGATGTGGGATAAATAATATTTTCAAACCGTTATTTTCACAAAACTAATATTGAGTGAAAATGACAAATATTCAAACAGAACTATAGACAATTGAGTTTCGATTTAGTTTGCAAAAGTAATCAACAACTATTAGACTTAGCTCACGCGGTAATTTATAGGTCAGGCTAGGCTTGACAATTTCACCAGCGTACCCGAAAAACCGACTCAAAAAACCAATAAAAACCGATTAAATCTGGGTGAAAACAGGTTTCAGATGATCAGGTGATGGAGTAGGTACGGTTTCGGGTATGGCCTCACCCGACCCAACCCGATCACCCGACAAGTTTGGGGTAGCTGAGTCCTAAAGGACTATAGAAACGACGTCTAAGCACATACTAGTCGGGTTTGCATGTTGTTTTCAAACGTACGATATGTAAAGTATACGAAGCTAGGTGTACTAAATTGATATTGACAATTATGCCACCAGAAAAGGATAAGTAATTAGTATATCGGTTTTTTAGCCTATGCCTTAGAGCATAGGATAAGCATTTTGTTTTGGAAAAATTTGTTATTTTTATTTATTTAGTAAATTAAATATTTTTACTAAGAATTTAGACATTTTTTTTAGGATTTTAGTTTTTAAAATCGATATATTTATTCTATGCCCTTATATATTGACCACTTACGTAGTTACGTGTAAGGGAAGACTTAAAGATTGATTCGAAGGTTGCGTATTATTGAGTTAGAAGTAATGCAACCTTAATTATTTGTCACTCTAGAAGTAGTGATCAATTCTTGCAGATTTAGTCTAGATATGGATTTCTTTTCTTTCCAAGAAGGCCCCTTAATTCTTTTGGCTTTCGCTTTGGCCCACATCAAAACTGGTATGCTTATGGTATGGGATAAGTTTAGTTTTGAACTGACCAAGGAAAAAAAAAGTGAGGTACTTTCGAATTCAATAATGTTGGTAAACGATTGTGATAAATGAAAAACTCCATAAATTTTATGGTTTATATTTGGAAAATTTAAAGTGCAAAACAAAAAGGAAGAATGCATAAAAAAATCACTAATCTTGAAGAAACAAAAGAAAATAAAAATGGAGCAAGTTTGTATTCGTTGGTCTCATGGGAACAACACAAGTGTTGGATCGTAAGGGGTTAACGAGAGCTTGGGAACTGGCGGTTAGGCTGTTCTCAAGGCAGCGGAAGTAAATAAAAGCAGGTAAACAAACGATAATGAACACAGTTCCCTTATAGAGGAACCCCACGACAACCAATTAGTTGTGTGGGTAAACCTCTACCTCCGCTTGGAGGATTTTGAATGACTTACTTGTATTAATGATTGTTCTTTAGTTACAAATAGCCTGATTCAAACTTCTCTGTTCCTACGAGTTCTACCTAACTCTAGCAACACTAATGAATCTTCTCAACTGAGTTCCTAAGCGAACAAATCAACTAAAACAAGTGAATCAAACCTTACACCTTGACTATCTCAGTTCCCTTGCTCCTGGGAACTTAGCTTCGCCGTCGTCGAGATCCGACACTCGCCGCCGGGGACTTCTCTTCTTCTTTCTTTCTTTCTCTGGGAGTATAAGTGAGTTCTGGGAGAAGTGCTTAAACCTATCACTATTCATTTGACTTTATACTCGGTTGTACTTGGGCTGCTGATGATGTCCAAAACAGTAAAAGCAAAAAGTGGGACCAGGAGGACCCCCATAGGCAAATTAGGGACCCACGTCCATGCTCGGTTATTTAAAAACAAAACTCCCGACGGATGCGAGGTCTCTCAAACATCCCGGGACGAGGTCTCGACCTCGTCACCGACTCTACTAATACGCCCGCCCGCTCGAACCAATCACAAGCGACCTCACTCCCGAACCAATCACCAGCAACCTCACTCCCAAGCCAATCACAAGTGACCTCACTCATGGACCAATCAAAAACCCTTATTTCGAGCATCCCGCATCGAACATTGGCCTAAACTCGGCCCCCAATTCTCTATAAATAGAGAAGAACCTCGTAGGAAGAAGGGGTCGAAAAACCACTTGAACTCAAGAACCCTCTTGCTTGTTAAAGATCGACGTGATAGGAACATCGTCAAAAGACCTCGCTACAGATAAGAGAAACCCACAGAAAGACCCCAAAGTCGCGCATGGATCTCGCTCACGCCTAAAACCTCACTACAGAAACTCACAAAACTCCCTTCATCATATTCTCAAATCTACCTCGCCTAGAATCGACCTCGCAACATTAGGTGCGATCTCGGAACCTTGTAGGAGGTCTAGGTGTGATTCTCAAAGTTGTACATCAACCTCGTAGGTTTGTAACCTCGCTGCCACGGAAAAATCATAAATAAAGGAGCAAGTGTTTGCACTCAAATATAATAATCTTGTTTCTTGTCTCGTAGCGTAGCCGTTATTTCGGGTTTCATCACTGACGCCGTCTGTGGGAACCTCTTCATCCTAAGCAGCTTCCCATTTTAGTGCAAACCTTGATTCCTAAAACCCCCTCAGAATGGCTTGTCCAAACAATTTCTTCCCCCAACATCCCGACAATATGGCTGAGACCCCTCCATGGGCGACGGTAGGTCCGTTAGGATACCCTTTTGTGGTCCTGCCAGGCTGGACATACAACATCCCACAAAACCCATACCCGTTCCAGGGGTATGAACAGGGTGGCGCTCCTTTCAACCAGTATCCCTATCCGGGGTACGGGCAGTACCAACAGGGCCAAGCTCCCCCATACGTCCCGATTCCCCCCCAGGGGCAACCTCACTCCGAGTACGTGTCCGCATATGTCCCGGGCTACATGTCGGGGCAGGAGGCGCCCACGAACAGATCTACCATGGAGAGACCCTCCCGAGATCCGATGCAAATCTCGCGATCCCGTTCACGACGTGCAGAAAGGCGCGACATGGAGCTGTCCGAAACGGCGGCAAGCGCGCCACGCCCTCTGGCGAGGTCAAAGTCGAAGTCTGCTCGCCCATCCGTCGAGAGTGGGTACAGGAATCCCTTCATACCCGAGATCCAAGAGGCACACATGCCCAAAGGCTTCCATTGGCCACAAATGGGACTTTACGACGGCACGGCCGACCCCGAGGACCACATAAAACACTACGCCGTCCAGATGAACGTCAACTCTTACAATGACGCCATTTTCTGTCGGATCTTTCCGACCACTCTGGACAAGGCGTCAATGTTGTGGTTCACCAGCCTTAAGGTCGAGTCGATAGCCTCGTTTTCCCAGCTATGCGAGTCCTTCGTCGGGCACTTCAACGGCTCGAGAAAGCGCAAGAAGAGCATGCGCGATGTCCGTGGCATCGAGCAGGGGGAAAACGAGAAGCTGGGTACCTTTTTTACGAGGTTCACCACCGCGGTCGCTGAGATCGCGCAAATCGACGAGGCCTCGGTACGCGACATCCTCATGGGCAACCTTCGCCAGGGGGATTTCAAATGTCGCATTTTTCTCAAAAATCCGACCACATATGAGAGCCTGTGTGCTCGGATCACGGCACAGGTCTACGCCGAGGACGCTGCCAGCCAGAGCTCGCGACCGAGGACCGACAAGGAAATCGTGACCGAGGCTAAGGGAAAGGCTAAACTGGCTGCGCCGGCCGCGAGGGACGCGTACATGACGCAAACTCACGACCGGCGTGCCGATTACAAAAGCAACAACAACAACAAAAGCAACAACAATAACAGAGGCAACAACGACAATAGAAGCAACAACCGCTACGACAACCGTGGCGGTGGAGGTTGGAGCTACTTCGGCGGGAAGCCACGAGGTTACAGAGGCAAAGGTGGCCCCGCCTACAACCCAAACGAGAAAAAGCGCGCCAACCCCGCGTCGGGGGCCAACCTCGTGCAGCAGGAACCAACCCGGTCCCGACCAAGCAACACAGAGCAACAAGCTCCGGCGAGGCAGTCGCGCTCCGAGCAAGCCGCGACGCCCGATGGGTACATCGACACCATCTCGGGCGGACCCTCGCTGGCGGGCTCGAGCCAGGCGGAAAGAAAAAGATACGCGAGGGCAAGTCACCATGAGCCCTCGGTATACAGCGTGACACAAACCTCACGATCCCACGTGGGTATGGCCTTCACAACAGAGGACGCCGAAGGGCTCCATATGCCCCATTCCGACCCCCTGGTGATACACGCTCAGTTGGGCTCGAAAATAGTGAAGCGAATACTGGTGGACACGGGTTCCTCCGTGGACATCATGTATTTTGGCGCTTTCGAGCAGCTAGGGATCTCCGCGACATCCTTGAGGCCCTACGCTGGGAAGCTCACCTCCTTCTCGTGAAACGAGGTCGATGTCGCTGGTCTTATAGACCTGTGGATGACCCTCGGTACTGGCCCGACAACGAGAACCGAGGTAATAGAGTTTACGGTGGTGCACCTGCCCTCGGCCTACAACGCAATCATCGGGAGAGTCTCCTTGATGAAATTCCAGGCGGTGGTCTCCATCTACCACCTGAAAATGAAGTTCCCCACCAGCGTGGGTGTCGGAGAAGTAAAGGGCAACCAAGAAGAGGGCCGCGTCTGCTACATGACCTCGACTAAGCAAAAATGCTATGTGTTCATGGTAGAGACTTCGGGTGAAGCAGACCTCGAGGTCCGGGATTTCACAATACCCACTCCCGAGACAGAAAGAAGGGTGATTACCCCCTTCGAAAAGAAATCAGAAAAGATCTACCTCGGGGGTTGCCTTACTGGGGATGCAGCAACGTCACTAGAGGCCCTGCTTGTTGGGTCCCGCGACGTGTTCGCCTGGACTGCAAAAGATCTCCGAGGTGTGCCTCGGACCCTGGCCCAGCACTCCTTGAACATCGACGTCGCCATTCGTCCTGTGGTGCAGCGTCGAAGAAAAATGAACGAAGAAAGGGCAACCGCCGCAAATGAAGAGGTGGCCAAGCTGCTGGCCGCAGATTTCATACGCGAAGTCCAGTATCCGAAATGGCTGTCCAATGTCGTGTTGGTCAAAAAGGCCAGCGGCAAGTGGCGGATGTGTGTAGACTTCAAAGACCTCAACAAGGCATGCCCCAAAGACAGCTACCCCCTGCCCTCGATCGATGCACTTGTAGATTCGACTGCTGGGCACGTGGTCTTGAGTTTCCTCGACGCCTACTCGGGGTACAACCAGATCTCGATGAATCCCCGTGACGAGGAGGAGACATCCTTTATCACTCAGCGGGGGACATACTATTATAAGGTCATGCCGTTTGGCCTCAAGAACGCAGGGGCCACGTTCCAACGCCTCGTCGATCGGGTTTTTAAAGACCACCTGGACAGGAACGTATCCGCCTACGTCGACGACATCGTGGTACGGAGCAAGGGCCCCGAGGAGCACCTGGCTGACCTCGCCGAGGTTTTCACCACCCTCGGACACCACCAGCTCAGCCTGAACCCCGAGAAGTGCGTTTTTGGCGTGTCCTCGGGGAAGTTTTTGGGATTCATGATCAGCGAGCGCGGGATTGACGTCAACCCCGCCAAAATAGAATCTATCCTCGCAATGAGGTCTCCCCGATATCGTACAGAGGTACAAAGACTCAACGGCGCAGTAAACTACTTGGGGAGGTTTTGCTCCCGCCTAGCAGACAAGTCCCTCCCATTCTTTGCCGCCCTCAAAAAGAATGACAAGTTCGTCTGGGACAAGAGACTCGAGACAACCTTCTCTGAGTTAAAGACCTTCCTCACCAAGCTCCCCACCATGTCACCTCCACACGCGGGCGAAGATTTGCAACTATATGTGGCGGTGAGTCCCGAGACCGTCAGCGCGGTGCTCACAAGAGAGGCCATGCACCCGATATACTTTGTGAGTCGCGTGCTCCAGCCCGCGGAGCAGAGATACTCCCCGGCAGAGAAGATGGCGCTGGCGGTAGTGACCGCCGCAAGGCGCCTACGCCCATACTTCGAGGCACATCCCATCCAGGTTCTTTCGGACCTCCCACTTCGTCAGATTCTGCATCAGCCCTCTCTCTCCGGACGTATGACCAAGTGGGCCGTCGAGCTCTCCGAGTTCGATATCAATTATCTTCCGAGAACCGCGATGAAGGGACAAGCCCTCGCCGACTTTATGGTGGAGGTCACCTTCCCCGAGACAGACACAAGCTCGGACGAATGGAAAGTGTTCGTTGATGGCTCACGATGTGACGCCGGTGCGGGGCCGGGGTGTTCCTCGCTGGCCCCTCAATCGAGACGGAGTATGCTCTCAACTTCGCCTTTGATGCCACCAACAACGACGCCGAGTATGAGGCCATGATCGCCGGGATCGAGATGGTGCTACTCAACGGAGCCCGCAAAATCAGGGTCTACACAGATTCCGAATTGGTGGCACGACAACTCAACGGCCAATACGACACCAAAACAGGTTTTCTGCCCGCTTACCGAGCAAAAGTCAAGGCCTTGGTTTCATGCCTAGAAACCTTCGCGGTGGAGTCAATCCCGCGAACCTCAAACACAAAGGCGGATGCCCTCGCCAGGTTAGGCTCCTCGCTTCCCTTGGATGTGGGAAACCGCGTAATGGTGGAGAGCAAGCTCTCACGAAGCGTCGATAGTGAGGTCATGTCCTTAAGGACCGAGGACTGGAGGTTCCCGGTAACGAGGTAAATACAAAGCGGCATCCTCCCAGAGGACCCCACGCTGGCCAGAAAACTAAAAATGCAAGCTGCCCGCTACTGCGTCGTCGGCGACCAGCTTTACCGCCGGGGCTACGCTGAACCCAACCTGCTGTGCATACCGCCCGAGGCCACGGACCACGTCCTCTACGAGGCCCACGAGGGAGTTTGTGGGGGACACCCGGGGTGGAGGTCTCTGGCACACAAAATCGTCCATTTGGGGTACTTCTGGCCCACTCTCCGACAAGACGCAAGAGCTTACGTCCAAAAATGCGTCGGATGCCAAAAACACGGGAACGTCCAGCACACCCCAACAGCTCCCCTCCGCAGCATTCACGCGCCATGCCCATTCGCAATGTGGGGAATGGACATTTTAGGCCCTTTTCCCAAAGCTGCTGGCCAAGTGCAATACATCTTGGTCATCGTGGACTACTTCACGAAGTGGATCGAAGCACAGGCAATGGCAAAAATCACCGGGGCAAAGGTCTGCGAATTCCTGTGGAAGAACCTCGTCTGCCGTTTCGGTGTCCCCATGACAATCATGACCGACCATGGCCCCCAATTCGACTGCGAAGAAACTCTGACTTTCTGCTCTGAGCTGGGCATCGACCTCAAATTTTCCTCCGTGGCTCATCCCCAGTCCAATGGCCAGGTAGAAAACGTTAATGCCCGCATCTTGACAGACCTCAAAAAGCGCCTGGGCATGGCACAAGGCCACTGGGCCGAATTACTTCCACTCGTCCTCTGGACGTATCGCACGACCTCGCGCCGCGCAACGGGCGAGACCCCCTTCGCTCTTACCTACGGGGCGGAAGCACTCGTTCCCGTAGAAACCCTAATTCCATCAGCAAGGGTGTACAACTTCGACGAAAAAGAAAACGAGGCCAACCTCAAGGTCGAACTGCAGTTCCGAGATGAAATCCGCGAGGTAGCGGACCTGCGCTCTAGAGAATACAAGCGACGTGTTGCCGTATACCACGATAAGAAGGTCAGACCTCACCTCTTGGCCACGGGAAACCTCGTGCTAAGACGCACCGAAGGAGGAAAATTGGACCCTAACTGGGAAGGACCCTACATCCTCGGAGAAGAAGTCGCGCCCGAGGCCTTCAAACTCAGGGACGACGAGGGGCGCACACTGAGCAAAACGTGGAACGTCGCGCGACTCAAAAAGTATTACATGTAGAAACTCGAAACCCCGTTGTTCCTCACAGTTGGTAAATAAAGGATTGCAGGCTTTTCTAAAAACGCTCCCTCCCCGAAAAATTCCACCCCTCGCTTCCCGCTTGGGGTTGGAGAATCTCGTTGAAGAGTTCCACCCCTCGCTTCACGCTTGGGGTTGGAGAATCTCGTTTGGAAGAATTCTCACCCCTCGCTTCCCGCTTGGGGTTGGAGAATCTTGGTGAAAAGTTCCACCCCTCGCTTCCCGCTTGGGATTGGAGAATCTCGTTGAAGAGTTCCACCCCTCGCTTCCCGCTTGGGGTTGGAGAATCTCGTTTGGAAGAATTCCCACCCCTCGCTTCCCGCTTGGGGTTGGAGAATCTCGGTGAAAAGTTGCACCCCTCGCTTCCTGCTTGGGGTTGGAGAATCTCGTTGAAGAGTTCCACCCCTCGCTTCACGCTTGGGGTTGGAGAATCTCGTTTGGAAGAATTCCCACCCCTCGCTTCCCGCTTGGGGTTGGAGAATCTCGGTGAAAAGTTCCACCCCTCGCTTCACGCTTGGGGTTGGAGAATCTCGTTGAAGAGTTCCACCCCTCGCTTCACGCTTGGGGTTGGAGAATCTCGTTTGGAAGAATTCCCACCCCTTGCTTCCCGCTTGGGGTTGGAGAATCTCGGTGAAAAGTTCCACCCCTCGCTTCCCGCTTGGGGTTGGAGAATCTCGTTGAAGAGTTCCACCCCTCGCTTCACGCTTGGGGTTGGAGAATCTCGTTTGGAAGGATTCCCACCCCTCGCTTCCCGCTTGGGGTTGGAGAATCTCGGCGAAAAGTTCCACCCCTCGCTTTTCGCTTGGGGTTGGAGAATCTCGTTGAAGAGTTCCTCCCCTCGCTTCACGCTTGGGGTTGGAGAATCTCGTTTGGAAGAATTCCCACCCCTCGCTTCCCGCTTGGGGTTGGAGAATCTCGTTGAAGAGTTCCACCCCTCGCTTCACTCTTGGGGTTGGGGAATCTCGTTTGGAAGAATTCCCACCCCTCGCTTCATGCTTGGGGTTGGAGAATCTCGGTGAAAAGTTCCACCCCTCGCTTCCCGCTTGGGGTTGGAGAGTCTCGTTGAAAAGTTCCACCCCTCGCTTCCCGTTTGGGATACGAACGAGGTTCGTGAACCCCCTAAGACGCCGGGATTCGCGGACGGCTATTTTTAGGTTGGAACGAACTTCCAGAACAACGAGGTCGAACAGAGGCTCACGACCTCGTCGCAGGACTACAACGCCCGGTGTGGTCCGAGTCCCACAAAAGATGTGACACTCGAACCATGGGGTTGGACGGATAAGGACTGACGTATGCAAGAAAGTCTAAAGCAAACAAGCATAGGAAAAGAAAGTGACGAAGGGCATAAATATAAAAGCAGGTGTTTCGATTACAGACCCCGTAGGGTCACCCAAACAAAAAAAAGAGAAAGAGATGTTTTGATTACAAACCCCGTAAGGCCACCAAAGAAAAATTATCATCATTTTTTCGAGGTTTCAGCCTCGGGACCTGTAAGATCGATGGTCTTAGGAGTTTCGACAGAGGCAGCCGAGGCTTCAGCAGGAGCAGGGGCAGCGGAGGCAGGAGGCGCGGCCGCATCGGCCGCGGGCTGAGGTCCCGTGGAGGTTAACTCCGGGTTCCCTCCAATAAGCTCTCCCTCGGGGGGCGCGGTGCTGGACACAGTCCCGTCCTCGTTGAGGAAGAACTCACATTCCCCCTCGGGATCCTCCGACCCCAGCTCCCCCATGGTTTCATTGTAGTTAGGGTTGAAGAAGACGATTTGGGGGTCGAGGTGCCCATACTTGGCCACCGCCTGCTTAACGCCCATGCGGACTGCCTGGTGGAACATCTTCCTCACGCTCTCCACCAGCTCCGCCTTGTACTCTTCTGAGTCCACATACTTGGGACCCGCGGCCACGACCTCCTCGTTACGCTCAACAATGCGCCCCTCGAGGCGCCTGATCTCCTCCTCGGCCATCAGAAACTCCGCTTCCTTCGCCTTGAAGAACTCATGTTCGGCGGAGAGCTTGCCTCGAAGCCCTTCAACCTCGCCCCGCAGAACCTCGGCCTCACCCCTCGCCCTCTTCTCCCCCTCCCTCGCCGCCTTTACCTCCTCCCTCGCTGCGGCCTCCGCGGCCTCGACCCGCTTCTTGGCCGCAGCCTCCGCGGCTTTGGACGACTCCGCGACCTCGGCCAACTCCTTGGCCTGTCGCTCGCACACCTCGCTGCGGGCCCGAAGCGCCGCCTCCATCTTGTCCATCCTCGAATGAAGTAGGACGATGCGACTTCGGTTGTAATTATCAAAAAAGGTGTGTTGCAAGTTCACAAAAGGATGAGAAAAGAAACAAGAAAGAGACAAGAATTAAACACACACACACAAAAAAAAGCTTACCATGGCCGAGTACCGAGCGACCTCGTCGTCGAGCGCCGCCTCAGTGAGGTTGTTGGCCCACGCGACCTCCTCCTTGTAATCCCCCGGGCCCAATCCAACGGGTCGCCTCTGATAGGTCCAGGGCAGTGAAACCTGGCGGGATGGGGGCCTGTATCCCCGCGACTTCGCCCCTCGAAGTTAAAGGCAGGGATGAGTTCCAGATCCCGCGAGCCTCGTTGATGGTCGCCCGACCGGGGCTTCTTCTTCTTCTCAGGGGAAGACCCCGCTTCCTTCCTCTTCCGCCCAACCTTGTCGTCAGACGCCCGGGGTGGATGGGTGGTCCCCTTCATGGTGGCCCCTTTCGACGGAACAACCTCAGGCTTTTTTTCCCCTTGGGGCGGCCCCGTGACGTCCCACTGCGACGCCCTCGTGACGTTCCCCTTGGGTAGGGCTCCCCCTGTCGCGGCCGTTAGCGGGACAGGTCCCGGCTGCGTTGTACCTGTCCTCGCCTTCGAGCTCGGCTGCGAGCTCGACTCGTTGATTGAAATCCCCTTGGGGACCCGGGGAGCAGGGGTCTTGGAAGTAGACGTCATAGGCTGTTTCCCCTTCGACGTCGTGGTAAGAGCGTGCAGAAGATCCACTGTCAAGAAAGGAGTAAAAAGAAAAAAGCAGGTTAGGACGAGGTCAGAAACAAATGTAACGAGGTGTATAACCCCGCAACCCTACAAGGAAAAAGAAAACAATCAGAGAAATAGTGATAATAAAATACCCTCTCCGCCCTCGCGAGTAGGGAAACTGAGGCTCAGCCCGGCCCGCTCAAGCCGGTCCTGAGAAAGGTAGCGCTCGTCTGGGGCCTGGTACGCTGTGGCGTACTTGGCCTTGAGCGCCTGGAACTCAGCAACCTTGTACGGGCACACGCATCTCTCGTAGTTATCCGGTGCCACAGGGAAATTAAGGTATCTCCCGTTGAGGTCTCGGACCAAAAACCATTTAGGTTTCCACGTCCCGACGTTCGACTAGGTCGTAATGATTTTGACGTTCGGTGTGCTGAGGTTGACCGGGGAACAGCGAGGTTCTCTCCTCGCCAAGACTAACGCCGACAAATCGCTGAGGTTCGGCTCGTCCAGAAGCTCGCGGCTTCGAATTGTGTAAGCACACAACAACCGCCAGGCGTTCGGGAACAACTGAGCGGGGCAGACACCCATGGCCCACAAGAAATCAACGATGTGTTGGGCCAAGGGCAACCTAAAGCCCGCTTGGAGACTGACGAGGTTCACGACCGCACACCCCTCGTAGGATGCCAGGGGTCGCTCCTCCTCCTCTGGCAGTGCCAGCTCGACTCCCTCGGGCCAGGGGAAATCTTTAGCTATGTCCGCGAGGTCGTCCAACTTCAAATCGGTGGCCACCCCCTCGGACAGGTAGGCCTCGGGAGTGCTCGGACTTATAGGAATCCGTTCTTTGAGGACGACGGGAATGCCGGACACAGCGTCGGTAATATATGCCTCGGGGAAGCTCGATGGCACATACGCGGCAGAAGCTGAGGCAATTGCCGCGTCCAACCTCGCCTCGACCTCGGTGGCGATCACATCAGGAGAAGAAGAGGAAGCCATTTCAACACCAGAATATATGAACAGACGGGGGAAGTACGAATTGATCGAAACAGCGGAGTCCCTGGATGAAGACTCGCTGAAGACCAACGAAGGGGAACTTGGGTTTTGAGAATCACTAGGCTCTACACTTCCTACGGACTCGGAGACCTCCTGATAGAAATTCTCTTGAAAATTAAAGACAAAGCCGGGCGGTGGGCTCGCAGAGGCTCTCCTAGGCATGAAAAGACAACGTCCAGGCCGCGAAAAGCTAGCACCTGGAAAAGAAAAGGTCAGTAAGGCACTAAAGGCAAGGCAACCAAAGAGAAAAACACGAGATCATGACCCCGTGAAAGAAGGAAGAACGAGGTCAAGCCCGAGATCGAAGAACGAGATCACGACCTCGGGAAGGAAGGAAGGACGAGGTCGAGCCCGAGATCAAAGCACAAAGATCATAACCTCGAAAAGAAAAGAGCACGGGGTCATAACCTCGAAAAGGAAAAAGCGCGAGATCATAACCTCAGGAGAAAATGAGCACGAAGTCGCAACCTCGGGGGACAAAGCAACGCGAGGTCATAAAATGAAAGGCCACGTGGCGCCCTACGGGCTACTCTGACAGGATAGGACGGCAAAGAAGAATTTGAAGCGCCAAAAGAAAGGAAAGAGAAAGAAGGCCAACCAACGGTGGAAGCCAGCGGTGGAAGCCCAAACGTCCCGTCAATCAGACATCATGACGTTTGGGCTCCCGAGGGTTTTCGAAATTCGAAAAGTGGTGGGCGGAGAAACGGAAGTTTAACCGTCACCCCAAGCAAAAAAAAAAGAGAGAGAGAGAGAGAAAAGCAATAAACCCAAAAGCCCAGCGGTACCCTCACGGCAACAACCGCCCCCCACCACCGTCTCACCACCGTCTCACCACCGCAACACCGCCCCCCGGAGCGTAACGCAAAGAAAAAAGAGGGGAGAAAAGCAGAATGAAAAGAAAGGAGAGGAGACGAAAAACCAAGGGGAGACAAGGGCACTACGGAACAAAAACCACCCCCAACGCCGCCGCGCAGCCAACAAAGAAGCACCCAGAAATCACCAACACCCACCCAGATGCAAAACGGAACGAAGAAAGAACGAAGAAACACCCAAAAATCAGAAACACCCACCCAGATGCAAAACGAAACGAAGAAAGAACAAAGAAAAATAACAAAGGCAAACGCCAAAAAACACACAACCCTGCCACCGCCGCTTCGCCACCGTGACACCGGCGCGAAACACCGGGCGACACACCGTCGCCCTTATAAAACACGAGGTAAAAAGCGAACAAAGGAAGAATCAAAGGCAAAAAATACCAAAAGACAGGAGAAAGAAGATCAAGAACTTACTTGTTTAAAGGTCGGCGAGCGAGAGGCGGTGGCGCAACTGGCGAACGGCAAAAAGCTCGTCGGAAACCGTCTGGAGAAACCGCTCAGAAGAAACCGAAGAGATAAAGAGAGAGAAGGAGCGAAAATGTTGGAAGGAGAAGATGAGGGGGAGGCGTGTGAGATACGCCCTTATATAGAGCAGATTTGAGCCTCCCCCACTCCCGAAAGGCTTCTTAAGCCTGTCTCACCTGGACGGCCCACTAAGCAAAGTATGGCGAAAAGGCCCAAGAATCTTCATCCGCGCAGAACAAGAAGAAAACCTAAGTACAGAGCCTCACACCTCGCAAAGTGCCCTCCCAACCTCGAGAACGTCATAACCTCTAAAAAACACCCCGCATCTTGCGGATCCAGGGAACTTATGCCTTGCGACCCTCGGGGCGAGGCCCCCAGGCAATGGGGTTGTGATGATGTCCAAAACAGTAAAAGCAAAAAGTGGGCCCAGGAGAACCCCCATAGGCAAGTTAGGGACCCACGTCCATGCTCGGTTATTTAAAAACAAAACTCCCGACGGATGCGAGGTCTCTCAAACATCCCGGGACGAGGTCTCGACCTCGTCACCGACTCTACTAATACGCCCGCCCGCTCGAACCAATCACAAGCGACCTCAGTCCCGAACCAATCACCAGCAACCTCACTCCCAAGCCAATCACAAGTGACCTCACTCATGGACCAATCAAAAACCCTTATTTCGAGCATCCCACATCGAACATTGGCCTAAACTCGGCCCCCCAATTCTCTATAAATAGAGAAGAACCTCGTAGGAAGAAGGGGTCGAAAAACCACTTGAACTCAAGAACCCTCTTGCTTGTTAAAGATCGACGTGATAGGAACATCGTCAAAAGACCTTGCTACAGATAAGAGAAACCCACAGAAAGACCCCAAAGTCGCGCAGGGATCTCGCTCACGCCTAAAACCTCACTACAGAAACTCACAAAACTCCCTACATCATATTCTCAAATCTACCTCGCCCTAGAATCGACCTCGCAACATTAGGTGCGATCTCGGAACCTTGTAGGAGGTCTAGGTGTGATTCTCAAAGTTGTACATCAACCTCGTAGGTTTGTAACCTCACTGCCACGGAAAAATCATAAATAAAGGAGCAAGTGTTTGCACTCAAATATAATAATCTTGTTTCTTGTCTCGTAGCGTAGCCGTTATTTCGGGTTTCATCAGCTGCAATCGCATCTTTCATTTGGTCCGAAATGCCCTTTGCTTGTGCCCTAAGTGTACAATCTTCACATATGACTTTGATTTGAACTTGGTCAACTTTTAGAATCAATCGAACCGTTGATCACTCTTGTCAGTCTGTTCCTCAGACTGAGCCTTAGTTCTGTCCGAGACAAGATCCCGGGATTTGTGCTGAACGGTTTTGTTTGCACATGTGAGTTCCCACGTGATGGGAACTATCTTCTTCAGAGTTCCTTTGAGAGAAACACTTCATCGTGTATGCCTGTGTTCTTTGGACATTCATGAGAGTTCTTTACTAGACCTGTGTTCCTTAGAAATACTTGGATAAAACACGTTAGTTCCCATGTGGTGTTTGTCATTATTAAAACTGGAGAATGATATCGTTGTTCCGATGTTTAGAACTAGAGGTCCCAACATCGTCCCAACAATTTCCCCCTTTTTTATGATGACAAACCCATCACAAAATAAGCAAGTATTTCAAAGCATGATATGCAGATGAGATCCTAAGCAAGGTCCTAGGGAGCCACTTATGTGAAGCACTGAGTTCGTACTTAGCTTTTTATGCAATTGTTCCCCCTTAGCCAAAGCATGTTTTGTGATAGCTTTTAACTTAACTCATCTCGCATTTTTTGTCTTTCCCCCTTTTGACATAATCGAAAACATGTGAAAAACATAATAAGGCAAATATAGGAACACACAATCATACTAGAAACCATTTCATTACTTAAGCAAAGATATGTACATATGAACACAATACATTTTGTGGGGAATATAAGGAGAAGGAGAGAGGGGAGAATAGATCATGGGCTTGGTGGGAGCAGGAGTTCACTGAGGCGAGATAAAGCGTGCAAGATTTTTTCTTGGTTCCCTGCCATTCGATCAAGCGTGTTGGCAATGTGCATAAGCATATGTGTGTTCCCAACCTTTGGGCCGTCACCAGAGGAGAGTGCCTCATGGTCCTCATCTTGTTCTGAGTGACGCATCTTCTGGACCACAGAAAGGTCCAGTTTCCTTCCGATGGTCACTTCTTCCTTGCTAGCATCCTAGAGCCCTTTCTTGAGCATCAATTTCTTGATCAAGTCAGCATAGGGCAGGGAATGGGAAGTCGAGGCCATGCACTTTTCAATGTGCCCAAAGATGATGCGGGGAAGATTGATGGGCATCTTGTGGAGGAAGTGGTAGAGAAGGATGGCGTCTTGGATGTTGAGCTGTTGGCTTCTCTTGCCTTGGGATCACCACAGTGATGATGAATTGGTGAGCCAACTTAGCGATGAGGGACAAGTTATGAGTCGGTGTTACAGTCCTGGGAACACGGCCCTCATAGATGGCGTTGTAGATCACATCGCTCTTGAATTCGCCCCAGTTCTTGTTGGGTACAGCCTTGAGGCCCTGGACAAAAAATTGTAGTTGAAGGCGAATGGAGGAGGCCGTGAAGCCGAAGTCGTCGCCTTTGAGGGAGAGAGTTCCCTCGGTGCCCTCGTCATGAATGACGAAGTTGTTGTAGAAGAGGCGCACCTGGGCAAGGTCGACATTCACAGCATCGTCGTAGATGTGTTCCCATCCTTGGGCCTTGATCAGATCCCAGAGTTCCCCGAACCCTTGTTCTTGAAGTTGTTGCTCGATGAGGATGAGTGGGGAGATAAGCTTGTGATCCTCGGCTATGTGAACTTTCTTGGGAGTTGTTCCCTTCCCCTTTTTATTCTTGTTCTTGTTCCCCCTGGAGGTTGTAGCCTTTCTTTTTAGCTGGGGGGATTCAGCCGCTTCAAGCATAAGGAGAGGGTCCCTTGCTTCTTGGACACCCTCCGACACCACTAGTTGGCGTCCTGGAGTTTCTTTCTCGACAACATGCTCTTTCTCAGCACCGGCCTGGCCGAGTTACCCAACATCATCGGCTGAGGCCCCTTCGTCTTAGGAGGACAGACCCATGTCCTCTTCGTCGTCACCTTCTAGATAACCAACACTCGTCCCAACACCGTCATATGGTGTTGGGTTCTCATTTTCCCGGGCCGTGCTCCCTTGCTCTATGGAAGACCCGTGTAGAACACCTCGGAGTTCTTCCTCGAGGGCGTCAAGTTGAGCATTTTCCTCGTCAGTTCCCATGACTATGGGAGGCTGCACTTTGGCCTTCTTGCGAGCAATCACTCCGATGGGTAGCTCATCCTCATCGGAGTCGAGGTCCATGGTTTGTTGGGCCAGAGAGGGGGAAGGGAGCTTGACGGTTGAAGGGGATTTTGTTGGTGAGGGAGATTGATGGAGTGGAGAGTTTTGTGATGTTGGGACCTTTGTGGTTGAAGGAGGAGCGGAGTGAGAGGTGACGGGAGCCTTGGGACTAGAGTTCCTAGGGGCGGGTTTTGGATTGTGAGAGGGAGACTTGGCAATGGGGGAGGAGGGTGGTGGAGGAGTCTTCTGTGGTGAAGAAGATGGAGGGGGATTGGATGTTCCCTCAATCATGGGAAAAGAGGGAGAAGAGGTTGTCGAATCTCTAGGACCAGAGGTCTTAGAGATTGGTTTAGGGTTGGTGGTGGAGGGTGCAGAAAAGGGTTTACGAAAAAGAAGTTCCATTTCGGAAGGAGGGACGATGACATAGGAGTCGGGTTTTGAGAGGTTGAGAACTTCGTCTATTGCAAGAAGAGACTTCTTTCTCGATTCAGTGTGAAGGGAAGAAGGAGAATACGAGATCTGAGAGTGTTTGCGTTTGGAGGAAGAGTGTTTGGATTTGGATGGGTTTTTGGATCTGAATTTTTTGTGTGTGGGAGGAGGAGGGGGTCATTACCGAAGGAGTCGACAATGACGGTCCTGGAGGAGGAGACGGAGGGAGGTTGAGGAAGGGTGGAGGTAGGCGACGCTAAGGGTTGCGCTGCCGGAGGAGGAGGAGGAAGAAAGGGACTCACATAATTGTAAAGTCCTTCGAGGAGGACGGCTTGAAGGGCAGGATCTTTTTCTTTCTCGACATCTCCTAACATGGTGATGAAGAGGGCTTTGGGATTATTGTGGATCCACTCACGAACTTGTTCAAGAGTGTGATCTGGAGCCATGGGAAATTTTGGGAAGAGAAGGATTTTGGAGGTTTGATTGAAAAGGAAGGATGGGAAATTTCAGAGAGAAAGGGGTTGCTGGGATGAAAGAGGAAGAAGGACCCAAAAATAGCAAATGGGGGTTTTATGTGAGAGAGAAGGAGGGGTAGAAAGGGACGTTTGAGAGATCTCGATAACCGTTGGCCAATGAATGCGGAGGAGCGTTTCAACTTCCATAGAACGCTTATGACACACGTCGCTTTCTCCCAAGGGAAGTCACTTCGAGAACTTCAAATGCTTGGCCCATGACGCTTTGAATTCTGACACAATTTCCCGTTTCCCAAGTGACACTTAATCTTTTCAGAGATATCAATGTTCCCTTGCTTGTGCACACCAGTTCCCATGATCTTTGAAAAGGTCGGTTTGAGTGGTGTGGTTAAGGGAACTCACACTCAAGTTCTTTGTGTGGCTTGGGAAATTAATTTACAAGAGAACAGACAATTACAACTCGATAAAGGGATAAGTAGTTTCACTCATGAGAAGCGTTTGTTTGGTCCTTGGCTTAGGGTTGGTTTTATGATCAACCATCATGGTGGCTTGTAAAGAGGGTTAAAGGGAACTCTGGTTGATCATTTTGGGCCAAAAAAGAAATAATGTTCCACTGTACATAAGGAAGCTCTAGACTAGTAATATGGCAAAATAAAAGCAATAAATCCTATTGTTCCCTATCATACATTTCTAGTTAGACTAGTCAGGCACTGAGGGAGAGACAAACATGGACTTGTTTAGTTTAGAGTTATCATCCCTAGAAGCATTCAAAAATGCTGATAGGGACGTCTGTCTAAAGCCTTAGTAAGAATGTTTGCAATTTGCTCTTCAGTTCTATAGTGTTTCATAGAGATGTTCCCATGCTCTACATTGTCACGTAGGAAGTGATGCCTAATGTCTATATGCTTAGTACGTGAATGATGCATAGGATTTTTAGATATGTTAATGGCACTTGTATTATCACATCTAATGGGAACAGGGCCAAAGGACATACCGTAATCCTGTAGTTGGTACTTGAGCCATAGAACTTGGGAACAGCATGAGGTGGCAGCCACACACTCTGCTTCAGATGTGGAGAGTGCCACTGAGTTTTGCTTCTTTGATCCCCATGAAACCAAGCATGAACCTAGGAACTATGCCATTCTTGAGGTGCTTTTTCGATTAACCAGGTGCCTAGCAAAATCTGCATCTGAGTATGCAACTAGCTCAAGGGAGCTGTTCCTTGGATACCAAAGGCACAAGTTGTCGTTCCCTTTGAGATATCTGAAAATCCTCTTCACCGCTTTCAGGTGTGATTCTTTAGGGTTAGGCTGAAAACGTGCACATAGGCACACTAAAAACATGATGTCGGGTCGACTGGCAATTAAGTAAAGGAGAGACCCAATCATACCTCGAATGTTCCTTTGGTCAACACTTACCCCTGTCTCATCTGCGTTGAGCCTTGAGTTTGGTGAGATGGGAGTGTCGATGGGCCTGGAGTGTTCCATCCCATACTTCACAAGCATTTCTCTGATGTATTTCTGTTGATGAATCCTTGTTCCCTCCTTTGTTTGAGATATTTGGAGTCCCAAGAAGAACGTGAGTTCCCCTATGAGACTCATTTCAAACTCACTGCTCATAAGGTTCTTAAATTTCTCAACAAGAGTTTCGTTAGTGGCTCCAAAAACAATGTCATCAACATATACTTGAACAATCAATATGTATTTAGACTCTTTCTTAAGGAACAGAGTTTTGTGTATGGAAACTCGAAGGTATCCATGAGACAAAAGGAATTGAGCGAACCTGTCATACCATGCTCGGGGAGCTTGGTTGAGACCGTAGAGGGCCCTCTCCAAGAAGTAGACGTGGTTAGGTAGCTTCTCATCTTCGAATCCTGGGGGTTGAGCTACGTATTCTTCTTTCTTGAGGTGCCCATTGAGAAAAGTCTTCTTCACATCCATCTGGTACAACTTGAATCCTTTATGGGCTGCATAGGCTATGAGGACACGGATTGCCTCAATTCGTGCAACTGGTGCGAAGGTCTCATCGTAGTTGATTCCTTCCTTTTGCATGTAGCCTTGTGCAACCAGGCGTGCCTTGTTCCTTGCTACAGCCCCAGTATCGTCAAGCTTGTTTCTTAAGACCCATCGAGTTCCTATGATGTTCTTGTTCTTGGGCCTAGGAACTAGCTTCCACACCTTGTTCCTCCCGAATTGATGGAGTTCCGCTTGCATGGCTTGAATCCAGTCGGGGTCTTTTAGAGCTTCCTTGATGCTCTTGGGTTCCACCATTGAGACAAAGGCATTGAAGGCACATAAGTTGTTGAGGGAAGAGCGAGTCTGTACGCCTTTATCATAGAGGGTTATGATGTTATCGATGGGGTGGTCCCTCTTCTAGTGGTAGTTCTTGGTTCAGATATGTGAGACGTCAACCTATTCCCTTGTCTCTTCATCTATTTCTTAAGCTTCCTCTTCTTCAGGGGAACAGTTGTGCTCAACCTCTTCGCTGAGACTCTCGTCAGGATTCTCTTCAAGGTTCCCTCGTTGTTCCCCCTGAACACTGGATTCCGGAACAACTTCATTTTGGGGAACAAGAGAGTTCGATGCATCTTGTGGCTCTTCTGTTGAAGAGGGAACTTCAAAGGAGCTTTGATTTGTGGAATTTTGATCTCCTTCGTTGTTCCCTTGTTGTGGGATGTTGTTCCCACTCAGATAGTCTTCATCTCTTTTTCTTGGTTCATCTCATCGTCTTCCTCTTCTTGTTTGACTAGTTTGAACAGAGTTCCCTTTCCTTGGGCCTCTGTTCCCACATTTACAAATTGTTCATCGAAGATGACGTGAACGCTTTCTTCCATCTTCTTGGTTCTCTTGTTATAGACCCTGTACGCCTTGCTTTGGGAGGAGTATCCTAGGAAGATCCCTTCATCACTCCTTGGGTCAAACTTCCCAAGATTGTCCTTGTCGTTGTTGTGAACGAAGCATTTGCATCCAAAGGTCCTTAGATGAGAGATGTTGGGTTTTGTTCCTTTGATCAGCTCGTAGGATGTCTTCTTGATCATAGGATGTATCATGGCTCGATTCAGGATGTAAGTGGCTGTGGAGATGGATTCGGCCCAAAAATTTGCAGGAACTCCACTCTCTAGCATCATGGTCCTTGCCATGTCTTCCAAAGTTCTGTTTTTCCTTTCCACCACGCCATTTTGTTGAGGAGTGCGAGGAGTCGAGAAGTTGTGGGATACACCGTTGTTGTCACAGTACCTTAGAAACTCTGAGTTTTTGAACTTAATTGCATGGTCAGATCTGAGTGATTTGAGCCCGATTCCCATGCTAACTTCCATCCTCTTGATTAGAGTCTCAAATTCTTTGAAGGTATCTGATTTTGATCTCAAGAAAAGAACCTATGTAAATCTTGAAAAATCATCACTTAAATCATACATGTACCTCTTTCCTCCGTAGCTTTCCGTGTCCATGGGACCACAAAGATCCATGTGGATTAGCTCCAAGGGCCTTGCTGTGCTGACTACCCTTTTTGGTTTGAAAGAATTTCTGGTTTGTTTGTCACGAACACAAGCTTCACACATCTTAGCTCCCTCGATGTTGATTCTAGGAAGGCCAATAACCAGATCTTGTAGATAGAGCTTTAGGATCTGATTGATGCCTGCATGGCCTAGTCTCTTGTGCCAGAGTTCTGTTTCATCAAGGAAACTCGCCAAGCACAGTTTCCTCGGTGGCTCAAAGT
The DNA here is from genome assembly GCA_964016875.1 of Fallopia convolvulus. NCBI lineage: Eukaryota > Viridiplantae > Streptophyta > Magnoliopsida > Caryophyllales > Polygonaceae > Fallopia > Fallopia convolvulus. The sequence goes on along the minus strand of OZ024724.1, from coordinate 38,865,220 downwards.
CTGTATCCACCACATAGATGTTGTTGGACCTACTTCCTTTCAAGATGATTTTGTTAGTCTTCTTGTTGATTACTAGGCACTCCTTTGAATCAAAAGTGACAATGTTGTTCCCTTGATCGCATATCTGAGATACGCTCAAGAGGTTGAATCCCAGGTCCTTCACCAAGTTGACATTGCTGATTTTGATTGATTTATTGAGTAGTTCTTCCCCTGTTCCTATGATTTACCCTTTATTCTTGTTGCCAAAGGACACATGACCTCCTTCGGCCTTTGGGTGGAGTGAGGTGAGGTTGTCTTTGTTCCCAGTCATATGGTTCGAACATCCACTGTCAATGACCCATGTGCTATTCCCCCTCACTGCCACGTACAAGAAAAGTTAGTTTTTGATGACCCAGGCAAGATGTCTCTTGCCTGGTCCCTTACAAGGAAAGACAGTTTCAAATAACACATAATCAACAATGTTAATGTCACGAGAATACTTGTTATAGGCAAAGTTCCTATGGGTGTTCCTACCAGTGAGAACTCTAGCAGATTTGTTGGCCTTTTGATTTTGCCTTTTCCAATACTCGTGGTTCCTTTGGGTTTGGGCCTTAGCTTTGGGACAACTTTCCTTGTAGTGCCCATGAGCACCACAATTCCAACAGGTCTTGTAGTATTTTCCTAGGTAGTACTTAGGATGGGGTCTTTGTCTCCTGTTCCTATCCATAGTTTCCTTGTTGTATACCCTAGACCCATTTCCCTTGGCTTTTTGGAAATATAGCTTATGCCTAGTGTTCCCAGTGTAATAATCTACGTCTCCATTTACTCCACTCTCCAAGACACGTATTTTCTCTTCTAAGTGGGCATTCTTTTGTTTCTCACACTAGAGTTCTAAGGCCCTACACTCGTTGATCTCTTGTTCACTCAAAGGAGACTTTCCTTTCTTAGGGCTCTATCACTTATATCCTATCCCGTGTTTGGTAGGAACGAATTTGGTTTGGGAACATGAGGCTTCATGACTCCCATCTATCTTACTCAGTTTTTGTAGAAAGGTGTTTTTATCACTTTCTAGGATCTTAATCTCATTCTCAAGGTCCACGATGTGAGACACATAGGACTGAAGCTTGTCAACTAGGGACACGCAGTTGGAACATGGTTCAAGGCCAACTAATTCAGCATTAGAGTGTTCCAAATTTTCCAACTTCTTTTGTAATTTAATGTTATCTTTGACAAGAGTTGAAAGAAGTTTTAGCAACTCAGGTTTTTCATTATTTGTTAGGGAAGCAAGAACAGATTCAGTAGTTACCTCACCGGGTTGTTCCCCAGTGGTGTCTCCTATGGCCATTGCAAACATGTCCGGGGATGCCCAAGATTCTGGATCTTCGTCCTCGTCATTGCTCCAGGTGGCGATGTAGGCCTTCTTCCCTTGCCTTTGGTCGTCAGTTCCCTGTGGGTACTCCTTCGCGAAGTGTCCCTTTTTGTAACACTTGTAGCATGTGACGTCCGAGAGGTCCTTCTCAACAGGTTTTCTTTGGGAACTCTGTCCTTTTTGTGAGTTCCCATTGCCTCTTTTGAATTTTCCTTTCTAGAAGGATCGAAGGGCCTTTGTTACCAGGACTAGTTCCTCATCCTCTTCTTTTTCAGATTCTTCATGTTGCTCTTGAACTGACTTGAGCATCTTTTCAATTTGAGGGCAATCCCTTGGTGTGCCCTCTTTTGCTCCTTGTCGTCTTGCTTCCTTTTCTCATGTCCCACCAGTTTTTCAAAAACTTGGTGTAGCATCAGAGTTCTGTTCTCAGGATTTTCCTTGAACATTGTCCTTTCATTTGCCCATTCACCAGTTAGGCCGTTGAACAGCTGTTGAACCTTCATCTTGTCGGTGATCTCCTCCTTTGTGATTCCTAGTCCCACGAGCTTGATGCAGAGGCCTTCGAAGCGTGATTGGTAACTGTCAACAGATTCTCCCATTTCCATTTGGAAGTTGAAGAACTCCCTTCTGGCATTCATTTGGAGGTCTTCTCTGAGGTCAGAGTTCCCAATATGCATCTGTTGGATGGCTTCCCACACTTCCTTGGTTGTGTCTAGGTTAGCCACCCTGTCACAATCTTGAACGGTCATAGCATTTTTTAGGTATTGCTTAGCTTTGAAGTTGGCCTCCATGCATTTCCACTCATTTGGCCCCTATTTGGAGTAGTCGTCCTTGATAGGGGTGGGCACGGTCGGTTAACCGGAGTTTCGATTAGCCGGACATCGGTTAACCGTAACTTCGGTTAGTAAATTTCAATAACCATAACCGTATCGTTCGTTATCAGTTAACCATTACCGGTTAACCGTGAAATTCGGTACGGTTTATCGGTTAACCGACTTGTTTTAATTTTTATTTTTTAATAAAAAATCAGATTTTTAATATAAAAATTACCTTATTTTTCTTACTTTTTGGATTAATTAAACAACGGTTTATCTACTAATCTTTTTTTTGGATTAAATATTTTCTTAATTTTCTTTCAAAAACATTGTATCGTCACATTTTTCTATTTTGAGTATTTTAAAGTCATTTATTCTGTAAAAGTTTTATAGAGATCATACATGTGAAGTTGTATTTTATTTATATTTGTTTTTGTATAGTGTATATACATGCATTTGATATTGATCAAACATAGAATATATATATATATATATATATATATATATATATATATATATATATATCATTTTATAGAAACACTCGTACATATAACTTGGCAAAAATGTTTCGCTGGTTAATATATAGTGTTAGTTGCTGATGATTTCAATGCATAAACTCCATATTGTAGTTCAAACATGTAGATAGAGTTTTCCAAGTCTAATCTGAATTTTGATGCTTTGTCTGACCAGTGTATGTCCACTGCCCATAGTTGCATATCTAGCTGCAGGGTCTAGCTTACACAAATTGTCATTAATTTTTAAGTAAAACTAATTAGATATATAATTCCCTATTTAAAAACATATAATATATAATAAAAATATTATCGGTTCATCGGTTAACCGTCCGTGAAATTATTGAAAACCGTATCCGAACCGTTCAACCGTTAAATGTATCGGTTGGTTAACTGTAACCGGTTAAATATTTTTTTGGTTCGGTAAACCGTAAAAAGTGATCGGTTTTTCATTTTTTCGGTTTTTCGGTTACGGTTTTTTTTTGCCCAGCCCTAGTCCTTGATGGCTGGATCTACTTCAAAGTTCCCTTTCTCTATGACGCACCAAGCTTGATAGTCCTGGCTCCGCATCCAATCCTTCATGTCGCGTTGCCAGTTCTCAAATCTCCCAGTGATAAGCCTTGGTGGCTGGCTGTTGTTGTGGCCGACTTGGGTGAGTTCGTGAGCCATTGTTGAAACCTGCGATGCTAGCACAAATCTAGAGCGACCTGCTCTGATACCAATTATTGGATCGTAAGGGGTTAGCAAGAGCTTGGGAACTGGCGGTTAGGCTGTTCCCAAGGCAGCGGAAGTAAATAAAAGTAAGTAAACAAACGATAATGATCACAGTCCCCTTATAGAGGAACCCCACGACAACCAACTAGTTGTGTGGGTAAACCTCTACCTCCGCTTGGAGGATTTTGAATGACTTACTTGTATTATTGATTCTTCCTTAGTTACAAATAGCCTGATTCAAACTTCTCTGTTCCTACGAGTTCTACCTAACTCTAGCAACACTAATGAATCTTCTCAACTGAGTTCCTATGCGAACAACTCAACTAAAACAAGTGAATCAACTCTTACACCTTGACTATCTCAGTTCCCTTGCTCCTGGGAACTTAGCTTCGCCGTCGTCGAGATAAGACACTCGCCGTCGGGGACTTCTCTTCTTCTTTCTTTGTTTCTCTGGGAGTATAAGTGAGTTCTGGGAGAAGTGCTTAAAACTAGCACTATTAATTTGACTTTATACTCGGTTGTACTTGGGCTGCAATCGCATCTTTCATTTGGTCCGAAATGCCCTTTTCTTGCGCCCCAAGTGTACAATCTTCACATTTGACTTTGATTTGAACTTGGTCAACTTTTAGAATCAATCGAACCGTTGATCACTCTTGTCAGTCTGTTCCTCAGACTGAGCCTTCGTTCTGTCCGAGACAGGATCCCGCGATTTGCGCTGAACGGTTTTTTTTGCACATGTGAGTTCCCACGTGATGGGAACTGTCTTCTTCAGACTTCCTTTGAGAGAAACACTTCATCGTGTATGCCTGTGTTCTTTGGACGTTCAGGGAGTTCTTTACTAGACATGTGTTCCTTAGAAATACTTGGATAAAACACGTTAGTTCCCATGTGGTGTTTGTCATTATCAAAACTGGAGAATGGTACCCTTAATTAGGAAAATTGTTGGACGATGAAGGACATAGGTTCGTCACTAGTAAGTTGTTGTGTACTTCTAGAAACCTAAAGTTGAGGTTTGTAAGTTCGACTTGTCTAATAAAATAGTGAATTTGATTCAGGAAATACATGTTTTGGTTACTTGCGCGCAAATCACTATAAAAAAAGGCGGACTTAGCGACCATAAAAATATGGTCGTTAAAAGCCCGACCGCTAATCGGTTAGCGATCACTTGGGTGTCGATATTAGCGACCATCCGAGACTACAAAAAAACGCGAATTTAGTGACCATATTTCTGGTCGCTAAATGCAAAATATGGTCGCTAAAAATATATAGCGACCATAGAGACCATATGGTCGTTGAATTTAGCGACCATATGGTCGCTATTTAGCGACGATGGTCGCCCATGGTCGCCACATTGTTGGCGACCATCTTGCAACCACAACGAACAAGTGGTCGCCCTTATTAGCGACCATATGGTCGCTAATAGTGGCCAAAAGATGGCGACCATTCGCGACCTTATGGTCGCTAAAAGCACAAAAATCGCACGACTCTAGCCTTTCTCTGGTTTCAAAACGCACGATCGTGCGCCTATGAGTGCACAATCATGTTGTAAATTAGCAACCACTTGGTCGCCAATGTATTTGTTTAAAAAAAAATAATTACGAATTAATATAAATAATTAATATGTAATATTTAATAATTTCAATAATTTCAATATATTTAAATAATTTACAATATTTAATAATATAATAAAACTACACTAATCTAGTCGGCTTTGCCGGAGCCGTCCGCGTCGCCTATGCCGTCGGGACCCACCTTCATGCGGGTCCATTCGTCGCATCCGGTGTATCCACGCCTCGACCTCGCGCAGCCTACTCTATACGTCATCCATTGTTTTCCTAAACACGACGTTTTCCTACGTCAATGCCGCCACCCGAAGAGCTGGACGATGCATTGCCGTCAATCGCTCGCCGTAAAACTCGTGGGCGGCGTTGCCAAGGCCGAAGACGGCACCTACCGGGCCCACCCTGATAACTTGCATTTAGAGCATATTAGGACATGCATTTAGGACCTTAGTTTATACATTTTCATGCATTAGTCTTGTTTATCTAGTACTTTTAGTTTAGTTTCCATTATAGATGTCTACACGCGTATATTTATGCTTTTCAGGTACTTTGGATAGTTTCGAGCTTCATTGGAACGCGTTTGGAGACATAGCGGGATCAAGACTTCAGTCTAGGAGGCGTCGGGACCAGAAAAGATCGACTGAGGAGTCCAAAATAAGAAGGATCACACGTTCAAGGCCAAAGTCGTGCACCTTGGTGCACGGACGTGCAGGCGGTGATGAAGAATGTCGGATCGTGCGCCCTTAGCTCGAGCTAGTTTAGGACCGTGCGTCACACACGCACGATCGTGCGGTTTAACCCAGTGAAAGGCAACGCCCGTGCGTTTTTAGACGCACGGTCGTGCGTCCCCTAGGTCAGGATCGTGCACTTTGTGAGGTCGTGCATGGCCTTGTACGGTCGTGCGTTGAGGCGCAGGACGCGCGCCTTGGGTAGTGCGCTTCATGTTTGACGTGTTTTTGTGCCGCCTCTCTGATTTTATCCTTAATATAAATACTTTACTTTGTCTTCTAGATTGGGGTTCGACTTTTTAACCTAGTTTTAATCCTTGAGAGACAAGTTTAGAGAGATTGTGGAGAATTTGAAGACTTTGTTTTGATTTTGAGTTTGGATTTGCTGGATATTAATCAAGTTTGCTTGTTTCTTCAATCCGGTATGTTTATTCTCATCATTGATTTGATTTCTTTTATTTCCATGTCAAGCTAAACCCCAAATTCTAAGATTGGGGTGAACCCAATGATGTCTAGGTAGACTTATTTATTAAATTGCACAATCTGTTGTTTGAAGCTTTGTTTGATTCAATCCTAGATGCTTTATGCCCTAGTCATTTATATGAATGGAAACTTGCCAAAGTTTGAGACTGAAGTGTGAAAACTTTGTTAAGTAGTCAGACAGGAAATTGAGACTGAAAGGTACTTTTTCCTGTTGGATCCCTAGGATTTGAACCTGAGTTTTCTTTATTATGAAAGTATTTTGAATTCTCTTGTGGAATAACAATTGTCGTAGAAATCTTAAGGTTAGGTCGAGTTAGCAAGTCGCGAAAGCGGATGTTTATTCAATTTAATCTTAAATTCTAAGTGCTTAATGGTCTAGATTTTAATTTGCAAGTCACGAAAGTGGATGTTTCATTGAGTTTAGATACGTCTGTTAACATTTGAAAGAATTTAGTGGATACATTAGACAATTACCTTCAAACAAAGTCAAAATTAAGATTGTGCAATCATCTTTTATAATCTACCAACGTATTATTGTGGTGATCCTTGATCTTAGAAGCTTTCCTCTCATTGATTTGCCCATATTTAGTTGTTTGTTTGTTTTAATTAGTTTGATAGCTAAAATCCCAATTCAATCTTTTCTTGTTTTACGGCTTGGTCTACTGATTTGATTACAATTAATACTACATAGTCCCAGAGTTCGACACCTTGGTATTACAACCGATCCCGTACACTTGCGGGGTAGGATTTGGCCTATCAAGTTTTTTGGCGCCGTTGCCAGGGACTATAGTTAGTATTGGTTGTTTCTCACAACCGGTAGATTAGGTCTGTTTTTCTTTTTAATTTTGTTTCTTTTGTTTGTGTTTTCAGACTGTTCTCTAGTTCATGCGAAGAGCCCTGAACGCTCAACCACTCAACAATTTTGATCCTGAAATTGAGCGTACTTTCCGTAGAAGAGTAAGAGAGAAATGTGCAATCCAAGCTATGGGTGATCAAGAAGAAGATGCCCAGGCTTTGCATAGAGCCTATGTTGCTGATCTAGAAACCCAAATTGCGACTGCAAACAATCGATTGGTTGTGTTGGAACAAAACCAAGCGGTCCAAGAAGAAGAACAACACCCACAGATTCTTGCTGAATATATGAGGCCTGCTCAACATGGGCCTATTTTTGGTGTCGTGTATCCTGAGGTGCAAGCTCGTTACTTTGAATTGAAGCCCTCCTTGATCAACATGGTCCAACAAAATCAATTTGGAGGTCTTCCATCTGAAAATCCTCATCAGCACCCTGTTAAAATCCATGATGTCCCAGATGACGCACTCAAGATGAGAGCCTTCTCATTCTCTTTAAGGGACAAGGCCAAGACATGGTTCAAGACTCTTCCTCATAACTCCATCAGAACATGGGATGAGTTAGCGTCAGCCTTCTTGAACAAATACTTCCCACCTAAGAAGACTTCTAAAATGAGGCAGCAAATCAGTAATTTCAGCTTGAAAGATGGAGAGTCTTACTTTGAAGCTTGGGAGAGATTCAAGGAGCTTCTTGTGTTGTGCCCCCATCATGGGCAATCTAAGGTGGCGCTTCTTGATATCTTCTACAATGCAATTGAAGGTGCAACTCGTCTGCTAATTGACACCTCATCTGGAGGTGGCCTGTCAAACAAACGAGGCATGGGATTTGATTGAAAGAACTGCATTGCACTCCCACAACTATTTTGATGTTCGTTCCACTTCTAGTGTCAAGAAAGCCTCTGGGATGTATGAAGTTGATTCCAATACTCAATTTAGGGCTCAGGTTGATTTTCTTACTCAGAAGGTAAAGCAGTTGGAAACAGCTGCAGTAGCCGGAAAGCCCACCATCAAGCTAAGTGGTAAATTGTCAGTTTTGTGGAGCACGTGATCACACAATATCAACTTGTCATTTGTATGCTTCTGAACGTGAGCCACAAGTAGGAGAAGTCAACTACATTAATAGCTACAATCGGGATGTAAGGAATGACCCATACTCTAATACTTACAACCCCGGTTGGAGGAATCACCCAAACTTGTCCTATGGAAATAGTCAAGCACAATAAAGACAACCACCTGGGTTTCAACCAAAGGCTCCTCAACCACAAGCTGCTCCTCCTGTGCCACAACCTCAACAATCAACTATGGAGCTTCTACTTAAGCAACTTGTGGCGGTTCAAAAGGCAGGCCAGTCCTTTCAACAAGAGGTGATCTCAAAGCTACAAGAGATGAAAAAGCAGCAGAAGTTGTTTGAGCAACAATTGTCTCAACAAGCCTTGAATGCTCCGAGACCGAGTGGTCAATTGCCCGGTCAACCTGAAGCTAATCCATAAGGCCAAGTGAATGCTATATCTCTAAGAAGTGGAAGAGCGCTAGAGACTCAACCGATGACTCAGAAGGTGAAGGAGAATGAGCTACAAGAGAAAGAGGTTCCTGAAAGCCAAAAGAAGATGAGAAGGAACCTCCATATGTTCCTCCACCACCGTACAAGCCACCTCTACCATTCCCTCAAAGAAGAGCTGAAGCCCAATTGGATCCACGGTTTAGAAAATTTGTGGACATGTGGAAGAAGCTCTGCATCAATATTCCTTTCACGGATGCCTTGAAGCAAATGCCCTCTTACGTGAAGTTCTTGAAAGAGATCCTATCCAACAAGAGGAAGATTGATGAATGCCAATCCGTGTCTTTAAGCAAGGAGTGTAGTGCTCTTATCCAGAACAATCTTCCTCCAAAACTTGGAGATCCAGGTAACTTTTTCTGTCCCTATTGTCTTTGGAAATACTACTTATGATGCTTTATGTGATCTTGGAGCTAGTGTTGTTAGTATTCCCTTATCCATCTGTAAAGAATTGGGTTTGGGAAAGCCTAGACCTATAGGGATGACACTTTATATGGCGGATAGATCATCGGTTCGCCCCATAGGTATCATTGAGGATGTGCCTATTTGTATAGGTAAGTTTTATATTCCTGTGGAGTTTATTGTGCTGGATATTGATGTTGATATGCCTGTCACAGTCATCTTGGGAAGACCCTTTTTAGCTACTGCATGTACCTTGATTGATGTTAAGCAAGGGGTCCTCTCCTTCACAATAGGTGATGAGAAAATTGAATTTAGTTTTTCAAAAGCTATTAAACAACCTTCTTGTGAGAATGATGATTGCAGGATAGATGTCATAGACAGGGAAGTTCATGGATCTTTGATGTATGTGGTCTCTAAGGACCTATTAGAGCTTAATGTACCCGCTATTAAGGACCAGGTGGAGAAAAGAGAGCTACTTGATGATGTTGCTCAACCTTTTCAACAAGTTGTAGAGGTTACAAGTCCTATAGTTGGTGATGGTGCTAAGTAGATGAAGGGTAGAGTTCCAAAGAAAAAGAAGAAGGATCGAGCAAAAATTGAAGTCAAGATTGGAGACAAGGTGATGTTATTCCATGAAAGATCCAACATGTTTCCAGGGAGCAAAGGAACAAGATAGTGTGGGTCATACATTGTGACTCGAATTTTACATGGAGGTGGAGATGAGCTTTGGCATAAAAACTCGGGAAAATTCAAAGTACAAAGGCATAGACTGAAGCTTGTAGTTGATCCAAATCCGGTTAGGGTGGGTACCAAAGACCTTCCTGACCCGAGTGCTTAAAAGAAGATAAAAGGTCAAGCTAATGACCTTAAACAAGCGCTGCTTGGGAGGCAACCCAAGGTTAGTGTTTTCTTCTCTCTCTTTTATTTCCTACATTGGGGACAATGTAGATTTTAAGTTTGGGGGAGGGAAACCAGTTTCATGTTAGTTAGATTGCATATAGTTTCATGCTAGGTTGTATTTTCATGTTTAAATTTTTTGCATTTGTCCTTGCATAAAAAAATTCAGAAAAATGTCAAAAAAAAAACAATCATGCATTTTATGTGTTATTGAATCCCTTTAAATGGAAAACCCCTTGTCCTTAATTATTCTTTGCATAACTCTAAAACCCATGACATGCTTGAATTGTTGAAACCTCCATAAATTAGCATGATTGTAGATTTGTATGTTTTGCATGTAATTGAATGAGCACATGTTATCTTTTGAGATTTGAGATTATGATGAAGTTCTAGATATGTTTAACCTTGTGAGATCATTTTTTAGCCTTTCTAGGACTAATTGTCCTCTCCTATATCTCTTGAGTGTCTCACTATGACTTGCTAACTCTAGAACTTACGTTAAATATCTATTTTGAGGCTGCTTACATGAGTCTTGCATATGACATTAAAGTGATAGAGGCATTATTTTTCATTATCCTATATTTTCCCTATCCACCCTGCATATCAATCCTTCTTTTTAAAGCCCATGTTAGCCTTAATAGCCTATCTTTTTGAGCTCCACAAAATTAAATCCCGAGCCTAATGAGCCTGACCCTTCTGGAGAATAGGAATTTATGCTTGAATTATTTTGTGAAGTTTGAGTAAGTTGGGGAGTTGAAAAGAAGAATGAAAATGGTGGATGAGTTGAAAGAATAAAAAAGTGAAGTAAAGGGAATAAAGGTTGAAAATGAAGAATGGTTTGAGCTTGAGAAATAAAAAGTGTGTATATGAAGGAAAAGTCTCAAAAGCCATGAAAAGAATGGGTTGAAAGTAATTGCAAAAGAAGTGTGAGAAAAATAAATAAAGAAGTGAAGTTTAGTTGAAATGTGTGGAAAGAAAGTGAGCTAAAAAGGTTTGTTGGTGTTGATGAAGCTTAATTTCTATTTTCCAGTTTTAGCACCACATAGCCAAATATATTCCATGCCTTATTCTTCTCACCTTGGCCACATTACAACCCATTAAAAGACCTCTTGATTTTTGTTGTATGCAATGTCCATAGCGGTGGAGATTTAGAACACTGATGCAAGCATATGGTAGTTCAGCAGTCTTAGTTGAGAGTTGAGCGAAACAATATACCCTAAACACTTGAGTGAGAGAGACAAACACAATCCCCTAGTGAGGTCTAGAATGGATGCTTTCTCTTGATCTTTTTGATTTTCCAAAGCATGTGCAATGATTTCAATTTGTTGAACTACAAGTTTATTGATTAATGCTTAACTTCATTTGAGGTGGATACTTGAATTGCATTGTTTTTATGGGTTGCTGAGTTTATTTCTTGCTTGAGGACAAGCAAGGTTCAAGTTTGGGGGATTTTGATAACATGCATTTAGAGCATATTAGGACATGCATTTAGGACCTTAGTTTATACATTTTCATGCATTAGTCTCGTTTTTCTAGTACTTTTAGTTTAATTTTCGTTATAGATGTCTACACGCGTATATTTATGCTTTTCAGGTACTTTGGAGAGTTTCGAGCTTCATTGGAACGCGTTTGGAGACATAGCGGGATCAAGACTTCAGTCTAGGAGGCGTCGGGACCGGAAAAGATCGACTGAGGAGTCCAAAATAAGAAGGATCACACGTTCAAGACCAAAGTCGTGCACCTTGGTGCACGGTCGTGCAGGGGGTGATGAAGAATATCGGATCGTGCACCCTTAGCTCGAGCCAGTTGAGGACCGTGTGTCACACACGCACGATCGTGCGATTTAATCCAGTGAAAGGCAACGCCCGTGCGTTTTCAGACGCACGGTCGTGCGTCCCCTAGGCCAGGATCGTGCACTTTGTGAGGTCGTGCATGGCCTTGTACAGTCGTCCGTTGAGGCGCACGACGCACGCCTTAGGTCGTGCGCTTCATATTTGACGTGTTTTTGTGCCGCCTCTCTTATTTTATCCTTAATATAAATACTTTACTTTGTCTTCTAGATTGGGGTTCGACTTTTTAACCTAGTTTTAATCCTTGAGAGACAAGTTTAGAGAGATTGTGGAGAATTTGAAGACTTTGTTTTGATTTTGAGTTTGGATTTGCTGGATATTAATCAAGTTTGCTTGTTTCTTCAATCCGGTATGTTTATTCTCATCATTGATTTGATTTCTTCTATTTCCATGTCTAGCTAAACCCCAAATTCTATGATTGGGGTGAACCCAATGATGTCTAGGTAGACTTATTTATTAAATTGCACAATCCGTTGTTTGAAGATTTGTTTGATTCAATCCTAGATGCTTTATGCCCTAGTCATTTATATGAATGGGAACTTGCCAAAGTTTGAGACTGAAAGGTGAAAACATTGTTAAGTAGTCAGACAAGAAATTGGGACTGAAAGGTACTTTTTCCTGTTGGAACCCCAGGATTTGAACCTGAGTTTTCTTTATTATGAAAGTATTTTGAATTCTCTTGTGGAATAACAATTGTCGTAGAAATCATAAGGTTAGGTCGAGTTAGCAAGTCGCGAAAGCGGATGTTTATTCAATTTAATCTTAAATTCTAAGTGCTTAATGGTCTAGATTTTAATTTGCAAGTCACGAAAGTGGATGTTTAATTGAGTTTAGATACGTCTGTTAACATTTGAAAGAATTTAGCGGATACATTAGACAATTGCCTTCAAACAAAAAAATTAAGATTGTGCAATCATCTTTTATAGTCTACCGATGCATTATTGTGGTGATCCTTGATCTTAGAAGCTTTCATCTCATTGATTTGCCCATATTTAGTTGTTTGTTTGTTTTAATTAGTTTGATAGCTAAAATCCCAATTCAATCTTTTCTTTTTTAACGACTTGATCTACTGATTTGATTACAATTAATACTACATAGTCCCAAAGTTCGACACCTTGGTATTACAACCGATCTCGTACACTTGAGGGGTAGGATTTGGCCTATCACACCCCCCAGCGGCAGTCATAAAGGCATCACATTCGTCCTGAAAGGACGGCGGGGTGCCCGATTTTGAGGACCTCTGGGTGAGGATCTCCTGGGTCCAAGCCTAACAAATAACGCAAATAATATAAATAAAAATAGTAATATACGAGATTAAAGATGAGGTAAAATAATTACAACTTACAACGATTAAGGCCGACTGCTCGTCTATAAAATGCCGATTGGCGCTCTGCGTGTGTGTCTCGATGAGAAGTTCGAGAGGCGTGATGCGGCGTTGCCGTTGTTGTTCCTACGAAATTCATTAAGCGTGTTACGAACTATTAAGAATAGTTAACTTAATTTAAGTTTAATCAAATTAAGATAAAATACTTACCATGTGACTCGACGATAGTCGTCATGCCGAGATCAAAAGTAATTTAACCCTATTTTACTAACCAGTATAGTAAGCAAGCAAGGGGTCGAACCCAAGAGAATCAGTATTTCCGAACAATCAGCAAAGACATGGGATTTTAGGTTTAAGCAAGTAGACATATTTAAATTTCAAATCAATTAAAAAAAAAGCAGAGTTCATTCAATCAATTCCACCTTTTTAATCCTTCGATCATTGATTCATCCACTTTTCTATATTTCCTAGATTAATTCCAATCCTTATTAAGGTTTCCACTTCTCCACGGTCCAAGCGAAACTATGATATGAACAAGGACGCTTAATTCAAATCATGCAATGCAATTAAGGATAATAGGAAATCAAATCATGCAATCAAACAACGAGTCTCATGCATAAAACAACCATCAAATACTCTTTCTCAATTCCAGTCCACGGTCTTGGAAATGAGTTGTTTCAAGGATAAATAAGATTGCACAGACAACAATCAAACCTAATCAAAACAATAGATCTAAGTCAATCAAACAAGGTGATTAGACTCATAAAATCAAACATAGATCATGGAATTAAAAACAAAGAGTTTTGATATTAACTTAAGAATAGAAAAGTTACCAAAATCTCACGAATTCAACAAAAGGCTTCCTTGATTGAACAAACTCCAAGGAAGATTAGTTCTCCATAAAAACTGAAATAAACTCTAGGTCAAACTAAAAAGAAAGCTCTCTCAACTGAATACGAAACTAGGTTTTAAATACTAAAACAACCGAATAAAACTATATAAAAATATAATCAAAACATAAGATAAAAGAAAACAAAGTCGGCGCGGAAATAGGCCACACGCGAGAGCGGTCCATGGCCGCGGGCGCGACTCCAACGTCTTCTCAGCCCCACGGATTTGGGTCTCACCGCGGTCTCGGTAATAAACCGCGCTCGTGGGTCTTCTTCTTTGTAATTCCTCGCAACCACTTTGCAGCCAGTCTTCAGCTCAAATTCTTTTAATTCTTCAAATCGTGTCTTTGGTCTTCATATTACAATTATACTCAAAACTAACCTAAACACACTTAAATCATACCTAAAACAAGAGATAAATATACTAAACTAGAGCGTATCACCAAGCGACACATGGTGTCGAGGTGGGACCTCGAACCACTACTGTGGTTCGCCGGATTAACATTCCGGATTGCCTTCTGGCGTGCACACTTGACTTTGAACGCCTCTGTGGACCAATGCGTCGTCTGCCAGTTCACCCAAGCGGCGGAGTCGATGAAATCCGGCTTCGTCCCGGCCCGACGGTGCTTCCCGATCAAGTTGTCGTACCTCTTCTTGGCTCTCTTCTCCCACAGCAATCGGACGGACTCGACGTCCAGTGAGTGTCTGCCAGAAGGGGAGGCTAGTGAGTGTCTGCCAGAAATTAAAGAACCTGACATCTGTCAATATATTCCTCCACTCTTCAGTAGGTGGGGAAGTAATCCCAAAACTCAGAGAAGCCCGAAACTATTGTACCACGAGCGAGGTTGAAAACCGAAGGCGCGGAGGCTGGTGGAGACAATCGCGAGCGCGGTTTCTGACCGTGGGCGCGGGTGCTGGCGCAGATCTGAGATTCGAAGAACAACAATGGCGGCCGAACACAACCCCAAATGCTCCTTAACAGCAGAAATTCGACTTCAACAGGAAAAAATCCAACTCCAAAGGCCAGACGGGTTACTAACCGTATTAGATCCACTCCACAATTGAGCAAAAACTTCAATCCAACCGGATCCAAGAGCAAGTGGTTGGTGGTGGCGGTGAGCCGCGATTGCCGGTGGTGGGCCGCGCGCGGGGGACGTGGTGTCGTGGTGGAAAGGGCGAGCGCGGCGATGGCTGGTGTGGGAAGGATTGTGTGGTGATTAGATATTGTTTGTGGTTTGAGGAGGAAGACAAAGGGATATTTGTGGGTTGGAGTATTTTGTGGTTTGCTGAAAGAGATTTTTAATAGGGCTAGGAAGATGGGTGGGGTTTTGAAGGGATAATGCGCAAGACAAAAGGTTTGGTAGTGTTTGGGCTCGGGTTTGGTAATGCGTTGGGCTTATTTCTGGTGTTTCACCCAAAAACCTTTTATTTCGGGGGTTTCACCCGAAAACCTTTTATTTCGGGGGTTTCACCCGAAAACCTTTTATTTCGGTGGTTTCACCCGAAAATCTTTTATTTTATTTTATTTTATTTTTATTTTTATCGAAAGACAACATTTCTGCCAGGAACGGACCTGCGAGCGCGGTTACGCACTGAGGGCGCGCCTCCCGCGAGCACGGTTACTCACCGAGGGCGCGGTTACAACCGCGGGCTCGTAATTTCTTCGAGATAGAAAATTTTACATGTGAGTTAGCCTGACAGAACCAAAACAAAACAAAAACTAAACTAACAAAAAGGGCATAAAAGAAAAGAAAAGAAAAGAAAAACTTACCTCGGGTTGCCTCCCGAACATCGCCTTTGTTTAACGTCGTTGGCTCGACGTCCCTTACAGCTCAAAAGGGGTCCTCATCTAAATGAAACTGGAGCTCCTTGCCCTCATGTGCCATTGATAATAAACCCTTGGCAACATCTATCACGGCGCACACCGTTTTCATAAACGGACGACCCAACAGTAAAACAGGGCCGTACCTCCCTTTACCTATCTCCAACACATAGAAGTCCATCGGGAAAATGAAACCATCCACCTACAACAAAACATCTTCCACCAATCCTTTCGGATGCACATTAGAGTGATCAGCCAATTCAATAGTAATATTTGTATCCTGTAGTGGCCCTAGACCTAACCTCTCATACATGCTTAGTGGCATTACATTTATAGACGCTCCCAAGTCAAGCATAGCATGCTCAACTTTCGTCTCACCAATGCTAATGGGAACAGTAAACCTCCCGGGATCTTCTCACTTCTTAGGCAATTGCCTTTGAAGCATGGAAGAAACATTTTCCACATTTTCAACAAGAGCGACTTTCTTAACCTTTCCATTCTCTTGTTGTTTCCTCTTAATAGTACATAGCTCTTTAAGAAACATAGCAAACCGAGGGATACTCTGAACAAGTTTAAGTAAAGGAATATTTACCTCACAGTTTGAGAACGTTTCGAAGATTTCCTTATCGTTGACTGGCTTCCGAGTATCCTTGAGTGCCTTTGGAAATGGTGGAACGGGCTTTTGTGACCCCATGGGAGGAAACAAAGGCCGAACGTAATTATTTGTATCTGTAGGAGAGGGGGACCGAGGGCGCGGCGGGCCACCACGGGCGCGGGCGTCACCGCGGTCGCGGTCTGGTTCTGTGGTCGCGGTTTCTGGCTGACGTTCAGCTTCAACTTCGTCTTCTAAACCGGGGTCGGGGCTGTCTACCTGCGAGCGCGGCTGGTTTTCGCAGGTTGGAACGTCAATATTCAATTTCTTCCCGCTTCTTAATGTGATGGCGCTCACATTCTCTCTCAGGTTAATAGTCTAAAATGGAAGTTTTCCCGAGTCTCTTGCTTCTAAGCGACCAAGAATGGTTGCAATCTGGCTCAATTGATTTTCAAGATTTTTCACTGCGGCCTTGGTCTCTTGATTTTCCTTCATGAGTTGAGTGATAATGGCGGGATTTTCATGAGGAACTTCGGGCTTTGGCACATAGTTAGGTCTGCGAACATAGTTGGGTTGCCCTCCTTGTTGTGGAAAAGGTTGTTGAGGTTGTTGATTCCATCTAAGGTTAGGATGGTTCGCCCACCCCGGATTGTATGTGTTCGAGTATGGGTCATTCCATGGCCTTGATTGATCATAGTTCCCAATAGCATTGACATCAGCTGTTGGCTCTTGCATAATAGGACATACATCAGTAGGATGGCTCATGCTACCACAGATTCCACAAGCCTTTGAACTTGAAGCTCCATTACCCACAAAAAGTTGCTTCATCATAGCCTTGAGTTCCCTTACTTCAGCATTAAGGGACATATTCACAACATTTACGGACCTACTATTGGACTTCCTTCTCTGGTTCCTGGCTTGTTCAGCTAGAGTCTCCAACTTTTCAAAAGCTTGTCTCGGAGTGAGATTCTCATAAGAACCTCCACACGACGCATTCATCAAGCGCTTATCAGCATCACAAAGCCCTTAAATAATATAGCAAATCAGATCTTTCTCGGAATAGCCATGATAGGGTCAGTTGGCTATGAGCCTGTTGTAGCGCTCATAGTATTCATACAAATTCTCATTATCAACCTTCTCCAAACTGCTCAGCAGCTTCTTGATTGATGTTTGCTTGGCAGCAGGGAAGTATTTTTCCAGAAAAGCACCCTTCATCTAAGCCCATGTAGTAATGTCTGAGGTGCTAGGTATAGAAGCCATTCCTTAGCCGAGTCAGCTAAAGAAAATTGGAAAGCCTTCAACATAAGTTGATCTTCAGTCACATCAACTGGTTTCATTCCCAAACAGACAGAATGGAACTCTGTAAGGTGTTTGTTCGGATCCTCACCACTCAATCCATGGAACTTAGGCAAGTAATGGAGAAGATCGGACTTTAGCTCAAACTTCACACCTTCCCCTAGTGCGGGAAATTGAAGACCAAGTTGTTGTTGTTGTAGATTAGGCGCAGTAAGTTGCCTAATAGTTTGTTCTGCCATTGAACTGGCTGTTCTTCAACCTCTGAGTCAGATGAGGAGGAAGAAGAAGATGCTACTTGATCAAACTCAACGCCTAACATTGTAGCACGAACTTGACCTCTCAAATCTCTTAGAGTCATGTCAATCTCTGGATCAATAGGACTAACAGAAGAATGATTAGTATAACGGGTAAGAACCATAAGATAGGCTCTCACCGGATCAGGATTTCCTGGACGAACCACGAGCGCGGTCTCGTCCAGAAACGCTGATTAAACAGAAAATAAAACTGATTCTCCGGCAACGGCGCCAAAATTTGACTCGACTAAAGTCGTTATGCCGAGATCAAAAGTAATTGAACCCTATTTTACTAACCAGTACAGTAAGCAAGCAAGGGGTCGAACCCAAGAGAATCAGTGTTTCCAAACAATCAGCAAAGACAGGGGATTTTTGGTTTAAGCAAGCAGACAGATTTAAATTTCAAATCAATTAAAAGAAAGCAGAGTTCATTCAATCAATTCCACCTTTTTAATCCTTCGATCATTGATTCATCCACTTTTCTATATTTCCTAGGTTAATTCCAATCCTTATTAGGGTTTCCACTTGTCCACGGTCCAAGCGAAACTATGATATGAACAAGGACGCTTAATTCGAATCATGCAATGCAATTAAGGATAATAGGAAATCGAATCATGCAGTCAAACAACGAGTCTCATGCATAAAACAACCATTAAATACTCTTTCTCAATTCCAGTCCACGGTCTTGGAAAAGAGTTGTGTTGGATCGTAAATGGTTAGCAAAGAGCTTGGGAACTGGCTGTTAAGCTGTTCCCAAGGCAGCGGAAGTAAAATAAACGCAAGTATTAAAAACTGTAAAGAACGCAGTTCCCTTATAGAGGAACCCCACTACAACCAACTAGTTGTATGGGTAAACGTCTACCTCCGCTTGGAGGATTTTGAATGACTTACTTATATTAATTGTTTTGTTCCATAATTACAACAGTCGGATTCAAACTTCTCTGTTCCTACGAGTTCTACCTAACTCTAGCAACACTAATGAATCCTCTCAACTGAGTTCCTAAGCTAACAACAACAAAACACAAGTAACTCAAACCTTACACCGACTTCTCAATTCCCTTGCTCCTGGGAACTTCGTCTTCACCGTCGACGAGATCAGACACTCGCCGTCGGGGACTTCTCTTCTTCTTCTTTCTCTTTTCTCTGGTATGGGTATTTGTGAGTTTTGGGAGAAATACTCAATCCGATTACTATTCATTTGGCTTTATAGTCCAGGTATGCTTGGGCAATCGCATCTTTCAATTGTGTCCAAAATGCCCTTTGCTTGATGCCCAAGTTGTACTTTCTTCACATGTGACTTTGGTTTAAACTAGGTCAACTTCTTGAGTCAATCAGACCGTTGGATCATTCGTGACAGTCTGATCCTTAGACTGTTCGTTCGGACTGTCCAAGACAGGATCCCGCGATTTGCGCTGAACGGTCGTTGTCCTCACATGTGACATGGGAACTGTCGTCTTCAGAGTTCCCTTGATGGAAACTCTTCATCGTGTAGGCTTGTGTTCTCTGATCATTCCTGGGAGTTCCCATTCCATGGGAACTTTCCTCTTCAGAGTTCCCTTGATGGGAACTCTTCGTTATGAGCTTCTATGGCTTTTGGTCATTGATGGGAGTTCTTTGCTATACCTGTGTTCCTTATAAATACTTGAACAAACCACATTAGTTCCTCATGGTGTTTGTCATTATCAAAACTCGGAGAATGTCATCGTTGTTCCGTTGTTTAGAACCAGAGGTCCCAACAACGTCCCAACAAGTTGTTTCAAGGATAAATAAGATTGCACATACAACAATCAAACCTAATCCAAACAATAGATCTAAGTCAATCAAACAAGGTGATCAGGCTCATAAAATCAAACATAGATAATGGAATTAAAAACAAAGAGTTTTGATATTAACTTAAGAATAGAAAAGTTACCAGAATCTCACGAATTCAACAAAAGGCTGCCTTGATTGAACAAACTCCAAGGAAGATTAGTTCTCCATAAAAACTGAAATAAACTCTAGGTTAAACTAAAAAGAAACGCTCTCTCAACTAAAACCAACGAGTCTTCGATGCGGCGGAGGCAAAGTCGAACTCCGACGCCTTATCGTCGGGTTGGCCTTGTATGATCTGTGTCGACCACCGCGACACCATGTTCGACAGCTGCAAGATGCAAGATTTGAAAAAACGTGTTATAACATATTTAAAAGTAAGAAAAGAATTTAATACAAGCAATGTCTTTGAAGAAATTGTACGTACCACCCGCTGGCAATGTAAAGATCCAAACACGATTGGGATCGAGCCCTCGACTCGATCTCGACGAGGACGCGGGCGTAGTGGCCCGTGACTCCTCCGCTTGGGTGCCCGACTCCACTGTACTAGGATGACGGGCCCCGTCGTTCTCGGACAAGCGTGGTGTGTCCATATGGGTCGCCTCGGACGAGTTCTCCTCATTCGGTATCTCGGACGTGCTCGGCTCGTACGGACGAGGAGCTCGTGCATGTCGACGTGATCCGGTCATAATAACACAACTAAAAACAAAAACACCAACAGGGTGCCTGGATACAAGGCTAAAAGACTTGGTCTCTCGATCCGATCGAGATGCCATGTATGACTCCCTTGCCTTCTCTCCCCCAAACCCGACTCCTTGCATAATGTCTCCTAGCCCCAAATTTTCTGCAAATCTACAACTCTAATCCACAAATCCATGGTTGCCCCAATGAAACAATTGGCTTCTTCATCCTATTATCAACTGTACTGGGTTTCTCTTACCCATATTTGAGGAATTCATCGCCGACACCAATTTCCGTCATTCGATTGTCGGTTTCTAGGGTTTGGCCGCCCAAGAAATTTCTGAGAAAATCTACGATTTGTAGGGCTAAAAGGATTGATAGGATCCCCAACTCCTTTCGGAAGAAAAATAGATGTAAACGAGTTGGTAGATCTTCGGGAAATTTCTGTTCAATCTTGTGGCTATGGACTTCGATAAGTCTTCACTGTTCACATTCTTGGAGTCTGCGTGAGTCGGGTACAACGACGGTGAGGCTCTCGATTCGGTATTTCTGGGGTGCTTTCCAGGTGGGGATGTGGAAGGGGCGATGGGGCTCGGATCTCTGCGCGAGCCGATCAATGACAGATTATCCTACTTATTCAGGTTGTGTTACTCCCTTCATTCTATTACGGATATAATAATATGGAATTGGTACTTTGCTTGCTTGATTGTTCTCTATATATTGACCCTCCTGATCTGGTTGAACCACGCTTTCTTACTCTCCTACTTGAATCTATCTACTTCTCTAAACAAAAACAAGCTATATCAAACTCTCTCTTTGTGGCCTCCTGATGCCAAATTTGTAATCCTGGTGTGTGATATGGAAAAAGGAAACATGTTCTTTAAGAAAGCTATCACTTCCAAAGGGAAGCTCATTGTTGAATGCTTTGGTTCTGACCAATTCGTTGAACAAACTGAAAATTTTGAACCCAAGCTTGCTACGGTCGAGGAGACCTTAAGTAGCAATGCAGAGCAAAAGTGCAAGGCTGGTCCTTCTGGGACTAGGATAGGGAAATCCAAAGGAAAAGCCAAGATTGACTTGGTTGCCTTCCTTGATCGACTTGCTAGAGTCCAAGAAAATATTAACCACTTGAATGAAACCTCACTTTATGGGTATATGATTAAAAAAAATACTCGTGACAAGAAAAGAATACTTTTGAAAACTAAATACAACCAAAACAAGCTATATATGTTTGCGATTTCAGTTGCCTCTTTAAGGGATAGTATAAGAGTAAGATGCTATTTTACTTGTTTATTCTTAAGACCTGCATTTCTGCTAGATGGAATTACTATGAATGATCTACAACTGAACACAAATGCATGGAGAGACCATACAGAATATCTATTGTTTATTCTCAAGACTTGCTTTGTTGCTAGATGGAATTACTTTGAGCTAAGTAATGTGGGTATACATAAGAATAAACTAATTAATTATAATCTCATTTGCTATATTAGAATTGCTCATGAGAACAGTGAAAGTGTTGAGTGGATATTGATATGCTTATTCATACATGCCCAATCCAGTACTCGCCTACTGGTTATTGGATTGCAAAAGCTGGAGAAAAAAAGAAACCTAGAAAATGAATATTTTGTGATTACTTTTAGACTATGGGATGGTGTTGGTTGGAAGCTATTTGAATTGTGGAATATGAGCATGAGTGGTACTAATTTGATGATGGCTAGTCTTTCGTCCTTAGCCAAAACTGAACAGGAAAGTACTGAAACTGCTAAACGAAGTGTGCTGTTTCTTTACATGCATACACAAGTCAGAAATAATATGAGAGAACATATGAACAAGAAGCTAAATAAGGCTAGTGACGAATCCAGGAGATTGCAAAATTACAGAGCCAGAATAGTCAGACTGAAATGGAGAAGATATAGAGTAAAACTAGATAAAAAGATGCTCTGTTACACCACTTTGAATTGTACTAAAACAGAGAAAGATTTGCTTGTATCGAGTAATGTTCATAGTTGGCTTAATAGAGCTGGAAAATTCTATATAGCCTGTAAAGTCGAATTTAGTGAATACTACAGATTTGCAAAGCCTCTAAAAGAACAGTCAGTTTCGATAATAATCAAAGTTGATACAGCAACAACCTCACTAGATTCAAACAATGGGGCTTACGACCACCATAGACAACAAAAAATTAGATATAAATGAAAGTAAGCATCTGGAATTGTAGAGGGCTAGGGCGTAAGTCGCTTTGGCCTGAAATTGATTCCTTTTGTAAAATAGAAAGGATTCAAATCATGGCTATAATAGAAACGAAAACAGAGAAAATGCCATCATATCAAGTTTGGCGCAGAGCAGGATTTGACAATATTGTATGGTCCCCTGCTTGTGGTCGAGCGGGTGGCATATGTGTTCTTTGGAAAGAACATCAATTTATAAATGAACGAATTGAAGTCATAATCCAAGAACCTCGATTTATAGTGCTGAAATATACTAACCTTGTAACAAACTACAACATTGCAATATATCTAGTATATGCACCACCACAGGAAAATGAAAAAGAACAATTTTGGCAACTCTTAATGAGCATGATTAAGTTAGTGGGACTCCCAACTATTGTTATGGGATATCTTAACGAAATACAGGATGCGGATGAAAAAAAAGGGGGTGTAGCACCCGATCATAGTAGATTCGAACGTCTAAGAAATTTTAAAAATGAATGCGATCTTGTAGACATTCCAGTCATGGGTAGTAAATTTACGTGGCGTAAAAATAAAACAGAAATTGACAATATATATGAAAAACTAGACAGAGTTTTGGTATGCAACACAATTCTACAATGGTTTCCAGACATTGCAACAAAAAACTATGCATTCTCATTATCAGATCATGGCAAAATTGCAATAACACTAAAAAATGGAATAATAACTAAAGCTCAACCATTCAAATTCGAGAAAATGTGGATGCATAGGAAGGATTTTAGAAACGTGGTTAAACAAGCATGGCGAGTGTCATTTGAAGGATCAAATATGTTTCAATTAGTTAAGAAGACACAACTTTTCAAAGCCCATACAAAAAAATGGAATAAGCGAACTTTTGGAAATACATTTGAACAACTACAGAAAATTGAGAAAGAACTATCAGAAATACAACAAAGGATTCTACTAAGCCCAGAAGATAAAATCATCAAAAAACAACTTCGACTACTAAATAAAAAGGAAAGCATCCTAAATTTCCATAAGACATATTGGAAACAACGAGCAAAAACTAAACATATTAAATTAACGGACACAAATGTAGGTTACTTCCATAAAGTTGCAAGTAGGAGAAGAAATAGGAAGATAATCAAAGAATTCACTTCAACCGAAGGAACACAAATCATAGGAGAGGATAATATTAGAGAAGAAATAAGGAAAGAATTTAAAAATAGATATAAAAAAGAACAAACAAATACCCCAATGCTCTACGAATACCTTAGACTAATAACTAATGAAGTCACAGAGGAGGAAAATAGGGAACTAATCAGACCAGTAACAAATGAAGAAATAAAAAATACGATAATGGAAATCAACTCTGACAAATCCCCAGGCCCTGATGGGATGTTTGCTGGCTTTTACAAAAAATATTGGGATATTGTAGGACCAACGGTAACGAAATCAGTTAAAAGTTTTTTTCACTCACGAAAAATTCTAAAACAAATTAACCATACCTTCATCACGCTGATCCCCAAAAAAGACAATCCTACCACAGCTAATCATTATCGCCCAATAAGTTTATGCTCTACAATCTACAAAATCATAACAAAAATTATAACCGAAAGACTTACAAAAGTGACGCAAAAACTGATACATCCACTCCAAGGAGCATTTGTAGCTAAACGATCGATACAAGATAATGTCCTGATAGCCCACGAGATTTTCCATTCCTTTAAAGGAAAAAAGGGAAAGAAGGATTGGGTACTGAGGTATTGGCAAGAAAGTTGCAAGCGATAAGTAACGAAAACAAAAACACTATAGGATTCCCGCTAAACCGTTCTGGGACTAAAGTACCATTCCTAGCATTTGCTCATGACATTATAATCTTTACGAAAGCAAGCCAAAAATCGTGTGAATTGACAAAAAAGACTATAGAAGAATATTGCGCCATATCAGGACAACGAGTTAACTATCATAAATCATCCTTTCAATCATCGAAAAATGTTGATAATCAACAGAAAACTAGAGCTCAACACATTCTTGGAATTACAGCTATGACAAACCTCGATAAATATCTAGGATGTCCGATCATTAATGGTAGAGTAAACAAATACACTTTTATAGAAATTATTGCAAAAACTAAAACTCAATTAACCAAATGGAAGGCCAATGCGTTATCTATGGAAGGAAGAGCAGTACTAATCCGATCAAACCTAACTACGAAACCTAACTATCTAATGCAAAGTTTCATGCTTCCAAACCAGGTGCACACAGAATTAGACCAAATTAACAGGACTTTTCTATGGAATAAGGATATCCACCATAAACCTCTAATAGGATGGGATAAAATATGTAAACCAAAACCATATGGCGGATTGGGAATAAGGAAAGCTGAACATGTAAATAAGGCAATGCAGATGAAATTACTATGGAAACTTTTGGCGGAACCAGAAAACATATGGGTCAAACTTATGAATGAAAAATACCTAAAAAATACATCCATTCTAACATATAAAAAGCAAACGAATACCTCTTGGCAATGGACAAAATTGATGAGTCTGAGAGAAGAGTTCATGTTAGGCCTTGTCTGGCAGGTTGGGGACGGGTTAACAATTAAATTTTGGACAGACAGATGGGTATTAAAAGAACCACTGGTATAATATGCACTAAATCTGGAAGATGTTAATGAAACAACTTTGGTAGCAGAATTGTTCAATGATAACAAAGAATGGTGCCATGAAAAATTGAGCACTATACTTCCACCTGAAATAGTTACGAAGATCATGGCAACCCCAATCCCGGAAAATCACATAAGAGACCGACTTTACTGGGCGCCAAGTAAAAACGGATGGTTTTCAACAGAATCGGCGATTGAACTAATTACTGGAATTCAACGACAAAACCACTTCCCTAACGATTGAATTTAGAAATTAGATACATATCCCATGGTCAAAAAATTTCTATGGAAGATTGCCCAAAATGGACTCCCAACAAAGGAAAGATTATTACAAAAACGAATTGCCACACCCCCGGGTTGTGTAATGTGTCATTGTACAATTGAGACCACCAAACATCTTCTAGTTGAATGCCCACACACGCAAAATCTAATACAAAAAATAAGTGACAAAATTTGGACAACACTACACAACTATGATATATCAGGTAAAAGTATAACCACAATTCTTAACGAAATCTACCAAACATTAGGTAAAGCGGACTTTACAGAATTATCAACTATGTGGTGGTGTATTTGGCATCAACGAAACAGATTGGTATTTCAGCAAACACCTAATGATTTCATTCAAAATCTAGAGCAATACACTAAAAATCAAATAAACCAATGGGAACGAACCAAAGTCTGGAATGAGGAGGAAGATGCACCGGTACCAACAAAAAGAACCTCTCATAAAAAGATGAAAAGAAATAAAATATGGCAAAAACCGATTGTAAACTACCACAAACTTAACTTTGATGGATCAAAAAACAACCCAAGTTCCGCCGTAACAGGATATGTAATTAGGGATCATAATGCACAAACCATTAGTATAGGAACAAAGAAATATGGACCCGTTTCAGTCTTACAAGTGGAAACGTTAGCACTTCAGGACGTCATTAAAGAAGCAAGAGGAAGAGGAATAATCGATCTTGAAATTGAAGGGGACAACTTAACAGTAATCAATGCAATTAAAGTAACAAATAAATGTCCATGGGAAATTGAGATGCTGATCTCTGATATAATGGTATCACTCAAACAATTTAACAATATTTCAATACGTCATGTTGTTAGGGATTGCAATGCTGTGGCCGATAAAATCGCTAAGCTGGGCCACAACATCCCTAACAACCTCTTGATGGATAATGCAGAACTTCGCGTTCTCATCCGCAAGGATGCTCTAGGAAGGCCTCCTTAGAGGCTTCCTAATTCTTACCCATATCAAAAAAAAAAAAAACACCAACAAACAACAAACAACAACAACAAATCGACAACAACAAACAACAACAACAAATCAAAAACAACCAAACAACAACAACAAACAACAACAGCAAATCAACAACAACAAATCAACAACAACAAATCAACAACAACAAACAACAACAAAAAAAAAACAAACAAACAACAATAATAATAAAATCAACATCAACAACAATCAAATCAACAACAACAATACCCTAAACAACAACCAAATTTTATTCTATTTCAATCAAAATTTCTCAATCAATCAAATTTTCTCAATCAATTTCTCAAATTTCTCAAACAACAACAACTAAACAATACCAATTTCTCCAATTTTCTCAAATTTTCTCAATCAATTTCTCAAATTTCTCAAACAACAACAACTAAACAATACCAATATTCTCAATCAATTTCTCAATCAATCAAATTCAACAAACAATTTCTCAATCAAAATCAACCAAAATCAATACCAAAATCAACCACTTACATGCAAATGGCGGAGAGGGTGGAGAGGAGGCGCCGGCGAGGCGAGGCGGTGCTGGGAGAGGCGGGCGCTCAGACGCGGAGACGAGGATGCTACGTGCGGGCCGAGAGAGAGGAGGCGAGGCGGAGGCGGCACTGGAAGAGGCGGGCGGAGACGAGGAGGAGGGCACCGGCGACAGGCGGGCCGAGAGAGAGAAGCTGGAGAGGAGGTGGAAAGGAGATGGCCGTTGATGGTGTCGGGAGAGAGAGGAAGGCGAGGGTTTCAAAATGAAGGAGAAGGCGATTCGTTCGCCTTCTTATTTAGATTTAGCAACCATATGGTCGCTATACATAAGTGAATTAGAAAGTGGGCCATGTCAGCCTATGCGCGACCATATGGTCGCTAATTAGTGACCATATGGTTGCCAAATTGGAATAGCGACCATATGGTCCCAAATCCAAATATTTCGCTTAAGAACCGAAATTTCTGATTCCCCCCCCCAAGTATTTCAGAATGGCGCCATAGATTTCGTTTTGACGACCATATGATCGCTATAAACGAAATAAAGTCGAACTACGTGCTAAAAATTCCAATTTCGAGCTAAAATTTTAAAGGTAGCGACCATATGGTCGCTAAAATTTTAAAGGTCACGACCATATGGTCGCTAAAATTTTAAAGGTCGCGACCATATGGTCGCTAAAATTTTAAAGATAGCGACCATATGGTCCTCATAGTGCTATAGTGGAGACATTATATGTAAACAAACACTTTCTACCAACAATATTTGGTTCGAGGACTTAAATGGGACAAAACGTACGAGTTCAAATGGGACAACAACTACAATCCGTCTCAATAAATCGGAATATTAAATGATAACAATGTTATTAGAAAAGTCAATGAAAATACAATAATAGTATCCTGATTACATATCTTCCTCATCTGTATATGTCTCAGTCTCGAACTCGCCCTCGGACGTTTCACTAGACGTATCAGCTTGTTCCTCAACAACTTGATCCTCTCCGTCTGGGTCATTTAGCGGACCAAGTGGATAATTATCTTGTGCGTCGTCGATAACTCGTGGAAGGGAAGAATCATGTTGAAATGCCTCTTCAACGGCAACGCCCCTGGAACCACTATCATGAGGGTCTATGCACGTACCTTCATCGGGCCACACATGTGACTTCACTTTACATACCGCTCTCCATTCAGCATCTGCACTCCTCATCTTTGGGTAATCTAGGAAATAAACTTGAGTGGCTTGATGTGCTAACATGTAACGATCTTTTGTTCTCAACATCTTATGTCGATGAACATCGACAAGCTTTAGGTGAGGGTGAATGCGTGTTCCTCCACGACTTCTAGTCTCAGACCATGAACAATTAAAGACAATAGGGCGCTTTAGAGTTGGAGATATGTAATTCAACTGAATGATTTCCTCTAGCACACCATAGAAGTCCTCCTCGTCGGTGCCGAAGCTTTGTTTAGAACACAAACTTCACTACTGTCAGTGGACCTGGATGATGCGTGTTCCCTGGTGTGGAATCGGTAACCATTCACAAAATAACCAGGATATGTCCTCACTTTTTTAGAGGGTCCACGAGCAACTGTTGCAATGTTAGGATCTGTAACTGCCGGACTGTCGGCCTACAATTTTAAATCATCATATATATACAATTTGGGAATCAACATATATACAATTTGAAATTAATATAAGAAAGTTTGTCAACCGCACGAAGTTTTTCTCTTCAACATCGGTTATTGTTGGATTTGACGATCGCACGAAGTTTGTCAAATAGTACCTACGACAGAGTAATTGAATGAAATTAAATATGTACATATATATATATATACATTGAACCCCTACTTTATTCAAATCAACATATATATAATATTAATTAAGTAGTTGAGATTATAGAAACGTACTCAATATAGGATTCCACTTCGGTGCAGTTCATGAGAATGTAAGTTTGGATCACATGGAATTCATCATCTGTGAGGACACGACCAGTTGATATGCTACCCAAGGTTTGACCAGTTGTTGTGAAAATAGACAAATCGCCCAGATCAACTCCAACTAGAAGTGTGCAACTCACGTTGCGGGCGATATCCATATCATTACTCGCGATATGTGAGCTAAAATAATACGAGCAGAATGTGGACATCTACTTAACGAGATAGGCACTACAAATTGACCCCTCAAGGTGGGCTTTGTTGCCAACTGAAGCCTTCAACCTATTTAGGAGCCTACATGATATACATTGAAGACCATTATTTCTTATACAAGTTAATTATATAAATCCAAAATCGTACAACTGCATATAACTGTACGTACCTTTCTTCTGGATACATCCATCTATAATTGACAAGTCCACAAAGTGGAGCTTCCCATGGCAGATGAATAGACAAGTGCTCCATTGAATCAAATAACACGGGGGGAAAGATGCGCTCAAGCTTGCACAAATTATTGGTATTTCCTTGTGCAATTGCATAACCACCTCAGGCTTCAGCTCGTAACACGTCAGGTCCCTGAAGAATGCACTTAGCTGAGCAATGAGCTCCCAGACTTTGTCATCAAGAAATGGACGAAAAGAAACAAGCATCAACCTTTGCATGAACACATGACAATCATGGCTCTTCATCCCAACGAGTCTAAGATTGTGCAAGTCAATGCAGCGACTCAAGTTGGACACATAGCCATCCGGGAATTTTACGGATCTCAACCAATATAGAAGCACTTGTTTTTCATGACGATCTAATGCATAGCAAGCCTTTGGGTACCTAGTGTCCTCCTCATCAGGTTCCAACTCCAGACGCTTGCACAATTCCTTTATATCGTTTCTGGTCGACCACTTGTCTTTTGACTTCCCCGGAACATCGAGAATGGTGAAGAAAACATTATCGAAGACATTTTTTTCAATGTGCATGACATCTAAATTATGTCTTACCAACAGACTAGGCTAGTAAGGTAGGTCCCTGAAAATGCTTTTCTTCTTCCAATCCGAACCTCTACTGACCGCGGCATTGTGCTCCTCGGCTCCCACTTCAGTTATCTTCATCAACCCCATATTGTTTATCTGGTCTAATATCTCATATCCGTCATGAAGTACCGGGGGACCACGATGCTCCCGTCGACCTTTCTTGAAATCAGTCTTATTGTTTCGGAAGCGATGATCATGTTTTGTATACCTCTTGTGAAAATCGAACCAACACATTTTGTGTCCATGTGTTAGATAAAATACATCGGTGTCCTCCATGCATTAAGGACACACATATTTTCCAGAAGTGCTCCAGCCTACACAAACATATATTTTGTATCATTAATTAAATTTCACAAATCATATATATGCATTATTATTATATAATAGTTTCAAATTGATTAGCATATGTAAAATTAACAACATACCTGACAACATCGAATATGCGGGGAAGTGACTAATAGACCATATTACAGTTGCACGAAACATAAAATTCTGGTTCCTCCAAGAATCGTATGTGTACACCCCATTAAGCCACATATCCTTCAGCTCGGCTATCAACGGCTGCAAGTAGACATCCAACTTTTGCTTCAGACTCTTCGGTCCAGGTACAATAACCGTAAAAAACATAACCTCTTCTCGCATACACATCGACGACGGGAGGTTGTAGGGTGTCAGAATCACAGGCCAACATGAGTACTGGCGCCCGGACGCCCCGAATGGATTGAAACCGTCTATGCACAAGCCTAGTCTCACATTTCATGTTTCTGATGCAAAATCTAGTCACACAGCATTGAAATGCCTCCATGCCTCTTCATCTGAAGGATGTCTCATCACCCCATCTTGTACGTTTTCTGCATGCCATCTCATGTGTTCGGCAGTCACCACAGACGCGTACAACCTCTGCAAACGTGGAGTTATTGGCAAGTAAAACATACGTGAATTGAGAATGAGCTTTGTCTTGCCTTGCTTCCATCTAGGATAATCACATATCTCGCATGCCGCGTATTCTGCATCTGCACCCGAATATATCATGAAAGAGTTTGGACAACAATCAATGGCCTCATACGGAAGACAAAGACCCTCAACCAGTTTTTTTGTGTCGTAAAACGTCGCTGGTAATGTCGTCTCCGGGTGAGAAAAACGTCCGTAAAAATCCAAGATCATGTCATATCCGCGCTCCGTTATCCTTAGCCTAGTCTTTAGGCCCAGTAGCTCAGTCGCAGCCTCCAACTGCGTCATATCACATCCAGGCCACAAAGGCCTATTTGCGGCCGATAACATGTCGTACATACGTTGTGCATCGGGATTGGGCGCTTCATTATAATATTTCTCCCCTTGCTCATGCCTTATATCCGCATTTTGCACGGGATCCTCAGCAGTGTAATCCCTTCGGGCATTAAAACCATCATACACCATCTGCTCCATTCGATTATCATTCCCACCATTTACTTGTGGTGCTGGATCAGTAATGCTACAACCTTCATGCTGTCTAGACTTGGACAACAATGCAACGAACCTTTCATCTGTCTCCCCGTGCGAAACCCAATGGTAATAGTTAGGAACAAAACCTTCCTTAACAAGGTGATAATGCACATCATCTACATATTTTAGTTTCTTATTCTTGCACCTTCGACACGGACACCTTAATTTGGATGGGTTATAGGACGGCATAGATTTGAAGAATTCGAGAAATTGCTTTACGCCAGCTAAAAATTCGTGGTTCAAAAAACCATCTATATTATGCACATACATCCACTCACGCATTTTTTCCTTCCTACATTTCAATATAAGAGTATAATTAAATTAATTCGAGTACATATTATCCTGAATGTGGCGACCATATGGTCACTAATTAGCGACCATATGGATGCTACTATGTAATTCGCGACCATATGGTCGCTAATTTGCGACCATATGGTCGCCACATTCAATATATCAGAACACACATTTATAACATAACCAATTGCTATATGCTATATGTGGTTCAATTCTATAACACAATCTCTTATAATTATATAAACGAAAACTTTCTACCGACAATATTTGTCTAAAACAATATAATGACGGAATGAAATATTAGGAATAAGATTTAAATACATACCTTTAGTGAGGTTCTCGGTAAATACTGAAGAAATTTATTCCTAGAATCAATTTAGAGTTGTGGTTGATTGTTTCTTTCTTTTGTGAATATTTTAGAAGAGAGCTATGTATGTATGAGGTTGTGTTGAAGAGGAATGAGAGTGCCGTTTTTACAACCTAGGTATATATATTGAAATGGCGGCAATTTTACCAATTACTGTTTTTAGCGATTAAGTGGTCGCAAAAAACGCGGGATATTAGTCGCCAAAATTGATGTCGCTCGCCAAAACATCTGATCCATGTCAGCGACCAACTGGTCGCTATATGTTGCGACCATGTGGTCGCTACACTTATGGAGACCATATGGTCGCTGAATGTAGCGACCATATGGTCGCGAATATAGGTTCCGAATTTAGTGACCATATGCTCGCTACATTCAGCGACCATATGGTCGCTACATGCTGGCGGGAAATTTCCCCGCGCACTTATTGCGACTATAAAGGCCCAACGACCACGTGGACGCCCTATGTCACGACAACGTGGTCGCTAATTTGGTTTTATTTTTTTTCCCGTTTTGACGTCCAGATTAGCGACCACTGGCGTCTATATAGTCGCTAATTAGCGACCATATTTTGTGGTAGCTAAAATATGGTCGCTAAATCAGCAGAATGGTGTAGTGGAAATTTACGACCAAGTGGTCGCCAATTTCTGGCTTAGATCAACGATCACTTAGTCGCTAATCAGCGACCACCTGGTCGCCAAATCATGACTAGATTTTGCGACAACTTGGTCGCGGAAACATGATTTAGCAATCAGGTGGTCGCTAATTAACGATCAAGTGGTTGCCAATTGTGTAAACTAAACGCCCGATCTTGACCTTTTATTGAGCAAAATCGCACGATCGTGCTCTACCAAACGCACGAGATGTGTGAATTTATCGACCGAGTGGTCGTTAAAATATATCTAATAAAGAAATGAAAAAATTTACGTATTAAAAAAATTAAATATAAAAGAAATAATAAAAAAAATAATGAATTAATTGTTTATATTAATTATAATAATATAAAAAATTTACAAAAAAATTTACAAAATATTTACAGAATAAAACAAAAATGCTAAATATTCCTGTTCCGTCGGGGTCGGACAAACGCGTCTCCGGTGGAGGATTCCCGTTGGAATCGGGCTGATTAGACCCAAACGCACACGAGTCAAAGTTGTGCATTTGCGTTAGGAACTGATCCAACCAATCTAACCAAGATTTCACCGTCCTCGGCTCCTCATACATGTTTGAAACACGTTGAAGGGCGGCGTTTTCTTGCGTCATCTGCGCCATTCGAGGAGGTTATCGATGTGGCGTTGACAATGCGAGCCCTAGCACTCTGACGCAGCGTTTCCAATCCGGAAGACAACGCCTCTCAGGCCTAACCCTCTAGAGGCCTCTACATAGGCCTCACGCTCGACGAGGTGCTCGAGTCGGAGGACCTTTGGGAGATGATTTCCCGAGACTGCGCCTAAAGAGAAAATGCAAAAAACACAAATAAAATAACAACATTAAATAATAGATACGAATATATAATATAATTAAATAAATATCAGTACTTACAATGATATCGGCGGACTGCTGGTCTATAGAACGCTTGCCCGTCTGTGTGAGCGTCTCGATTAGAAGCTCGAGAGGCGTAATTGGTCAACCACGACGTTGTTGATACGAACTAACAAAAATTGTTAATGACTATAAAATATAAATTACTATAAGTACAAAAAATATAAATTAAAAAAACATACCATAAAAGCATGGTCTCGAGGTGGACCTCGAACCACTGTTGTGGTTGGCGGTATTTACATTGCGGTTCCTCTTCTGGCGCTCACGCTTCCCATTGTACTCGGTCGTGTTCCAATACGCCACCTAGAGTTCCTAGATTGCGGACCCGTCTCCTTTATACTTGGGAGTAGGGGTCCGTCATCTTCGGACAAGCATGCCGCATCAGACTATGTTGCCTCGGACGACCGTATGTGCCTCGTCTGACGGTGAAGTGTCAGACGGTGTGGCCTTATCTTTCTCGTGAATGTCTAGGTGGGGCCATCCTATATAAATTAAATAAAATCAACTAAAATCAACATGAAAAGAATACAATTTACAATCAACTCGTCAAAAACAACAAAATTCAACTAAAGTCATCAAAAAAAATCAATAACAAATTCAACCTAAAATCAACAAATTCATCCTAAATTACCAAATTCAACTAATTGCATAGAATCAACCAATTCAACCAATTCATGACACATATCATCCTTTGATTTATTTCACCTATTTGTTGAACCATGGTTAATTTTGCATATGTGGCGCCACCTATTATTCAAATATTCAAGCCTTTTAAAAAATACTTAATACATCTATTTATCTCTTAATCCGATAAATTAATTTGTATTTATCTTTATTGTAACTAATTGGATCTTTTATATTTATCTTTATTCTTTTTACTGATATATATTTTGCATTTATATTTTAATGGATTGATTTTTTTAATTATTCATACCTAATTATCTTAAACTTATTCACGTCAGCCTCACATTCATTTCGCCCATGTGTCGTCTCTATATTCATTTCGCCTATGTGGCGCCACATCATCCACATTCTAGAAAATAATGCAATAATAACTATAATTAAATATGTTTATACCTATTTTTTATTTTTATATATATTTGTTAAAAAATAACAAGTGAATCTTGGATTCATTCTTATCTCATCCCTCATTGATTAATTACACATTTTCTGAATTAATTATATATTCAAATCATATGACAATAATAACTTTTTTGATCATTTTTGTATATATATATATATATATATTTAATTTAAACATATATATACAAATTAAAGAAATTGTTAAACTATTAATTTCCTTTTAATAAAGGAGAAAATAAATCATTGATTTTCACATAAAAATATTCAATAATTTTGTTCATATTCGCATAAAAAATAAATTATTTATATTTAACCAAACGCGTACAGGCTACAAGTACTTATGCTAGTTCAACCTAAAACCAACAAATTCATCCTAAATATACGAATTCATCCTAAATCTTGTATGTGCGGTGCCTTCGTTGTTTGTTTCTCAAATCTATTAATAAAAATTATCCGATCTTCAAAAAAATTGAGTTGGCTTTTTTTTTTGCTGAGAGTCGTAGCTGGAAAGACCAAAAGCGCTTGCATCAAAAAATGCAAGGCAAGGTATTCTTACAAAATAACTTAACACCTCAAAGGTTATATAGACTGTGCATTCCAATTACTCACCAGCTCCACTTCAGCAGCTTGTGAACATAAGATCAACACAAACTGTATCGGTTCTACATATTCTCAACGGGATGGTTCTTCGGGTTCTATGATTCCACCTTTCCAGAAATGCAATGAAAGTTTAAAAAGACGAGAATATGTTGACACTCATCATGCTGAAAGTTTGATCAAAGTCTTGACAAGTAGCCGTTGGAAGTTATGCATTTGAAAAGTGATAGCGGTGATTTCGTCATGCAAATCACGGCTATGCAAAATAATTCTAACAAACCTAAACACTATAGTCTTAGGAAGTAAGGGTCGAATCCGCAGGGAGGTAGATTTATCTTTTTATGTGAAGTTTATGTCAAATCAAGTAACAACAAGGAGTTTGTGAATTAAACTAAGTATGCAAAAACTAGTAAAGCAATTAAAATTGGAGTTTTTTTATAAAATTGGGAAAGCATTTAGTCAAACAAAGATTCGCATTCGATTGACAAGTTGATCATCGATTTCACTCAATAACGCATGCATATAAAGAAGACCACCGACGTGGGGCGTTCGATTGACAAGTTTTTAGGCAGAAGATCCGCATTCGATTGACAACGAGACCACCGTCGTCTGAAAGCGAATGCCACATAAACTAAAAATTAGTTCTCCATGAAAAATAAAACTCAAAAGTCTGAAAGTAGAATAATGATAATAGATAGATGAGAGTTTCTTCTCCCTAAAAACCCTAATATAAAGAAGAAAATTAGGTCCAAATAACATAAATACAAAAGATATAAACCTAATATAAAAATAATAGGATAATAAAGCCACACGGTGATTTGAATTCTCGGCCCATAATGGCGGCGCCGCCAGAAGGGCAATAGTCAGCACTCATCGGTTCAACATTCTAGTCACACTTTGGGGGCTGTTTTGACTAACTTCGAGTTGGAATTTGGACTCGGAGTAAAAACATGAATTGTATCTCTTTGAATTAGATTTCCAACTATAACAAATTCAACTTTATCCGACAACTATATCTCCCGAACGAATCCTTACAAGACAAAGGTGTCGAATCAGCAACTCTAATGGATGACCCGAATTCAAACTTTCTCTCTCCGATTTTCATATCTTTCACACTTGTTCAGTTTAAGACTTGTAAAACAATATAGAACAAGTGTAAAAACCCAAAACTCCTAGACACTCTAAGACACTAAAGAAACTAACTAAAACTACCTAAAAAGAAAGCTAAAGAAAAGTAAACATGCATTCTAAACACCACTTATATGCAAGCAATCAAATTTCCCCATGCTTAAACCTTGTTTGTCCTCAAGCAAGAAGTAGATCCAAGTCACATCCCTATATAGCAATCCTAATTCTCCACCGTTGTGGACCAAACACACAACAAAAATTATGAGGTCTTTTTATGGGATGTAATGGGGGCCAAGGTAAAGAGAAATTGGAAGGGATCATATTTGGTAATGTGGTGCTAAATCTGGGATAAAGAACTAACTAAACCCAAACTCAACAATTTTCACTTCTTAATACTTCCAACTCTTCTTCACCAACTTCATACATAGACTTAAGCTCTTTTTTTTAACAATTTTGCCTCTTTTTTCAACTCACTATAACAATGATGAAGACTTATTCTTTGAAGCACATTTCTCACAACAAACTTTCATCTTCATTTTATTCACTTTCACTCATGAGTTTTCTTTCCTTCTACCTTTCTATCACACTTCCCCCATACTTATTTACAACCACACAAACAAATCCACCTAAAGTCCTAAATCCCGAATGAGTCAAGCTTATATAGGCTAGGAATTATTTTGTGGAGCTATCAAAAATAGGCTTTCAAACTCAAACGAAAAGGGTTGTCAAAACATGGATCTTCTCAAGGCAGAAAGTGAAATAATAGGCCAATAAAGAAACATGCCTCAATCATTTTAATGTCATGCATTATAGTCAAGTAAAGCAGCCTTGAAAAAGAGTCATAACGCAATTCTAGAGCTAGCAGTTCATAGTGATACACTTAAGAAATAGAGAACAATATAATAAATATAAGGCCAAAAACAATCTCACAAGGTTAATTGTCTAGAACTTCAAAAAAAATTCAAAAACTCAAGCTCATATACATGCTCAATCCTATAATCAAAGTAAAATAGCCATAGATCATGCTCATATCATAGAAACTTCAGCACTTTAAACAAGTCATGGGTTAGAATCCATACTTAACATAGAAACACAAGAGGGCTTACACATTGGGGAAATAAGAACCTAAAATGCATTTTTTTTAATTTTCTTTTTTTTTTTAAAGATTTAAGTCAATGCCAAACATAAAAATCGAAAATGTGCCTAACTAATGCAACTACAGGAATGCAAAGCAACTAATCCCCTTCACGCATGCTTAAAACTTACTTTGTCCCCAAAGTAAGGGAAATGTAAAGAGAAAGAGAAAAAATTCACAAACCAACTGCTAATTTGGGTAAGGAACGGTGAGCAACATCAGAAGGGAAAAAAATCAACATAAGAGAGGCGGCG
Source organism: Fallopia convolvulus (assembly GCA_964016875.1). Lineage (NCBI taxonomy): Eukaryota > Viridiplantae > Streptophyta > Magnoliopsida > Caryophyllales > Polygonaceae > Fallopia > Fallopia convolvulus. The sequence goes on along the minus strand of OZ024724.1, from coordinate 38,827,337 downwards.
GGCTGGCGGCGGTCGCTGTTTTTCAGAACTTGAGGTGGCGAGGGTCACCGTCGGGCCGCAAGCGCCGCTATTTTGGCGGCGGTCGCCGCTGGTAATACCGTAGCCAAGCCTGCTTCGATTTAATTGGCGGCGGGTGCCGCCATGTCGACGGCGGGCACCTCTTGTTTCGTTGCACTCCTTGGTTGCATACCTGCAGGTTAGTCCAACAAAAAAACAAAGAAAAAACCGAAACAAAAGCATCTAAGCTAGAAAAAGAAAAACGAAAGGAAGTATCTAGGCCGGGTTGCCTCCCGACAAGCGCCTTATTTAACGTCGTGGCTCGACGTTTAGCATAAATTGACAAGATTAGACATTTGCAATGCCCTTAACAACCTATCACAAGCCTGTGAACACATCTTACAAGAACATAAGTAAATATTATTCAATTCAAAAACCGTTTCAACTTATTAAACATATGTGCCCAATTTTTATGATATGGCATATGCTCAAACAAATTCAACACAAGTGGTGATGTTAGAAAATACTTACAGTATGGGTCAATGTATTTGTCACCATTACCACTTTCTTCAAAGATGAACTCCATATATTTTTCATCTTCCACCTTGTGTTCTAGACTTGGTTCTTCATCTTGCAACTCCATAAGCTTTGGATGTGAGAAGGTGGGGAAACTGAAGCATGGGATTTCAAGGCCTAACATAGGGCACACGACGACAGCGGGGGCCTTAACAGATGTATCATCTTTATTTTCTCCCTCATTGTTGTCTACTTCATCAACAAAGAAGTCATCATGGTCGACAAAATATTCTTCTTCCAAAACCACAGAACGCTCAAACTCATGACACTACATGGGTGAAGATGACTCAGGCTCCTTAGGCTCTGTAAGTTTCTCTATGCTTGCACAGACTTCATTGGGCTCTGTGATAATCTGCTCAGCGTGCTTTATAGGTGTGAATTCATATTGGGCATCAAATTCATCTTCATAACCTACATCAAGTGTCTTAGATTGCTCCTCTACTTGTATCTGGGTGTTTGACTCATAATCATTTGATTCCAATGTAATTCCACCATTCCTTTCACACAACTCAAAAGGACATGAGGTTGTGGATGAAAATGTGAAGAACATAACTCACAATGCTCCCTGATCAAAGTATCCGTCAATGTAGAGAGATCCCAATTTATATCCTCAAGAAGCGTATCAACCGGCTATGGCAGTGGGGAAGATGACTCAACCTGAAAGCACTGATGGCTCATGAAACATAAGAAATCCCAGCATTCCTCGGATCCCAAATATAAAAGCCTCTCATTGATCATGTAGTCAGCCAATCCCCTTGTCTCAAGATTCATACCATGAATAACTCCCATGTTGACCTCTCCATCATTGTATCGAAATCCCCATGTACCAATTTTGAACACATGGTCTTGAAATATAGAAAAATAGTCATGGAAGTGTTCATCCTGTTGTTGTCTACTCCAACAAAGCCATAGATTAGTAGTACAAGTGTTATGAACCATAAGATAGGTTCACAACACCAAGATAGCCACAACAATCATACAAAAGACAATTATTGCCTCCCTGCAATGGCGCCAATTGATAGCGGTGATTTCGTCATGCAAAGCACAACTATGCAAAATAGTCCTAACAAACCTAAAGATTGTAGTCTTAGGAAGTAAAGGTCGAATCCGCAGGGAGGTAGATTTATCTTTTTATGTGAAGTTTATGTCATATCAAGTAACAACAAGGAGTTTGTGAATTAAACTAAGTATCAAGCATGCAAAAACTAGTAAAGCGATTAAATTTGGAGTTTTTATCAAATTGGGAAAACACTTAGTCAAATAAAGATCCACATTCGATTGACAAGTTGATCATCGATTTCACTCAATAACGCATGCATATGGAATTCCAATTCCTTTTCAAAGATAATTAATAGCACAACCAGATACTATCAATCCTAACTAATTGAATAACCTTGAAACTATCAAGATTCAATTCAAAAGCAACATTTAAGAATAGGAATATAGGCATGATACAAATCTAGCATAAAACAACCAGCTTTTATTCTAGATTGTAACTCAACTCTCTTCTGCAATAGACTAGCACAACCAGATACTAGTACAATGCAGTTTTCTACTATGAAATAGAGAAATTCAACCAGTAGTTCTGTAGATCTAGCAATAGAGATTTAATAACAACAACCCTAGAAATTGTTGAAACAATCACATAAACAATTCAATCAAGATAGTAAAATAATTCCATGCACTAGATAAAGAGTAGAAATCTCACAACTGAAAGTCAAAACGAAGGCTTCAAACTGTCTGACTAAGCAATAGGGCTTAGTTCTCCATGAAAAGATAAAAACACAAAAGTCTCAAAAGTAGAATAATAATAATAGATAGATGAGAGTTTCTTCTTCCTAAAAACCATAATATAAAGAAGGAAACAAGGTCCAAACAACATAAATACAAAAGATATAAACCTAATATAAAAATACTAGGATAATAAAGCCACACGGTGAATTGAATTCTCGGCCCATAATGGCAGCGCCGCCAGAAGGGCATTAGTCAACACGCCTCAGTTCAGCATTCAGGTCACACTTCGTGGGCTATAGCCAAATTGTTAAACTAATTCATTTTGTTTTAATAAAGGAGAAAATAAAACATTGATTTTCCATTAAAATAATCAATAATTTTGTTCATATTCGCATAAAAAAATAAAGTATATATATTTAACCAAACCCGTACAGGGTAAGGGTACTTATGCAAGTTCAACCTAAAATCAACAAATTCATCCTAAATATACGAATTCAACTTAAAATCAATAAAGAAATTCAACAAATTCATCCTAAATCTTGTGTTCGCCGTGCCTTCACTATTTGTTTCTCAAATGTATTAATAAAAATTATCCGATCTTCAGAAAAATTGAGTTGGCTTTTTTTTTAGAGTCGTAGCTGGAAAGACCAAAAGCGCTTGCATCATAAAATGCAAGGCAAGGTATTCTTACAAAATAACTTAACACCTCAAAGGTGTCCTCAATGGAAGCAAGAGACACAAGATCAATCTAACAAGTCAGAGTCCACTTTCTATAAGGAGCAGTAAACTGTGTAGTCAAATTACTCACCAGCTCCACTTCAGCAGCAATACTTGTGAACTTAAGGTCAACACAAACTGTATCGGTTCTACATATTCTCAACAGGTTGGTTCTTCGAGTTCTATGATTCTACCTTTCCAAAAATGCAATGAAAGTTTAAAAAGACGAGAAGATGTTGACGCTCATCATGTTGAAGTTTGATCAAAGTCTTGACAAGTAGCCGTTGGAAGTTATGCATTTGAAAAGTTGATGCAGGACACGTGCAAGAGTGCAAGTTTCATTGTTGAATTAGTCATTAGTTTGTTTCCTGTTTTGTAGGAGCTGAATTGACTAGGTTTGTTAGCTTTATTTACTCTGTTAATTAGCTTATTGTTAGTCAAGAAAATCCACGTTCCAAGGATCATTGTTAGTGGATATCGTGAGCTAAATTTCAGTTTATGTACTAGCTATTTATGCCTTTTTCATTATCAAATCAAGTATGCAATTCAGCACACTCTAAGTGTCTTTCTCTTGTCAAAATACATCACTTCGTATCAAAACTGAGAGAGTAATCCGTGGGGGCTTGATTTGAGTGTTTCTTGTGAGGATTAAACACAGGGAAACACAATGGTATTGAGAGCAATGCAAGGTAACAATGGAAATGGCAATGGGAATTCAATCACCCAGTTGTAGATTTTCAATGGTGTGAATTACCACTTCTGGAGTCTAAAGATGAAAACCCTCTTTAGATCACAAGAGTTATGGAGCATTGTTGATGAAGGCTTTGAGGATGCAGAAGCAGCAGAGCCTGATCAAGCACTTAAAGACAAGAGGAAAAAGGATGCAAATGCACTCTATATCATCCAACAATCATTGGATGATGAGGTGTTCCCAATAATTGTAGCAACCTCTACATCAAAGGAGTTGTGGAGTACTCTTAAGAAGGAGTACATGGGAGACAAGGAGGTAGTCATGGTGAGGCTACAGTCTCTAAGAAGGGAATTTGAATCCTTTTAGATAAAGGACAAGAAGAGTGTCCAGGAGTACCTCTCAAGAGTGTCGAGTAATGTGCAGTAAATGAGGTCTTATGGTGAAGAAGTAAAGACTCAACAAGTGGTGAGCAAGGTGCTAAGAAGCCTCACAAAACGGTTTGATCATGTGTTTAGAGGGTATTCTTGACAACAAATAAATTTATAAGTCAAGACCCTGCTGAGTATAGCGAAGTTAGGATCGTTCCACAAGAAGCACTGTTGTTTGTTTATCAACTACTAAAAATAAAACAAAGCAAAACAACACAAAACACCTACGACCAAGCTCGTTAACGACTTTGTCAAGGTCGTTAACGAACCAGGAAAACACTACGAAAAACACACTAACGACCTAAAACACAGGTTCGGTACCGAGGCAACTATCTCGATAACGAATATAACCAAAAGCAAACTCAAATAAGAATAAAAATCTAGGACAAGGGCTACCACAACATAGCTATGCTTAAAAACTCATAAGAAGATAAGGATCATGCCTTTAAATAGATAAATTCATCAACTCTCGCTGACTAGCAAGCAAATCAATTAATTCTCATAAATTAATTCACCCATCACTTGTTTTGGATCCAAACGAAACTTTCGTAATCGTACAATATCAACCTTCAAGTTAACAACTTTCTCTTTCGATCAAATTGAAAACTCAAATTACCTTGACTATCGTCTACGCATAAGCACAACAAGCAATCTAAAAATAGATAAAAGGCATTCAAAACATCAACTTACTCATCAAACATGCATAACTATGCCAGGTTTCAACCCCGACCCTAGATAAGAAATTAGAACTACTCACTACTCATAATTACAAAACAAATAACTTCAACAAAAGAAAACATTGAAATCAAAACAAGCTGCTTCAAATTAATAAGACAATTATCGTCTTACAAACTTTAGAAGAAATCAAAAATACAGAACAAAATCTCGAGCAAATCCGACTAACGACCCAACTTCTCTCTCTCGATCAACCTTGGCTCGTTAATCTTCACTCTCGACTCCCTCTCTACTCGGCTCTCCTAACAGAAATTGACCTCCTATTCGAACTCTCCCCTCTAAAGCTTAAAAGAAGGGTATTTATACTAATAAAGCTATCTATTAAAAAGCCTAAAAGATAGAAACTTACTCTAAAAAGATAACAAGATATAAGATATAAGATATAACAACCTAAAAGTCATTCAAAAACCTTAAAACCACTTAATATCCTACCGACACAGAATTATCATCAACAACTTCCGCACAGGGTCGGTAGAAATACAAATCTATCCAAAAATTCTATCTTTTATGCCTCGTTAACGACCCTTCATAGGCTCGTTAACGAGTCTGGGATTAGCTTCGATTCTTCTTTTCTCCTCCTTAAAGTTTGGACTTTTAACTTCCTTATCTTCACATTCTTCCGTCCTCCACCATAGCACTCCAATTCAGCCAAAAAATGCTCTTTCCTGCTAAAAACCTACAAAAAGACACAAAACGGAGTAGCTTCCATACTTCTCACAAAATATGCAAACTTATCAAAAAACACATAAACTACTTCTAAAACTACTAAAACTAAACCCAAACAAACTAAGAAAAATACTAAAAACTATACTAAAAACATGAATATCATCATGTTGTGGCTGCAATTGAAGAATCTAAGGATATGGAGACTTATACATTTGATGATATGATGGGCTCTCTTCAGTCTCATGAGGATAGGCTGACAAAACGAGAAGATAAGAAAGAGGAGAAGGCCTTCCAAGCTAAAGGAGAGCCTTCTAACAAGGAGAAGAATCAACATTCATCCAAAAGAGGCAGAGGTAGAAGTGACTAAAGGGGTAGAGGCCGAGGAAGAGGTCACTCCAATGAAGGGAGAGAAGAATCCTCAAAGAATGGCTACAAGGGTCCTATCAAGTGCTACTACTACAACAAGCCTGGTCACATGGAGGCCTCATGTTGGAAGAAAGATGAGGATAAGGAGAAAGGAAAGCAAGAGAAAAAGTCTAATTATGTTGAGCATGAAAACTTGTTCTTGGCTATGACAATGGAGGAAAGTCTGCATGGTATGTGGACAACGGCTACTCAAACCACATGACAAGCTCAAGGTGTATGTTCGAGGAGCTCGATGACACCAAGAAGAGCATTGTCAGATTGGGAGATGGAAAGCAACTCACAATTAAAGGACTTGGCACCATCGCTCTTCAAACTGATCAAGGCAAGTCAAAGCTACTGCATAATGTTCAGTATGTGCCTCAATTGGCACACAACCTGTTGAGTGTGGGGCAACTCGTATGTGGAGGCTATTGTGTGGTGTTTGAAGATGATCAATGTGTCATCAGGGAAAAGAACAACAGAGAAGCTTTGATGAAGGTTGCCATGGGAAAGAATAAGGTTTTCCCACTGGATTTAGCAAGAATTGCATGCAAAGCACTTATAGTGAAAGGTGAAGAGAATGTCAAGCTATGGCATCTCAGGTATGGACACTTGAACACTCAAGGTCTAAAATTGCTCAGTACAAAAGAGTTGGTGAATGGATTTCCAAGAATTGGCAATATAGAGATTTGTGAAGGGTGTGTATATGGAAAACAGTCTCGTGGGTCTTTTCCAAGTGGAAACTCATGGAGAGCAAGTGATTGTCTTGAATTGCTGCATGCTGATCTCTGTGGGCCTATGCAAACTACATCATTAGGAGGAAGCAAATACTTCCTATTGATAACAAACGACTACAATAGGATGTCATGGGTCTACTTTCAACAGGCAAAGTCAGAGGCATTTGAAAACTTCAAGAAGTTCAAGGCCTTGGTGGAGAAGCAAAGTGGCAAGCAAGTGAAAGCTTTCAGAACAGACAGAGGAGGAGAGTTTATGTCAAATGAGTTTGCTCAATTCTATGATGAGAATGGTATAAGGAGGGAGCTCATTGCACCATATACACCAGAGCAAAATGGTATGGCAGAGAGAAAGAATAGAACCGTGATGGAGATGGCCAGGTACATGATGAAACCCAAAGGAATGCCAAATGTGTTTTGGAGTGAAGCAGTTGCAACTATAGTGTATGTGCTCAACATCTCACCAACCAAAGCTATCATGGATTCAACTCCATTTGAAGCTTGGAGGATGAAGAAGCCATATGTTGTCCATTTGAGGATCTTTGGGTGTATTGCTTACACTCTTGTGAATTTGAGAGCCAAGTTAGATAGTAAGGCAGAGAAGTGCATCTTTGTTGGCTACTCAAATCAATCCAATGCATACAGGTTGTATAATCCCCTTATTGGCAAGATCGTAATTGGAAGAAATGTGATCTTTGATGAAAATGCAAGCTGGGATTGGAGAAAACATGATCAAATTGGTGCAAGTTAGCAAAGAACTGTAACTCTAGAAGAGAATGATGAACAAGCACTGGCACCAACACAACAAAACTCCTCCAACAACACCTCACAATTCATCAACAACTTCAAGCAGTCAAAGCTCACCATCCTCTCATTCATCATCATCTGAAGAGACTCCTCCACTTCGAGTAAGATCTCTAGTTGATATTTATGAAAGCTGTGATTTTGCTTTAGTAGTTACTGAACCAGCAAGTTTTGAAGAAGCCAACTCTCAAAATGAATGGCAAACAACCATGAATGATGAGATCAAAGAAATAGAAAAGAATGAAACATGGGAGCTGGTGAGTTTGCCTAGGGAGAAAAATGTCATAGGCTTGAAGTGGGTGTATAGAACAAAGTATAATTCTGACGAGATCATCTCAAAGCACAAGGCACGTTTGGTAGCAAAGGGCTATGCACAACAAGAAGGCATAGACTATGAAGAAACATTCTCACCTGTGGCGAGGTTTGAGACAGTGAGAATAGTATTAGCTTTTGTTGCTCAATGGGAGGCTTGGGAGCTGCAGGTTTTCCAACTGGATGTCAAATCTGCATTTCTCAATGGAGAATTACAAGAGGATGTGTTTGTAGAATAGCTTTAAGGATTTCACAAAAAAGGGAAAGAAGAGAAGATGTACAAGTTGAGGAAGGCTCTTTATGGCCTAAAGCAGGCGCCAAGGGCCTGGTACAGCAAGATAGACTCATTCTTCATTAACACCAGTTTCAATAGAAGTGAAAATGAGCCTACACTCTATGTGAAGAAGCAAGGAACAAATGACTTCATCATAGTATGTTTATATGTTGATGATATCATTTATTTTAGCTCTTCACTTAGCATGCTAAAAAATTTAAAGGGTCAATGATGTCTAAATTTGAAATGACTGATTTGGGAGTCTTGAAATGCTTCCTTGGATTGGAAGTAAAGAAAGGAAAGGAAGGAACGTTCTTGCGCCAGAAGAAGTATGATGCAGATTTGCTCAAAAGGTTTCACATGGAGAAATGTGAAGTTGCTAAGACACCAATGAATGCAAATGAAAAATTACAAAAGAGTGATGGATCTGAGAAAGCTGATGAAAGGGTGTTTAGGAGCATGGTAGGAGGACTGAACTACCTCACACACACCATACCTGACATAGCTTATTGTGTCAGTGTTGTGTCGAGGTACATGCAAAGTCCTACAAAGCAACATCTAGGTGTAGCTAAGAGAATATTGAGGTATGTAGCTAGATCCCTTGATTATGGCATATGGTATGAGAGTGTAAAGAATGTCAAGGTGAAGGGCTACACAGATAGTGATTGGGTTGGATGTGTAGATGACAAAAAAAGCACATCTGGTTCTGTGTTTGATCTTGGATCTGGAGCCATCACATGGAGTTCTAAGAAGCAAGATACTATGGCCTTATCATCATTAGAGGACGAGTACATTGTTGTGGGAGCTGTAGCAAAGCAAGCTTTTTGGTTAAAGAAAATGTTGAAAGATCTGTGCTGTGAGCAACCACAAGCATTGGAGATTTGGTGTGACAACAAGTCGACTATAGCTAATGGCAAAGAATCATGCAGTTCATGCAAGGACCAAGAGCATTGATGTGCAATATCACTTTATGAGGAAGTTAGAAGCCGAAGAGAAGGTTGTCCTGCAGTTTTGTGGAACAAATTTTCAGAATGCATACCTATTTACCAAGGCTCTGAATCGAGTCAAGCATGAACACTTCATGAAGGAGATTGACATGTGCAAGCTTGGATCAAGGGGAGGTGTTGAAGTTTGATCAAAGTCTTGCCAAGTAGCCGTTGGAAGTTATGCATTTGAAAAGCTAATGCAGAACACGTGCAAGAGTGCAAGTTTCATTATTGAATTATTCATTAGTCTGTTTCCTGTTTTGTAGGAGTTGAATTGACTAGGTTTGTTAGCTTTATTTACTTTGTTAGTTAAGCTTATTGTTAGTCAAGAAAAGCCATGTTCCTAGGATCATTGTTAGTGGATATTGTGAGCTACATTTCAGTTTATCTACTGGCTATTTATGCCTTCTTTCATTATCAATTCAAGTCTGCAATTCAGCACACTTTAAGTGTCTTTCTCTTGTCATAATACAACACATCATCCCTTCAAGCTTTCTGGTATGTCAAACTTATTCCTTGTTGTTCTTCTATTCTATTCTTATATTCTGATGTCATTGTCCAACTCCAGGAGTTCGTCTGCTATACTTTTATCTGTTTCTTGCTGTATCTGAATGATTAGGATTGATCGAGTTTCTGGAGGCGATCCCCTTCTTATTTACGTTAAATTGTCTTTTGTTCTTGCATTCCAAGCTTTCATGAATACTGACCAGATCTTTTGGTATAGTTCAGGGGTGCCGGTCCTTCAACCTGCTGGAACAAAATCTGGATCTTTTGGTATACTTGAGGCGATCCCCATCTTATTTACGTTATTTTTTTTATCTTGACCTCTGATTGTGTTTTCTATGAAGGTTTTATCACTGTCTCAGATCATACAGAAAGCCAGAAATCCTACTACTATGGTGATAAAACCTTGATATATAATATAACTGGGGTCAAAATTTACAATATGTACCCCTTATGCAGGATATCCATTCATATCTATTTAAACATTTGTTAAAAATTATGCCTTTTGGATTGCCAAGGGTAAAAAAAGGCTGTGGACATTTGTTGCCATTGATTCCGTAATTCGAGATGCATGAATATATCACACTACTATTTTCCTAAAGGGAATATGTACAGTTGTCTGACTCTGTCTTATCCTTTATGTGCTATTTTCATTTTTTTTTAGGTCGAAGTATGTGCAATTTTCATTTATCACTGCCAAATCAAAATTTGCAACTAAAGAGTGATGGTAATGATAGTAATGTAAAGGCTAACTACATTTCATGTATATGCATGCCACCATTTGAGGAGTATGTGAGTTTGATTAACGTTAAGGTCCCGTTTGGTTGCAGTTCATGGAAATGTATACGGAATAGAAATAAATTTAGTCCATTATAGGGTCATGATACATTAACAAAAAAAAATCAACTTGTTTTGCACAACCTCTTATCCATTGTAAAAAAGGGCTTGCTCCACTTCAATCATTCCTCCACCAAGAGGGTGAGTAACAAAATAGTGGAATCATTCTCTTCTATCTCACTTTTACTATGGACAAGTTGTTGGATGGTTATTTTTTTTTATATAAATGAATTATGACACTAAAATGGTCAAGAATTATTTCGTTTCCGTTTAAGTTTATGTTTACCTTCATTTGAGTTTACATTTGACAACTTCATCCATATAAAAGCTATAATTAACCCTACTAAAAGTGCTTTTTGCGAAGTCATATAGGTTTGATTCATACTCACTTCGTTTCACAATACTTGTTCTTAGACAAAATTTCACACATATTAAGAGGAAAAAATTTCTCCAAATTGCCCCTATTAAATACTCTTTCTTTTTGGGAGATTCAACAAAAAAAAAAATTTGAAAGAAGTATAATGTGGGGTATACACCAAGAGTATAAATGGGTAAAAACTTTATATGAACATTTATTTTGAAAGAAAAAAAAGCTTTAAGAACAAGTATTTTGAAACGGAGGGAATATTAACCAAATATGAACGTACATGAATGACATATTATGATTCACAATAAAAGAAGATCTTATAGCGCACCTTTAGCATTGAACACACGAGCAACCAAATAAGGGCAGTTTGTACATACTATGTACTAAACATGTTCAGCAATCAGCACATAGCTAGAAATACATAGAAATTAAAATCGTATCATTATCCATCATATCAACATCTAACCCATCACCAACTGACCTTCATTAGAAAGAGCAAAATTAAATCAGAGCTGATTATATAATTAAGAATTAAACACTAAAAATTCCCGAGCCATCCACCATCATGATCCAGCAATTGTGCAAGAAAGTTGAAATCATCCGCAATTTCATTGCTCTTGTGGTGTATCTGATCAGGTAGTGCACCATAGTCATCATCCCCTGTACCACCCCCATTGAAGAACGACACCTCATTTCTCCATCCTTTCTCTGTTGTACCCAACTCATAATCGAACTCAAACTTCATGTTTAAAGTGTCAATAATATCATCATGATCAGTAGTTAAGTTATTGCAATGTGGAGAGCTTTCACCCATGAACAGCTGCATCTCATCCAGAGCCCCCTCCTCCCCCTGAAGGTGATTTTCCTGGATGCACTCTAATGAAGTTGTTTTGATCTTTGGATCTTGGATAGTAACCGTCTTCGAGGCTCCCGCCTCTAGCTTCTTGGATAGGTTAGTGTTCCAGTAATTCTTGATTTCATTGTCTGTTCGTCCTGGTAGTCTTCCTGCTATCAATGACCATCTGGTTCCAAAAGCGACCAATTTAGTTATGAAGAACGATTAAGAAAGATTAGCAGAAATTAAAACATTTTTTTAATATGAACATGCATATAGAAGAGGACATGAATTTAATTAGTCCACTTTAATGTCGTAATTGATACATTCTAACTAGATTCAGTTATCATTGTCACGTAGCTGAATTTTAGTTTCCTTGGGTCTTTCCGGCCGCACCTCCTCTGCGTTAAGCTAGGGGTGCTTCCATCTTGACCCTCCGAATTCCGCTCAAGCAGAACTGCACTGGGTCTATCTTGTTCTTGTTGTTGTTGTTGTTAAAAATTGTAAGTTAAGATGATGTATCACAGTATGAAATTAAGTGGACTAGATTTGTTTGCTAAATGTTTGGGTCCAATAAGTGTCAATGACATGTGACATTGTTGATAATATTTACCGGTTGCCCAAAAGCTTGTGGAGTCTAATAATGAGGTCTTCTTCATCAGGGCTTATATTCCCTCTCTTGATGTCTGGCCTTAGATAATTCAGCCATCGAAGCCTACAACTCTTCCCGCATCTCTTGAGACCTAATTGATCGAGTAGCGTTGGGTTCAGATTACAAGTTAGTTCGAAGTTGATTGATCTAATCAAAGCAAATAAAAGTGTAATTAAGAATTAACAAGTACCTGCTCGCCTGGGAAGGGAATTCCATTTGCCTTCACCATGAGAAAGAATGAATTGAGAGAGAATGGTGTCCTCCTCAGGAGTCCATGCTCCTCTCTTAACTCCTTCATTACTTCTCATAGAGCATGGCTTTCTTCTCCCCATCTTCCGCTTATCCTTTAATTTTGATTGATCTCTATACGATTCAGAGATAAAGTACGTGAACTGATTAGATTCTCTCATTCATTGTGTTGAATATATGTGAATGGTAGGTGCATGAGTTTGTTTTGAGTTTCCCAGGCCTATATATATATGTGTGTGTGTACAACAATAAAATTTATATAAAAAAAAAACATTTTTCATGTCTATAGCAGATTTAGGACCCACTGTTGAGGGTTAGGTGGACACTATCAATTGGAGATTCCAATGGCAGCAAGCGTACATCAATCAACTTGAAATGAATGTTATCAACACCCAATCATGCCTTAATAGTTTTTGTCATTCGTCAACTATTTACATGAATTCAGTTTTATTGTGAGTACATGAATTCAGTTTTAATGTAGAACCGTGAATAAATGATACTCCCTCCGTTTATAAATACATGATGTTTTAGCTTAATTATCTTGTTCAATAATACTTGATGTTTGACATAATTTATCACGTTTTTTCTAATATTGTCCTCATTAATTAAAAAGAATAATAAACACATAAAATAGAAAAGGAAAGATCTTCACAAGATTATGGGGTATTTAAGTCAAAACACATACTTTCTTAATTTTAGAGAAAAATTCTAAAACATTATGTATTTGTGAACGGAGGGAGTAAACTCTAAATTCTAAGATTTTGATGAACTCAATAATGTTAGATAGACAAATCTATTAAATTACACGATCAATTGTTTGAAGTTTTGTTTGATTCAATCCTAGATGTTTATTGTCATAGTAAGTTTGTGAATTGAAACTTATTAAGATTTGAGATTGAAAAGTAATAACTTTGATAATTAGTCAGACATGGAGTTGAGACTGAAAGATACTTTTTCATGTTGGAACTCTAGGAATTGAACCTATATTTTCTCTATCGCAAAAGTGTCTTGAATTCTCTTATGGAATAACAATTGTCACATAAATCTAAAGATTAGGTCGGTTTTGCAAGTCGTGAAAACGGATGTTGAGTCAAGTTGGTCTTAATTAAATTTTAAGTACTAAGGTCTAGATTTTGATTTGCATGTCACGAAAGTGGATATTTAATTGAGTTTAAATATGTTTGCTAACATTCGAAAGAATTTAGCGGATACATTAGAAAATTGACTTCAAACAAAGTCAAAAGTAAGATTGTGCAATCATCTTTTAACCTCTACCAAAGCATTGGTGTGGGGATCCTTGATCTTAGAAGCTTTTTCCCATTGAATTTCATCCTTATTTACTTGTTTGCTTCTTATAATTAGTTTGATAGCTAAAATCACACCTTCATATTTTCTTACTTTTTACGACTTACTCTACTGTTTAGATTACAATTGGTACTACTTAGTCACGGAGTTTGACAGTTTGATATTACACTCAATCACGTACACTTGTGGGGTAGAATTTGGCCTATTAGCAATCCTCTCACCCTCCAATTCTAGTAACAATAAACGAAAATCAAGAGCAAAAGAACAAACCTTAAGTAAGAAAGCTCAAACGGATCCACATCAAACTTAATTTTGATAGTGTTGTCTACCTCGGTTATGTCTCTACATTCGGTTTTATCATCCATGATCATTAGGCAAGTCGATCCACGTTGATGGTTGCTTGACTGGCAGGCACTTTGTGATAATGATTTTAATTATTCATATAATTGCTCTTCAACAAGGGATTCTTGAGACTATAGGACATGACAACCTATTGGATCAGTGTTAGGGAACTAACACTAGAACAATGGTTTCTCCATTCGAGAAATCGAAGTTTTGATAATGACAAACAGATGGAACTAATTCCCTATACAAGTGATTTCACATGAAAAGCAAGGGAAACATTCTCTGTCAAGCCGTCTGAGTACGTGACAAGTGAATGAAAGGATAATAAAGACTTTTCACTATTGTCTTCGGCGGCAAGCCAAGTTCCGGATAGAAAGAAATGCAAAAGAGTACGCTAGTCTTTTTGAATAGTTTCGTACTCCCCAAGACAAGAAGGGCAAAGACGTCAAAGATAAAAGTGGAAACCTCTATAAATAGTATGCGACGCCGCTAGGTCACTTAAGCTCTGATACCAATTGTAGGATCGAAGACCTGTGTTAGTAAGACAAGTTCGGGAACTGTTCCAATGACAGTTCCCTTACGCAGCGGAAAGAAAAACGACACAGAAAGTAAAACTAAAACAGAGACATGGACACGGTTCCTTATAGAGGAACCTCTACAGCCAACTAGTTGGAGAGTAAACCTCTACCTCCCTTGGAGGATTTTTAACACACACTATATTTCGATTAGCTGACCATCTTTCTTGCGAAGGATGGAGTAGAGACGGTCCTTGACATCGAAAATGTACTCAGGTTCATGATGATCAAGATCGAGATTTGTGAGGAGCATTTTTTGAAGATAATCTGGGTCAAACCACAATTTCTGAAACAATCCCGAACCCTCTCCTTCTCAAGGACTCTTCCCATTCCTCACCAAAACACCATACTCAGATTTATGACAGTCTAAGTCCTAAACGGACTGATCCTTTGGCCTCAACCTCTCAAAACCCTAACCCTCAAATTCAAAGTTCCAAAGAACCCTCCTCCTCTACAAAAGCTCCTACAATCCCAGTTCCAACCCACAGGGAACTCGATCTCTCCAATCTTGATCAAACTCTCTCACAGTTCGAGAGAGAAGAGTTCCCTACCTCACAGGGAACTACACCTGTCCCACCTTCTTCTTCCTCCACACCTTCAAAACAAATCTCTCGTAAAGCTTCTTTCCCAAAAATTCCCACTGGTCAACGATCAAAAAAGAGAAAGCTCAGAAAGCTGGGTGAAGAAGAAGAAGAGGAAGACGAAGAGGAACTACAACCTCTTCTCTCTCAGCAACTCCGAGCCCTCAATCAATCAAAGGAGATAATCACTGTTGAGGGCGACGACGATGAGATAGAGGAATATACAGAGCCTGCTCTTCAAATTGGCTACAAGGAATGGCCATTTGGGCTTCCTTCAACGAGAGGCTCAAAGAAACAAAAGGTGGAGGAGAAAAAGGAAAACGAGAAAAAGGAAAAGAAGGAAAAGAAGAAGAAAGGAACCGTCTCGTTTCAGGAGAGGAAGCTGGTCATTCCATTGGTAGTCACATCAAAGTTCGTCCAAGAGCATGACTTCAACGAGCTTCAAGAACTCATCCAGTTCCAAGGATGGGATAAGCTCTGCTCAGAACCAGCTAAAGTCGATCCAACTCAGATCAAGTTTTTCTACTCTAAGTTCACTCTAACAAAGGGCACTGATCTTGATCGAGTAATAAGATGGCAAACTGAAGAAGATGACTTCACCTTCACCGCAGCTACAATCAACAAGATACTCCTAGTTCCTGGGGAAGGCTACAACACTCTTCCTCAAAGACCTTGGCAAGACACCGATGGAAGGGAAGCTATCTTCAAATGACATCTAGGTCACGTGCCTGTCCAAGGAAAGGAGGTCTTGACTCATGGATTGAGTCAGCTGGGAAAAATGGCACACCAGTACATCACTAGGGTAGTTATACCAAGGCAGGAGAAGCGAACAACGCTTAACTCAAACGATGCAATTCTCCTGGATCTGTACCTTCGCAAGGAAAAGATCAACCTACCTCGGATAATGATATTACACATGTGCAAATGTGTCGCCATGGAGTCTCATGCCCTTCCATATGCTGCTCTGGTGAAGGAAATCATGACGAGGAATGATGTTTATCATCCTCAGGAGGAAGAAGAGCTTGGACAAGAGATGGACATGTTCAATATTCAACGAATGAAGCACTCCCAGGAACCAGCTGAAGAATTTCCTAAACCAATGTTCATCGAACAGGGAGATTGCACAACTGTTCTCCAAGCTCTCAATCGTCTGTATGGGTCAATGAGCGAATTCTCGATGTTCTTCTAGACATCCAATAGAAGAGTGGGGTCAATGAACGCATCCTTGATGTTCACCTCGAAATTCAACAGAAGTTGCAATCCTCCTCCTCCGATCCTTGAATAAGCCCTCTACAAAAC
This sequence comes from Fallopia convolvulus, assembly GCA_964016875.1. NCBI lineage: Eukaryota > Viridiplantae > Streptophyta > Magnoliopsida > Caryophyllales > Polygonaceae > Fallopia > Fallopia convolvulus. The sequence goes on along the minus strand of OZ024724.1, from coordinate 38,810,729 downwards.
AAATCTCTTAGCTGTTTTCTCCCTCCTTCAATGCTTTTAAGAAAGTCTGTTCCTATACTTTGTTAACGTTGTTTCAATGAATGCATTTTGCTATTATTTTCTAGTTATGACTGTGCTTTACTTGCTTTTCCTTGTATACTTATTCTTTTCGATGATGTCAAAAGGGGGAAAAGTGGAAAAATGCAGAGATGCGTTGTGTCTAACAGAATACAGAGTAATTAGCCATAAGCTGAGGGGGAACTATATGCTTAAAAACTCTTGAAAATCAAACTGCCTGTCCATTTCAAGGGGAACTAAGTATCTACAAAGAATTGCTTGTATTATATTGGTGTTTAATCTCTCTTATCTTTCCTGTATCACCGACTTGCATTTTACAAAAGTTTTTCATCATCAAAAAGGGGGAAATTGTTGGATCAGTGTTAGGGAACTAACACTAGAACAATGGTTTCTCCAATTGAAAAATCAAAGTTTTGATAATGACAAACAGATGGAACTAATTTCCTATACAAGTGATTTTAGGAAAGATACAGGTTCACAGGAAAAGCAAGGGAAACATTCCCTGTCAAGTCATCTGAGTACGTGGCAAGTGAATGAAAGGATAATAAAGACTTTTCACTATTATATTGGGCGGCAAGCCAAGTTCAAGATAGAAAGAAATGCAAAAGGGTACGCTAGTCTTTTTGAATAGTGTCATACTCCCCAAGACAAGAAGGGCAAAAGTGTCAAAGCTAAAAGTGGAAACCTCTATAAATAGTATGCGACGCCGCTAGGTCACTTAAGCTCATGAATGCAGAAAAGCACAAGATCAAAAAGGGAAAGTGAGAAAGCGAGAGCCCGAGCTTATCCAGTGAAAACGACAAATTCAGAATTCGAAGAATGAAGAACCGTGACCAAGCGATGGAGACTGCGTGAAGATCTCCATCGACTTGGAGAGGTGGTTTCTGTGCTAAAGGGAACTGCACAGGAACAAGTAAGGTTCACTATCTATATTTGATTGTGTTAGATTTAGGAACTACCATGACTTAGTAGTTAGTATTGTTTGTAAGTGGGATTGCGAACAATAGAGAAGTTCGACTTTGTATTGTGTATCTTGAGATCTATCAATCGAAATATAGTGTGTGTTCAAAATCCTCCAAGGGAGGTAGAGGTTTACTCTCCAACTAGTTGGCTGTAGAGGTTCCTCTATAAGGAAACGTGTCCCTGTCTCTGTTTTAGTTTTACTTTCTGTGTTGTTTCTCTTTCCGCTGCGTAAGGGAATTGTCACTGGAACAGTTCCCGAACTTGTCTTACTAACATAGATCTACGATCCTACACATCCCCTAAAATCATATTGAGGGCGATAACTGGCAGTTGATCAAAGTCGTGCAAGGTGATTGGAGCTGCCCATAGGAGATGAGTTGATTCGGTCGGACAACCTGTGCGCGTTAGCCCGCTTTCAGAGTTGGAGCGTCTCTCATGTCTTCAGGGAAGTCAACTCTATTGCGGAGTTGATTGCTGACTCGTTCCGTTATATTTCTTCAACTCTGATTGTAACTAATTTGAACCTTAAGTACCTCATTCAAAAGAAAGCTCTAGGATGACCCACTTTCCGTTAGTGTGACCCTAATCAATTTCCTTATTAAAAAGGAGATTATGTTTCGATAATATCAAAGCAACATATGAACCACGAGTAATTATGTTAGGATACATATAAGCTCATCTACCATTCTCACGAGTCATTACTTTTGTTGGATAGGTCGATTAGTTTATTGCATGGAAAGTTGGTTAGAATGTTAGACCAAGATAGCTAGTTGGAACATTTTTGTTTTGCCATTTACATGCAGGTCGTTATCATCATTTATATCCAAATTTTGGTAATATTTTACTTGTAGATTTACCATCAAATGAGAAGATTTATTTAAAAAGCTGGACGGTATAATAGTTAAATTGGTAGTATTAATTAATTTGTTTCAATTTATATAAATTTGAGTAGTTTTTTGTATACTCAAATCCGAGAACTTGAATTAAATGAAGACCCAAAAAAAGTGTTGTAAAAAATATATGTTTAGTTTTGGAAAAATTGAAAGTTGGAATGCTAATCCAAACAATCATCGGTTTTGAGTTTGAATTTTAGAACATCTTAATTCAAAATATGTAAGAGGTAGTTAGTGCTTTATCTCAAACAATCATTTAATAAAAACTACTTAAATCTCAAAGTAAGTTTTTGTTTTCCTATAATATATGTTTGATCTGGATGAATAGAATCTTTATTAATGCAATTCCCCATCTTACAATAGACAAACGTGGCAAACTTAATAAAGAGACATGCAACATGTTACATGTGTAGTACGCACTATTAAGTGAAAAAAAGAGCCCTCTTGGATGGACTTCATATTCACGACATCGACATTTTTTTTGGTTGAATCACGACATCGACATTACGACAATATAGCAATTACATTTCCAAAATGCATGTACGTGATCACTTATTGGCATAGGAGGATGACCCACAAAAATTCAAACTTGCAATCACCTTTTGCCATCTGTGCTCAACTATCAATCAATAGTAATTAACCCTAGCTATGTCAAGAGAAACTGAAACCGAAAAATTGAAAAATAGATTATTTTTTCGATAAACGAATCAAATTTTTATACATTTTGGTTTAGTTAACCTTTCAGTTTATAATTCAGTTTTAGTTCACAACTTTACATATAATAATTAATTAACAAATTAAAATTGTTATTTTTATCAAATATTAGTATATGAGTTGGGATATGTAGGATCGTTAGTACTTAACGAGTCGGCGACTCCTGCGAAGTCGGCGACTTTGAGTAATAAAGCAGCGGAATAAATAGACAGTAAAACAAACGTTACCAAAAGTCAATCACAAGCGATGTATAGTGGAAATTCTTCGTAAACCAACTAGTTTACTTAGAGAAAAACCACTCTCTTCCAAGTTTCTCACTTGGTCGGATTTCAAGAGTCCTTAGACTCGCTCTATTGATTTCTTGAGTGATTACAAAGCTCTCCCGTGTACAAGAATGAATCCCACACCCTTGAACCACGCTCTACCTTTGCACTCACACTCTTAATCTCACGCTATGCCTGAAGGGGTTTAGAATAAGAAAAAGGGTCCGTTGAGCGCCCAGCTGCTATGTCATAATAGATCCGAAGATCTCTCGACACACCACTTGTACGAATCACACGCACAAGTTTTTCCTTTCTTTCTTACACACAATATGAAATGACGTTCGAGAGACTTACCAATAACCTAAACACTCGGGTATTTAAGCTAAGGTAAGAGAGATCTCGACGCTAAAATATTCTAAATAATATACACTCAATCTTTTACAAATCTTTCCAAATAAACAATTATGCATACACTAAAATATTCTAGGAGAATCAATCTTCTTTCTCTTGATTTTAGCACTCATTTGTGATGATCTTCTCCTAAAATAGGACGACGCATCTGTTTGCAAATACTCGCACATAAGCTATGTGATCCTTCCTTAAATAGATCACTTCGCCAGCTGGTCATGTCAGTGACTTTGGCAAGTCGCCGACTTGACTTGCAAACTCGGAGTCACTGGCTCTGGAACCATCAAAACTCAATCTTCTATCTTCTAACAAATTTCCCCTTTTTGATGGTGACAAACAACCTGTTCTGATAAAAGCTATGCAGCATACAAAGCATAAACACAGCAAAAAGTGCAAAGAACGTACAAAAACCATAAAAGTTCCCCCTGAGCTTAGTAACCACATGATTTCAACATTTTGATTCTCCTAATAAATCTATTCCCCCGGTTAATTTCCCCTTTTGACATCATCAAAAAGATTGCTAAAATAAGAAAAGAAATCAGAGGCAAATATAGAAACTTAAGACACAATGTCAAAACAAGCATATGTAGTCATCCACCATGGCAAATGAAAATGTACGATGCAAAAACATAACAATCCAGGAATGCAGTACAACCAAATCGAACTAAATGAAAAAGTCTTTTAAACTAAGAGGATAATGTGGAAAAGGTAGAAAGAGAGGGGTAGAGAAGGCCGTCAGTGTGCGACAGTCACTGACATCAAGCTCTAAATTCATTGAGTTGTTCCTCTATTGTATTAAGCTTTGAAAGTGCATTGCCGACCATACTCTGTAGTTTCTCGATCAACCCCTTCAAAATCATATTCTGCTCCTTGATATCTTTCAATTCATCGTTCGCTTGAGCAGATTTCATTCCTTCTTCTGGGTGATCCTTGTCACTGATCTCAGAAGTCTTTGACACCCATTTTCCATCAACCCAATTCCAGCCAAACTTCCTGATCATTTCTTTGTTGAGAACTCTAGTGTTGAGGACATTACCACCATCCACATAAACCTTATGCTCAGTCATCATAAAAGCAATCAACATGCTATAAGGAAGTGCATGCTTAGCAGTTTCAAGCACATGCTTCATGTGAAGCATCATCAAACAAGGCATGTTCACCTTCTTTCCCTTGATAATCTTGTCCATGACCAACAGATCTTGAATAGAGACAGCATTCCTTTTGAGTTCCCTTGGAAGCAAGTTGTTGATGAGGTAAGTGAACATCACCTTCTTCTCAATTCCCATTTTGTTGACCAGGTAGGGACTTGTGAAATTTTCATCACTGTCAGTGACAGTTCTGATGATCTCACGGTCATCGACCCCTTCAGGCCAAGCTCCTTTGAAGTACTCAGCAAAACCTTCATGAGGTATCTCCAAGATGTCATTGACATCCTTGCTAGTGAAGGAGTACGTCTTCTTGTCAACCATGTACCTCCCTATAGTCATGTTCCCTGTATCATCAATCACAAGGGACTCATAAAACATCTTAACCATCTGCGGGTCGTACTCATGCTCCCCCTGCACTAACCTATCCCATTTTTGTTTTTTCAGCCAGTCAATGACCTTGGTCAATTTGAACTCCTTTAAGAAATTTTCCTCCCACAGCAAATCTTTGGTAAACTCCCTAGACGACATGTCAGCAACCACACTAGACTTCCTTATCTTCTTGCTAGACCCAACATCAGATTTTGGAGATCTCCTCCGTTTCTTCCTAGTGACCTTCTCAGAGAAAAAGAGTCACCTCCCTCTGAGGCAGCCTCACGGGTTTCCAACCCCTTGCCCTTTTTGGCTTTAAGAGCCACAGTTGTGGCTCTAGCGCTTGCTGATCTGGTTTTGTGGCGAAAGGGAGGAGGAATTTCTATTTCATCATCCTTGAGCAAATCAGAATCATCTTCAAACAGATCTTTCTCTAAATTCCTCTTGACAGAATCACCATATTTGGGTTTTTTAGAGATTAAGATGAGATCAGAACATGTACCTTCTTCAAAAGTTTATGTTGGTTCCTTTTGGGAGATTTCCTTGTCGGAAGCCTTGTCGACATTCTCCACACCAGTATCTGTGTCAATGACTTTTGGAAACTCATTGACAGCCTTTGCTTGATCATGAGGAGATAGCCGTTGGTTCTCCTCTGTTTTGGCACGCTCTTGTGTGCCTTCATTTTAAGCATCCACAACCTCTTCTTCTTTTTCTTCCGCGAATGATCCGACAACCTTCGCTGTTTCCTCAAAATCCATTGACTCCAAAAATGGGGTCTTCACTCTCTCTTCCTCTACAATCTCTCGTTCAGAGTGTTTGGGTGTAGAGGAGTCACCAGTTTTTGGAATAACCACCGGTTGTGCCGTTTGGCGCGGATTTCCAAATTCCAGTGAAAGGGTTAGGGTTTCGGTTTCTTTTTGTGGGGATGGAGGGGTTTGAGATTTTCCAGTGGTAATAGGAGACGAGGGAGTTGATTTTGGAGGAGAAGGGTTTGGATTCTGGTTTTCTGGAGAAGTGGGGTTCAGAGATGGTGTTTCAATGGCGGTTGGGTGAGCGGTTGAGGAAGACGATTGCCCAGAAAGAAGAGCTCGAAGAAAATCGTCGCCAAAGAGAGCGAGAATCTTCTTCTTTGCCGATTCCGGACTTTCGATTTGGGTTTTGGGAGAGGCAGGGAGGTTTGAGTTGTTGGAGGGAGACGCCATTGAAGGAGTTTGAAGGTTCGAGGGTTTGAGTTCCAGAGAGAGAGAGAGTAGAAGTCGAGAGAGAGAGAAAGGAAGATTTGGGAAAAGCGTACCTTTTGTTTTGACGTATCTCAATATCTTCTCTTTCCTCCTTTTTGAAGATAACTTTCCAAGTTAGAAAGATGCAGTTTAGTCCATGATCTTTTTCTCACGCCAAAGTACACAGTCATTGACCTTGACCAAGTCGGCGACATCGATCACACAAACTGCTTTCTTCATCAGTCCATGACTTTTACACATTACATGACTTTCTCTTAAAGAACTTACTTGGCGTTGGGGTTGCACAAGGAGTGACAAAGCAAACCAAGTAAAAAGCTTTATTTTTGAGGATTTGTCGATCATGATGATAAGTCTCTGTTTTATAAAGAAAGATCAAATGTGGCTCATAGAGACTCTCAAAACATGATAGGTCAGGGACATGCATTAGAATTAACAATCATTTGGGCTTGTAATGAGGGTTAGGATCATCAAGTTGATTCTTTTGGGTTGAAACAAAGAGCTCAAAAAGGTTGTACACATACGGAATGTAGTAAGAGTCATCGACAAGTCAATTGCATGGGGTTTCCTAAACATGATGCCTATCAAGAATGCTAAGAATTATACCATAAAAGCATGATTTCAAAACATATGCAAAGCAATCAATTCTTAGCCAATCATTGAGGGAATTCATGTAGGGAAATAGATCATTGAAGATAGATCATACCTAGTTCCATGCGGAGTTGTTCAAAGGGTTCACGATTTAAGGCCTTTGTGAAGATGTTTGCTCTTTGATCACTTGTTCTACAGAATTCCATAGTGATCATGCCTTTTTATACACAATCTCGAAGAAAGTGATGCCTTATCTCGATATGTTTTGTCTTTGAATGTTGCACTGGATTCTTTGAGATGTTGATTGCACTAGTGTTGTCACATAGTGTGGGCACTGACCCACACTTTACACCATAGTCACTGACTTGTTGCTTGATCCATAAGAGTTGAGAGCAACACACCGCAACCGCAATGTACTCTACTTCCGCTGTTGATGGAGCTACGAAATTTTGCTTTCTAGATCCCCATGATACAAGACAAGGCCCAAGAAATTGAGCCATCCCTGAAGTGCTCTTTCTATCAACATGATTTCCAGCAAAATCAGCATTTGTATAGCCGACAAGCTCAAAATCAAAACCTCTTGGTGATCGCCTCTTGGTGGTGCGAGGGTCTAGAGACACAATTTATAACCCGACCCCGTTGTAGCACGTGGTGGGTGTCGAACACTCAGGAAATCTACTCGATTGAGGTGCCTAGACACTAGAAAGCTAGAAAGGAGAACTTAAAACAAAGGAAAACAAAGAGAACAATCGGGACCGACACAGAGGTCACGTCGGGCCCGATGTTGGCGACAAGAGGAAGTCGGGACCGACGTATGGCAAGTCGGGCCCGAGGTATCTGGGTTTGTCGAACTCAAAGATTGAAAGTAGATCTTGGGCTTTTGGGTTCCTTCTCTAGTAGATTAAGGCCTTTCCACCCCAATTCTAGCAATGAGTGATGATTGGACTAGGATCGAGTGCTTTCGCCCTCGTTCCAACCACTTCTACACCTCGATCATTGGGGAAATCCCCTTCGAAGCAAGGTCTTGAGATTGACACATGTTCACTTTCGCTACTTTGCCAATCACAAGCCTTGATTCCTTACTTTCGCAAGGAATTGTAGCTCTATGTAGAGTGGGTTCCTTAGATCAAACACTCAAGGCTATGGAATTGGGGTTTCTAGCCCAAACCTAGCTAGGGTTTTCCCCCATAACCCAAGATCAAGGAGATCTACTCCATATGGCAAACAAAGAAAGCAAACAAATCAAAAGGGAAAGCAATCAACATCATCAATCTCAAAATAAAGCAAAGTTTCATTCAAATCAAAAGCAATCCACAATTTCCAATCAAGGGTTTCCAAATCCACAAGATCAAAACAAAGCAAAGCTAATCTATCAACCAAACCTATCAATCTTCCTCTCCCTTGGCCGATTCTCTCTCTCTTCCTTCTCCTCTCCTTCCTCCTTGCTCTCCAAGTATCCTCTTGAGGGTTGGTTCCTTGCCAAGTGTGGGAACCTCTTGTGTGTGAGAGCACCCCTAAATTAGAAGACAATAGGGCCTTTTATAGATTAGATGAGGGGCAAAAGTGGAAGTTCACAATTTCGTGCCTTGGAGCCCAAGTAGTCCAGTGACCGACTCGGACCGACATGGAGGACCTCGGACCCGAGTTACTGTGCAAGTCGGTCCGAGGTTGAAACTTCAAGTCGGGCCCGAGGTTGGCTGCAGCTCGGTCCGGACCTCGTTCCACCTTCTTCTTGTTGGCTTTTCTCTTGATCTTCTTCGTGGCTTGCTCCTCTCTTTCCTCCTTTGCTCGGGCCTTGCTCCATGTCTCGACCCTCCTTCAAATCGATCCTTGATCCATGCCAAAACACCTACAAAACACATAAAACGCGCGTAGTCTCCGAATCTCATAGAAATACGGGAACTAAGCTAAAAAGGAACAAAACACACAAGAAAAGGGGAAAAAGAAACACATTTACAAAGGAAATCACAAATAAAAACACCACCAAATAAAGAGACATCACTTGGATACCATAAACACAGATTGTCAGTCCTTTTGAGATACCGAATGATTCTCTTAATAGCTTTTAAGTGGGACTCTCTTGGATCAGCCTGAAATCTAGCACACAGGCAAACTCCAAACACAATATCGGGTCTACTCGTTGTAAGATAGAGCAATGATCCAATCATACCCCGATACATAGTAGCATTGACTTCTGGATCCTTATCATCTTTTCCATGTGAGGTAGTCGACGACATGGGAGTATCAAAAAGGTTTGGTGTTTTCAAGACCAAACTTTTTAACACATTCAATGAGATACTTTTGTTGATGAACTCGTGTCCATCCTCACTTTGCACAATTTGAAGTCCTAAAAAGAACTTGAGTACTCCGACCATACTCATTTCAAATTCACTAGACATGAGGTCATCGAACTTCTTCACCAACTTATCATCTGTTGAACCAAAGATGATGTCATCGACATAGACCTGAACAATAAGCGTATAACTTCGTTCTTTCAACAAGAACAGAGTCTTGTCAACCTCTCCTCAAAAATAACCATGTTGAATCAAGAACTGAGACAAACGATCATACCACGCACGTGGGGCTTGTTTCAATCCATAAAGAGCTTTGTCCAGTTTATAAACATGATCCGGGTGGGTGACATCCCCAAAACCCGGAGTTTGTTCAACATACACTTGTTCTGTGAGATATCCATTCAAGAATGCAGTTTTAACATCCATTTGTTGTAGCTTGAATCCATGATGAGCAGAATAGGCAATGAGCAATCTACTAGCTTCAAGACGAGCCACTGGAGCAAACGTCTCATCATAGTCAATGCCCTCCTGCTGATTGTATCCCTTAACTACTAGCCTTGCTTTGTTTCTGACCACATTTCCTTCATCATCTAGCTTATTCTGAACACCCATCATGTTCCAATCACAGATCTTCCCTTTGGCATTTGGACCAAATGGCAAACCTTGTTTCTTTCAAACTGATGAAGTTCCTCTTGCATGACACTGACCCAATCCGAATCTTTCAACGCTTGTTCAACATTTTTAGGCTCCAACATTGAGATCAAAGCATTGAAAGCAAAGAAATTGTTCAAAGAAGATCTGTTTTGCACACCCTTTGAGAAATCAGTGAGGATGTTAGTGACAGGATGAGCACTTTTCTGTTGATAGTTCTCGACCTGTAGATCTGTCAAGTCACCGACTTGAGTCTGAGGCGTTCTCTCTGAGTATTGTTCTGAGTTTTCCGGACTTGGGCTTCTCTCAGGTGTTTTTTCATCATCGGACTCACTGTCACTTGAACATTGATTTTGACTCCTTCCTCTTGTTCTGTCTGAGTCGGTGACACCAACATTGTCACTGACTACCAATTCTTTATGAGTTGTAGCAACTGGAAGTGAGTCATCATGAACTAGATTGTACCCCTGATCATCATCATCAAAATCTTCGATCATCGAACCTCCCATCGTGTTCTCCTCGAACACAACATGTACACTTTCCTCAATTTTCCTCGTCCTTTTGTTGAACACTTTGTAGGCTTTACTGTGAGGGGAATAGCCTACAAAAGTGCTAACAACAGTTCTTGGATCAAATTTTCCCAGACTGTCCTTGCCATTATTGTGAACATAGCATTTGCATCCAAAGGTACGCAAGTGGGCAACACTGGGCTTAATTCCTCTAAGCAATTCATATGGGGTTTTTCCAAGAAGTGGACGAAGCATGGCTCGATTCATCACATAGCAAGATACATTAATGGCTTCACCCCAGAAGTTTCTTGGAAGACCACTTGAGATAAGCATGGTTCGCGACATGTTCTCTAGGGCATGATTCTTCCTCTCAACCACACCGTTTTGTTGTGGAGTTCTTGGAGCTGAGAAATTGCGACTAATGCCGTTTTTCTTGCAAAAAGATAGAAACTCAGAGTTATTGAATTCCGTTCCATGATCTGATCTAACTGATACAAGAGCAAATCCAAGCTTTTTCTCAACAACCTTCACCCGTGCTTCAAATTCTTCAAAGACCTGACCTTTAGAAGACAAAAAAATTGTCCAAGTATATCCTGAAAAGTCATCAACAATGACAAAAAAATAGCTATTTCCTCCACGACTTTGGATTCGCATGGGACCACATAAATCAATATGAATAAGCTCTAAGGGTCTAGTGTTACTTACCTCCTTCTTGGATTGAAAAGATGACTTCACTTGCTTACCTCTTACACATGTTTCACAAACTTCATGCTTGTTTGAATCTATTTTGGGCAGTCCTCTAACCAGTTCTTCCCTATGAAGTTTGTCAAGTAGTTGAAAACTCGCATGACCAAATCTTTTGTGCCAAAGGTCGGCGACATCTGCAACTGTTCTAAGACACAACTTTTCTTCAGGTTCGAAACAGGGGTCCACCTTGTAAAGATTGTTTTCACACACCCCTTTCAAAAGAATCTTTCCTGATTTAATCTCTTGTACCTGACAACCTTTCCTATAAAAAACAACTTGATATTTTCCGTTAGCACAGATTTGGGAAACACTTAGAAGCTTAAAACTGAGATTATCAACTAAATTCACATTGTCTATAGTTAGCTTATCTAAAAATCTTACCGTACCAATACCAGAAATACCACCTTTACTATTTTTACCGAAGGTAAACTTACCTCCCTTGTATTCTTGAAGTGAGACGAAATCCCTGGGGTTTCCCGACATATGAGTTGAGCACGCACTATCAATAAACTAGAGCTCCTTGTCACCCAGTTCAAGCTGCATTGAAGGAATTAGTTCTTACGAACCCAGAGTTGTTTAACTCCTCTGGGTTTGGCAACATAGTAACTTCTAGGATAACATTTTTCACAATTAGCACACACAGATCCAGGAGGGCAGTCAGTGACAGTGGATCTGCCATGACTACCATTTAGAGTCTGTGACCTTGCATTTTCATCATCTCTTGCCTTTTTGTGACAATCAAGTTGGTAGTGACCAGGATTGCCACAATACTAACATGTCCTGTGAGACCAAGGCAACATATTTGCTATAGCCCAGGTAGATGGGTTTTTTGTTGATGCGTGATTGAAAGTCAATTTATGAGGGAGCCGAGTTCTGGGTTTGTTTCTGCCATATTTTGTGCACCTTTTGATCAAGATACCACGGTAGCTTCCCTTTGTCTTGATTGGCCACCACATGAGTAGAACAACTTGCATTGTCACTACCCACAGGAGCTTTACCTTTACACAAAAAGGAAGCATGTTTGGTACCTTGAGTGTTGGATGCACGAGCATATCCAATCACAGACCTATCAACCTCCTTCACAAATTTCTTTTTATAGTCATTTCTGACCTCTTGAGCCTTTTCAGCAACAAACTCATCTAGCCACTTTTTCTTTTTAGTCTTATCATTTATCTTTTGCTCTTCTAGTTCTTTAGATAGCTTAGCATCACTAAGCCTAAGCATAAGTGTTATGCCTAAGATCTCTCGACACACCACTTGTACGAATCACACGCACAAGTTTTTTCTTTCTTTCTTACACACAATATGAAATGACGCTCGAGTGACTTACCAATAACCTAAACACTAAGGTATTTAAGCTAAGGTAAGAGAGATCTCGTGTATATTATTTCCCATTCGGTTAGGGAAACAATATACACTCAATCTTTTACAAATCTTTCCAAATATACAATTATGCATACACTAAAATATTCTAGGAGAATCAAAATCTTCTTTATCTTGATTTTAGCACTCTTTTGTGATGATCTTCTCCTAAAATAGAACAACGCAGCTGTTTCCAAATACTCGCACATAAGCTATGCGGTCCTTCCTTAAATAGATCACTTCGCCAGTTGGTCATGTCAGTGACTTTGGCAAGTCGCCGACTTGACTTGCAAACTTGGAGTCACTGAATACGATTTTTGGGGTGATTTTCGTTCTACAGTTTTTCTCAATCATCCGAGTTACTGATTTATGTGTCATTTCGTGCTTTTCAACATAGAACGAGATCAAAATCAACAGTGACGACACTTCTTCTTCATGATACAGTTATGCTCACTAGCGTTGGTATTTGCTCATTATGTTGACTGATATATTGTACTATCCTTTATATCTACAAGAGACAAAATTAGATTCCTAATCATGATTCTAACGGTCTGAATAATCCCATTAAAGGTTTGTGCACTTTCAATCTTCCTTAATAAAAAAATTGTGTGCAAATTGGTGTAGATGAGGTGTTTGTTGTATTGTCTTGCTGGAATCGTTGATTCTACTAGTTGTTAGATTAATTCCATTGCAGCACTTTAAATCTTGCCTAATTAACAAAATCGTTAGTTTATTGATGTAGATGAGGTGTTTGTTGTATGTCTTGATTGAAATTGTTTGACGAGTTATTGGCCAAGTGACATGACTCAACAAAATAGCTAATTCTTTCAGTAGAAAGTTTCTAGCTCTAACATCATCAAACATGTTCCAAACAAGAAAAAGAATCAAACAAAAAAATTTATTGAAATTTTGGTAGGATCAACCATTTAATTTGTTGAGCTTAAAAATCTTGTATTGAGTTTAATATTCTTAAACTAAATTAAAATCGATTAATTTTACATGCTTGTGTTGGATTTCCATATAGGAAAAGCATTGTATGTTATCGGGTGCAAGACGCAAGTGATGCTAGATCCAATTATTCTCCATTTTCATCATGATCTTTGGTTCGAATACTAAAAAAACACAATCAATTTACCAAAGAGAAACTAAAACAAAAAGACTATTAAAGGGTTTGCTCTATAGGAAAGAGCCACTTTGACATATTTTTTCCTTATAGTAAAGTCCTTAAGCTTGCACTTTTGATACTAATGTGTGCACTTTTGTTTATAATCTATGCACTATTAAGAAATTATGTTTTTAATTTGAACAATAGAATTACATGATAGTTGTATGACACTTTTTTCTCATAATTCACCTTTATAAACATGGTTCAAGTAGCCTATTAGCTCAAATGAGAGAGCGGTGTGCTTGTGTACAACATGTAGGTTCGACTTCTACATAGGCTAATATGATTTCTTACACGAATTAATTTCTTAAGACACTCATTATCAACCTAATTAGCTAGGTACTAAAAAATTATATATTATACTTATGTGACAAACAACTAATCAACCACTATTTTTCGAAGAACTTCATAATCAAATTAGCTTATATGGGATTCGAACCCACATCTTTGTGCATAGGCACATTGCTCTTCCATTTGAGCTAATAAGCTTTTGTTATATTATGCCTCCAAGTTTATAATACACTTTTACTGCTTTAGAATCCAAAGACATATGAAAACTATTCATGAATTTCTTCCATATGATTGCAATATATGTAATTTAAGATTGCACTTTTGCTACTATAAAATGCACTTTTAATACTTCTGAATGCACTTTAGATTTTAATTTTGCTACTTTTTGGAATGTATTTTTTCTATCTACATGGAATGCACTTTTTCTACTCTAGGATGCACTTTTACTACTTTATCACTTTAGATGTCAATGTTACTAATCTGATATGCATTTTACTTCATTTTAATGCACTTTAAAGTTCAATTTTATAACTCTTGAATGTACTTTTCTATCTATTTGGAATGCACTTTTTCAACTCTAGAATGCACTTTCTTTGCTTCAGAAAGAACTTTTTTTTACTTTTAATGCACTCTAGAGTCCAACGACAGACATCAATATACTCATGAATTTCTTTCACGTGATTGCACCATATACCATTTAAGAATTCACTTTTACTTATATAAAGTTCACATTTACTTGATTACAATGCACTTTACTAATCACAAAGACACTTATTTTGCTAACGCCATAAATTTGGCAAACACCTTACTAATTATAATTTGTTTTGATCCGAGATACCACTTACCAATGCAACACATGCACTTAAACAACATAGAATTTCATTACAATCTGTTTTGACAATGACAAAACAACACATCAGCAATTCAAGAGTTTATTTGGAACTAAGCTACAACTACAATCATGGTTATGAGAAATTTGTCCCAACAAAAACTACATTAAAACATAATTAGATCTATCATGATAAAGCTCATTACACTTGTTCAATTAGAAATGTTTTTTTTTTCCTTCCATCAGGAATAGCAAACAGAACTATTGGCTTAGATGATCTCAAATAAGGCATATCACACCTGAAATAGCCTTTCGTCTCCAATTGGATGATTTCTCATGCTTTCAGATTTCATCCCTAATTAAATTCAAGATTTTAGATGTGCCAAAACCCGAACAGTAATTTTCCCAATAAGTCGAAGGAAAATAAAAAGAAACAAACCTAATTTGATATGAAACTGATAAAGGAAACGAATGGAGAGATAGAAGTGCATACAAAGATGTTTTAAGTATCAAGGATTGAGCAAAAACTATGAATTTAATTACAACTTCTTACTCTATGAAATTCATAATAGGAACAAATACAAACACTCATGAAATTGAATAAAATTTTAGGGTTTTCGAATTTACCATTATTAGGATTTCCTTTGGTTTTTGGAGGCTCTTTGAAACTTTAATTGTACCATGAATGGAAGAGATCGAACGGGGGTTCTTGGTATCGATAGCATAGAGCTCGAAGAATCACACATGAGTTTTAGGAGAAGGAGGTTTGATGAAATTTTTCTAGATCTCGTTTGGTAGAAGGTGTTTGCAAGAGGAAGATTTTTAATATGAGGGATACTAAGTTGCATTTATTTACCATGAATGCCACCGTTTAATGATATACCCTTTTTCACACTTTTTGTTTAAATGATGTATACTCTTAATCATGACCCTTGAAATATTCCATCTAACGGCTGAAGTTTCTCCTCACTGTACACCCTATCATTATTATACACGAGAAACCAACTCTTAGTATATTACCTATTTATTTTGTTTTAGTTGTTAAATTAACTTTATGATTTCAAATCGATGATCTAGCTAGTTTGAGTCTTTCCGTCTCCAATTTTAACAATTCATACACCACTTTTTCACTCCTCATTGATATGGCACACATTTATTAAATTTAATAGAAAATAAATTCTTGTGTTTGATTTTTCAATTTATATACTCTCGGTATTTGTTTACAACAACAAAAACAATATAATACAAGTACAAATTTATAGTAAAAAAACAAGCTTGATCGCATTTAATTAATATTCAAAAAATTTTTATTTTATTTTTAACTATTTAAGGCAAAATTACATAAGTGGTTATTGCTTAACTAAAAAAACTGAACCTGAAAAATAGTTAACCAAACTACGAGTAACCAAGATTGACAGTTTGATTATAGTTTGTTAGTGCGTAAAAATTCGCTTTTAATACACTAATGAATGCTCTTCTCGATTCGCCTCTTCACCTTCTGTTCCAAGCTTCTTCTTCAACCTAGAAGCTACAAAACAATGAACACAAGGGGCGAGGTCCCCTTAATCCACCTTCGATGCCTAAGTCAAAAGAGTTGTTTGTCAAATGAACGTCGAGTTAAAGGTAAGACTATGTATTTATAATGGAAGAAAGGGGGGGAGAGAGAGAGAGAGAGAGAGAGTGTGTGTGTGTGGGTCGAAAAATCTATCTATTGGTCCGGCCGAGATCCCTTGTCACCCAAGCAAGCGATATCTTGCCCCCAATCCACGCGGAAATTCTATCTTTCGACTAAGATAGATTCCTCCATCATAATAAAACAAAAGCAGTAATTTAATAAGGAAAATAATAAATTAGGTTGAGAAAATACTTTTTAACTATTTACCCACTCACAAATGCCCCACTTGAATGTTAGTTCCGTTCGGTTGCGTCGCAGCTAAGACTCAAGTACTCTAGGACCTATTCGAAGCGGTCATGTAGATTAGTCGACGATGGATCCCCTATTTGTATATTTGTACATCCATGAGCGATGATCATGGGATCCATGCTCTCCCTTAAGAATATACACTGCCAGATATCAAGATATACTCATTATAACAAGCAAAATAGAGAAGAGGGAGAACAAAACGTTGAAAAAAGGTTCTTGGACAAGATTTTATTTGAAAAAA
The DNA here is from genome assembly GCA_964016875.1 of Fallopia convolvulus. NCBI lineage: Eukaryota > Viridiplantae > Streptophyta > Magnoliopsida > Caryophyllales > Polygonaceae > Fallopia > Fallopia convolvulus. The sequence goes on along the minus strand of OZ024724.1, from coordinate 38,794,072 downwards.
AGAGAACAAAAAACACAAAATAAAGACCTTGTTCCATTAGCCATTCATAAACCTACATCTACGTGAGGGCCATCATAAGGCGCTTACTGTCAAAGATCCGCGATCATAGCTTTGAGGAATGCGGTCGCGGCGAAAGAACCGCGGTCGCGGCGACAGAACCTCAGTCGCGACAACAATCCACGATCGTGGTTTCCTCTACGAGAAAAACTTCTTCAAACGAGGGACATTTCAAGTCCGACGGACGACATTCTCGTCAAGAATCTTCAACGAGTAGGCTCATCGACCATGCACTGCGATCACTTGATATAGTCCCTCTCAATTCGGGTCGAACTTTGCCATCTACGAGGCCGTGTGCACTTCCCATGACCCGTCAAAGTACAAGGTCACCGACTCGAAAAGTGCGGTATCTCACGCATTGGGCAATGACCGGTTCGGCTACCTGTTGGTAGGATGCGGTCAATATAGTTGGTGTGTCTCGGAGATCCTCCGTGAAGTCGAGGTGGTCGGAAAGAGCGCGAATACTATTCTCGGGATCGAAACATGTTGATCTCAAGGTTGGAAGGCCCACTACTAGCGGAATTACCGCTTCCAAGTGAAGAGCGATGCCCCGGTCAATTTATGCGGGGTGGTGCGATAGGACCATAACATGGTCGATAGCTCTTTGGTCCATATTCCTTTAGCTTCCTCAGGGAGCTTTTTGCATGTAAGGGCATGCCCAACAGTTTCTCTACAGTTTTCTCTAAAATGGGGAACCGAATGTCAAATTCTCTAAAAAAATCTACTTCAACTCCAACAGTTTCCTTATTTTGAAGAACCTAGCATTTATTATTTTTTATTTTATATGAAAAATATTTTCCAAAATACAAATAAAATTTAATATAACCAATTTCATGTGTACATGTGAAATACCCATATTTAATTCATTCTCCAAATGCATTTGGAGAATTCCCTAAATTTAGGGAAAGCATTTCATTTTCCCCCTCAATCCCTATTTTGAAGAATGGGATAGAGAATTTGTTGGACCAAAAAAAATCTAATATTCTCTAAAAACACAAATACCAATACATATAGGGAATCTCTTGGAGTTGCTCTAAGGCCACCAATACCCTTGACAACGAGGTCGGAATGCCAAATTGTGACCTCTTGCATGCATCTCGTATATGCCTTCATGGATCTCGTATAGTAGATGCTCAACCTTGCTTGGGGGTACGCATCTCAAGCATGGCCCAGAAAAAGACAAACAATATAGAATCTCTTCCGGCGATAACAAAAACCTATGAGCCCTTAAGTGAACTTTCTGGACCTCAGCGGCATCGGAGGGGCAAGACGTTCTCATCCAAGTAGCGTATCAATGGAGTTTGCCATCCGAGATCTTGTGCAATTTTGCTTTCCTGACTGCGCCCTCTATCGAGGCGATTTCCGCGATCGTGGCTGCGTGCAAGTCCTTGCTTGTGATTTTGTTTGAGGGATCGATTGTTAGACATCCTGAAACTTCGACATGAATCAAGGTCTTGAGCGAGCGTCCCAAACAAGCAAATATTGTTTCTAAGGCATCAGCATATTTGTTTTGATCGCGCGTTCGTTGCCTAAGCTCATATTGCTTGAACTCTTCTAGCATAACTTTCTCTTTCTCCATATATCTGAGAATCTTTGGCCCTTTGGCTTCGTAACGCCCCATCACTTGGTCCACTATCAGTTGCAAGTCGTATAAAACGAGCAGTCTAGCGGTTCCGATACTAGCTACTATTTCTAATCCGAGTATTAACGCTTCATATTTTAACCTCGTTGGTGGTGGTGTCGAAGCCAAGGTGGATGGCGAGTTGAAACACCTCTCTTGTAGGTGAAGTAAGCACAATTCCAACTCCGGACCCTGGATTGTTACTCGTGCCATCGATCTCAAGGATCCATTCCAGATTCGCTATATTCTGGAGGTAAACCACGATCGCGATTTCGTAAACCGCAACCGCGGCTCTGTTCAACTGAGAGTTATTTTGTCTCTGGGGACATTACTCCTACTTTATTAACACAATATAGGAAACAAAAGCTTGCAAATTATAAATCTTATAAGATTTATTTGTACCTACTAATAGATGATTGTTCAAACCTTGATCGGGTAAGTTAACATGAACAAATCAAATATAGTTTCCAATGTCTCTTTCTTTGAAACTAAGGTAAATACCGCAATACAACTTTTGTATCTGAAATCAAGAATCTTTTTTTTCAAATGTAAGAATAGATGTGAGGTAACATAACTATGTACCTTAGTTCCATGAATAGTGTTCTATAAAGTGCTAGGCGGACCCTGGGCGGAGAGGTACCGCCTAACGCCTAGACGGCCTGAACGGTTGCCTAGGCGGTCTTGAAGGCTATGCGAGCAGGGACCTTACAGCGCCTAGGCGAGGCCTAGATGGGACCTAGAAGATATTTTTAGAACAATCTTCATGATTAGTTTTGACCATGAGGTCGATAGGTTGAAAAAGGGCAGAGTTGTACAAGATATGAGCAAACATGTAGAAACATGAATATGATTATTCTAATCTTAGTTACTTTGTCTTGATAAGGCATTGGTTAAATCATTTTCAAAATGGATGATAAATTTTATCTTCATATGTGTATTTGGATTCTAATATATATAATAATAGGAGAATTTCAATATGTCCATAAATATTTGACCAAATGTTTCAAGCATTAATTTAAATTAATTCTTGTTCTGGGGATAGAAAGTTCCATGTCTGAGAAGAAAAATAAAACAACATCAAAGATAGCATAGATATAAGAGATAACTACACATTAACGGATATTAACTAAACGGTTTTTCAAAGAAAGACATTACTAAATCCCATTGGGTTCGTAATCAAAATTTTGAAGTTTTATGTACAAAAAATTGACACATGCAATTGTAAATAATTGATATAAACAATTAGAGAATACAAATGGAAAAACTATCACAATTAGAGAAATCATCGAAGGTCATGTACAAACTTGTTATAACAACAAACAACCGCATAAGCAAGGCAATTTTCACTTCTAAAAAGACCAAGATCAAACCAATCAAGAATACACAAAGCATCACTTTCTCCTCCTCACCAATAACAGCAAATAATCAAATAACTAGTAGTAAAATTATCATTTTAAATAATATAAATCGTGATCATTTTACAAAACAATATATTCTAAATAGCATATCATACAACCATCATGATTTTTCCGTGAAAATTTCTTGATATAGTATTCCTATATTTTTGAAGAAAAAATATTTTCAATTTAAATTGACAATAATATAGTTTAGAGAATAAAGAGTGATTTCATTATAATATTGAAAATAGTAATATAAGTAAAAGTCATCGAGTATATAGTAATTTTTTAATGAGAATAGACTTCCAATATAATATCGAAAAAGAGATTTGCACACACACACACACACACACACACACACACACACATATATATATATATATATTGAGGTTCAATAGATAACAATTAAATATGAGAGAACAAGAGAACACATATAGGCCAAAATTCAAACAATAAATCATGTCCTTAATTATAGGAACAATAAAGAAATTTTCGGATTTATTGATAAATCACAAAATGAAGGTGGGTTATGGGGGTTGTTATATACATGATTACATTACTTTCCATTGAATTTGACCCAATTTTCGTATTTTTTTAAAAATCTCGAATTTGATCCCATTGATTACATTAATTTCCATTTTTATTTCAAAAAATTATAAAATCCCATAATTATAGGAATTTAACAATTAAATTTAAATTCGGCGCTAAATCTAACATAATTGTACACAAGAAATCAAATGATTATATACATGATTCTTAATTATTATATACAGTTGCTCATAACCTGATTCATAATTGTATACGAAACCAATTGATCATATACAAGATTTTAATTGTTATATAAATGATATTATAATGATCATACAATCCTCTTTTATTGATTCTATTAAATTTTTGAATGTATACATAAGCACGTAAAAGTATATACAAGAACATGATTCTTATGATACTAGTGTATTGGTATTTTCACACGAAATTATGAATTGCATTCATGACTTCAAATATGTTTACATAAGTAAATGAGAGTATATACGTGAATTCAACTATATATACATGATTATCATTTTGTATCGGTATAACAAAAAATTAAATATTACATAATGAACCCCCCAAAAAGGTTTATAGATACAACATAAGATCTAATGTTCAATATTGCCACCAATCTTCGATCGCTATGGAAATCAAAAATATGTTGATAATTCTCTCTACTTGAGATATCTGCATAAAAAACTAATGTCAAATCCATGTATACATGTATAATAATCATGTATATAGACCACATAATCATGTATACATGTATAATTTGAATTAAAAATAGTTTACAAATAAATCATGTATATTAACTGTGAATTATATGTATATACGCTAATAACAAATGTATATATAATTCAAATTGTACATGTAATAGACATGTTTTCATTAATTGTACACACAATATTGCAAATAGTATCCAACCATACCAATTTTGTATATACATATATCAATTTGTTATATACAATATTACATTGTAGGTATGCAAAGAATCTGTAGGGTTAGATCACCTAAATAATTAACACGTAAATTTACAACATATACTAAAACAAATTAATCATATACATAGAGAATATATTATATACAACATTACCTGATGCCATAATTTTCGACGACGATAGTATATACTAAAATTCTGATTGATTTATTCATCCTTTTGAATTGTCTTCCTGTTGAATATCAAGAACAACAATACATCTTAGTAATTAACATCAATCAATAGCAATGTGGGATTTTCAAATTAATTCATCGGAATTGCTTATCGATTAATGATTTTCGAGTGAAGGGGATCGGCGGTTGCTCGACGTGGTGGTTCGTCGTGGCTGGAATTCGCCGGAATTGCGGGATCGTTTCTACCGTGGTGGCCGGTCGCTGGTTGGAGGTGGTTGCGGGATCGGTTTTGGAGGTGGTTGCGGGAGCAGTTCCAGCGAGCAGGTCTCCAGCGCAAAATATTTTAACGTTACACAATGGAGGATTTTTCCAAAATCAAAACCAAGATTTAATTACGGTAGTGAGGATGGAGTAAATCATGTGGAGAATATCTCTCCTATTTTTGATTTTTTTCCATTTTCCTATTCTTGCTATTGTAGATACCAATCCCACCATCCATTCCGTACTCATCCAATGACCTATATCTGTTCTCTTGTTCTCTATAGGAGATTGTCCTCTATATAACCTCTCTCTCTCTCTCTCTCTCTCTATATATATATATATATATATAATTGTCCAACTCAATAGAGATCATGGATATCATTCTCTCTTGCCGTTAACAAGAAGGTGCAAAGAGAAGGACTATGGATTTTCAATTGGAGTAATTTTGATCCATTATATATTCCAAATTCAAATAATCAATCCTCGAAATCAGCTAGTAGGAACTCGTTTTAAGGATACGGATTCTACGAGTTGGAATCATATATAGTATTAAGCTAGCTCTGGGAGCCAAGATGAAACTAGGTTTCATCGATGGGATGTATGACAAACCAGAAAGAGATTTGAGGGATTATCAAAGGTAGAAAATATATGATTTTATTGTTATCTCAATCATGTATTAATATCAATTCTATGGTACGTGCGTGAAATTGCTAGGAATTTCATTTACTAGCCGAAAACAGTTCTCATCCCATGACAATCCGTGCCAAAAACCGGCAATCTTAAACCCAAATCTTTTCATTCTAACAAAAATCATCTTCCTTTGGACCCCAGCCCGGATAATGAACCAAATGTTTTTAGCCAAACTCAAAAACTTTCCCATTGCATCACTTCCATGGAATCGGAATTTAATGCATTAACAAAAAATGGTACATGGTCTTTGGTTCCTCGTCTTCAATTTACTAATATCGTTGGTTGTAAGTGGGTGTACATGGTCAAACATAAAGCAAACGACACTATTGATCGTTACAAAGCTCGTCTTGTCACCAAAGGATACCATCAGGAAGAGGGAGTTGATTATTTTGATACATTCAGTCCAGTTGTTCGGCCTACGACTATTCGTCTAGTACGTCTTGACCATTGATCTCACTTTTAGTTGGCCTATCCGACAACTTGACATTAATAATGCCTTCTTGAATGGTGACTTAAATGAGCAGACCTTTATGGAGCATCCGCCAGGCTTTGTTGATCTGTCTCGACCTTCACATGTGTGTCTCCTTCAAAAGGCACTCTAGGATTAAAACAGGCTCCTTGAGCCTAGTTCATTAAGTTAAAGTCTTTCTTACTTGCTTCTAGCTTTCGTGGGTGTTAGTTCGATTTCTCTTTATTTGTCTTCCTTCATGCAGCTCCAGTTCTCATATTGCGTCCTTTATTACTAAGCTCAATCGAGCATTCTCTTTGAAGGATCTCAGAGATTTTCACTTCTTTCTTGGCATTGAAGTCACTTGCTCTCGAGACCGGTTACATTTGTGCCAGTGGAAATATATTCAAGATCTTCTAACAAAGTACAAAATATCTGATGCGAAGCTAATTTTAAGTCCGGTGGAGCCTCATTCTCGGTTCTCTAAATCTGGCGACCCATTTCAAGATCCGACTCTTTACAAAAGTGTTGTCGGCGCTTTATAGTATGTTATTATAACTCGTCCTGAGATTTCCTATGTTGTGAATCGTGCATATCAGTTTATGCATTGTCCTATGGAGTCTCATTGGAATGTAGTCAAGCGTATTCTTTGCTATCTAAAAGTTACCTTGACTCATCCGTTTTATGTTCGCCCGACATCACGGTTCACTCTGACTGCTTTCTCTGATGCGAGTTGGGCCTCCGATCCAGATGATTGTCGTTCTCAATTTGGATTTTTCATTTATTTTGGCAATACTCTAATCAGTTGGACTTCCCGCAAGCAAAAAGGTGTTGCTTGTTCTAGTACATAGGCGGAATATCGAGCCATTACTACCACCGTTGCCGAGATTACATGGATTCAGTATCTTTTGTTTGATCTCCGACAACAACTTATTACACGACCAATCATAATTTGTGACAACCTTAGTACCACTTTTATGGCATTTTTGAACAATCGGTCTAAACACATTAATGTTGATTTTCTCTTTGTTCCGATATGGCCGAGTCTAATGAGCTTTCCGTTCATCATGTTTGTGCAACTGGTCATGTTGTCGATATCTTTACAAAAGTCGTTGGTTCTCGTCATTTTGAACAACTAAGGCCCAAGCTTCATGTCGGCCCTCCTCCATGAGCTTGATGGGGGTATTAGAGATATATGTTTGTATAGGATATTTTTTATATCTTTACTATCCTTATTTTTTATATGTATATCTTGTGCATATATTTTGTAGGTCTTTAATGTAATCCTTCTATATGATACAATAACCTCAGTACGATAAGATCGATTGAGTTCTGTAGGATCGTAGATCTGTGTTAGTAAGACAAATCAGAAACTGTTCCAGTGACAGTTCCCTTACGCAGCGGATAAAGATCAACACAGAAAAGTAAAACTGTAAACGCAAGAGCAAGGACACGTTTCCTTATAGAGGAACCTGTACAACCAACTAGTTGGAGAGTAAACATCTCCTCCCTTGGAGGATTTTGAACACACACTATATTTAGATTGATAGATCTCAAGATACACAATACAAAGACGAACTTCTCTATTGTTCGTAAACACACTCACAAACAATACTAATGACTAAGTCATAGTGAATCCTAGACCTAAACGCAATCAATATAATATGTGAACCTGACTCGTTCCAGGTGCAGTTCCCTTTAGCACATGATCCAACTCTCCAAGTTGATGGCGATCTCCACGCAGTCCCCATCACTTGGATCTGGAACTTCCTTCTCTGATTCTGGTTCGTCGTCTTCAATCAATCAGTTCAAGCTCTCTCTTTTTCTCTATGTGAGTTTGGTACTTTCCGTCTTCGAGAGCTTACATGCCCTAGCTGCGTCGCTTTCTATTTATAGAGGTTGCCACTTTTATCTTGAAGCCTTTACCCTTTTTGTCTTGGGGAGTACAATACTATTCAAAAAGACTAGTGTACCCTTTTGGATCCTTTTCTTCTCGAGACTCAGCTTGCCGCCCAAGACAATAGTGAAATGTCCTTTTTATCCTTCAAGATATTTGCCATGTACTCAGATGGCTTTACAAGGGAATGTTTCCCTTGTAATTCTTGTAAACTTGTATCTTTCCTGTGATCACTTTTATAGGGAATCAGTTCCAATTGTTTTTCATTATCAAAACTTCGGTTACTCGAAATAGAGAAACCATTGTTCTAGTGTTAGTTTCCTAATACTGATCCAACAATTTTCCCCTTTTTGATGATGACAAAATTTTATAAAATGCAAGTCAGGGAGACATGAAAATAAGAGAGATTAAACACCATTGTAAGATAGTCAATGTTTTGAAGATACTTAGTTCCCCCTGAAATGGACAAGCAGTTCAATTTTTCAAGATTTTTAAGCAAGACAGTTCCCCCTCAGCTTATGGCTTATTTATTTCTATATTCTCTTAACACAACACATCTCTGCATTTTTCTACTTTTCCCCCTTTTGACATCATCGAAAAGAATAAGGCAAAGACAAGCAAGGACAAGCAAGCAAAGCACAATCATTACTAGAGAATAAAAGCCAATGCATTCATAGAAACAGTTTTAAAAAGCACAGGAACAAACAAACTTAAAAAAACCGAAGGAGGAGTTAAATGTGCTAGGAGAATCTTTTGTAGAGGGATCGTTCATGGATTAGAGGAGGAGGAGGAAGGTAACTTTTGTTGGATGTCTAGAAGAACATCAAGGATTTGCTCATTGACCCCACACAGACGATTGAGAGCTTGAAGGACAGTCTTGCAATCTCCCTGTTCAATAAATGGTGGTTGAGGAACTTCATCAGTCGGTTCTTGGGAGTTCTTCATCCTTTGGATGTTGGACATGTCCATCTCTTGTCCCAGTTCCTCTTCCTCCTTTGGACTATAGACATCATTCTTGAGCATTATTTCCTTCACCACTGCAACATAGGGAAGTGCATGAGATTCTTTGGCGACACACTTGCACATGTGCATAATCATGATCTTGGGCAAATTGATCCTTTCCTTTCGTAGTAACAAATCCAAGAGAATAGCGTCATTGGAATTCAGAGTTGTTCGCTTCTCTTGCTTGGGGATCACTACCCTAGTGATGTATTGGTGTGCCATCTTTCCTAGTTGACTCAGGCCATGAGTCAAGACCTCCTTTCCTTGAGCAGGCACGTGACCTAGGAGTCTTTTGAAGATAACTTCTCTTCCATCTGTATCTTGCCATGGTCGTTGAGGAAGAGAGTGAAAACCTTCGCTGGGAACTTGTAGAATTCTCTTGATGGAAGCATAGGAGAAGGTGAATTCATCATCTCCAAACGCACATCGAACCACTGGATTGAGCTCAGTTCCCTTGTTAGGGACAACATGGAATAGAAAAGCTTGATTTGAGCAGGATCTACCTTGGCTGGTTTAGAGCAGAGCTTATCCCATCCTTGGAACTGGATGAGTTCTTAAAGCTCTTTGAAGTCGTTCTCTTGTAGAAACTCAGTTGTGACTATCAAAGGGATAACCAGCTTTCTTTCCCCGATTGTAACAGTTCCCTTCTTCTTCTTTTCTTTCTTCTCCTCAACCTTTTGTTTCTTGAAACCTCTGGTAGATGGACGTCCAGATGTTGATTTTCTTGTATCCGATCTAGAGTGGAGGTTCCTTGTAGTCATCTACCTCGTCATCATCTTCCTCAACACTTATGATTTCATTTGTGTTTGATGGGTTGAGGGCATGAAGTTGCTCAGAGAGGTGAGGCTCTAGTTCCTCTTCAATTTCTTCCTCTTCTTCGCCTATTTGTCTCTGCTTCCTCTTTCTTGTTCTTTGACCAGTTGGAAGTTTAGGTAGAGGAGTTTGGGTAGAGGTTTGTTTTGAGGAGGTAGAAGAAGAAGAAGAAGATTGGACAGTTGTTGTTCCTTGTGCAGAAGGGAACTCTTCTATCTCAAACTGGGAGAGGGTTTGGTCGATATCAGAAGTGGTGAGTTCTTTGTGAGAGGGACTTGGAATCAACAGAGCTTTTGATTGAGAGGAGGGTTCTTTGGGAAGTTGAGCTTGAGAGCTAGGTTTTTGATTATGAGAAGTTGAGGCAGAATGAGCAGGCCGTTTGGGACTTAAGTTGTCAACAATCTGAGTATGTGATTTGGGAGAGGAATGAGAGGAATCTTTGAGCATGAGAGGATTAGACTCGTGAATTGTGGTTTGAACACCATCTATGTTGATGGTAAGAGTTAAGGAACCATCTGGCCTTTTGGTAAGCACATGTATGTCGGATCTGGGAGTTGTAGGAGGTGAGTTTTGAGGAGTAAGGGGTGGTTGACCGTCTTTCTTTCTCAAGATGGAGAAAAGATGTTCCTTGACATCAAAGATGTACTCTAGTTCATGATGTTCTACATCAAGATCTTTGAGGAGCATATGTTGAAGATAAGTGGGATCATGGTGTATAAGATGCTCAATGAGGGGATTTTTGTGAAGAACCGAGCACTTGATGATGGGTTGATTTTGGTTGGCCATTTGTCAGAAGGAATGAAGTTTGAAGGTGGAAGATTGAGATTTTAGGGTTTGCAGAAGAATAGAACGATGAAGACGACGGGAATGGAAGTGAGAGAGGTAAGAGGGTTAAGTAAAGGAAGGAAAGAAGTGGAAGAGGTGAGAGAAAAGGCGTACCAGGGTTTCCTTGAGAATCATATCAAATTACTTCAAAGGTAACTAGAAATATTTACCGTCTCGCATCGTGGGATTCTTTCCAATTCAATAGTCTCCACGTGTCGGAGATCGAGTCAAAGTAGTGAAGCGAACGGTGTAGATACAAATTTCCCTTTTCTCAACCTGTCGCTTCAAAAACCCAGTTTCCAACGTATCTTCTCTTTCCAATAATACAACTTTGAGACGCTTTGAGTGTATCGATCCTTGTAGTTCCCTAGTGATCTGAAGTAGTTCCTTTCCTTTCCAATCTCATTTCCATGAACAAGTAACAAAAGGCCATATTTGGATACATAAAGGTTTTTTGTAAAAAGACAAAGAAAAGTATCCAAACAAAATATGGGTAAGTAAAAGTTTTTGACATCCAGGTAATTGAATCCCGTATTAAGGGTTATTAATTTTTTGAGGCTCATAGGAAACGTTTACCTGATCGGCTTTGTGGGATAAGTCTTATGATCAACCATCCTTTCGGCTTATAATGAGGGATAGATAAGATCAGGTTGATCATTTTGGGCTAAAAGAAATGTAGTGTTTTTAAGAAGTAGTTCCCATGCAAGATAATAAACAAGTTTCATGCAAAGAGCAATTATTAAAATGAAAGTTTCTAAGTCATGCCGTTTCCTAGTCATACCAATGCTTAACTAGTCAATCATTGAGGGAAAAGATGGACCGGGACTTGTTTAATGTAAGAGAATCATCCCTAAGAGCATTCGGATGCTCAAAGAGTTGTCTATCCAAAGCTTTGGTGAAAATATTATCAACTTGTTCATCTCTTCTGCAATGCACCATCTCAATGTGTGACACCCCTATACCCTATGACGTATACTTAGTAAAACTTATCTCTCATATAAAGAGATAATTCACATATAACAACTATCCATCTAAGCATATAGCAAACATTATCAACCATAAAAGGTTGCACACACACATCTATGTCGTTACTTTTCATACTAAAACATCTATCGCTCAACACATATGTCTATGATGCAAAATGAGGAGGAGAAGGTTGCATTGAGCTTCAGATGGCTGACCTGTATGAATGTGACCTCTAAAAGAGACACACGTCAGAAAGTTCTAGCTCAACCTGAAAAATTATTTTGCGATTTACGTGAGTCGCATACTCAGTGAATATAAACCATCATCAATTATTTCACACAGAGTCAAACATTTAGTCCATGTACATATACATAAATATTATACATTTGTCATATAGGAATTTACTATGCAAATGCAAATGCCGATGTATCCGGTTCATTATTCTGTGAACTGTTCAAGCCTGAATCTGCCCCGAGTTTCCATTACCAACTCTTTTCCATTACCAACCTTTTCTTTCTTTTTTCTTTTCCATTACCGATTTTTAGGCATCTTAGGCCTCATTTGCTCATATACCATCTCTTAGGCATCTTAGGCCTCATGTATGACCCGTAGGTCTCTTTTGTATACAAATTCAAGGCAATACAGTCACAAGTCCTTTTAATCTCATTACAATATGATGCAATCAAATGCATCATGTAATCATATATCGTATGCCATCTGTTAACATACTTTATGTGCAAACAACTCTGGAAATTTCAGAGCTATCACATTTATCCGTATAATCCATATAGCACATATGTTCATATAGCTCATATAGCTCATATATCCCTATAGCGCATATAGCACATAGGGTTGAATCTCCGGTCGATACTCACCTATTCAAGACAAATACTATATATCTTCCCTTGAGTCTGACCACGATCTATTACTTGTGCTCCTATATATAACCCAATGCAAATTAGGCTATTTACTCTTATAAAATCTAACCCCAAATGCAATGAAATGCCAGAATGCATTATAACTTCTCGTGCATAAATCCAAATCCTTTAAAACTTGACATCGATAAACTATATATATAGAAGAACATTTTTCTAGTTCAAACCTTTTTGAAAAACTTGATCAAAGGGATCCCTAATATCATTACAAAGAGAAACCCTAAAATTACTCTGAAATTTTTTACTGAATATAAATCCGATATCGAAAACACCCTCTGAAAACTATAGATAACCTGATTTTCAAATCAAAAGCAACTGTAGATATAGATCTTGAAACATTAGAAAAAGCCAGATAAACCATTAACTAATCAAAAACTTACCAAACCACGTTTGTACTTCGAGATTAAAACCCGATAGAACAAATCTTGTAACAAAACCAATTGAAACAGCAACAACAAAATCCTTTCTCTCCTTTTTTGTTTTCTCTCTCGCCTCTTTTTTTTGGTTTTTGTATGTTTCTTCATGAAGAAGAATTCAAGAGTTCATGTGTATTTAAAGCTACGAGCAAGTCGGCACAACAATAGGAAAAATTACACTTTCCACCCTCAAATCTTCTTTACTATAAACTTTACCCTGAAATAATTAATAATTAACTTTTTCTTAAAACTTTTTAAAATATAATAAACTTAATTAGAAAATAAATATTACTTTTAAAAACTCACTATATATCATGCCAATATGCTATGCATATGCCCTTTATATTCTATGAATGCAGAATGACGTATGCACTTTGGTCGGGGATGTTACACAATGGAACCTTTCTCTACGTGTACGCAGGAAATGGTGCCTAACCTCAATGTGCTTTGTTCTAGAGTGATGCACAGGGTTTTTTGAGATATTTATTGCACTATCACTATCACATTTAAGAGGAACAGTTCCAAGAGACATATCGTAATCTTGAAGTTGATATTTGAGCCATAGAACTTGGGAACAACATGCAACAGCGGCTATGTATTCAGCTTCAACAGTAGAAAGTGCCACTGAGGATTGTTTCTTAGACCCCCAACATACAAGACAATCACCAAGGAACTGTGCCATGCCAGATGTGCTTTTTCGATCTACTGGATACACTGCAAAGTCAGCATCGGTGGAGGAAACTAGTTCAAAGGAACTATTCCTTGGATACCACAAGCACATGTTGTCTCTTTCTTTGAGGTAGCAAAAAATACGTTTGACTTCCTTCAAGTGAGATTCCTTTGGATTTGCTTGGAACCGTGCACATAAACAGACTGCAAACATGATGTCTGGTCTACTAGCAGTGAGATAGAGAAGGGAACCGATCATTCCACGAAAGAGCTTTTGATTGACATTAGTTCCATTCTCATCTGCATCGAGGCGTGTGCTAGGAGAGATCAGAGTGTTAATGGGCTTTGCTGTGTCCATCCCATACTTTGATAACATTTCCTTGATATATTTCTGTTGATGAATCTTGGTACCATCCTTTGTTTGAGAAATTTGAAGACCTAGAAAGAAATTGAGTTCTCCTAACATACTCATCTCGAACTCACTACTCATTTGTTTTTAAAATTTTTCTATAAGCAAGAGGTTAGTGGAACCAAACACAATATCATCAACATAGACTTGCACAATTAAAATGTCACCTAATTCTTTCTTCAAGAAAACAGTTTTGTCGATGGAACCTTGTTGATAGCCTTTGGATAATAGAAATGAAGCAAATCTATCATACCATGCTCGAGGTGCTTGTTTGAGTCCATACAAAGCTCTTTCAAGAAATTAGACATGATCTGGGTTGCTTTCATCCTCAAATCCAGGTGGTTGCTTGACATAGACTTCTTCTTGAAGATAGCCATTGAGAAAGGCTGTCTTGACATCCATCTGGAACAGCTTGAACCCTTTGAATGTAGAAAAGGTAATGAGCAAGCGTACTGCTTCAATTCGGGCAACTTGTGCAAACGTTTCCTCATAGTCTATCCCTTCCTCTTTGTTATAGCCTTGAGCCACGAGTCTAGCTTTGTTTCGGGATACATTTCCTAATTCATCGAGCTTGTTCCGAAAGATCCATCTAGTTCCTATAACATTCTTGTATGTTAGCCTTGGAACTAGTTTCCACACTTGATGTCTTTCAAATTGGTGAAGTTCTTCCTGCATTGCTTGAAACCAATCAGGATCTTTGAGTGCTTCCTGTATATTTTTGGGTTCAACAAGAGAGACAAATGCGTTAAAAGCATAAAAGTTATGGAGAGAGGAACGAGTTTGTACTCCCTGTTCTAGAGGTGTAAGAATGTTCTCAAGAGGGTGATCCTTTCTCTGATGATAGTTCTAGGTTGAAGTTGATGTGCTCCTTGAAGTTCCCCCTGAGCACTAGAACTAGCTTCAGGTAGAGTCTGTTGAGTCTGTGTGGTAGGATTGTTCCCAGAGTCTGAAGCTTCTATTTGTTCTGATGGATTATCCTCTTCTTCTTCAGGGAAGTTGGAAGAAGGATCATCAAAATGCTCAGTGGTATCATCACCTTCATGATCATCCTCGTTGGTTAGTTCCTGTGTTGAGACTCATTACCGGTGAGATATTCAGTGTCATCCTTTTGAGGATCCAAATCATCATCCTCTTCTGTCGGTTCCCTTGTTGGTATAGTGAAATGTTTCACTGTTGTTCTTGGGAATGGATTAGAATAGATAGTTCCATGATGGACAGGTTCTTCATCAAAGATAACATGGACACTCTCTTCAAACTTCTTGGCCCTCTTGTTGTAAAATCGATATGCCTTGCTTTAAAGTGAGTAACCAGTGAAAATTACTTCATCACTGCTTGGATTAAACTTTCCTAGAGCATCCTTCCCATTATTATGAATATAACACCTACATCCAAAGACCTTAAGATGGGAAATGTTTGCCTTTCTGCCTTTGATTAGCTCATAGGATGTTTTTAATAAAATGGGTCTAATCATAGCCTTGTTAAAGATATAAACAGAGGTTGAGATTGCTTCAGCCCAGAAGTTTGATGGAACTCCACTTTCAAGCATCATTGCTCTAGCCATATTTTCCAAAGTGCGAATCTTCCTTTCCACTACTCCATTTTGTTGTGGAGTTTTTGGTGCGGAAAAGTTATGAGAGACTCCATTTGCGTTGCAAAAGTTTAGAAAATTTGAGTTATCAAACTCTGTCCCATGGTCTGAGCGTATGGATTTCAGTTTAGTTCCTAGACTAACTTCTGTTCTTTTGATGAAGATCTCAAACTCCTTGAACACTGTTCCTTTGGAAGACAAGAAAATAACCCAAGTGAAACGAGAAAAATCATCAATTATAACAAACATGTACCTGTTTCCACCATAGGTACATATGTCCATTGGTCCACATAGATCCATGTGTAGCATTTCAAGAGGTTTGGAAGTACTGACAACCTTCTTTGTCTTGAAGGAACTTCGAGTTTGTTTTCCTCTAACACAAGCATCACACAGTTTTCTTGTGTTTGGATTTATCCTTGGTAAACCAACTACAAGATCTTGTAAAAACAACTTTTGAATAAGGTTCAAACCCGCATGACCAAGACGTCTATGCCAAAGATTAGTATCATTTGTGGGAACTGTGAGACACAACTTTCTTGGAGGTTAAAAGTCTTGATCAACAATGTAAACATTGTTTGATCGTTTTCCTCTAAGAATAACTTTTTTGGTCTCTTTGTTCACAACCAGACACTCATTTGAATCAAAGGAAACTATGTTGTTCCCTTGATCACACAGTTGTGCCACACATAGTAGATTATACCCAAGATATGTCACAAGATTGACATTTTTTATTTTGATTGATTTGTTGAGCTTGACTTCTCCTGATCCCTGAATTGCTCCTTTGTTCTTGTTGCCGAGGGAAACGTTTCCTGCTTCAACCTAGGTGTTAAGAGAGGTTAAATTGCTTATGTTTCCTATCATGTGGTTGGAGCATGCACTGTCTATGAACCACATACAGTTCCCCCTCGCTTTCACTTGTAAAAGAATTAGTGTTTGGTTACTTAGGCAAGGTGCTTCTTGCCTGGTTCCTTACAAGGATAATAGTCAACATAATCTGCAATATTAACATCAACAGAGTGATAGTTCCTATAGGCTTTAGAGTATGACATTTTGTTGTTGTTCTAGTTTGTGTGATTTCCTAAGGAACTGACTTTTTTGTTTGGACATTGTTCCTTGTAATGGCCATGACCTCCAAATGTCCAACAAGTTTTGTAATATTCTCCTAGAAAAAACTTAGGGTGAGGCCTTTGAATTCTATTTTTCTCTACAGTATCCTTGTTTGGTCACTTGGAACCGTTTCCCTTAGCTATCTTGACATATATCTTATGAGAATTGTTCCCAGTGTAGTAGTCCCTTTTCCCTTTGGTTCCACTCTCTAGAACTCTAATTTTCTCTTCTAGATGGGAATTTTTCATTTTCTCAGTTTGTAATTCTAGGGCTCTACTTTCACTTAGCTCTCTCAAAGTAAGGGTCTTTTGATCATTTTCTGAATCTATTTCAGAGTATCCTATATCATGTCTAGAAGGAACAAACATGACTTTGGGAATCTTAGCAACTTTCTTTCCCTCACTTGTCTCTAGCTTCTTAATAAGGGTTTCCTTTTCTGAGGTAACAGTAGCAAGCACAGATTTAAGCTCATTTTTAGCAGTCATAACAAAGTCAAGTTCCTTTCTCAGGTTATCAAACACAGAACATTCAACAGATTCAATATTTTTTAATTCAAGTTCCCTTTCAACAACATCACTTTCTAATTTAAGACAATGCTTTTCAATTTCACCCATTTCCTTTTGAAGTTTCATACTGTCTTTAACAAGTTTAGAAAGTATGCAAATGAGATCAGATTTTGAGTATTTATCAAAGCAACTAGTTAGAGTTAGAATACTCACATCCTCTTGTGGTTCCTTCGGATCTCCTTTGATAGCCATAGCACACATATTCAGTGTAGTCCATGCCTCATGATCTTCATCTTTTGAATCATCCCATGTTGCTATGTACGCTTTGTTCCCAGACTTATTTTCGTCATTTCCTAGAGGACATGCTTTAGCATAATGACCTTTCTTGAAGCATTTGAAACATGTAACATCCTGGATATCTTTTTCCCCGGACCTGTTGTAATCTCTTGAGTGACTGTTGCCTCCATAGTTCTTTTGAAACTTTCCCTTTTTTGTAAAGATTTCATAATGCCTTCGTGATGAACACTATGTCATCCTCTTCCTCATTTTCAGATTCTTCTACTGTTCCTGAACAGACTTAAGCACTTTCTCAAGTTTGAGTGCAATTCCTTTTCCAGGTTTGTCTTGAGCTTTGTCAGAGTTCCTCCTCCTCTCATAAGTCTTTAGTTTCCCAAAGATCTCATGGAGTATGAGGTTCGTGTTGGATGGATTCTCTCTGAATGTTGTTCGATCATGAGTCCATTCTCCGGAAAGATCATTTATCACCTTCTTGACTTTCATTTGTTTTGTGACTTCTTCCTTTGAAATTCCCAAACCAGCAAGTTTGGTTAGTAGTCCTTCGAAGCGAAATTGATAAGATGATACAGTTTCTCCAATTTCCATCCTAAAGTTATAGAACTCCAGATGAACATCCATTTGATGATCTTCCTTTAGATCGGAACTACCCACGTGCATCTGCTCGATTGCAGCCCACATTTCCTTAGCTGAATCTATTTCACTCATGGAATTGTTGAGGTACATCTTTGCTTTGAAATTGGCCTCCATACACTTCCACTCATTTGCCCCCATTTGGTGAGATTGTCCCTGATGGTTGGGTTGATGGTGAAGTTCCCTTTCTCGATCACTGCCCATGCCTGGTAGTTGTGACTGCGCCTTTAGTCTTTCATCAGTCCCTTGCCATCGCTCGAATCGTCCTTCGATCAGCCTAGGTGGTTTGTTGTTTCCATGTCCAATAGCGTGAAGTTCCGTAGACAGTTTCGTTGACATCCTGCAAACTTTACAGAAAATCTAGAGCACCAAGGCTCTAATACCAATTGTAGGATCGTAGATCTGTGTTAGTAAGAAAAATCGGGAACTGTCACTTTTCAGTGACAGTTCCCTTACACAGCGGATAAAGATCAACACAGAAAAGTAAAACTGTAAACGCAAGAGCAAGGACACGTTTCCTTATAGAGGAACCTGTACAACCAACTAGCTGGAGAGTAAACCTCTACCTCCCTTGAAGGATTTTGAACACATACTATATTTAGATTGATAGATCTCTGGATACACAATACAAAGATGAACTTCTCTATTGTTCGTAAACACACTCACAAACAATACTAACGACTAAGTCATAGTGAATCCTAGATCTAAACGCAATCAATATAATATGTAAACCTGACTCATTCCGTGTGCAGTTCCCTTTAGCACATGAACCAACTCTTCAAGTTGATGGCGATCTTCACGCAATCCCCATCACTTGGATCTGGAACTTCCTTCTCCGATTTTGGTTCGTCATCTTCAATCAATTAGTTCGAGCTCTCTCTTTTTCTCTTAGTACTTTCCGTCTTCGAGAGCTTACATGACCTAGCTGCGTCGCTTTCTATTTATAGAGGTTGCCACTTTTATCTTGAAGCCTTTACCCTTTTTGTCTTGGAGAGTACGATACTATTCAAAAAGACTAGCGTACCCTTTTGGATCCTTTTCTTCTCGAGACTCAGCTTGCCGCCCAAGACAATAGTGAAATGTCCTTTTTATCCTTCAAGATATTTTGCCACATACTCAGATGGCTTTACAAGGGAATGTTTCCCTTGTATTTCTTGTAAACCTGTATCTTTCATGTGATCACTTGTATAGGAAATCAGTTCCAATTGCTTGTCATTATCAAAACTTCGATTACTCGATATAGAGAAACCATTGTTCCAGTGTTAGTTTCCTAATACTGATCCAACAAGTTCTCCATCTTTTACTAAGCAATTTGAACAATATGTTAAAACCCCTAATTTTTTGCTAGATGAACTAAAACCCTAGATTTAATTTTGATGTTCCTCGATGATTTTGATGCAATTGAGGCTTGAATCATGTACATTGATGCACCTAAACCTCCCCAGTCGTATTTGTTTTTGTGAATTTTCAATGTGATTTTGCAAAAAAAAAAATCTTCCTACAATGCTCGATTATTGGGTTCGAGTGGCGGTGCTGGTGTTTGGGGTGGGGATGGGTGGCTTGCTTCGGCCTCTCTCGCCATTTTGAGGTGGTTGTGCTCGATCGGCGGTCCGGTGTGACTTGGTGCTTAGGCAGTGTCTTATTGTAGTTTATATTTTATTGTAAGTATCAATGAAGGTGGGAAAGAAGAGCATGGAAATACTTTTTAATATATAAAACGTGTTTTAAATCTATAAACGTAAAATTTAATGGAGAAATAACTGTTAGCGTTTAAATGGATGGCAAAGGGTGGTTGTTTGTTACTATAAATTGAATAAAGGGTGATTTTCTACAACTTTTAAGATAAGAAATGGTTAATATATGAAGATATAAAAATATAATGTAGTTAAATGTATTTCTCCTACAAAATAATATGAAAATTGTCAAGTAACCCATCCAATTCCTATGACGCATTATATTACCGATAGTGGTGATTTTAGGTGATTGATGGTCTATATAAGAAGAAATGTAGATGATATTTTTTTCCAACATGCATTGAGAAGGTTGAGTATATACACCATGCCATTTTTTTCTCCCCCGTATTTTGTTTAATCGAGAGATTCCCCCAATTATATGCATGTGCCATGTTCAAAACAATATTCTCGGGACAATGATCTTGTATTAGTTCGTTCATGTTTGGGCAAAATCAGGATTAAGGAAACCAAGGGAAGAAAGGCGTAGCTTTCTCTTTTTCTTATCATATCATGAACTTTGGTTGTTAATTAATTAACTTATTTAAAAAATATTTATTTATATGTTTATTTATTGTACTAGCTAGCTATCTCTTTTTTCAAAGCCATGCAAATTTATAAGTTAGATTTTTTAGAATTTGGAATTAATAAAACGGATCGTGGATATATAGTTGGTTCACTTCCATTTCACACCAAAGCACCATTATCTTCGAATTGACGACTATTTTCATGAAATATTATTGTCTAAGATAATGCATACTTCTTTCTATTTATTTTATTATTATGTGGTTCATGTTTTAAAAGAACATCTAAAGTGGGGCACCTTTTCAATCTGTAATCAAAGTACACAAGTTAGTGCTTAATTGCTCTAATAATAAATATTACACGATCATTTCCTTGAATAAATTTGCCCGGCCACGACTCAACCCTTAAAGCTAAGAAGAGTAGGGAGTATATATTTTATAAAAAAAAAACTTCTGCCAAATAAGGGATTTCTTGAGTGGGTTTTGAATCTTATATACATATAAGATTGGATTTTGCCACAATTTATTGCTCTTATTAAATATGCTCATAATCATCCCTATATAATTATCATTGACAAAAACAAGTTAAAAAGTTATATATAGTTTATTGGTGAGAGTGTTTTCTCATGAACACATAGGTTATTAGTTTAAATCTCCTTAGATGCACTATTTTTGTTTATTTTTTAAATTGTGGCAAAACCCAATCTTATATGTATAATCATCCCTATATAATTATCATTGACAAAAACAAGTTAAAAAGTTATATATAGCTTATTGATGAGAGTGTTTTCTCATGAACACATAGGTTATTAGTTTAAATCTCCTTAGATGCACTATTTTTGTTCATTTTTTAAATTGTGGCAAAACCTAATCTTATATGTATAATCATCCCTATATAATTATCATTGACAAAAACAAGTTAAAAAGTTATATATAGCTTATTGGTGAGAGTGTTTTCTCATGAACACATAGGTTATTAGTTTAAATCTCCTTAGATGCACTATTTTTGTTCATTTTTATTTTTTCAATGACACTTATGTACTCATTAATTTTCCTATTTGTTAAATTATTTCCCCACTTATATTCTATTTTAACTTACATCATAAAAAAATTTTGGCAATCAAACCTGCCCATCATAATTAATTTTTTTTCCTATTTGTTAGATTATTTCCCCACTTATACTCTATTTTAACTTACATCATAAAGTTTTTTTTGCAACCAAAGCCGCTCATCATAATTATTTTTATTGTGTAAATTTTATTTTATTTTATAATAAATCCATTTGATTTTTTCAACTCAATGGTTATGGTAATTGTGTATAAACGAAAAGTTATGAGTCAAATTCATATGGTATCATTTTATACATATTTTTTCACATAAATATACTGCAACCATAATTTTAAAATAAAGTATAATTTTTTCATTTGCAAAGTAATTTCATTTTATTATATGATATAAGAAGCTTAAAAATGAACAAAAACCCATGACAATTGAGGAATATATTTTATGTGTATTTTGTTTTCAATTTATATTAAATCAGAGATATTTATTTTACTCAATGGTTATGGTGATTTTATATAAACCAAAAGGTTAAGATTTAAATATATATGGTATCATTTTCAACTATTTTTTCATATAATATTTGCATCTATAATTCAAAATAAAAAATTTATCTTTTCCAAAATGTAAAGTAAATCTATAGTATTCTAGGAGATAGGAAGCTTAAAAATGTAAAAATCCATCAAAATTTTAGAAATAATTTTTTGTGCAAATTTTGATTTCATTTCATAATAAATAAAAGATATTTTATATTCAATAGTAATGGTGATTGTGTATAAACCAAAAGGTTAAGATTCAAATCCATATGGTATATTTTTATTAATTTTTCATATAAACATCGCAAACATAATTTTAAAAAAAATTCTCATTTGCAGAGTAAATCTATTGATTATATATATTATATGCGATGTGAACTTTAAAAATGAACAAAAAATAATCTATTGATTATATATATATATTATATGCGATATGAACTTTAAAAATGAACAAAAAATAACATTAATATGCTTAATCAACTATTATGAATTATCATGTTTATGAACTTTTTTTACTCTTCGCTTGATTGAAACTATTGTTTTGAATTTTATATAAATAATACCCAACATCAAAATCCAATATAAAAACGTTAAAGCACACAGAAAAAAATGGCTCAAACGACCTCTCAAAATTTATGACCACTATTTATCAATGATTCATACTTTGTAAATGTTAATTTTCATTAACTTGTGATATTGTATCACATTCTCACTTTCACTTTCACATCTCTTTCAAAGAAAATAATTAAAAAAATGCAATTTACTAATGAAAGATGGAATTAACTTTACCTCTTCAAATTTCCTGCATCACAAATGCTCCAAACTAACGCCTATTTTAAAATCCTATAATTATTTTCAATTCATTTCCCATCAAACTTTCTTTTGTATGGTGATAATTAAAAAAAGATATCGGACGATACTTACACAAAGAAAAAACTCTGAGCAACATAATCTGAGGTACATAAGACGGACGACCCAAAACTCAAACGAGGTACTACATCTTCTACAACTTCCAACCTCTCTTTCAAACTATTTCGGAACAGTTGTGATGACCATATTTGGTTTAAATCACTATATTTGTTGGCCAGTATACCAAAATAATAACCACGCGTATGTTTAAGGGCCGGTTACTTAGCCCCGTGCGTATGCACGGGCATCACCACTAGTTCTAATATATAAGTAGCTAGAAGTTGGATAATTTTAAGCTAAGAAATTAAAACGATTCAAGAAAGTATCGCATTCAAAAGAATGAAGTGCATGTATCGACAATCGATCAGTGGATGCATAGTTTGGGAAAGTATGAATAAGAAAATCACCTAGTGTGGTGAGTTCTTAGTCTCCAAGGAATATCTATAACTATATATTAAAATTGTCTCTTTTCGAGCCACCAGAATAATTCTGACCCCACCTCATATTTACAAAATTAATTTTTATTTCTAATATTTTAACTTTTTCCAATTATATTCTTCTTTAACTATTTAAATCTATTTTTAACATCAAACAAATATCTATTTAGTATAACAACTAGTTGTCCCCGTCGTGCCATGCACGACTATAACCCGATATTTTTTAGATATTATAAAAAAGATATTAATAAATAAAAATATAATATATAATTTAATGTAAGTAATTTGTTGCTCGCAATATGTATAAAAATTATTTTGTGTTTTAAAATCAAATAAAACAAATTAAATGTAGATTATTAAGTTTAAAATTGAGAATATACATAGATTATTAAGATAAAATAATCTATATTGGTTTAAAAGAAGGAGATAAAATATGACGAAAATAAAGAAAAAAAGATATATTTTGAAAATATGGAAGAGATGAGATTTTGAAAAATAATTATTAATTTAATAATAATATATGTAATTTAGTATATTTATCTTTTAATATAAGAGAGAAAGAAACAACTAAAATGTTAAAAATATTAAGCATATATATTTTATTGGCTTATAAGAAAAAAATTCAACCATTAGTTATCTTTTTTTAATTAAGATATTATCTCCTACCAAAAATTAAAATATTGTCTAAATTTGGGAAATAAATAAGTTTTAATTAAGTGAAAAAAATTTGCCATGTGGAATATGAAGTGGAAAGAATAATTAATATATAATATTTTGGAGTAAGGATTAAATTACATGTGGCAAAATCCTATGTGGATTAATAATAGGATGCCATGTGTCAAAACCTGAGGTGGCGCAATGTGGTGACTCCAAACCTTATTGCTTTTATATATACTAGTTTTACCCGTCGTACCATGTACGACTACGATTCGATATTTTATAGACATTATAAATAAGATATTAATAAATAAATAAAATATAATATAAACTTCAATATAAGTAATTTATTGCTCATAGAATGTATATAATTTTGTAGAGTTTGGTTCAAATGAAACAAACTCTTATCCTAAAACGAACTCTTATCCTAAAACGAATGCACTTTTCATAGTTAGTAATGCACTTTTCATATAAAAGTGCATTGAAAAATACAAAAAGTGCATTACGAAAAAGTGCACTAAAAAAATTTGAAAAGTGCACTAAAAAGTACGAAAAGTACAAATGCGAAAAAGTGCACTCTGAAGTATGAAAAGTGCACTACTAACTACAAAAAGTGCATTCGTTTTAGGATAAGAGTTCGTTTTAGGATAAGAGTTTGTTTCATTTGAACCAAACTCTAATTTTGTAATCAAATATTATATTCTTCATATTTTTATTAATTTTCATGTACGTCAATTTAGTGTTTATCAAATATTTTAATATATATATTAAATACTTTATTATCTATTTTTAGTAAATTAATAAAATATGAAGAATATAATATTTTATTAAAAAATTATATACATTCTATGAGCAATAAATTACTTATATTGAAGTTTATATTATATTTTTATTTGTTTATTAATATCTTATTTATAATGTCTATAAAATTAAACATAAAATATTTAAAATACCTTAAAATAAATATAAATACTTTAGCATATATCTTTGATGAATTTATATAATAGTGATTTTCTTTTATAAAAAACTAATGATAAATATTTATAATTACTAAATAGATATTTGTTTGATGTTTGAGATAAATTTAAATAGTTAAAAAAGAATTTAATAGAAAGAAGTTATAATATTAAAAAAATAAAATTAATCTTTTAAATATGAGGTGGGGGTAAAATCATTCAGGTGGCTCGAAAAGGTACATCTTTAATATATAGTTATAGATATTACCTATTTTAATTATTTTTAAACATTATAAGTATTTATCATTAATTTTTTTATTACAAAATAAAAATATATCTATAAATAAATTTGTGAAAAGACATCATGCTAAAAGATAAAAGATATTTATACTTATTTAAAGATATTTTAAAATTATTATCTTTAATTTTAAATAATTTTATAAGGAAGCTTTCAAAAGATAAAATTATACTCAATAGATATTTGTTTGATATTAAAGATAGATTTAAATAGTTAAAGAAAATTTTAAAAGAAAAAGTTAAAATATTAGGAATAAAAATTAATTTTATAAATATGAGGTGGGGCCAAAATCGTTCTGGTGGTTCGAAAAGGGACAACTTTAATATATAGTTATAGATAGTAGATATCTTTTGAAAACTTCCTTAATATTTAAAATTAACGATAACAAATTTAAAATATTTTTAAATAAGTATAAATATCTTTCACCTTTTAGCATGATGTCTTTTCACGAAATTATTTATAGATATATTTTTTTCTTTTATAATAAAAAACTTAATGAGAAATATTTATAAAGTTTAAAAATAAAAAAAATAGGTAATATCTATAACTATATATTAAAGTTGTACCTTTTCGAGCCACTAGAACGATTTTAGCTCCCCTCACATTTAAAAAATTAATTTTTATTTCTATTATTATAACTTTTTTCTATTAAATTCTTTTTAACTATTTGAATTTATCTCTAACATCAAAAAAATATCTATTTAGTATAACAATATTTTTTGAAAGCTTCCTTATAAAAGTATTTAAAATTAAAGATAAAATATTTAAATATTTTAAAATAAATATAAATATTTTATCATATGTCTTTTGACAAATTTATTTATAGAATTATAGTGATTTTCTTTTATAAAAAAATAAGTTATAAATTGTTAAAATTTTTAAAATTAATAAAAATGGATAATAAAATATTTAATAGATATTGTAATATTTGATAAACACTAAATTTACGTACATGAAAAGTAATAAAATAGGAAGAATATAATATTTGATTAAAAAATTATATACATTCTACGAACAATAAATTACTTATTTTAAAGTTTATTTTATATTTTATTAATTTATTAATATCTTATTTATAATATTTATAAAATATCAAATCGTTGTCGTACATGGTACGACGGGTAAAACTAGTAATAGTTTCAACTAAATATAACATAAGATATATAGTAATTGATTTAAATGGGCTCTGAATACGAATGACACCGAAATTAAGTTAAGTACTCAATTTATTTATTTAAAAAATGCTGTATGCGTCAACAACTCACCGAATGGAAATTATGTATTTGCTCCTTAAAAGTGCTTCTTGTGTAAACAAGTTATTGCATGGATATATGCTTAAAAGTGCTTCTTACAACGTACGCAAAATAATAAAGAAGATGTGGTGACATAGCATCTATTATACCATTAGCTAGCTTTTAATTAAGGGGCTGAAAATGGAAAAATACAGATTTTCATAATAATTTCGAAATTTCATATTACACTCTTCATTATAATTATGAATTAGTTATTATCAACAAAAAAAGAAGAAAGAATTAGTTGATGAATAGACAATTAATACAGTTAATTCACAATCAACACCGGAAAAAAAGTTAATTCATCATTAGTTCACTCATTTTCATTTTTTACAAGTGGACAAATTATAAATAATACTACATCGTAAAAAATATTGGTGCCCATGATTATACGTACAGTTAAATTTTCATAGAGCTGAAAAGTGAATAGGATTAGCGGGATCTATATATTATACCGATCGATAAAGGGATATGTAATTGGAGATGATGATACATCAACTATATAGATGGGATGAGAAACAAGCTACGTACTACTTAAAATAAAGCAAATTAAATGAAGCCATGAATGCATGCATCAACATGCAAACGATTGTTTGGATTCAAATAAAAAAAGGTTAACCCTAATGAGCACGCAAGTGGAAACATTCCCAAATTAAAGCACGGGTAAATCCGAAATTGAAATGCTGTATTTGGTATGTAAGAAATAGAAAAGTTTTTAACAATAATAATGGATAAAATCCACATACACAGAGTAATATATGCGAGTTTATCCGCTCCTAAATTAATAATTGGAAAATTGTGAACGAATTTGATGAGCCTACTTGTGATTTGGGTGCCCCTAGAGGGACGAAAAAAAGATCAAAGGCATAATTGGAAAAGCCTAAACATAACTTCATTAAACTTAATTTTGATGGTGCAGTTAGCTCAGATGGTGTTTCCTCTGCCGTTGGTTTCATCTTGCGTGACCATTCTGGCTCACCTATCCATTTTGAGGGTGGACTTATTGACTGACAGTCCGTTCTGATTATCGAGGTCATCGCTCTTCGACAAGGAATTCTTGAAGCCACCCGACGACGTGGCACTTCCCACATCCAGATCGAGGGCGTTAATCTGCATGGTAGTTAATGCCATCCTTGGTGACCGGCGTTGCCCGCGAAAGATTGAGTTGATGAGGTCTTACATCCTTTGCTTTCTGGCCTGCTTTCAAAGCTGGAGCATCACACACGACTTCAAGGAGTGCAACTTTGTAGCGGACTTCATTGTCGGATCGTTCCGTCGTTTTTCTTTCGTCCCGCTCGCAGTTGACTAGAGTTTTTTAAACTTCATCCGTAAGAATACTCTAACTAGGGTGTTCTCCTGTTACATAAGAGACCCCCTAATTTCTTTCCTCATCCCCAAAAAATAATCCCAAAGCAAGGCTTACTTGTAGTCCCTCGCAATTAAGCATTATTATTTGTTTATACTGAATCTACTATGTCACAGTCATGATCGATCGACTTGGCCTATTAATTAACTAAATTAAGTATATGTTTGTTCAATAATGACTTACTTTGTATAGATGAGCAACCATATATGTGAATGTGACCAATGACTAGTTTGTCTTAAACGATTATAGGATTGGATCACTATTTCACGTGCCAATTTAAGATGGAATTGAAAGATTATCATTGTTACATACATCAATTGTGACTTCGTGATTATTGTTATTTATCAATGAACTTTTAGTATATTAAACAGTTTGTATGTACGTAACGGGCTTACTTTAACATATAGTTTAGAAACGGTTTCACAACTCCTCGTTGGTTTGCACGGTAAGTCTATTGATCGTTGTTGTTACCTTTTCGTTTGAGGGTATTGCTGCTTTGCTTTTAGATGATGTCCAAAAAAGGTTATTAATCTCCTGTATAATTACTATTTAGGCCTATTTCAATTCAATAAAACCCTCGAAGTCTTATTTTACTTCAATAACATCCTGAAGAGTACAACATCCCATGATCTTCGACCAAAAAAATACATTGTATTAACATTATTCAATTCTCCCTTTCTCAAAAACAAAATATAAAATTCAGTTATCTCATACACATCTTGTTTGAAAAAAAAAAGTGCAGTCGAGTGCATACTTCGTCACACACAAAATGCACAGATGTGACTGCAATTTTGAGTGTTTAATCAGAAACTCTCATGAAATTTTGTGGCTGCTTTTCACCAAACAAAAAATGGAACACCTTGTTCTAATAAAAAAATTGATACATTCATTCTCTTCTTCACATACAAACAGAAACTGCAATTAGCAAAATAAACGTATAAGGTGATAGACAACACGCTATCCTTGAACAAACAAGTACAAAAGAAACCATCCCTTGTCATACGATTACAACACTTGGCATTGCCAAGCGCAAGACTTTAACAGTATTCAAATCGATTGTATTCTTTCATTTGCCAAGCTTACCAAGCACAAAAGAGAGGAACAAAGCTGAAAAACAACTTGTTCATATATTACTGGGTCCACCAATGCAGAAAATCCTTCCTCCTGTGATCTTCTTCTGCAGCTGGAGGATTCCATACAGCAAAGCCTCTGCTGTCGGGGGACAACCTGGAACGTAGATGTCCACCGGGACGATCCTGTCACAGCCTCGGACTACGGAATATGAGTAATGGTAGTACCCACCACCGTTTGCATAGCTACCCATGGATATAACCCACCTTGGCTCTGGCATTTGATAATGTAGGATCGTAGATGTGTTAGTTAAGATAAGTCGGGAACTGTTCCAGTGACAGCTCCCTTACACAGCGGAATAAAGCAACACCAAAAGTAAAATGTAGAACAGAGACAAGGACACGGTTCCTTATAGAGGAACCTCTACAACCAACTAGCTGGAGAGTAAACCTCTACCTCCCTTGGAGGATTTTGAACACACACTATATTACTATTGATAGATCTCAAGATACACAATACAAAGTCGAACTTCTCTATTGTTCGCAATCCCACTCACAAACAATACTAACAACTAAGTCATGGTGATTCCTAGATCTAAACACAATTGAATATAGATGGTGAACCTGACTCGTTCCTGTGCAGTTCCCTTTAGCACAGGAACCAACTCTCCAAGCCGATGGTGATCTTCACGCAGTCTCCATCGCTTGGTCACAGAGCTTCCTTCTTGACTTTGGATCGTCGTCTTCACTGGATCAGCTCGGGCTCTCACTTTTCTCACTTTCCTTTTCAGATCTGGTAGTTTGCATTCGAGAGCTTGATTTGACCTAGCGGCGCCGCATACTATTTATAGAGGTTTCCACTTTTAGCTTTGATGCCTTTGCCCTTCTTGTCTTGGGGAGTACGATACTATTCAAAAAGACCAGCGTACCCTTTTGCATTTCTATTCTTTCGGAACTTGGCTTACCGCCCAAGACAATAGTGAAAAGTCCTTGTTGTCCTTTTAAAAATTCTCGCCACGTACCCGGATGGCGTCATGGGGAATGTTTCCCTTTCTTTTCCTGTGAACCTGTTATATTTCCTAAAATCACTTGTCAAGGGAATTAGTTCCATATTTGTTTGTCATTATCAAAACTTCGATTTCTCGAATAGAGAAACCATTGTTCCAGTGTTAGTTCCCTAACACCGATCCAACAATTTCCCCCTTTTTGATGATGACAAACCTTTATAAAATGCAAGTCAGGGATGTAGGAAAGATAAGAGAGATTAAACACCAAAATACACAGTCGACACTTTGTAGATACTCAGTTCCCCCTGAAATGGACAAGCAGTTCAATTTTCAAGATTTCTAAGCTTATAGTTCCCCCTCAGCTTATGGTTACTTATTCTGTATTCTCTTAGGCACAAAGCATCTCTGCATTTTTCCACTTTCCCCCCTTTTGACACATCGAAAAGAATCAAGTATTAACATGTAAGGAAAAGCAAGTAAAGCACAGTCATAACTAGAGAATAATAGCAAAATGCATTCATGTAAACAAAGCTTAAACTAGTACAGGAACAGACACATCAAAAGCATTGAAGGAGGGAGAAAACAACTAAGGATTTTGTTTGTAGGGGGCTTGTTCATGGATTAGAGGAGGAGGAAGAAGGCAACTTCTTCTGAATATCTTCAAGAACAGCAAGGATGCGCTCGTTGGTTCCTTTCATCTGTTGGATGTCTAGAAGAACATCGAGGATTCGCTCATTGACCCCACATAGACGATTGAGAGCTTGAAGAGCAGTTGTGCAATCTCCCTGTTCGATGAACATGGGTGGAAGAACTTTGTCAGCTGGTTCTAGAGAGTGCTTCATTCGTTGAATGTTGGACATATCCATCTCTTGTCCAAGATCTTCTTCTTCCTTGGGATGATAAACATCGTTCCTCACCATGATTTCCTTCACCAGAGCAGCATATGGAAGGGCATGAGACTCCTTGGCGACACATTTGCACATGTGTAATATCATGACCCGAGGCAAGTTGATCTTTTCCTTGCGAAGGAACAGATCCAGGAGAATGGCGTCGTTTGAGTTCAATGTTGTTCGCTTCTCCTGCCTTGGAATCACTATCCTAGTGATGTACTGGTGCGCCATTTTTCCCAATTGGCTTAGTCCATGAGTCAAGACCTCCTTTCCTTGGACATGCACATGACCTAGAAGACGTTTGAAGATAGCTTCCCTTCCATCGGTGTCTTGCCAAGGTCTTTGGGGGAGAGTGTTGTAGCCTTCCCCAGGAACTTGGAGAATCTTCTTGATTGTAGCTGCGGTGAAGGTGAAGTCTTCTTCTTCAGTTTGCCACCTTATAATTGGATCAATCTCTGTTCCCTTTGTTAGGGCGAACTTAGAATAGAAAAACTTGATCTGTTCAGGGTCGACCTTGGCTGGTTCCGAGCAAAGCTTATCCCATCCTTGGAACTGGATGAGTTCTTGAAGCTCTTTGAAGTTATGCTCTTGAAGGAACTCAGCGGTGACGACTAAGGGAACCACCAACTTTCGTTCCCCAATTGCAATTGTTCCTTTCTTCTTCTTGTCTTTCTTCTCCTTTTCCTTCTTTTCCTTTTCCTTTTCCACCTTTTGTTTCTTTGAGCCTCTCGTTGACGGACACCCAGATGGCGGTTCCGTGTAGCCGATTTGAAGAGCAGGTTTTGTGTACTCTTCTATCTCATCATCGGTTCCCTCAATTGTGACTATTTCCGTTGATTGATTGAGGGCTCGGAGTTGCTCAGAGAGAAGAGGCTGTAGTTCCTCTTCGTCTTCTTCTTCTTCACCCAACTTTCTGTGCTTTCTCTTTTTTGATCTTTGACCAGTGGGCACATTTGAGAGAGGGTCTTTGGAGGGGGTTGTCTTTTTGGAAGAAGAAGGTGGGACAAGTGTAGTTCCCTGTGAGATGGAGAACTCTTCTCTCTCGAACTGAGAGAGAGTTTGATCAAGATTTGAGAGGGTGAGATCTTTGTGAGATGGAGTAGGAATTGTGTGAGTTCTTGTAGAGGAGGAGGGTTCTTTGGAACTTTGGGGTTGAAGATTAGGGTTTTGAGAGGTTGAGGCAAGCGGATCAGTCCGTTTGGGACTGAGACTGTCATAGATTTGAGTGTGGTGTTTTGGAGAGGAATGGGAAGAATCTTTGAGACAGAGAGGGTTAGGGTTTGTTTCAGAGATTGTGGTTTGAACACCCTCAATATTGAGAGTTAGAATTGAAGAACCATTCGGTCTCATTGTGAGTACTAGAATCTCAGATCGAGGAGTTGTAGGAGGAGAGCTTTGAGGAGTGGGGGGGGTTGACCATCTTTCTTCCGTAGAAGAGAGAAGAGACGCTCCTTGACATCGAAGATGTATTCGGGTTCATGATGCTCAACATCAAGATTTGTGAGAAGCATCTTTTGAAGGTACTCAGGATCATTATGGAGAAGATGCTCGATGAGAGGGTTTTTGCGAAGGACAGAGTACCTGATTGTGGGTTGATTGTGGTTGGCCATTTGGAAAGTTTTGGGATCTCTGAGAGGAATTGGGAAAAGAGGTTTGAGTTCTAGGGTTTGCAGAAGAGAAGAGATGAAGATGAAGATGATGAAGTTGAAAGCGAATGTGGAAGACGGGTTAAGTAAGGAAAGGGAAGGAATTTGAAAAGGCGAGAGAGAGAAGCTTTACCAGGGTTCCCTTGAAAGTCGCATCTAGTTACTCCAAGGGTAACTAGAGAGATTTGTTGTCTTCCATTAAGAGATTCTTTCCAAATCAACAATATCCACGTGGCGGATAACGAGCCAAAGCAGCAAGATAAACGGTGCAGATTCAAATTTCCCTTTTCTCAACCTGTCGCTTCAAATACCCAGTTCTCAATGCCTTTTTTCTTTCCAATAATACAATTATGAGACGCTGGGGTTCAAAGATCCTTGTAGTTCCCTAGTGGCTTGAAGTAGTTCCTTTCCTTTCCAACCACATTTCCATGAACAAGTAACAGAAGGCCATATTTGGATACATAAGGGTTTTTTGTGAAAAGACAAATAGTAGTATCCAAACAAAATAAGGGTAAGGAAGCAATTGTTGACATCCAGGTAATTGAATCCCGTGGAAGGGGTAATCAATTAATTGAGGCTCATAGGAAACGTTTACTTGGATTGGCTTTAGGGGACAAGTCTTATAATCAACCATCCTTTCGGCTTGTAATGAGGGATAGATAATATCAGGTTGATCATTTTGGGCCAAAAGAGACAAAGTGCTTTTAAGAAGTAGTTCCCATACATAGTAATAAACACGTTTCATGCAAAGAGCAATTATTAAAATGAAAGTTGCTAAACCATGCATTTCCCTTGTCATACTAATGCTTAACTAGTCAATCATTGAGGGAAAAGATGGGTCGGGACTTGTTTAATGTAAGAGAATCATCCCTAAGAGCATTCGAAGATGCTCGAAGGGTTGTCTATCCAAAGCTTTAGTGAAAATATCAGCAACTTGTTCATCTGTCCTGCAATGTACCATCTCAATGGAACCTTTCTCTACGTGATCACGTAGGAAATGGTGCCTAAGCTCTATGTGCTTTGTTCTAGAGTGATGCACAGGGTTTTTTGAGATATTTATTGCACTAGTACTATCACATTTAATAGGAACAGTTCCGAGAGACATACCGTAATCTTGAAGTTGATACTTGAGCCATAGAACTTGGGAACAACAAGTAGCAATGGCTATGTATTCAGCTTCAGCAGTAGAAAGTGCCACTAAGGATTGCTTCTTAGATCCCCAAGATACAAGGCAATCTCCTAGGAACTGTGCCATGCCTGAAGTGCTTTTCCGATCTACTAGATGCCCAGCAAAGTCAGCATCGGTGAAGAAGACCAGTTCAAAGGAATTGTTCCTTGGGTACCATAAACACAAGTTGTCTCTGCCCTTGAGGTAGCGAAGGATCCTTTTGACTTCCTTTAAGTGAGACTCCTTAGGGTTTGCTTGGAACTATGCACAGATATAGACGACAAACATAATGTTCGGTCTGCTAGCAGTGAGATAGAGAAGGGAACCAATCATTCCTCGAAAGAGTTCTTTATTGACATTGGTTCCATTCTCATCCACGTCAATACGTGTGCTAGGTGAGATCGGAGTGTTGATGGGCTTTGTAGTGTCCATCCCATACTTTGACAACATTTCCTTGATGTACTTTTGTTGATGAATCTTGGTTCCTTCCTTTGTTTGAGAAATCTGAAGGCCTAGAAAGAAGTTGAGTTCTCCTACCATACTCATCTCGAACTCACTACTCATTTGTTTCTCAAACTTTTTTGTGAGCACAGGGTTAGTGGAACCCAAAACTATATCATCAACATAGACTTGCACAATTAAAATGTCACCTGATTCTTTCTTCAGGAAAAGAGTTTTGTCGATTGATCCTCTTTGATAACCTTTGGATAATAGAAATGAAGCAAATCTATCATACCAGGCTCGAGGTGCTTGTTTGAGGCCATACAAAGCTCTTTCAAGAAAGTAGACATGATCTGGCTTGCTTTCGTCTTCAAATCCTGGTGGTTGCTTAACATAGACTTCTTCTTGGAGATAACCATTCAGAAAAGCTGTCTTGACATCCATCTGGAACAACTTAAACCCTTTGTATGTAGCAAATGCTATGAGCACGCGTATTGCTTCAATTCGAGCAACTGGTGCAAATGTTTCTTCATAGTCTATCCCTTCCTCTTGGTTGTAGCCTTGAGCCACAAGTTTGGCTTTGTTTTGAGACACATGTCCTGACTCATCAAGTTTGTTGCGAAAGACCCATCTAGTGCCAATGACATTCTTGTCTTGTGGATTTGGAACTAGCTTCCACACCTGGTGTCTTTCAAACTGATGGAGCTCTTCCTGCATTACTTGAATCCAATCTGGATCTTTGAGTTCTTCCTGTATACGTTTGGGTTCAACAAGAGAAACAAATGCATTAAAAGAACAAAAGTTATGGAGAGAAGAGCGAGTTTGTACTCCCTGTTCTAAAGGTGTAAGGATGTTCTCAAGAGGGTGATCTTTTTCTCTGATGATAGTTCCTGGGTTGAAGTTCCCCCTGAGCACTGGAACTAGCTTCAGGTAGATTTGTTGAATCTCAGTGTCAGGATTGTTCCCTGAGGTGGAAGCTTCTAATGGTTCAGATGGATTGTTCTCTTCTTCAGGGAAGTTAGTAGAGGGATCATCAAACTCTGTGGTATCATCATCCTTGATCCTCTTCATTGGACAGTTCCTGTGATTGAGACTCATTTCCATTGATGTATTGAGTGTCATCCCTTCGAGTATCTGGATCATCATTCTCTTCTGTTGGTTCCCTCGTTGTCTCCCTTCGTATGGTGAAGGGCTTCACTCTTGTCTTTGAGAATGGATTGATGGAGGTAGTTCCATGATGAATGGGCTCCTCATCAAAGATGACATGGACACTTTCTTCAAATTTTTTTGTCCTTTTGTTGTAGACTCGGTATGCTTTGCTTTGAAGGGAGTACCCAATGAAGATCCCTTCATCACTTCTTGGATCAAACATTCCTAGAGCATCTTTCCCATTGTTATGAATATAACACCTGCAACCAAAAACTCTGAGATGGGAAATATTCGGCTTTGGGCCTTTGATTAGTTCATAGGAAGTTTTAAGTAACAAAGGTCTAATCATAGCCCTGTTAAGGATATAAGCTGAGGTTGAGATGGCTTCTGCCCAGAAGTTTGATGGAACGCCACTTTCGAGCATCATAGCTCGAGCCATATTCTCCAAGGTGCGATTCTTTCTTTCTACTTCTCCATTTTGTTGTGGAGTTCTTGGTGCAGAGAAATTGTGAGACACTCCATTTTCATTGCAAAAGTTTAGAAAAGCTGAGTTATGAAACTCTGTTCCATGGTCTGAGCGTATGGACTTCAGCTTGGTTCCTAGACTGACTTCTGTTCTTTTGATGAAGACTTCAAATTCTTTGAACATTGTTTGGAAGACAAGAAAATAACCCAAGTGAAACGAGAATAATCATCAATTATAAAAAACATATACCTGCTTCCACCATAGCTACATATGTCCATTGGACCACACAAATCCTTGTGTAACATTTTCAAAGGTTTGGAAGTGCTAACAATCTTCTTTGGCTTGAAGGAACTTCGAGTTTGTTTGCCTCTCGCACAGGCATCACACAGTTTTGCCGTGTCTGGATATATCCTAGGTAAACCAACTACAAGATCTTGTAAGAACAACTTTTGAATGAGATTCAAACTCGCATGACCAAGACGTCTATGCCAAAGATCTGTATCACTTGTGGGAACTGTGAGACATAGCTTTCTTGGAGGTTGAAAATCTTGATCAACAATGTAAACATTGTTGGATCGTTTTCCCCTACGAATGACTTTGTTAGTCTCTTTGTTCACCACCAGACATTCATTTGAATCAAAGGTAACCACATTGTTTCCTTGATCACAGAGTTGTGCCAAACATAGTAAGTTATACCCAAGATCTGCCACAAGATTGACATTATTGACTTTGATTGATTTGTTGAGCTTGATTTCCCCTGAACCTTGAATTGCCCCTTTGTTTCTGTTGCCGAAGGACACATTTCCTCCTTTGACCTGGGTGTTAAGCGAGGTTAGATTGTTCTTGTTTCCTGTCATGTGGTTGGAGCAAGCACTGTCTATGAACCACATACAGTTCCCCCTTGCTTTCACCTGCAAAAGAGTCAATGTTTGGTTACCCAGGCAAGGTGTTCCTTGCCTGGTTCCTTACATGGATAATAATCAACATAATCTGCAATATCAACATCAACAAAGTTATAGTTCCTGTAGAATCTTGAACGTGAAGTTCTGTTGTTGTTCCTGTTTGTGTGACTTCCTAAGAAACTGACTTTAGGACACTGTTCTTTGTAATGACCATGACTCCCACATGTCCAACAAGTTTTATAGTATTCACCTAGATAGTACTTAGGATGAGGTCTCTGAATTCTATTTTTCTCAACAGTTTTCTTGTTTGGTCCTCTGGAACCGTTTCCCTTAGCTATCTTGACATATATCCTTTGAGAGTTATTACCAGTGTAGTAGTCCCTTTCCCCTTTGGTTCCACTCTCAAGAACTCTAATATTTTCTTCTAGATGTGAGTTTTTTATTTTTTCAGTTTGTAATTCTAAGGCTCTACTTTCACTTAGTTCCCTTAGAGTAAGGGTCTTTTGATCATTTCTAGAGTCTATTTCAGAGTATCCTATGCCATGTCTAGATGGGACAAAAGTGATCTTAGGAATCTCGACAACTTTCTTTCCCTCATTAATCTCTAGCTTCTTAGTTAGGATTTCCTTCTCTGAGGTAACAGTAGCAAGCATAGAGATAGGCTCATTTTTAGCAGTCATTACAGAGTCAAGTTCCTTTCTCAAGTTATCACACACAGAACATTCAACAGATTTGGTGTTTTTCAATTCAAGTTCCTTCTCAGCAACATCACTTTCTAATTTAAGACAATTATCTTCAGTTTTACTCATTTCCTATTGAAGTTTCATATTGTCTTTAGCAAGTTTAGAAAGTATGCGAATAAGATCAGATTTAGAGTTTTTTTATCAAAGCAACTAGTTAAAATACTTACATCCTCTTGTGATTCATTCGGATCTCCTTTGATAGCCATAGCACACATGTTTGGAGTAGCCCAAGCCTCAGGATCTTCATCATCCGAATCATCCCATGTTGCTATGTAGGCTTTGTTCCCAGACATGTTCTCGTCATTTCCCAGAGGACAAGCTTTAGCATAGTGACCCTTCTTGAAGCACGTAATATCCGTTTAATTTTGAGTTACATATTTTATAATTATAGATCAAATTAAAAGATGATTGATTTTGAGTTTCGGTTTTATTTTGATCGAGTTAGGGTAACTATAAATCAGCGTTCAATTATTAATTATATACAAGGCTTTTCAAGTTCATGTGAATCATTTACTTAATTGTCCGGCTTAATAGAGATCGTGGATATCGTTCTCTCTTATCGCTAACAAGAAGTTGCTAAGAGAAGGAATATGGATTTTCAATTAGAGTAACTTTGATCCATTATATATTCCAAATTCAAATAATCAATCCTGGAAATCAGCTAGTAGGAACTCGTTTTACGGATACGGATTCTAGGACTTGGAATCGTAGTATTAGGCTCCGTTCGGAAGGAGCTAGGCAGAGCGGGATGGAGCGGGACCGACTTTTTCCAGCTGGGTGAGTGGTGTTTGGCAATGGAGCCGGGCGAGTAGCTGGAGCAGCTGAATTTTTCCACCTCCCTCCCCCAAGCTTGTGGGGCTTGTTGGGTTGAGCTGAATGAAATGTCACCATATTTCCTCCCGATACCTCTCAAAATTCGACATTCATCCCTACACCCATCGAGTCCAAGAAGATTGATTTCGGCCGCCGATGTATCGTAGGTTAGATCCGAACCTAAAAATTCTAGATCTGAGACATTTCACCAGCGTCATAGTTGATTTCGATTCTTGTTGAGGTCGAAGACAATTCACCACCGTACCTCAGAAGTCTGGAGGAGGGTTCAACTTGTTCGCCTCCGTTGTTGTCGTTCCACTGCCTCGCAATCCATCGATGTCGACCTAATAAATGCATCGCCGGGTTCGATCCAGAAACATAACCACTTATAAATAGGGAGAATCCGGGCAATTAACCGACGACAAAACCCCAACTCATGGTTTAGTTCTAACTTAAAGCATATTTCCATCTCCAGCTACTTTCCCAGCTCCAGCTTAGATCCAGATAATTGCAACCGAATGGAGCCTTAAGCTAGCTCTGGGAGCCAAGATGAAACTAGATTTCATCAATGGGATGTATGAAAAAACCAAAAGAGATTTAAGGGATTATGAAAGGTAGAAAATATTTGAAATTGTTCAGAATTTCATTTACTAGACAAAAACAATTTTCATCCCATAACAACCTGTGCCAAAACTGGCAATCTTAAACTCATATCTTTTTTATTCTACCAAACATACCCCCCGCGGCATTTCCATGACCAACTAGAAATAACCAGCAAAACCTTTGACATGAAAATTCTTGATACTCTTTGGAGTCATTCTGCTCGGCGGAATCTTTTTATTTCGTCGATATTCGTTTCAGTTGAAAGAGAAGTGCGGCTTTATTTGTCTTCCTTCAGTCCAACTATATAATCTATGTTCTAGTACATGTCGATGACTTGATTGTTACCGGTAGCTCCAGTTCT
Organism: Fallopia convolvulus; assembly: GCA_964016875.1. Taxonomy (NCBI): domain Eukaryota; kingdom Viridiplantae; phylum Streptophyta; class Magnoliopsida; order Caryophyllales; family Polygonaceae; genus Fallopia; species Fallopia convolvulus. Next base: position 38,754,874 of record OZ024724.1, on the reverse strand, counting down.
CATATTGCGTCCTTTATTACTAAGCTCAATCGGGCAATCTCTTTGAAGGATCTCGAAGATCTTCACTTCTTTCCTGGCATTGAAGTCACTTGCTCTCGAGACCGGTTACTTTTGTGCCAGGAGAAATATATTTGGGATCTTCTAACCAAGTCCAAAATGGCTGATGCGAAGCCGATTTTTAGTCCGGTGGAGCCTCCTTCTCGGCTCTCTAAATCTGGCGATCCATTTCAAGATCTGACTCTTTACAAAAGTGTTGTCGGCGCTTAGCATATAGTATGTTACTATAACTCGTCCTGAGATTTCCTATGATGTGAATCGTGCCTGTTAGTTTATGCATTATCCTATGGAGTCTCATTGGAATGCAATCAAGTGTATTCTTTGCTATCTAACAGGTACCTTGACTCATCAAATTTATGTTCGCCCGACATCACGGTTCACTCTGATTGCTTTCTCTGATGCGGGTTGGGCCTTCAATCCAGATGACTATTATCAGTTTGGATTTCCATTTATTTTGGCAATACTCTTATCAGTTGGACTTCCCGTAAGCAAAAATGGTGTTGCTCGTTCTAGTACAGAGGCGGAATATCGAGCCACTAGTGCCACCGTTGCTGAGATTACTTGGATTCAATCTCTTTTGTTTGATCTACGACATCATCTTATTACACAACCGATCATACTTTGTGACAACCTTAGTGCCACTTTTATGGCATTTTTGAACAATCAGTCTAAACACATTCATGTTGATTTTCACTTTGTTCGCGATATGGTTGAGTCTAATGAGCTTTCTGTTTGTGCCACTAATCAAGTTATCGATATCTTTACAAAAGTTGCTGGTTCTCGTCAATTTGGACAACTCAGGTCTAAGCTTCATGTCAGACCTCCTACATGAGCTTGTCAGGGGTATTAGAGATATATGTTTGTTTAGGATATTCTTTATATCTTTACTATCCTTATTTATTATATGTATATCTTGTTTATATCTTTTGTATATGTTTTATGTAATCCTTCTATATAATACGATAACCTCAATACGATAAGATCGACTAAGTTCTCCATCTTTTACTAAGCAACCCCTCTGATTTCAGTCTAGATGAGCGGTGGTGGATTGAGGTTTGAAACCCCAATTTGAGTAATATGTTAAAACCCCTATTTTTTTGCTAGATGAACTAAATGTTAAATTTCAACGGGCCAATATGACGTTGGGGGTGCACATGTCCATTCATGCGCATATGCGCGTTAGACCCAACACACAAGCCCGTGGAGTTCCATCTTAAAACCAATTGCCAATAGGAGGAGTAGCCCAAGGGTATATGTGTTGGACAAGTTATGTTACATATTTCAGATGTGGGAGAAACTTTCTCCACACGCCCCCTCAAGTGCAACTGCTTGGCCCCGCAATATGCCAGTTGCAACTTGAGATCATGCCTTCAGGCCGACCAACCCATTAATAGACCAGGAGTCTAGACCCAGACCTAACAAGCTCTGATACCATGTCAAATTTCGGCGGCCCCGCAATATGACTTGTGGGTGCACACGTCCATTCATATTTCAGATGTGGGAGAAATTTTCTCCACACTAAAACCCTTGATTTAATTTTGACGTTCCTCGATGATTTTGATATAATTAAGGCTTGAATCATGTATATTGATGCACCTAAACCCCCCAATTCTATTTGTTATTGTGAATTTTCTCTGTGATTTTGAAAAAAAAATCTTCCTACAATGCTCGATCATTGGGTTTGAGTGGCGGTGCTGGTGTTTGGGGTGGGGATGGGTGGCTTGCTTCGACCTCTCTCGCCTTTTGGAGGTGGTTGTGCTCGATCGGCGGTCCGGTGTGGCTTGGTGCTTCGGAAGTGTCTTATCATAGCTTATACTTTATTGTAAGTATCAATGGAGGTGGGGAAGAAGAGCATGGAAATACTTTTTAATATATAAAACATGTTTTAAATCTACGAACGTTAAATTTAATGGAGAAATAACTTTAAACGTTTAAATGAATGGTAAAGGGTGGTTGTTTGTTACTATAAATTGAATAAAGGGTGATTTTCTACAACTTTTAAGATAAGAAATGGTTAATATATGAAGATATAAAAATAAAAGGCAGTTAAATGTAATTTCTCCTAAAATAAATATGAAAATTGTAAAGTAAGCCATCCAATTCCTACGACGCATTATATTACCGATAGTGGCGATTTTAGGTGATGGTACCTATATAAGAAGAAATGTAGATGATATTTTTTTTTCACATGCATTGAGAAGGTTGAGTATATACACCATGCCATTTTTTTCTCCCCCGTATTTTGTTTAATCGAGAGATTCCCCCAATTATATGCATGTGCCATGTTCAAAACAATATTCTCGGGACAATGATCTTGTATTAGTTCGTTCATGTTTGGGCAAAATCAGGATTAAGGAAACCAAGGGAAGAAAGGCGTAGCTTTCTCTTTTTCTTATCATATCATGAACTTTGGTTGTTAATTAATTAACTTATTTAAAAAATATTTATTTATATGTTTATTTATTGTACTAGCTAGCTTTCTCTTTCTCTCAAAGCCATGCAAACTTATAAGTTAGAATTTTTAGAATTGGAATTAATAAAACGGATCGTGGATAGTTGGTTCACTTCTACTTTCACACCAAACCATCATTAAATTCGAATTGACGACTATTTTCATGAAATATTATTGTCTAAGATAACGCATACTTCTTTCTTTGTATTTATTTTACTATTATGTGGTTCATTTATTAAAAGAACATAAAAAGTGGGGCACCTTTAATAATTAATAAATATTATACGATTATTTCTTTGAATAATTTTGCCCAGCACCGATTCAACTCTAAAAGCTAAGAAGAGTAGGGAGTACATATTTCATTAAAAAAAAACTTCTGCCAAATAAGGGATTTCTTGGACAATCGATCAACACATTACTCACTAGTGTGGTGAGTTCTTGATGTGAACCCCGTTGAAAGATTCATGATGAGGATCGATCTTGGACTCGTATTGAGTCTTCTCACGTCGAACATGGATAGATTGAGCCGATTTAACGACTAGACTTGGATGAGAAAGAATTGAAAGGATTGAGAGGGTGATCTCTTTTGAGGGAGATCGGAAGAATATGGGATGAGAAGTAGAAATTGGGGTGACGCCTTTAAGAAACGAATCTGGAGAAAAGTCGACAGAGTAACGGTATATTCAAACAAAGCGTGCGAAATAAGGAGGAGGCGTGCCCCTTTTATAGGGAGAAGTGGCACGCCAAGCCCTAGCTAAACCCTAGCGGCGAGGGGAAGTGAGGGGTAAGCAAGCATGCGGCCCAACCAACTGGCCCAAGCCCAAAACTCATAAAAATAGAAATAACATAAGCAGTAATGTCTCGGAATGGAAATAGTTCTAAAAATATCAAGAAAGATAAATGGTCACGGTGGTCTAGTCGCGAGTGTCGCGACAAGGCCGTGACAAGGCTGTGGCGCGGCAAGGGTATGTCGCGACGCTGGCAAGGGCGCGGCAAGGCCTAGGTAGCGCCGAGGCTGGTGCGCACCCGGACATCGAGGATCGAGGCTGAGGCGCACCGGAACCTCAAGTTCCCATGCCGGGGTGGCCCGGCGTGGCATGGTGCTCGGCCGTTGTGGCGGGCACGACACCGAGAATGAGGTTCTCGATGCCACGGTGCGTAGCGTCGGCCTGAGGTGCCGGCGCGCCTTCGATGAAGGAGACGCTCCGGGTGAGGGGCGCGGCAGTGGCTGCGCCATGGCTCGCGAGGACGCGCGCGATGAGGGACGAAGTGGCTCGGGCTATGGCACGGGTCCTGGCTCGAGTGATCGGTCCATCGGAGCGCACGGACATGTCTTCCTCTTCTTGGCTAGCCGTCATGGTGGGGCTCACATCACCCTCCTCCCCTTGGGTGGGAAACGTCCCCGTTTCCTCGTCATGATACTCGGGATCCACGTAAGGAGAGAGATCCGAGACATTAAAGGAAGCGGAAACATTGTACTTGCCCGAGAGGTCGAGGATGTAAGAGTTGTCGTTGATGTGCCGGAGGACCTTGAAGGGACCGTCCCCTTGTGGGTGTAGCTTCGTCTTCCGTGCAGCGGGAAAACGTTCCTTCCGAAGATGGACCCACACCAAATCTCCGGGCTCGAAGATCAGAGCGCGGCATCCCTTGTTGCGTTGGGCCGCATATTGATCCGAGCGTTTCAGCAGATAGGCCTTGGTGCGCTCATGTAGGCGTCGGATATGGTCGGCCCGGTTTGCCGCGTCGACATGCTCTTCGGGCTTGAAAGGCAATGGCACCAAGTCCATAGGCGTGTGAGGATTACGCCCGTAGACCACCTCGAAGGTGGTCATCTTCGTCGCAGTGTGGTAGGACCTGTTATAAGCAAACTCAACATGGCAAAGTAAGTCCTCCCACCGACGTGGGTTCGCCTTGAGCATCGTCCGAAGAAGAGTGCCCAAGGTCCGATTGGTCACCTTAGTCTGACCATCGGTCTGGGGGTGATAAGCAGTTGAAAATAGGAGTCGTGTTCCTAACTTCCCCCAAAGCGTTCTCCAAAAGTGGTTGCAGAACTTGGTATCTCTATCACTAACGATAGTTCTAGGAATACCATGTAATTTCACCACATGATCGAAGAACAAATTAGCGATTTCCACCGCGTTATTAGTCCCCTTACATGCGATGAAATGGGCCATCTTAGAGAACCGGTCCATGACTACAAAAATGGAATCCTTTCCACGCCTGGACGTCGGAAGGCCCGTGATAAAATCCATGGAAAGATCCTCCCACGGGGCGTCCGGAATTGGATGTGGCGTGTAAAGGCCATGTGGTTTGGACCGAGACTTGGCTGTATGACACGGCACAAAACTTTTACAGTACTTGTTAACATCTCGAGCCATGTGAGGCCAGAAGAAATGCTCACGAAGTGCTGCCAACGTTTTGGTTATGCCAAAGTGGCCTCGGCCGTCATGAGCCTTTTGGAGCAACAAGTGTCTCACCGATGAGGCTGGAATGCAAAGCTTCCCAGCTTGGTAAAGATACCCATTATCCAAGAAGAAGGACTCATGGATTCAAGAATGCTCGAGTTCTTGAGGAGAAGTACGGATCTAAGGCGTACAACTCCTTGATCATAGCAAAACCGAGCATCTTAGTATGCAATTGGGTTAACAAAATGTACCTTCTCGAGAGAGCGTCGGCGACGACGTTCTCTTTCCCCTTTTTATGCGCAGTAACGTAAGGAAACGTCTCCATGTACTCAACCCAACGAGCGTGGCGCGTATTCGCAGTCGTTTGACTCTTGAGATAAGCCAAGGCCGCGTGATCCGTATGAATTACGAACTCGCTTGGCCATAGATAATGTTTCCACATCTTAAGGACCCGAATAAGAGCGTAGAGCTCTTTATCATAGGTCGGATAATTAAGGGTAGCCCCTGCTAGCTTCTCGCTAAAGTAAGCAATAGGTCGTTGCTCTTGAAGGAGTACGCCGCCAATACCATAGTCGGAATCGTCGCACTCGATCTCGAAGCGCTTGGAGAAGTCCGGCAATTGCAGGACCGGGGCCCGACATAAAACATCTTTCAAGGCCTCGAAAGCGGCCTCGTGATGCGGCATCCAATTTATTGTGGCTGCCTTCTTGGTCAAAGAATGGAGTGGCCCGGCGATAGAACTAAAGTCCTTGACAAATCGCCTGTAGAAACCAGCTAACCCCAAAAAAGAATGAACCATCATCGGGGTCGTCGGGGTTGGCCACTCACGGATGGCCCGGATTTTGTCAGAATCCACTCGTAGACCATCCTTGGATACGACGAAACCAAGAAAATTCGTCGTATCAGAGCAAAACACACACTTGTCCAAATTTACATACAAAGAGTGTTCGCGGAGGCAATCTAACACCTGCCTAAGGTGCCCCGCGTGTGAGTCCAAAGTCTTACTATAAACTAAAATGTCGTCAAAATACACGACGACGAAAAGTCCCAAAAATTTACGCAAAACAAAGTTCATGAGTCTCATAAATGTAGAAGGAGCGTTAGTGAGGCCAAAGGGCATCACCAACAACTCGTAAAGACCGTGTTTGGTCTTAAAAACCGTCTTCCACTCGTCCCCCTCTTGCATCCGAATCTGATGGTAGCCGCTTCGCAAATCTATCTTCGAAAACAGCACGGCTCCATGTAACTCGTCTAGCATGTCGTCCAATCCGGGAATCGGGTGACGATACTTGATGGTGATTTGGTTGATGGCACTACAATCCACGCACATCCTCCAAGACCCATCCTTCTTCGGCACCAAAATAACCGGGACCGCACACAGGCTAAGTGACTCGCGAACGTAACCCTTGTCCAAAAGAGATTGGACTTGGCGTTGTAGTTCTTGAGTTTCCTTAGACGACGCCCTATATGCAGGCCGGTTGGGCAATGAAGCGCCAGGAATAAGGTCTATGCGATGCTCGATCCCCCGAATAGGTGGTAACCCGTCGGGGAGCTCGGCAGGCATAATATCCGAGAGCTCCTGAAGCAAGTCAGAAATAGAGGGAGGTAATACATGCGTCTTATCTATGGAAATATGAAGTAATGGAAACATTAAGAAACAAGTAATACTACCCTCGATGTGTTTGACCACATCGCGCCGACGGCATAGGAATAGCCGATCTTGCACCGAGCCGAGAAGAGGGGGCTCGACGTCCTCGCTCGTCGGAGGTGCTCCGTGGGCGCCAAGATGCTGGCCAACAGATCCTTGCCAGTGAGGAGGAGGGACTCCAGGCGCTCCGCTGCAACGCTGCTGGATCAAGCCAGCGCCGCTGGGCAAGGGCGCTGGCGCGTTGCGACGCTCAGCCGTGGACGCCAGAGGCGTCCGAGGCTCTTCCTTGACATTCTTTCGGCGTTTTTGGACTGAATCTTCTTGAACACCAGAATGTGGTGTGGGGACACCAGAACCGCCGACAGAATTGTTCCCAAGGCGAGAATCGCCGGTTGAGGGTGCATTCAGCGTAGGCGCAGCCTTTGCTTTGTCCCGAGCGTTTGCTTGTTGCCTTTCGGCCTCATCCTGCAAAGCTTCACTCGGAGACATGGGTAAGATAGTCACGCGTTTACCATGGTAATTGAACATGTACGTGTTCAATCGGCCATCATAAATCACGTGACTGTCAAACTGCCATGGACGGCCAAGAAGGAGATGGGTGGCGTCCATGTCAGTGACATCAAATTAAATTGAATCGGAATAAATACCAATGGAGAAGGAAAGATTAAACTGTTTTTTGATCCAATGGTCGCCATCATTTGAAATCCCAGCAAGCTTGTAGGGCCTTGGATGATCCGTTTGTGGCAACTTAAAGTGGTCAACCACTTTCCTTGACAAGAAATTTCCGCACGATCCCGAATCAATAATCACACATAGGGAAACATTTTGTACTAAACACCGAGTACGGAAAATGTTTTCCCGTTGATCGGTGGGCACGACTTCCCTCATGCTAAGAGCTCGGCGCGTCACTAGCAATAGCTTGTCAACGCCGGCGTCGATGTTCGATGGTGCACAATATGCACCGTCTTCGATTGGCGCGGCGTCGTCTTCCTCCGACTCATCCTCATCAACACTCTCGTATGCCGCGGATTGAGCCGAGAAAAGCACTCGCTTCGCGTTAGGACAATCGCGTTTCAAGTGCCCTCGGCCACCACATTGATAGCACTCGATGTCTCGAGTCCTTTGTGGGGGAGGGGCTGCCTTGTCACGGTTTTGGCCCACCGAAGCACCCTTGGAGTCCGTCGTTTGGGTACCTACCTTAGATTTTGCAAAAGAAGGAGGAACAAACTTGTTAGTACCTAAAGCGGATGGACTAGGTGAAGAATTGTACCTCGGATAAGTGGACGTCTTTGGCCTCTTGAATTGCGTGTAAAGCTCCATGGTTGTGTGTATCAAACGTCCCAAATCTTTGATCGGCAAGACCACCAAACGATCTCGGATCCATTGATGGAGGCCCGCCACAAAGCGAGACCGCAATGCCCTTGGTGAAGCACTTATGCCCGCCTTGAAGAATAAATCTTCGAGGTAAGCGAAGAACTCCTCCGGAGTCATGGATCCTTGACGTGCGTCTTGGATCAAGATCCGAACTTTCTCCTTGTAGTCGGGTGGAATAAACTTCCTCTTCATGATGAAAACAAGTTGATGCCACTCGGTTATGGGGGCTTTACCCTTTTGGGCCCGATCCGATTCGAATCGGTTCCACCACATACGAGCGGCACCCTTGAAATGAAGGGTCACCACCTCGACTTTCTCGTGCTTCTCGTGCTCCTTGTAGTCGGGTGTTCAGTTCCCTGCAACCAAGAAATAAATTCGTCAGGGTTGTAATTTCCAAAAAAATCTTCAAATTTTACCTTGACGTCGCGGCGTGATACATGCGCCGGACGTTCATTATCGGCGCGCCGATTGGCACGCGGTGACGCTGTGCGTCGGCGTCGGGGACCTCGGCCATTGCCTCGGTGTGGCCCGTCGTTATCATAGCTCGGCTCGTCTCCACCGTCGCGCCTTGGACGCCGCTGATTCTAGCGGTCTCGGTTTTGGCAACGCCGATCCCCGTCGCGTCGAGGCCGTTCGCGGTTGTCACGACGTTCGAGCCGATCATAGACCACGCGGTTCTCGGGCAACTTGGGTCTTGGAATCCAATCCCGATCCCGATCTATCCACTCCTCCGAATCATGGACCGGAGGGTGGTCAAATTCCTCCTCGGAATCGTCCTTGTACTCTGTCATAGAGACTCGGAATCCGAAATCCAAGTTGTGGGACTTTGATGACCTCGATAATCATCGACATCGAAGTCATTGCGGTCGTTGTGTTTCTTTTTCTTAGGCGTCAGAGTGACCGCCTTTTTCTTCTTTTTTGCTTGTTGACGCCGCCACTCCTCGGAGTCATACTCCTCATCGGAATGAACGTCAACAACGTCTTCCACCTGTTGAGCCTGATTAGTGGGTCGGCTTTCCTTCATGGATTCCAAGCGTTGGATCCCATTCGGGATAGACGACTCAACCAAGGGTCCCTTGCCTTTCTCTTGTGTCGTAGCCCGCGGAACCGAGACGCCGTGTGGCGTTACTTTCGGATTAGCGGGCTGCGTATGAATGGTCACGGCTGGTGGCGCCGTTTGTTGCGCAATTAACCTGGTAAGGACGCTCTCCAAGTTGGCAAAGCACGCCTCAAGTGCGGCTAGACCCGCAACGGGCACGAAACCTGCCTGCGGCACGGCGCCGGACACCGTCGCGGTGGGCGTCCTGAGAAGACTCGGTTGCAACACCGATACATGTTGTGGGTTGTTGTGTTGTTGGTTTGTAAGGCCCTGCTGGTTGGAATGCTCATCCCCTTCCATGCTACCGTTTCCTATCTCAACCATAGACATGAAAAGTCAAAAGTTCCCAAAGCAAACAAGCAAAAGAAACGGCAAGCTATTGTAAGACTCACCACGCAAGTACCCTTAGTTTGCACGAAAAGTACTCGAAAGGTATGGGAGGCTAAGGATCTCGACGTTGCACAAGTATGGAACAACACAAAATCACAAACAAACAAGACAATCAAGCATGTAAGTAAGAAAAGAAGAAGAGGCGTCGGCTTTGTGCAGCCTTAGCACGTAAGAGAGGGAGAAGAAATGGAAAGGATCTCACCCTAATAGGGAAGGCGAGATTTAATTGTAACAATAAGGGTAGAATCAAAGATATGCAAAGATATGTAAATAAGGCAAGATATTATGTGATTGGAGAGAGAGAGAGTTGCCGAATTAGTTGTGAGATACTTGTCTTATTTTGGCTTGTGTATCTCACAAGATCTTTTTGAGATCTTTTATTTTATTTTTATTTTTTTTAATATAGCCGAATGGATAGAGATTGCCTTTTTTTGGCTTTGCTCTTCCAATATTTTTTTTTAATTTAAACACGGCAACTAACAAGATTGTGAAGGATTCTCGCCTTTTCGAACAACCACGAGATCGGACCAAATCTCGCACAAACAGAAACAATGGCAGACGTGCACCAATCAATCAATTCAAACAAACATGAAGAATGCAAGCAAGCTCGAAATCTTAAGATGATGAACCGAAAACAAGTGCAAGTCAGCTAGGGATATGGCAATTTTTTTTTTTTGATTTTTTCGAAGCAAAAACAATGGATCTAATGGATGTTGGTAGAGATGGCAGAAGCTAATGGAACAATGATGGGAAAGAAAAAAAATTCGTGCAAAAAACGAGTAAAAGAGTGAGAGAGACTTACGCAATCCGAGGCTCTGATGCCAGTTGATGTGAACCCCGTTGAAGGATTCACGATGAGGATCGATCTTGGACTCGTATTGGGTCTTCTCACGTCGAACTTGGATAGATTGAGCCGATTTAACGACTAGACTTGGATGAGAAAGAATTGAAAGGATTGAGAGGGTGATCTCTTTTGAGGGAGATTGGAAGAATATTGGATGAGAAGTAGAAATTGGGGTGACGCCTTTAAGAAACGAATCTGGAGAAAACTCGACAGAGTAACGGTATATTCAAACAAAGCGTGCGAAATAAGGAGGAGGCGTGCCCCTTTTATAGGGAGAAGTGGCACGCCAAGCCCTTGCTAAACCCTAGCGGCGTGGGGAAGTGAGGGGTAAGCAAGAATGCGGCCCAACCACTTGGCCCAAGCCCAAAACTCATAAAAATAGAAATAACATAAGTAGTAATGTTTCGGAATGGAAATAGTTCTAAAAATAGCAAGAAAGATAAATGGTCACGGTGACCTAGTCGCGAGTGTCGCGACAAGGCCGTGACAAGGCTGTGGCGCGCCAAGGGTATGTCGCGACGCTGGCAAGGGCGCGGCAAGGCCTAGGCAGCGCCGAGGCTGGTGCGCACCCGGACCTCGAGGATCGAGGCCGAGGTGCACCAGAACCTCAAGTTCCCACGCCGCGGTGGCCCGGCGTGGCATGGTTCTCGGTCGGTGTGGCGGGCACGACACTGAGAATGAGGTTCTCGGTGCCACGGTGCGTAGTGTCAGCCTGAGGTGCCGGCGCGCCTTCGATGAAGGAGACGCACCGGGTGAGGGGCGCGGCAGTGGCTGCGCCATGGATCGCGAGGAGGGACGAAGTGGCTCGAGCTATGGCACGGGTCCTGGCTCGAGTGATCGGTCCATCGGAGCGCACGAACATGTCTTCCTCTTCTTGGCTAGCCGTCATGGTGGGGCTCACATCAGTTCTTAGTCTCCAAAGAATATAATGGTTTCAACTAAATATGACATAAGATATTAGATATATAGTTAATTGATTTTAAATGGGCTCTGAATATGAATGACACCGAAATTAAGTTAAGTACTCAATTTAATTATTTAAAAAATGTTGTATGCGTCAACAACTCACCGAATGGAAATTATGTATTTGCTTCTTAAAAGTGCTTCTTGTGTAAACAAGTTATTGGATGGGTATCTATAATACTATAAAAAGGAGGGTCCTGCATGAACATTAATTATCTAAATCAATGCTAAACAATAGTGATAATGTGAAGTTTTGAGTTGTGATTGGTGGAAGTTGATATGTTAAATATATAATAAATATGGTTTTGCTAATTGATTTTGTTTATTAACTTACTCAGTCATTGCATTTATTACTCACGCATGCTTTTGTTAACTTATTTGATAAAAAAACGGCGCTACACTTTACAAGAAGCATCGAAATGAAGAGGACAAATTGGTGTTGCTATGATTATAGTGACAAATTGGGGTTGCTATGATTATAGTATTATATGTTGACTTTTTTGATACATTATGAAATTGTGTAATCTATAATACTAGAAAAGTGTGAATGTTGCCATGAACAAGGTAGGTAATCTTCTCGGTCGGTAGGGGCTCGTGGGGATAACCCCTGAGTCATCCATAACGCCGATTGGAATTTTCCTCACCCTCCGAGCCATAACTATGCATCTTCTCTAACAAACAGCCTTCTACAGGGGCTGCTCAAACGACGACCGACACGCGGTGAAAGAACCAACAAAAACTCCAGCAAAAGCAAACGCAAAAAGAAAGCAACAACCAAACAAGGAGTAAACTAAAGCGAGCAAATAAAACCCCCGCCCCTTGACGGGGGGGCAAAGATAAAACACAGTATTCGTGGCCTCGCCACCATCCAAAAGCCTCATAGAGGCCCGATAAACGGCACGCGCTTGAGGTATTACTTGTCCTCCAAAGTTGTCCCCAAAAAAACTACAAACTTAAAATTTCTTATAAACGGCGAAAGCCGCCAGAATCCTTGATCATCAGAGAGAAATTATACAGGGCCCATCGGAGCGACATTTTCCTCCATTGGCTCATCACCCAACGTCCCCATAGCACCATCCAGATCTGCCGGCTCCTTTGGGGTCGCAGGAGAACCCATCAAAGCAGCAACCCGAGATGAGGTAACGCCGCCAGGGAAAGAACTCAAAAACTACTGATTGAACTTGTCAGCGTCCCCGACGGAGAGCTTCCCAGCTTCAAACTCCCGGATGGTTTCCAACCATGCCAACATACTAAAAAAAGCCTCGATGTCTTTCGCGTCCGCCTTCCCAAATGGAGTCGTATCAACAGTCTTCGCCTCGAGCTCCTCAACTTTTGCCTCCAGGACAGAAATCTCCCGCTCCAGCTTTGCAACCCGTGCTTTAGCAGCTTCTTCCTTAGCAGCAAGATCCTTTGTATGAGCGTTAGCCTGCTCCCGAGCCTTGGCCACATTCTCGCAGTATTCGGCAATCTCCTGCTTTCACCTCTCTTGCTCAGCGAGATCTTTGTCCATTTCATCGATGAACAGACCAACCTCTTGAAAAAGCTGCACCCAGCCATTAAGTGTCAATGAGAGGCTTTGCAAAGTCAGAGGGAGTAAAACCTATGTAGGCGAACACTTCGAGAAGGTGAGAATTTTAGTAATACGAAGGACTAAAACTCTCTTTTGATTATATCTTCCTTAACCAGGGTGTGTACATGTATAAACCGTAAAGATCTATCTATAAATCCCCTCTGACCAACGTTCGTTTCCCACTTCCCACGATTTCCGAGTTTATAGGGCATATCTCTAACTACTATCCACTTCCCGTGTATTTCGGAGATGCGAACCGTCATAGCCGTTGTCCTCTGAGCGTGCTCCTCTTCCTCTGACGGAAGCCTTCTACCGTCACTTGAGTGACTGATGATTTCTCTTCATTCCTGGATTCTTCTGCGATCAATCCACTCGATGCCTTTCTCGTCTACTTTTGGGCTCGACTTTATCAAATGGGCACAAGAGATTTCTGGCCTAACAATACCCCCAAATCCTGATCTAAATCTCTTAGGCGGGATTTGGATCGGATTTGCCGCGTGATCTACAAGCAACGTATGACACGCGACCCAACCCTGTCCGTCCGATCATTCTCGGGAGGATGAAGAGTCACATCATTTAGGCTTTAAATGTTCAAGCCCAGACCTCATCGGAGATACGCGCTGATCTCCCTCTGTTTCTTGCCTCATCATCTTCTTGCTTCAATTCCAGTTTTTTACCCTGTTTCCTCATCACACGTTCTCCATGGCCAAAATTGTTGCCAAGGACATGGGTTTCGAATCCTCTCACACCCTTGAACCCCATGACTGTCGCCCTTGTTCTCTCTCCTTGGATGAAGTGGAGAAGATAGTTCGAACTCACGGTTTTCCGGCCAACACCAACTTCTAACACCCCCACGTGTGAAGCCTTGGACTGGGTTAAAGAGGGTTGGATCCGCTTCTTGGAGTATCTCTTCACTCTAGGGGCTCTTTTCCCTTTTTGTCCTTTGATTGTGAATTTCTTGATGGCTCTCAAGGCTTCATTTGGCGCAACTGATGCTGTCGGTGTGGAAGATTTTATACCAGATAAGTAAAATCTGCTTGGGAGAGAAGATTGACTTCACCGTGCAGGATCTGTTGTGTGCTTACCGGGTTTGTCCCCTCAGGGCTAGACGTTTTACCCTCAACGCGAGAGACGCCAAGAACCCCTTGATTCCGAAATCAAAGGTGAATGACAAGGATTAGGCCTCGCGTTTATTTTTCTTGGAGAAGTCTACGCTGGGTGCGATGTACCCAACAGCTTTATTTGACTCCTAGACTACTATGAGTGAGTATCCCTAACCCTAATTTCTGCACCCCTTTGTCCTCAGTTGTCCTTTCTTATCGAATTTTTGGTTTGGATAACTTTACATGTAGTTCCCTCAAACCTGGAAACCCACGTCTTAGAGTCAGAGGCGTGTAGGAGACTCTTCGCTCTTCCTGAAGCAAAGAGGATGTATCGGAGGTCTAGGGAGCAAGTGCATGAAGGTGAATCCAGTAATAAAACAATGGCTGTCATTGAGGGTTAATCGAACGGTGAAGACGACGCAAGATCGGGAAGTTCGGAGAAGACAATCGAGGATAGTGCTCCGACGGTTGGGAAGCTTGCTGAGACGACCACGAAGCCTGTGAAGAACCTTGCCAGTATGTGTCTTTTTCTGGTCTTTGAATGTCACAACGGCTTTACATATATGTTTTAACGTTTATTTTCCCAAAATCTTCTTCTTCCTTGGAGAGGAGTTTCTCTGTTGCAGCTTTGATTCAGCGCAAATTGCGATCGAGTGACAAGAAACCCCCTTTGGACCCCAAGGTGAAGATTGAGGCTGCAACTAAGGTAACCCCCGTCAAGAGACCATTACCTGGTGTCACAATAGTTATTGATCTAGATGAGAAGGTTCCCACGGATTTGTGGCAGAAGCTCCGCGGTGCTCATGGTTCAAAGAAACCTCGCCTGGAAGTTCCCACTCCCACTCTGGTTAGGGATGCCGGTCTATTGGTTTGGAAGGTTCGTTTTCACCTGGTTATTCTTCTTCTTTTTTTTTCTTTTTTTTTTTACCTCACCACAGAGGATATCCCGCTCTGGTGTATAGGCCTTGCAAGGCATTCTCTGGGTTGCTGATGCTACTGACAAGGAAGACCAGGTTTTAAGAGACCATCAGGCTAAGTGGGACACCGAGAAGTCTTCCTTGGAGAGGGAAGTGGCCTTCACGACCGAACGCCAGAAGACGGATGCGAGCTAGCTTGCGAAACTCACTAAGGCGGTCATGCGTTATTCCTCTCAAGCTGCTTCGGATCGATCCAAGATTGCCGAGCTCGAGGTCGCGAACAGAAAGATTCGTAAAGAAGATGGTGAGATTAAAACCTACTGCTCAATGATGTCGAGGGTGGAATGGATGAAGCAGTTCCTGGACGGCCAACATTTGGAATGGGACCTGGACGCCGATATCACGTCCTTTCATGATTGCTACCCCCAGATCAACCGACTCCTGGCGATGAGCTTTTCGCCTCTCTTGACGCGGAGGAAGATGGTGGCGATTGTGATCCGAGCGCTGGCTTAGAATTTAATCAAGGCAAGGGGACGGACAGGCTTCCAGTGAGCGAGATGGAGCAGCCGAGGGGCGTTTCTGACAAGGATGAAGATTAGGGCCACGGGCCATAGTAAAAAATTTCTTTTGTGATTGTTTTTTTTAACAAACTTCTGTTGGTGTGTATGGGTCGTCTAGGGATCGAAAACAATATTTTTCCATTGCACGGACAGGGTCTCTTCCTGAGGAAGCAAAAGTAGACGTTTTTGATGCATGCATGCGTTTTATCTTGCGTATTTTTCTTGGTATTGTCCTTCTTTTGTATGCAGGTTTTTCAGGACGCGCGGATGGTTCAGACTGAAGGCTTCAAGACGAGGACTCCTGTAGAAGTCTCTCGTCACGAGTGGAAGATGCGTTTACCGAAGGGAGTTTCCAGGCGGATGACGAGTATCACGATAGAACTTGCGCTCAGGAAGTTCGGTCGATTAAAGACGTCTTTAGTCTAGGATTAGTTACCTCTACTGTTTGGACTTGTGTTCAATTGTATGATTTATTCCACATGATAATGAATAAAATATATTTTTGACTTAATATTTCTACTCATGCAAAAAAGGAAATAAGTGTGATCAAGAAATAACGCACGCAAATGTCATACATTTAACAAAATACCACAACATAGAAATCACACAACAAGGAACTTTCACACAAACAGGTTGATCACAATCGTACTACGAAAAAGATGAACTTAGAGAAAAGGCAAGATAACAACTATGGATAGATGACCTCGAATGTCTTGAGTGTTTGGTGAGGAAGCTTTCTATCGGAAGTACTAGAGAAGTTTACGTTCCGATAAAGCAAGACTTCCCTCAGAAGTGATACTTCTTTAAGTGTACCGCATTCCAGCTTCTTGTGATGGCCTCTCCGTCTTTGGATTCCAGTTGGTATGCGCCTTGTCCGACGACCCCGGTTATCTAGTAGGGTCCTTCCCATGCCGGGGCTAGCTTACCTGATATGGTATCACGGGTATTTTGAATGACTTTTCGTAGTACCCAATCACCGATTCGAAAAGTCCGGATCCTGACGTTTCAGTTGTAGATGATTCTGTTCCTCGGTCAAAAAGCTAGTACGGACAGCTGGGATGAGAATTTCGGCGGGAATGACCGCTTCACATCCGTACATTAATGAGAAAGGAGATCGACCGGTCGCTACTTTTGGCGTCGTTCGATCGGCCCAAAGGACGTAAGGGAGCTCGTTAACTCAATTTCCCTTAGCCTTCGCAAGATGCTTCTTCAGATTGTTTATGATTACCTTGTTGCTGGCCTCGGCTTGCCCATTTGACTGGGGATAGCGAGGTCTTGAGTTGACCAGACTGATTTTCTAGCGACTGCAGAAGTCCCTTGTCCTCTAGCTTATGAATTGAGACCCATTGTCACATAAGATTTCCGAGGGTACCCCGAAACGACAAAGAATGTTCTTGATGATGAAAGAAATCTCCTGTTTATCCTTGATCTCTCGATAGGCTTTAGCTTCGACCCACTTGGAGAAGTAATCAGTCATTGCGAGAAAGAATACTCTCTGTCCGGACGAAGGGGGTAACTTCCCGACTATGTCCATCCATGGTGTGAGTGTAGGTTAGAGTGGATCAGGAGGATGGTGAGTGGTTGGCGCATGCCTCTGGCAGGCATCACATTTACGGCAGAAATCTACAACATCTTTTCTCATAGTGGGCCGATAGCACCCCTGCCCAAGGGCTTTGTTGGACACACTTCTCCCTCTGGTATGGTTCCCACAATCTCCCTCATGAAGTTCTTCAAGAAGTCTTTGAACACCTTCCTTGGCTAAGCAACGCTGTAGTGTACCCAATGCCGACCGGTGGAACAGTTTCCCGTTCTCTACTGTAAACTTTGTAGCCTTCATCTTTGGCAACTTAGCTTCGGTTTTAACTCTCGGAAGTTTCCCCTCAATTAGCCAATCCAAGTATGGCTGAGTCCAAGGTGCTTCATTGGCCTTCGAGGGATCAAAGGGATTTCTCTCGTGACTCGAGCTACTCAGAGGCAGGTCTGGGCCGGGATCGTTCCGATAACTCTTGGCGTCGACGTCGTCGCTGCTCATGAAGACGTCACTGTGGGGAGCAGTTCTGAGATGACAAATGTCTTCGATCATGCTATCAGACTTCTTGATATTGTCGGCATAAGATCTTCTAACGGTAGGAACCATGATGTGAATCATCGGGATTACATGATACTCATTGGGGTCAATGGCCGACGCTAGACGGGCGAGAGAATCTACCTGAGTGTTCTGCTCTCTTGGCATCTGTGTGAAGGATATCTTCTCGAACCGAGGAGTTAGATTTTCGACCACATCTAGATAAGCTATCATCCTTTCATCCATGACTTCATATAGCCCTAGAACCTGGTTGACTATCAACAACGAGTCACAGTTGACTTTTATCTACTGTTTGTCAAGGTCTTTGGTAAGAATCAGACCGAAAATCAGAGCCTCATACTCAACTTCATTGTTCGTACCCTCGAACGTGCATCTCACGGATTGTGCCACCCTATCCCCCTGTGTTGATTTTAGGACTACTCCTATCCCTGTTCCTCCATCATTAGAGGCGCCATCTGTGTGTGATGTCCGCCTTTTTAGTCGTGTTTTTGGGGTGTATTTTAGTGTCTTTTGAGTCTTTTTTCTTTAGTTTTGTGTTTTGTTTTGAGTCGTTTATTTAAGTTTTCGTATTTTCTTAAGATATAAAGTCTACATAAGCTTCGGTGGTGTTTTATAGGTTTTTGGAAGCTATTTAGAGCACTTTTGAGGAAAAGAGCAAAACTGAGGAGAAGCACTTAAGGAAAAGCTCAAGGAATGAAGTTCATAAAGACATTGAAGATCATGTTTGAGTTTTGAAATAGATATAGAATTTTTTTACAAGAACATAGGAAAACGAATCGAGTCAAACGGAGTTGTAACGAATATTCTACGCAAGTTTTACTCAAGGTTGTTCGGAGTGCTGAACAGGATCGTTAACGACCCTGACAAGGTCGTTAACGAGGTCCCGTGGCGCAGCGGAGATCCGAGTCGGTGCACTTAAAAGCCTCTATTCTATTTCCTTTTATGTTATTAGATAGATAGAAGGGATATATCTTATTAGAATATATTATTTCCTTATAGTTAGATTTAAGATAGATTTATTTCCTTAAAGATAGATTTAAGATAGAATAGTTTCTCTATAGATACACTTGTCCCCTCTTTAGTTTTCTTATCAATCAATCATTCAAGTTAGACGAGGAGAGGAGACGTGTGAGAGGGAGAGCCGAGTATTTGTGGGAAGCACTATCGTTTGGATTCAAAGTTGTAAGCTTTCTCTTTTATTCAATTTAGTTGTTTTCAATTATGCTTTGTGAGTAGTCTCTCTCTCTAAGGTTGGGGTTAAACCCAACAATGATTGTGCATGCTTGATTATGATCATGTTTTGATTGTTTTTATTGCATGAATCTATTCTCTTGCTCTTAATCCTTGAAACGAAAGTTGATAGGAATTTCTCATTCATTGTTGAAGCGAAGGCGAAACCTTGAATCAAAATAGTGAAATTAGGGTTTTAAAGCGAAAGCAGATCTATCCTAGTTGAAGTAGAAGAGATTAGAGGGTAAGTTTATTAATTTAGCGAAAGTTGATTGATTTACTTGCTTTGGTTGACGAAAGTTTATACCTTTATGTGATAAAAGCATGATCTATGTGTTTCATTAGCGTTTGGCATGCATAATTATTGTTGTGGTGACATCTTTACCTTAGAATTCCTCTTTACTTGATAAAAACCCTTGCTTTGTTTGATTGCTTGCGTAATAAGTTACAAAACTTGATACTGACTTTCTCCCTGTGGACGAACCTGACTTCGCTATACACAGCGGGGTCTTGATATAAATTTATTTGTTGTCAAGAAACCCTCTCAACAAATTGGCGCCGTTGCCGGGGAGATTTCAATAGTTCCAAGTTTTGTTCTTTTTGTGTTTTTTGGGACTCCGCCGAGTCGGTAACGACCCCCCTAGGGTCGGTACCGACCCTGCTGGGTAACCTAGTTTTCTGTGTTTTTTTGTTTAGTTTCGAGGCCACTGTCGAGTCGTTACCGACCCTACCCAAGCTCGGTAACGACCCTGTCGACAGGTAGTTGTTTCTTTCTTTTTAGTTTCGGTTTTTACGGGATCACTCCAGGCTCGTTAACGACCCCCAGGTTCGTTACCGACCCTGTCTGAGACCCCGTTTTTGGTTTTTGATTTCGTTTTTATTTTTGTTTTTGCTTATAGTGTATGCCAGCTGAAGGTCGTCAAACAAACAAAGCCATGGCTACACATGAAGAACTAGCTAAGCAGATTGCTGAACTCTGTTTAGAGATAGAGGAGATCCAGAGAGAAAGGGAAACCATAGCTGCTGAGGCATATGAAGAGGCTAACTACATGAGAAGTCCCTATGGGAATCAAGATGATACTTTTTAAGCATGGAGGAATTACAATCAGCCCACCTGGGGCAATTATGCATACGACCAAGGGAGCCAACTTCCTCAGCAAGAATAGAGAGTTCCACCTTACATACCCTCGGACTATCAAGAGACGCCATCATGGGTGAATGGACTCTATGAAGGGATCAATGGAGTGAAAAATACAATTAATGAAGTCCAAGCTAACCTCAATTATCAAATGAAAAGGTGGGGAGAGTTCGAGATTTGGAAAAACAGCGTTGACTCACAACTAGGGGACCTAGCTGCACGGATTTCAAGACCTCAAGGGAAACTTCCAGGCCGACCCGAAGAGAACCCTAGAGGACAAATTGCAGCCATACACCTCAGAAGTGGCAAGGAGTTGCCAGATCGAGCCAAGCCTAAAGACATTGAGCACCGCAACGAAGATGATGCCCCGGTCAGGCTCGTTACCGACCCCAACAGGGTCGATAACGAGGCTCCCCATCTTGATAATGCGCTATGCATGCCAGCTCTATGTGACCTAGGTGC
Organism: Fallopia convolvulus; assembly: GCA_964016875.1. NCBI lineage: Eukaryota > Viridiplantae > Streptophyta > Magnoliopsida > Caryophyllales > Polygonaceae > Fallopia > Fallopia convolvulus. The sequence goes on along the minus strand of OZ024724.1, from coordinate 38,734,576 downwards.
GAGTGCTAGTTTATTAACATTATATATCTTGACCAAGGTTAACATGGGACCACTAGAGCGTGTCAAGATGAAACTCTACATGGCGGATGGATCTTCTGTAAAAGCAATTGGAGTCGTTGACGATGTTCTTGTCCGAGTTGGAAAATTCATTGTCCCAAATGACTTCATTGTGTTAGATATGCCTGAGGACCCTATGGTACCAATCATTCTAGGCAGACCATTTTTAGCCACCGCGGGAGCTCGTGTAGATGTCAGAAAAGGACTTCTCACATTTGATATTGGAGAAGAGAAGGTTGAATTCCATTTCAATTCACCCATAAGTGAAGTGGCTAGTTGTAGTACTGAGGAGCCTACCGACCTACCATGGCTCGGTAACGACCCCTCCCTGAGTACAAAAACGGGCAAATTCAATGGAGACATGCATATCGAGGAGCCTACCGACCCCCCATGGGTCGGTAACGACCCTTATTTGAAGGAAAACGAGGTGGGAGGTGGATCCAAGCATGACATCGAGGCACTTCCAGATCCAGCAGGGTCGTTAACGACCCACACACCCTTGGTAACGAGCCACTTACCGAATGACCCTGGTGAGATTTCTTGTTCTTATCCAATCAATTCAGGTCATCATCCTTTCTCTTATCCTTGTCCTATACTAGATCCTACTGTTAGTCCTATGAAGGAGCCAAAACCTCCTTGGTTTTCGGATTATACTAACCCTATTGTAGGATTACCGAGCATACTTATTGATGATAGAGGGCCAAATATTTTGGAAAGAGGATTTGATGTTTTTCAGGCTAAGTATGGGGTTTCTTATGATCCCTTCGATACTGGATGGCAGCCGCCTTAGGTAAGCTAAGGTAAGTTCGTCAGGCTAACGACGTAAAACATGGCGCTTACGGGAGGCAACCCGCTTTTAGTTTTTAGTTTTTGTTTTTGTTTTTGCTTTCTTAGATCTTTTTGCTAGCTTTCTTTTGAGGTGTTTTTAGGTTAGATTAGTGTAGTAGGGATAGAAGTTTTTCTAAAGTGACTCAGGTAAAAGAAGAAAAAGTGCTAAAATCAAGAAGATTCGGTGTACAAGCACGCAGGCTCGTTACCGACCCCTCAGGGTCGGTACCGACCTCCACTGAACCGAAGAAAAATTCAGCAATGCTCCTCAAGTGATCAATGGTTTCAAGTAGCTTCAGTTTTATTTTGTGAGTTCCCTTTTCCTTATTCTCTTTATGTCTATGTTTTAAATAGTGAGGACACTGTTTGGTTTAAGTATGGGGTATGGGAAAAGGTAACTCAGTTTTGTGTCAGTTTTTTGTGTTTGTTTGTGTTTTTAGGATTGATAATATTCCACTTAGATGTCCTATGATATGATTTTACTTGCTTGATCATGTAATTCCATAGCATGTTTGGATAGCTTTGCCCGAATCATGTTGAAATTTGTTTTTATGTGGATATTTAGCATGTGATGAAATTGAGCACATATGATCTTATGTAGAAGTGACTTTAAATCCAAGAAAATAATTACCTTGTGAGTTGTTTTTGGCCTTATAGGGAGAACATGAAAAATCCCTCTTCTTTTCTTTTGTGATTTACTCTCCTTATGCATATTATCTCTTGTCATTGCATGGTTATCTATTACTTGAGACCTTTATGAGATATTAGTTCATTGCATGTGAAATCATATGATAGAGAACTTATTTTTCATAATCCCTATTAATCCATATCCACCCTTACATTATCCTCTTTTTGATAGCCAATTTGAGCCTTAAGACTTTTTTTAGCTCCACAAAAATATTCCCTAACCGATGAAAGCTTGACCCTATTCGGGGCTCAGGACTTAGTATTGGTTGTTGTGATGGTTTTGTTGAGTGAGATGTTTGGTTCAAGTGTGGGGTAATATTGGGTTGGGTAAGTAAAAAGATCTTGCGGTTTATCATGTAAAAGGAGTTTGGTTCTCTAAATGCGCTTACAAAAGAAGTCAAAAGTTAAAAGAAGAAAAGATAGTACAATCAGAACTCGTTACCGACTCTGCAGGTTCGGTACCGACCTCCCACAGAAAAAAAATGAAGATGATAAGGGAAGAAGAAAGAAAAAAATGAAAGAGCTGAATAGTGAAAGTGTGCATGAGCCAAATTTCTTTGTGTTTGTAAGCAAGATTAGTTGGGATATTAAAAGGGTTAAAGAAAGAGTGTATAAAGAAAAGAGTGAGTTTGGTATAATCTTTTGAAAAGTTTTGTTATGTGTGAGTTTTAGGAGTCTTTGATTCCCGGATATTATTAGCCCCACATGACCAAAATATTTCCACGCCTTATTGTTTTTACCAAGCCCCATTACAACCCGGTCGAATGGAAGCTTCTATGAAGTTTTTCATTGAGCCTAAGTTCTCTTGATGATTTTTATGTGTTTTGACATCTCTAGTGGAGAGTTTGGTGATATAAGTAACAATGACTATTTTGATTTTTGCATATTGGATTGAGTTGAGAGTTGTTATTATAAGCCCAAACACTTGAGAGTTGAGTGAAACACATTTCCCCTTGTGAGGTTGGATTTTTGGTTGCTTTTGCTTGAGCTTGCTTATATATGTGTGATGATGTTAGATTCACTTGTCTATTTCTACTTGTGCTTTGATGTTTTTTTTTTGATAAAGGCATTGACTTGATATATATGTTGATGGTTTTGGTTATTGTCTTGTTGATTGCTTGAGGACAAGCAAGTCTAAGTATGGGGTATTTTGATGTCCGCCTTTTTAGTCGTGTTTTTGGGGTGTGTTTTAGTGTCTTTTGAGTCTTTTTCTTTAGTTTTGTATTTTGTTTTGAGTCTTTTATGTAAGTTTTCATATTTTCTTAAGATATGGAGTCTACATAAGCTTCGGTGCTGTTATATAGGTTTTTGGAAGCTATTTGGAGCACTTTTGAGGAAAAGAGCAAAACTGAGGAGAAGCACTTAAGGAAAAGCTCAAGGAATGAAGTTCATAAAGACATTGACGATCAAGTTTGAGCTTGGAAATAGATAGAGAAATTTGTTACAAGAACATAGGAAAAAGAATCGAGTCAAACGGAGTTGTAACGAATCTTCTACGCAAGTTTTACTCAAGGCTGTTCGGAGTGCTGAACAGGGTCGTTAGCGACCCTGACAAGGTGGTTAACGAGGTCCCGTGGCGCAACGGAGATCCGAGTCGGTGCATTTATAAGCTTCCGTTCTATTTCCTTTTATGTTATTAGATAGATAGAAGGAATATATCTTATTAGAAGATATTACTTCCTTATAGTTAGATTTAAGATAGATTTATTTCCTTAAAGATAGATTTAAGATAGAATAGTTTCTCTATAAATACACTTGTCCCCTCTTTAGTTTTCTTATCAATCAATCATTCAAGTTAGAGGAGGAGAGGAGACGTGTGAGAGGGAGAGCCGAGTATTTGTGTGGAAGAAGAATCGTTTGGATTCAAAGTTGTAAGCTTTCTCTTTTATTTAATTTAGTTGTTTTCAATTATGCTTTGTGAGTAGTCTCTCTCTCTAAGGTTGGGGTGAAACCCAACAATGATTGTGCATGCTTGTTTATGATCATGTTTTGATTGTTTTTATTCCATGAATCTATTCTCTTGCTCTTAATCCTTGAAACGAAAGTTGATAGGAATTTCTCATTCATTGTTGAAGTGAAGGCGAAACCTTGAATCAGAATAGTCAAATTAGGGTTCTAAAGCGAAAGCAGATCTATCCTAGTTGAAGTAGAAGAGATTAGATAGTAAGTTTATTAATTTAGTGAAAGTCGATTGATTTACTTGCTTTGGTTGACGAAAGTTGACACCTTTGTGTGATAAAAGCATGATCTATGTGTTTCATTAGCGTTTGGCAGGCATAATTGTTGTTGTGGTGACACCTTTACCTTAGAATTCCTCTTTACTTGATAAAAACCCTTCCTTTGTTTGATTGCTTGCGTAATAAGTTAAAAAACTTGATACTAACTTTCTCCTTATGGACGAACCTGACTTCGCTATACACAGCGGGGTATTGATATAAATTTATTTGTTGTCAAGAAACCCTCTCAACAGTGTGAAGTGTCCATTTGACGAGAGACATAGATTCTAGCATCATTAACTCTGCTGGTTCTGTTTCTTCTCCCATCATAGGACTAAAATCAACCACAAAGTCGGCTAGCGCCTCGGACTTCAGTGCGGTTCTAGGCTCGTACTTAATGTCGAACCCACTCAAATAATTGCCCACTTAGCCATTTTTCCTGTGAATTCAGGGTTATGCATAATCGTTTTCAATGGATGTGTGGTTCTTACCACTATCCCGTGTTCCTCAAAATACGGGCAAAGCTTGTTGGAGCACATGACTAGTGCTAGAACCAACTTTTCCAAGGAAGAGTAACGGGTCTCAGCCGGCAGGAGAGTCCTGCTTACATAGTATACGGATTGTTGTTGCCCGTCTTGTTCTTAGACCAACACTCCACTGATAGCTCGCTGGGTAATGGCCATGTATAAGGGTAGTGTCTCTCCTGCTTTGGGTTTCGCTAAGATTAGAGGATCAGAGAAGTATTTCTTCAGCTCTTCGAAAGCCTCCTCATGTTTGGCGGTCCACTAGAAGCACTTGTTTTTACTAAGTACTTCGTAAAAGAGACTGCATCGGTCTGCTGATTTGGATATGAATATTTTCAAAGCGGCAATCTGCCCAGTAAGCTTTTGAACATCTTTCACGCACTTGGGACAATTCAGTGTTACTATGGCTCGAACCTGCTCGGGACTGGCTTCAATCCCTCTCTGGGTGACTAGATACCCTAGGAACTTCCCCGACTTCACGCCGAAATTACACTTTTGAGGGTTCAACTTCATATCATATTGCTTCAAGATTTCAAAAGCTTTCTCTAGATGACTTCTGTGATCTACAACTTTCTACTATTTAACGAGCATGTCATCTATGTACACCTCCATAGTCTCTCCGATTTGACCTTGGAACATTTTATTCACTAGCCTTTGATACGTGGCTCCGGTGTTTCACAACCCAAAGGGCATCACCTTGTAGCAGTATGTTGCCTTACTAGTAATGAAGGATGTCTTCTCCTGGTCGCTTTCTTCCATCATGATCTGATTGTAACCACTGAAGGCATCCATGAAATTCAATAATTCATGGCCCGCATGGCATCTACCAGGGCGTCTATGTGGTGTAACAGAAATGAATCCTTGGGACGAGCCTTGTTCAAATCCGTGAAATCTATACACATCCTCCATTTTCCGTTCTTTTTTGGCACGACGACTACGTTCGCCAGCCACTTTGGGTACTTGACCTCCTTGATCTTTCAAGTCTCCATCAGCTTTCTCACTTCTTCATCCACTATCTTATTTCTCTCAGCAACGAACTTCCTTTGTTTCTGCTTTACTTGTGGGTGATTAGGGTCCACGTTCAACCTGTGATTGTGAGTGATGACCTCTGGATCGATTCCCACCATGTCCTCGTGGGACCAAGCCAAACATTCTATGTTCTTGCTCAAGAAGTCTACTAGCTCACTTTTCATGGATAAATTCGAGTCCTTTCCAATCTTTACGGACCGACTGACGTCAGATTGGTCTAGGGCCACTTCCTTTACCTGTTCATATTTCTTTTTCTTTTTCTTTTAGAAAGGTAGAGTTAGTGGTTTCCTTTAATTGCTAGGTGAACTTTTGACTGCGGCTGGCTTCAACGTCGCCTTGTAACACTCTCGGGACGTTCTTTGATCTCTGCAGATCTCTTGAACCCCCCATGGTGTTGGGAATTTCACCGTCTGGTGGTAAGTAGATGGGACGGCTCTCATGTCGTGAAGCCATGGTCTTCCCATTATTACATTATAACAAGAAGGACAATCCATAACGGAGTATCTAACCTGGATGTTCACGCCCTTAGCATATGTGGGAAGGATGATATCTCCTGCCATGTGCTTCACTTCTCCGCTGAAGCCTACGAGTGCTATGGGGTTCTTTTCCGCGTCTTTCTCGCTTAACCCCATTTCTCTCAAAGCCTCCAGCGTCATGAGGTTCGTTGAGCTTCCGGTATCAATGAGGACTCACTTCATTAAGACGTTTCCAATCGACAGAGAAATCATGAGACCGTCGTGGTGGGGTCCTTCAAGACCATTGACATCATCCTTGTGCATTCCTTCATTTGCAAGATTGATGGCGTCTTTCTTCATTTACGTTGGGCGATGAAGTGTGCCTTCTCGCTCATTCCTTTTGGCTGTCAAGTATGTAAGGCCGCATATGCTTGATCCTTCGATGATCACATTCACGACCTTGGCAGGTACTGGCGACTGATGTTCATGTTTTTAGTCTAGTTTTTAGTGTGTTTCTTAGTTTGATTAGTTTAGTTTTAGTAGTTTTTAGAGTTAGTTTTGTGTGTTTTTGGATAAGTTTGCATATTTTGTGCAAAGTATGGAAGCTACTCCGTTTTGTGTCTTTTTACAGGTTTTGAGCAGGAAAGGAGCGCTTTTTGAGCTGAACTGGAGTGTTGTGGTGGAGGATGGAAGATTTGAAGTTAAAGAGGAAGATTGCATTGGAAGAGTAAAGTGAAATCCAAGTTGAAATCAGAATAAAAGTCGAAGAAAAGCCGAAACCCAGGCTCATTAACGATCCTATGAAGGTCGTGAACGAGGCTTAGAGATAGAATTTTCGAGTGGAGTTTTTTGATTTCTAACGACCCTGTGCGGGGTCGTTAACGATGGCTCCGTGTCGGTAGTGTTTTAGTTGATTTTAGGGTTGTTATCTCTTATATATTTTATCTTGTTATCTTTAGTAGAGTAAGTTTTTATCTTTTTAATAGATATCTTTTAGATAGAATAGTTGCTCTATAAATACACTTGTTCTCTCATTAGTTTGAAGGGAGGATCAATTGAAGGAGTTAGTTTAGAGAAGAATCGGATTTATTTTAGGAGACTCGAGTGGAGACTTGAGAAGAATCGGATCATGAACGAGTGAACAACACTCATTTACAAGAAGAGTTGAATGCCTATCCGAGGAATTCCAAGCAATATATGCATCTAGAACTGAGGGTGCCGGAGTCTGCAATTGTGCTTCCGGAGATAGAGAAGACTTTTGAGATTAAGTCTCAATTTATATCCTTGACTAAAAGGGCTCAGTTTGAAGGGAAACCTACTGAGTGCCCTATGGAACATATTAGAAACTTTCTTGATTTATTTGACACCATAGCTGCTGAAGGTGTCTCACTTGAATATGTTGTATTAAAAGCTTTTAGGTGGTCTCTTACTGAAAAGGCCCTGAGCTGGTTGGAGAACTTACCTCCTAAGACTACCACGACTTGGAAGGCTTTGTATGATCAATTTCTTATAAAGTTTTTCCCTCCTGCCAAGAAAACGGAGTTGAGAAAACGTATCACCTCCTATCACCAGCTGCCTAATGAGATCTTTGTAGAGACATGGAAAGATTTAAAGAGATGCTTACACAGTGCCCTACTCATGGGTAACCTTTATATGTGCTCCAAGAAATCTTTTTCCAGGGTATTAATGCAGAGACGAAGAACCACATCAACACGCATACAGCGTGCAACTTTATAGAGATGGATCCCGCGGCTGCATGGGAACTGCTAGACAAGCCTTCTAACTATGATGCCATGTATGGTACCCAACAATCTTCCCAAACCTAGAGGCGTCTCTACGTGCCTAACTAGGAAGATGTTGATCCCGATGTCAAAAATCAATTTCTGCAAGACGAGGTCAACCGTCTGAAGAAACAAATAAGTTTTCTAAAATCCTCTCAATCTTGTCAAGAATGTGGCTCTTCTGCCCATAGTACTTATGCTTGCACTAACATCGAGCAAGTAAGAGCCGTTGAGACATATGCTGAAGTGAATTATATGAGAGGCCCACATGAACTAGTTTAGTAATTTTGACAGGTCAAACAATTATCCAACGTGGGGCAACCAAAACCAAAATTCAAACTATGCAGTGCCTCCACCGGATAGACGACCTGCACCGTATCAACCTCCAGGCTATCAAGAGCCACCATCATGGATACAAGGGTTACAGGAAGGCATTAACGGAGTCAATAACAAGGTTAACAAAGTTCAAGCCAACCTAAATAACCAATTAAAAAGATGGGGAGAGTTCGATGTATGGAAGAAGAATGTCGACTCCCAACTAGGGAACCTTGCTGCACAGATTCCAAGGCCACAAGGGCAACTCCCGGGCCGCCCCGAGGAGAACCCTAGAGGACAAATAGCAGCGGTGCACCTTAGGAGCGGAAAGACACTACCGGAGCGCATTCAAGCTAAAGAGACGAGCCCCACAACTGATGAGGAAGCCACAGCTCAGCTCGGTAACGAGCCAGAGAGAGTAGTACCAAACCTGAATGCGTCGATAACAAAGCCCCCAGGGTCATTAATGACTCCGACCTAGGTAAGTTTCCTATTCCGAGCTCCTCTCCAAATCCCAGGCTCGTTAACGACCCCACCAGGGTGGGTAACGATCCTGTGCACCAAACGACCCTAATGTCGACTCGGTAGCATCACGACTCAAACCCGATTTGGTTCTGAGAATGGTGAAATGTCTTTCTTTTCCTACTAAGAAATCTAAGGATTCTACTGAAAGTAAGATCAAGCGTTTCGTTAAGATTCTCTGGGGCATAAATCTTTCTATCCCATTCACTGAGGCCTTAAGCGAAATGCCTGCTTACACAAAATTCTTGAAAGATATTCTTACCAGGAAACGATGCATTATAGAGCTCCAAGACGAGGTCCGATCCATTGCTCTACCAGAGAAATTAGGCGACCCAGGGAGATTTGCCATAACAATTAGTATAGGCGACCACAAATTCAAGGCTCTATGTGATTTGGGAGCCAGTGCTAGTTTTCTCCCGCTATCAATCTGGTCAAAAGCCAATATGGGACCATTAGAGCCGATGAACATGAGGTTGTACATGGCAGATGGCTCATGTGTTAAGCCAACAGGGGTTGTAGAAGAATTTCCGGTTCAAGTGGGCAAATTCTTTGTTCCTAATGATTTCATAGTCATGGCAATGCCCAAAGACCCGGTGGTTCATATTATCTTAGGGAGACCATTCCTTGCCACAGCCGGAGCCATAAATGATGTTAGGAAACGACTCCTAACTTTCGAAATTGGAGATGAGGCGACGAAATTTCAGTTCAACCCGACAATGAAGGAGACATATAGAGCTGAATTTAAGATGCTCTACACGCACAATGAATTTATTGAATGTGGGGACCCCGTTGGAAGATTTGTGTCAAATGATGAATTCTCCGATAAAAATTGGGCCGAGATAGCCCCTACAATTTATGTAACGAGTCCCCCAACCTTGGTACCGATTCTCCTAGCATAAGAAACAAGCTCGTTAACGATCCCACCAGCATCGTTAACGACCTTGGCCGAGGACAATGAAATATCAGTGTTTGAATACCTTGAAGAGGTGTTGAAGACAGAGCCAGAAGAACCAATTTTCATTCCAGCCGAGCCTTCTCCAACACTAAAACCTCTTCTTGATTCTCTCAGGTATGAATTTCTTGGTCCTAATTCTACTTTCCCTGTCATCATCAATGCTAAATTAAAAGATGAGGAAGTAGAAAAGCTGCTTAATGTGCTTAGGATGCATAGAAAAGCCATAGGTTACTCCCTAGATGATATAACCGGCGTATCCCCTTCACTTTGCATGCATAGGATATACATGGAGGATAATCATAAACCCACTATAGAGCATCAACGTAGGTTAAATCCTTATATGAAAGAAGTGGTAAAAAAGGAAATCATTAAATTACTTGATGCTGGGATCATATTTCCTATATCGGACAACCAATGGGTTAGTCCGGTCCATGTAGTTCCTGAAAAAGGGGGAATGACCGTAATAGAAAATGAAAAGGGAGAGCTAATCCCCACTCGGACCACTACTAGTTGGAGGATGTGCATTGAATATAGGAAGCTTAACAGTGCCACTAGAAAAGATCATTTTCCGCTTCCTTTCATTGATCAAGTGTTAGAACGCTTAGCCCAGCATGATTATTTCTGTTATTTAGATTACTATAGCGGTTTTTGGCAGATTTCCATTCATCCTGATGATCAGGAAAAGACTACCTTTACATGTCCCAATGGGACTTTTGCTTACAAAAGAATGCCATTGGGGCTTTGCAATGCCCCCGCCACCTTCCAAAGGTGTATGATGGCAATTGTTTCTGATTGATAGAGGATATTGTAGAGGTTTTTATTGATGATTTCTCTGTTTATGGTTCTTCCTTTGATGCTTGTCTTACTAACCTTGCATGTGTTCTTAAAAGATGTGAAGAAACGAATCTTGCTAAATTGGGAAAAATGCCATTTCATGGTCCAAGAGGGAATAGTATTAGGACATCTTGTCTCTAAAAGAAGGATAGAAGTAGATAAAGCAAAAATTGAGCTTATTGAAAAACTATCCCCTCCCTCTTCTGTAAGAGACATTAGGAGTTTCTTAGGCCATGTTGGCTTTTATAGACGCTTTATCAATGACTTTTCTCAGATAGCCAAACCACTGACTAACCTACTAATGAAAGATGTAGTGTTTGAGTTGTCTCCAGAATGTCTTGAAGCATTTTACAGGTTAAGGGCAGCCCTCATCTCCGCCCCTATTATGCAATCCCCAGATTGGACTTTACCTTTTGAGATTATGTGCGACGCCAGTGACTATGCTGTTGGCGCAGTTTTGGGACAACGGAAGGATAAGAAGCTCCACGCCATCTACTAGCAAGTAAGACGCTTGATGAGGTGCTGAGTAAGTATACCACAACGGAGAAGGACTTCCTCGCTATGGTATTTGCTTTTGAAAAATTTCGTTCCTATCTTGTTGGTTCAAAAGTGATTGTCTATACTGACCATGAGGTCGTTAGATATCTAATGGACAAAAAGGACGCAAAGCCTAGGCTGCTTCGTTGGATGCTCTTATTTCAGGAATTTGATCATGAAATCAGAGACAAAAAAGGAGCAGAAAACTTGGTAGCAGATCACTTATCAAGGCTTCCGGTTGAGCATATGACCGAATCCAACAATGAAGTGCCAATCAATGACTCTAGACCAGACGAACACCTCATGCTGAACGAGGTAGATTTTGACTAGGCCCTCGTTACTGACCCCTTCAGGGTCGTTAATGAACCACCGAGGCAGGAATGCATAGATCCCAACGGCCAATATTCAAGGTGCATCGACACCACAATCAGGGAGGTCGTTACCAAGTCATGTGAGGTCGTCACTGAGGGCAACACAACAGCTCCAGGGTCGTTAACGACCCAAACATATCCGGTAACGACCCAGTCAGGTAAGTTTTCTCAACCGGAACTCATCTCTCTCTTCTACCTCTTTTCAATCAATTCATGCTATTAGAGGGTCAAAAGCCCCTTGGTTTGCCGATTTTGCTAACTATCTTGTAGGCGACATAATTCCTGAGGGACTGACCCCACACAAGAAAAAGAAGTTCTTGCATGATGTCAAACAAGACTATTGGGATGATCCTTACTTGTTCAAGCAAGGAAGTGATCACCTCTTTAGATGCTGTATTCCAGAAGAGGAGATAGAGAGCGTGATCCGTCAATGTCACACACTTCCTACAGGAGGCCATACAAAAGGATTCAAGACCACGGCGAAGATACTTCAAAGTGGCCTCTATTGGCCAACCATTTTTAAAGATGTACAGGCCTATGTGACATCATGTGATGAATGCCAACGCTCGGTTAACATCACTTGGAGACATGAGAACCCACTAACCGGGATACTAGAGGTCGAGTTGTTCGACGTATGGGGCATAGATTTCATGGGACCTTTTCCCGCATCAGGCCCCTACAAGTATATCTTGGTTGCGGTTGATTATGTCTCTAAGTGGGTGGAAGTCGTTGCTACAAGGACCAATGATGCTAAAACCGTGGCCAAATTTATTAAGTCTAACATTTTTCCCAGGTTTGGTGTCCCAAGGGTCCTCATTAGTGATGGTGGATCTCATTTCATTGAGCGGAGTTTTGAAGCACTTTTGGCCAAGTATGGGGTATCACACCGGGTGGCAACACCATACCATCCCCAAACTAATGGCTAAGTTGAGGTTTCAAACAGGCAGATCAAGAGCATATTGTAAAAAATGGTGTCCCGCTCTCGGAATGATTGGTCATCTAAATTGGATGACGCTCTATGGGCTTATAGAATGGCATACAAGACGCCCCTACGCACCACCCCCTACAACCTAATGTATGGCAAGGCATGCCATTTACCGGTTGAGATGGAGCACAAAGCATTATGGGCTCTTAAGGAGCTCAACATGAACCTCGACGTTGCCGGAGCAAAACGATTCATAGACTTGCAAACACTAGAGGAGTTTAGGCTTAAGGCGTACGAAAATGCCGAAATCTACAAAGAGCGCACCAAACGATGGCATGATCAGAAATTGGTGCCCAAAACCTATGAAGGTGGTGACAAGGTACTTCTCTTCAACTCTAGACTCCGTCTATTCCCAGGAAAGCTAAGGATAAGATGGAGCGGGCCATTTGTGGTTCACCACATCTATCCTCACGGGGCAGTAGAGTTGATCGATAACCAAGGCGCTATCTTCAAAGTTAACGGCCACCGATTGAAAACGTTTCATGAGCAACCCGACCCGGACGAAGAGATTAGAGTCACCGTGGCTCTTACAACGTCGGACTAGCCAAGGTAAGTACGTCGGGCTAATGATATTAAAAATAACTCTTAGTGGAGGCAACCCGGTTTTAGTTTAGTTTAGTTTTTCCTTTCTTTTTAGATCTTTTTCCTAGCATTCTTTTCAGTTTTTAAGTAGTATAGAAGTTAGCAAGATAGAATTGTTTTTAGGCTAACCTGAAACAGGAGTTGGGCTCGGAAAATCACGCGAAAGAGGTCACGCAGGCTCGTTAACGACCCCCACCAGGGTCATTAACGACCCAGTTTGGTAACCCGAATTCAGGAAACGGACAGGTAAGTTTTTTTTTACCCTAATCTATCTTCTATCATCTACTTGTGCCGCCTCCTACCACTAGCCCTCTCCTATAAAACTCCCTCAAAACTCCCAAACACCCACCCTCAAATCTCTCAATCTAAAGCTTAAACTCTCAATCAATCCTACCGGTTTTTCCTCACCACCGATCGGAATTCGCACCACCGCCTACCCCAGAATCAACCACGTTAACGAGACCTCCATTCTCGAACTCGTTACCGGCGAGGCACTAAAGCTCGTTAACCACTCCCGATTTCAATCTTGTTCTTCAATTTCTCAATCCAACGATATGATTTCTAAACCCTAACTTTCTATTTGCAAGATTCATGATGTTTGGGGTAAAAATTTCATATCTTAATCTTGATTGAAGTGGTTAAATTGCAGGTCTATTCTGGTCAATAATCTTAGTGCTTCTTCCATTGGTGTTTGATCTTGATTTATGTTGGTTTGTTCTTGCTCAATTTTACATAAGAAATTTTGATTTGAAAAAGCATGAACTACCTTGTTCTTAAATTAAGTTGATCTTCACCATGTGTTTTTAGGCAAAATTGACATGTTCGGGTGGGGTAATGGAGCAAGTATGGGGTGCATGTGCATGATTATGTGTTTTGTGTGGGATTGCGTTTGATCCATGCTTGATTTTTGGAAAATTAGGGAGTTTAGAACTCGGAATACATCACGAGTGCTCTCGCCCAGGCTCGTTAATGACCTGTTCAGGTTCGTTAATGACCTTGCTATTCATCCAATTCTAAACACAAGTTCAGACTCGTTAACGACCCAATTGGCTCGTTAACGATGTTATTCGAGAGTATTTCCAAGACCAAGTATGGGATCTCTTTTTACTTGATTTGAGTAGATCTTATCTTGGACAATTCGTATTTTTTTAGGTCCATATGGCAAGTACTAGCAGAGCTACAACAAGAGCCGAAAAGAAGAAGAGGACTCAACGGTCCCCATCTCCTCCCCGCATGGACAACATGATTTTGCGCACTCAAGCACAAGCCGATCGCTACAATGCCATCTTGGATAAGGACCACTACACTACGTGGTTCTCGAGGTCAAGTGCCAAGTGAATGGGGATATACGAGGATGTCAAGCCCGCCTTTTCCATTCTCGGGGTGCCGCAATTGTTGAAAAAGGAGAAGACACCGCACTTTCCAGCTCTTACTTCTGAGTTTTTGGCAACTCTTGAGACTAGCTTCACAACCAAGACCTTAGCAGGACGGATTAGATTTCGACTTGGCAATGTTAGTCATGAGTTCACTATGGAGGAGTTCAATGTCATCCTTGAGCTCCCTAATCCTTCTCGGGACTATAAGATCAAGGACTACAAGGTGACTAGAACGTGGAGCTATATTTCTGGGGAAGTTGAACCTTCCATTGCAGCACTTCCCGGGGCGAACATCATCAACCCCATCTTTCGGATTATACTACGAGTCTTGGGCGCCACTTTTTGGCCCAAGAGAGAGCTGAATAGGCCAACAAGGACAGAAGTTGCATGTCTCCGAACCATACTCTTTGAGGATCCCGGCCCGTTGAATTTGGGGTATGAGTGGCTACAATACGTTGAGAAGCATGGGATCAAATCAAAGGAGGTGTGGTGTGGAGATTTGATTACTCTCTTGGCGGAAAATCTCGGTGTCGACCTCTCCCTCTACACACCGAACCACACGCAACGTTTTGACAAGAACTAATGGTTCGCTTCCAGCATTTTTGTGCGGACCGAGAGAGGGCACGCTACCAAGGTTCATGGCCAAGATGTCCCCCTTACCCAAGCCAAGATGGAGCTACTTTACGCGCCAAATTGGTACGAGTCATGGACGGGGCATGCGTTCCCGTTGGAGGACAAACCGCAAGATGAGCCGACTTTGAGGTCGTGTGTTTCTAGGTTTGCTCAGGAAGATGATAAAATGGATGAAGATGATGATGAGTCGGAGGCAGGATCAGAGGCGGGCACGAAAGAGCTCGATATCGGGGATGACGACCTCGGGACCGAGGTTCTGGGCAACACTGGCAGCTTCGTTAACGAGCCACCCAAGTTCGTTAACGACCACTTCGAGGCTACTACTGAGGCACAAAGCTTCGGTAACGACCCCCCGCCGCCACCTATCGAGCCAAATTCTTATGGTCTTATGCCCTACAATCCAATAATTTTTCAAGACCACTTCCAGCCTCACAACCACTACCAACCACCTCCTCATCCCGCTTACACTGGATAGAATATCCCACCTCCATGGACCGAAGATCTCTCGTTTCAGATGCAACATCTTAACCTACAGCAGACTCATCTCCACCAGAGGATGGATCGGTGGGAGAGTGTTTACTCTGCTCGCATGGCTCTAGATGAAGCGAGGCATCAGTAGCGGGAGACGGATGTGCAGAGCGCTAGAGGACAATGTATGACTTTATGGGGAACTTCGAGCAACGGTTCCCACCACAAGGGCGTTGATCTAGCTTTTAGGAGTTGTTTCTTTTCTGCTTCAAAAATCTTGTAAGTTTTTCTTTCTTTTACTTTCTCTTTTTCTATTCTTTTCTACTGCTTATTTTTTTTTCAGTGGGGACACTGTAATTTTAAGTATGAGGTGGGAAAGGGTAGAAAACTTGTGTGTCTTGTTTGTTTTAGGTGTCTTGTGTGTTTTAAGTAGTTTGTTGCTTTATAAAAAAAATCACAAAAAAACTGAAAAATTGAAAATTCCAAAAAGATTTTTTTGAATAGATAGATACCCCTTTCTTTTGGTTTTATGATAGTAATTACTAGCATGATCATATAATTCCTTGCAAGCATGTCTTTGATAGTATAGCCTGATTCTTGATATAAAGTTGTTTTTATAGAGGAATAGCATTTGATGAAACTGAGCATGTAAACTTTTTAGCACAAGTGATGCAATCCAACAAAAATTTACCTTGTGATTTATTTTTGGCCTTATAGGGAGAACATTAAAAATCCCTCTTCTTTTCTTGTGTGATTTAATCTCTTTATGTATATTATCTCTTGGAATTGTGATGGTTATCTATTTCTTGATGCCTATATAAGATTTGTAGTTCATTACTTGTAAAAGTCATATAATAGAGAACTTATTTTTCATAAGCCCTATTAATCCATATCCACCCTTTACATTATCCTCTTTTTGGAGACAAGTTGAGCCTTAAGCCTTTTATTTTTTAGCCTCACAAAATTATTCCTTAGCCGAGATAAGCTTGACCCTATCCGGGGATTAGGACTTTGTTTGGAGAGGATTGTTTTGTTGAGAAAATTGTGATGTTTGGTTCGAAAATCAAGGTTTTTGGGAAGGGTAGATTGGAAGTCTCTTGTGTTAA
Organism: Fallopia convolvulus; assembly: GCA_964016875.1. Taxonomy (NCBI): domain Eukaryota; kingdom Viridiplantae; phylum Streptophyta; class Magnoliopsida; order Caryophyllales; family Polygonaceae; genus Fallopia; species Fallopia convolvulus. The sequence goes on along the minus strand of OZ024724.1, from coordinate 38,718,315 downwards.
TTTGAAAAAAGATCTCTTGGTAAAGGAAGGATGCACAAAAAGAAAGTTGTTGTTGATGAAAAGGAGAATGAGTACACGATGAAGCTCGTTAACGACTTAGTTGGTTCGTTAACGAGGATGTTCGAAAGGAAAAGAAAAGAAAAAAAGAGCTGAAAGAAATATGAGAAATATAAAGAAAAAAGAGAGAAGTAAGATGTGCATTTGTGTTTGAAAGATAAGCCAGATATTCTTCGATGTTTTATGGGACTTTCTAGGGAAATTTTGGGTGAGTAAATAAGTCTGAGCATCATGAAGAGAGAGTTTGGTATTGTTCTTATGAGATTTTTTGATATTGTGTGAGTTTTTAGGAGTCTTTGATTCCCGGATATTATTAGCACCACATAGCCAAAATATTTTCCACGCCTTAATGTTTTTACCAAGCCCCATTACAACCCGGCCAAATGGAAGCTTCTATGAAGTTTTTCATTGAGCCTAAGTTCTCTTGATGATTTTTGCCTGTTTTGACAAATCTTAGGTGGAGAGTTTGGTGATATAAGTTCTAATTTCTATGAGTTTTTGCATATAAGATGAGTTGAGAGATTGAATTTATAAGACCAAACACTTGAGAGTTGAGAGAAATACATATATCCCTGGTGAGGTTGGATTGTATTGCTTGTGTCTATTTAATTGTAAATATGTGTGATGACGTTAATAGTCATTTGCTATTTTCTGCTATGTTTTTGATGTTGCTTTTAAGTTGATGGCTATTTGCATTGATGAGCGTGATTGTTTGGTTTTGGTTGTTGACTAGTTGATTGCTTGAGAACAAGCAAGTCTAAGTATGGGGTATTTTGATGTTCATGTTTTTAGTCTAGTTTTTAGTGTGTTTCTGAGTTTGATTAGTTTAGTTTTAGTAGTTCTTAGAGTTAGTTTTGTGTGTTTTTAGATAAGTTTGCATATTTTGTGAAAAGTATGGACGCTACTCCGTTTTGTGTCTTTTTACAGGTTTTGAGCAGGAAAGGAGCGCTTTTTGAGCTGAACTGGAGTGTTGTGGTAGAGGATGGAAGATTTGAAGTTAAAGAGGAAGATTGCATAGGAAGAGTAGAGTGAAATCCAAGTTGAAATCAGAACAAAAGTCAAAGAAAATCCGAAACCCATGCTCGTTAACGATCCTGTGAAGGTCGTTAACGAGGATTTGAGATAGAACTTTCGAGTGGAGTTTTGTGATTTCTACCGACCCTGTGCGGGGTCGTTAACGATGGCTCCGTGTCGGTCGGGTTTTAGTTAATTTTAGGGTTGTTATATCTTTTATCTTGTTATCTTTAGTAGAGTAAGTTTTTATCTTTTTAATAGATAGCTTTTAGATAGAATAGTTGAAGGAGTTAGTTTAGAGAAGAATCGGATTTATTTTAGGAGAGTCGAGTGGAGAAGAACTGCGAAGCTGGTTTGTTCGAGAGAAGAACTAGGGTCGTTAGTCGGATTTGCTCGAGTTTTTGTTTTGTGTTTTTTAATTCTTCTGAAGATTGTAAGACGATAATTATCTTATTAATTTCAAGTAAGTTTGTTTTGTTTTTAATGTTTTCTTTTATTGAAGTTGTTTGCCTTGTTACTATGAGTAGTGAGTAGTTTTCTTATCTAGGGTCGGGGTTGAAACTCGGCATAGTTATGCATGTTTGATAAGTGAGTTGATGTTTTGAATGCCTTTTATCTATTTTATATTACTTGTTGTGTGTATGCTTAGACGATAGTCGAAGTAAATTGAGTTTGCAATTTGATTGAAAGAGAAAGTTGTTAACTTGAAGGTTGATATTGTTCGATTACGAAAGTTTCGAGCTTTGGATCCAAAACAAGTGATTGAGTGAATTAATTTATGAGAATTGATTGATTTACTAGCTAATCAGCGAAAGTTGATGAATTTATCTTTTAAAGGCATGATCTTTATCTTCTTATGAGTTTATATGCATGACTATGTTATGGTAACCCTTGTCCTAGATTTTTATTCTTATTTGACTTTGCTTTCGGATATTTGTTATCGAGTTAGTTGCCTCGGTACTGAACTTGTGTTTAGTTCGTTACTCTGTGTTCGTAGAATTTTTCCAGGTTCGTTAACGACCATGACAAGGTCATTAACGAGGTTGGTCTTAGGGTGCTTTTGTTTTATTTTGCTTTGTTTTATTTTTAGTAGTTGATAGACAAACAACCGTGCTTCCCGTGGAACGATACTGACTTCACTATAAATTTATTTGTTGTCAAGTTAAATATCCCTCTCAACAGCGACGCTGGACTTCCTGCGCGGGAGGCCTCCACGACATCTCGGGGGACTTGCGCATTTGGCGCGACTTCTGTGATCCTCCCCCGAGACACGAGGTAGGCAATCTCTCTTCTTAGCGCCACACACTCCTTCTTTACATGACCATAGTTGTCATGAAAGTCACACTTCCTGCTCATATCTTTCTTTGGATAGGGTTTTTCATTCCTCTTCGGCCACCTAACGCCTTGTATCATTTGGGCTATGTTCTTCACGAGGTTCTTGGAGGATATACCCAGGTTGAACTCATCATACTTCGGCGGTAGTGGCTTGGCTGGCTTGGTCTCGAAGACGTTCACCTTCATCGTGTCGGAATGAGGGCGTCGGTACGGTTGGTCACGGCGTTCATGATGGTGATCTGGTGCTGCCTTCTTATTCACCCTTTCCCAAACGCTTGCGGGCTTCCTCATCTTCAAATCCTCCTCAAACCTGATTTGAGCTAGGGTTTGCACATCTTCGAAGTTGTGGCAAGGATGCCGAGTGAGCTCTTTGGAGAGGTCTCCGTCTTGATTTACCCCCTGACGGAAGGCTTCCATAGTCGTCACCACGTCACAGTGCGGGATGGAGATCTTCTCTCGGTTAAATCTGTCTAGGTACTCCCGGGTGGATTCTTCCGGTTTCTGGATAACCCGATTCAGATTGCTAGATTGCTTCTCGAATCTCCGGCTGCTAGCGAATTGAAATCAGAAAGAGTCCATTAACTCAACAAAAGAACGGATGCTTCCTCTTGGAAGTTTGACGAACCACTTCAAGGCCGGTCCGGCGAGGACCGCCCCGAATCCCTTGCAGATCACTGCTTCACGGGAGTGATATGGGACTGCGGTAGTCATCATTTTTACTTGAATATGGCAACGTGCTCATCGGGGTCCCCCGTGTCGTTATACGGTCCCATGCTAGGTACCAAAAACTTCTTCGGTTTCTCAACCTGGGTGATGTGAGGAGCGAAAGGTGACTCGTCATAACCGTCAACCGCTTCCTTCTCTATGGGTCGTGGAACCCCGGTTATCTTCGCCAGTTGCTCGGTGAACATCTTGAATTGATTTCGGACGATACTTTAGAGATCTCGGGGACGGCGGTAGTCCCAATCCTCGTCATCGTCCATGATTTCATCTTCAAAGCACCGAGGGCTAACTTCTCGCACCGATCGAAGGCGTATGGGTACCCTTGCTCCCTCGCCATTAGGGTTACCCTCTGCGGGGGTAAATGACGACATCGCGCCACCCGGTGGGGTTTCTAGAGGAACCTTCACCCCCACTGTTTCGGGTCCGATCTGTTGCTCGGGCACGCGGGCCGATAGAGGACACAGACCGGAGTTGGGAGCGTAAACCGTCATTATTGGCGGTTAACTACTCAATGCTAGCCTTGTGCTTTTCATTGCAAGTATGTTGATCAGTTAGTTCCTTCTTCAAAGCTTGAAGCCTTTGAGCGAACTCGGATAGTTCGAGGCGAAGAGCTGCCGATGTGTCCTGGCGTGCGTCTTCGTCATCCCCGGCCTTTAGCTCTTGATTGCCCTCGTTAGGGATGCTCATGGCGACTTCCTGAACTTCCTTCAATGTGGAAAGACGAACCTTTTTTGATTGTTGGGCCCCAAGGTGGGCGCCAAATTATTTTGGACAAAAATTTGACAAGCAAATCTATGCCCTAGATTTGGGCACGATCGAATCGATAGGTAGGCGAACACTTCGAGAAGGTGAGAATTTTAGTAATACGAAGGACTAAAACTCTCTTTTGATTATATCTTCCGTAACCAGTGTGTGTACATGTATAAACCGTAAAGATCTATCTACAAATCCCCTCTGACCAACGTTCGTTTCCCACTTCCCACGATTTCCGAGTTTATAGGGCATATCTCTAACTACTATCCACTTCCCGTGTATTTCGGAGATGCAAACCGTCATAGCCGTTGTCCTCTGAGCGTGCTCCTCTTCCTCGTGACGGAAGCCTTCTACCTTCACCTGAGTGACTGATGATTTCGCTTCATTCTTGGATTCTTTTGCGATCAATCCATCCGGTGCCTTTCTCGTCTGCTTTTGGGCTCGACTTTATCAAATGGGATGAAGAGATTTTGGGCCTAACAACCTAAACAAGTCAAAATAGGAAGACATATTACCTTCCAAGAGCCAAAGCCTACCTCAGTTGCCATAGTGTGAGCAGAAGCAGAGGCACGACGCTTCTTGAAGTTGGGGTCACGGTACCACTGGAGAGACCGCCAGTTAGAGGAAGCATTGTCTTGAAGTTCCGCGGAGTCATCATCGCTTAGCGTCGGGCGCTTGTTGGAAGATTTGGGGGCATCGGGTGATTCCTTCTTCATCACTGGAGCAGCAGGGGGTTTCAAGTCGCTGGAGCGCGTCTTCCTAAGAATCAGATCCGAGGAAGAGAAAGCTTAGCCTGACTTGCATGTACGAGTTTCTGGATTTAATAAAACAAAGCAAGTCTGAGAAACAGAACAGTAGAAGCTGTCAACGAGAACAACGATGAGGTTATGCTTACCAACAGAAGGACCAGAAGCGGCAGTCGAAGTCGGGGCCGATGACATCTTAACAATAGGAAGTTCAACCTTTTTGTTGGTTTCTTCCGAGCCTATAGGAGTCGCGTTGTCTTCACTTTCAGAGAACTCGTCAAAGGGCTCAGCAAGGGAAGCCCCAAACGTTCTTTGCGCTGAAGTAAGCTTGAAGAGTTTCAATAGTTCCTTCTCCGAATGAGTCTGTGGCTCGACGTTATCTGAAATACCTACAAAAGAAAGAAAGAGGATGAATGGGCGTTAAATCACTTCGTGGATCAACACATAAGAGAAACAAAAATTCTTACTAGCAGGGTTCCACTTGTCGTTCAAAAACAAGCGACATTCAGGGGTCAGGGAGGCAATTTCGGTAAAGAAAAAGCGGTTGGCCCAATTCTTCCCATTAACCTTGGTATTCAAGATGAGAGGCCAGCGCGCAGTCCGGGACTGCAAGAAAAAACGTCCCCGCCTCATTGTCGTCAGACGGTAGGCCTGGAGCATGTCCGGGACCGTAAAATCTACGTGGGCGACCTCGGCCATCAGACTCACCCAGAACAGAATTTTCCAGGTAGAAGGATGCAATTGCGCAGGGGAAAGTTTGAATCGGGCCAAGAACTCCTGAACCAGCGGAGGAAAAGGGAAATTACAGGATATGGTAAAAGGAAACTCGAAAAAGCAAGCCCAGTCGGGGCGAACCCAGTCTGAGTGCTCGAGATCAGGACATAATGCTACTACCCCCTCCCCCCCTCAAGGAAAGCCCCCCTCCAAGATAAGTTGGTTCATCTCGTCTTGAGTCATAGTATTGGCAACTCTATCCCACTCCTAAAGGATCCCAAAAGGCATAAAACCGTGCCTGGAGACTGCTTTATCCCTCGCCATTAAAGAAAGAAGAAGAAATTGAAAGAAAGTTGAGAGGAGAAGAAAGGGTTTTTTCGTACCTCGGGAGAGTTCGATACAGAGGCAGTGAATGATGATTAACCCTGAGAAGAGCAGTAAATATAGCAGACTTTCGTCCCTTCGACTTTAATCTGGAGACGCGCTACGAGATCTCGGTGTTACACGTGGCGTACCCGGAGCAGCAAGGATCGCGGATGCCAACAGTATAAAGATCTTGCGAATTCAACAATTCACCCGATCTTTTTTGGGGCTATTGTTGGACCCAAGATCTGCAGGCCCATTTCCCACCATGCCTAGCGAAAAAAAGTGAGCTTTAGAGCCCAACTCAACCGAGGGACCTTCTGAGATGATGGACAGTTGGTTGCACCAGAGACAACCTCCGCGAAGTGGATGCCCGACGTGGGTGGTTCGAATGATGATCTTGGGCACGTAGAGGATGATGCCCGCCTAGCAACAGTATAATGGGGAGGGGTAAACGAATGTAAGGAGGTACGCACAAATCCATCAATTGTAAGCCTAATCAATCGAATACAGTTTTCAATCAAACTCGGTGTACTCTCGTTCGATCATTGATCAATTCTGTGTTTATCGGTTAGTATAGCCCTCATATCTTCAATCAACCATCCGTGCTCGTCACTGGTCGAAAATTGACGAAAACAGTTTGTATGTACGTAACAGACTTATTAAAATATATTTTAGAAACGGTTTCACAACTCCTCGTTCGTTTGCACGGTAAGTCTATATAGATCGTTTTCAACACGAAAAAAAGTCTATATAGATCGTTACGTTGTTTTTACCTTTTCATTTGAGGGTATTGCTGCTTTGCTTTTAGATGACTTTAAAAAAAGGCTATTATTTTCCCGTATACTTAGTTACTTACCATTTAGCCCTATTTCAATTCAATAAAACCCTCGAAGTCTTATTTTATTTCGAAAAATCCTGAAGAGTAAAACATCCCATGATCTTCGACCAAAAAATACTATATATTAACACTATTCAATTCTCCCTTTCTCAAAAACAAAATATAAAATTCTCTTATCTCATACGCATCTTGTTTGAAAAAAAAAGTGCAGTCGAGTGCATACTTAGTCACACACAAAATGCACAGATGTGACTACAATTTCGAGTGTTTAATCAGAAGCTCTTGTGAAATTTTGTGGCTGCTTTTCACCACACAAAAAATGAAACACCTTGTTCTAATAAAAACTTTGATACATTCATTCTCTTCTTCACATACAAACTGAAACTGCAATTAGAAAAATAAACGTATAAGGTGATAGACAACACGCTATCCCCGAACAAAGAAGTACAAAAGAAACCATCCATTGTCATACGATTAATACAGTAGGCATTGCCAAGCACAAACTTTAATAGTATTCAAATCGATTTTATTCTTTCATTTGCCAAGCTTACCAGACACAAAAGAGGAACAAAGTTGAAAACAACTTGTTCATATATTACTGGGTCCACTAATGCAGAAAATCCTTCCTCCTGTTAATCTTCATCTACAAATGGAGGATTCCATACAACAAAGCCTCTGCTATCGGGGGACAACCTGGAACGTAGATGTCCACCGGGACGATCCTGTCATAGCCTCGGACTACGGAATATGAGTAATGGTAGTACCCACCACCGTTTGTACAATTACCCATGGATATAACCCACCTTGGCTCTGGCATTTGATCATAAACCCTACACAAATAAAAATGATCAAGTGTTAGTTATACAAAATAATACTCTCTAGTGAATCTATTTGCTTCCTCAAAATGTTATTAAGTTTAGCCAAATACATCAGTTTAATCTCAACTATAAGAATCTATGTGCTAAAACTGAGTAAAAACACAACTTCGCCCCAGAAGCCATCAAAACCTCTTGGATGTGCTTGGTGAATCTCTTAAACATATTATAGCTTCTTGAGAAATTTATTCAACAAAAACGAAAACACAATGCCCATAAACCATACAACTTATGGTCATAATTTACCTATTAGTATTTCTAACGCTTAATGCAAAAATCTATCAACACTACAGCTAGCAGGAAACATGCTTATGATCACATGAGCATCATTTACCAATAGTGCATGAGGTGAAGCTCTTGAACATAAACTGATTGAAGAAACTAAAAGTAAAAACAATATGCCATATAACTGCGTCTCTTTTGCACAAAACTATACATTTATCATATGAATAATCACAAATATCCATGTCTCCACCGATCATTCAGCATCATCATTCACTAAGTATTTCAAAACAGAAAAATTCCATGCAATTCAAATCCATCAATTTATTGGCACAATTAGATTTCCCCAACATGCTCTCACTCTTAAAGCATATTCCAGCTTTATAGCAGAACAAAAGGTCAAGTTCTAGTGAAGTAATCCAGGCCGGAATCCAAGCAACTTAAATCATCGTCATAATACAGCTTCCAAGCTTTCAGTAGAAGAGATTTTCATTAATAAAAAGCCACAATACAATTCACTATCATCATCTTCACTAATTTACCAATGTAATCAATATCCATACAACTCAACCACGTGATCTCATTCCATTAGGACCATTACCATGTAATTAGATCTTAGCTAGACTCCTTTGAAAACTTTAATACTATTCATGCCCAAGCCCAGCAGGATTTATCTCCAAAATAGTTTTGGCAGTCACTTTTCAATTCTTTGCAATTCCATCAAAATTTAGCTCGTCACATTCATTCCTAGTATTCTAAAAGGAACTCTTAGACCTACTCTCCAATTAATCCAATTAATTTTTCTCTGGTGCTCAAATTTGTGTATAAAACCCACACATGTTCCCTCTTTCTCACCATAACTTTAGTGTATGCTACATAGATGGGAGAGTTTCTCTTACTAGAGGCGTAGTTAGAATCACCAATTAATGGCTTTAATAATAAAGAGTGTTGGTAGCTTATAAAGTTCCCAAAAACATGAGGAAACACCCTCTTCACATCCTCGAGGTATGGGTGCGTACACCCTGACCCCTATGACCTTGCTCATGCAAGAAGCAAGAGGTAATTGTTGAATTGCTCTGACTTTCATGTTTTTGTACTAAACAGCCATAGGCGGTATTGCGGTCATTAGCTCTCAATTATGAGCTGTTATGGATTTACTAAGTTAAATTAGAATCTAATTTGTAGTAATTATGTTATTTTTCAAATCTAGTATAGTAGAGCTTTGCTGTTAGAAGCTTATAAGGTTTTCTATATGCCCAGATATTGCACAAGAAACATAGTAAATTAACTTTCTATCATTCATCTTGTAAAGTGAGTAGGATTTCCAATGACATAGATTAAATGACTAGAGTGATATAAGCTTCTTATGAATGAAACAGGATAAACCAAATAGGCATCACCATAATACTTGCTATTAGATTGCTTAGAAGAACTCCATGAAAAAGGGGAAGTAAGAGATTTCAACACCTTACAAGCTATTTAGATGTGTCGAAGGTCAAAAATAAAATACATTTTGACAACCAGCCAACGACTCGAGTTCATGGATAAAGGAACAAAAATGTCACGACGAATGTCAAATTGTCTATTTACCATGTTCATTAGTTTGTATGCTAATAAAGGATCCACCTTGAAGCAATTAAAACTTATAACATAATGATTATCAAAAGTTGAAATTTCAAAGAAGAAGAAATTGTCATACTAGAACTAACATCTTGATTGCTGGTAGTTTATATTTGCCAACATATACACATGATAAACATTATCATGCATCAAAGTGTCTGGCATTGTCATTTAGAATCACAGTTCAACATGATATCAAGAAATTCCCATATAACTCAAAGGCCACCACGGTCCCTAATCACTACATATGGATACTTTCACTTTATCCTCTTAATCTTTGTCCATCTATCAATTGTCTATCTCTCATTTGTTCATAAACACCTCAACACGATCAATCCAGATTTTAAAAAGCAAAGTCACTTCCATCCTTTGAAATAGGGATGTCATTATCAAACTTCAATCCAAAACAAATATCAATTGAAGTCCAACTTCCCAAACATACTAGGGTATAAAAGCTAATGAACCTTCAGCAATCAGTCAATCACAAATATTTCACAAAGAACACCCTATTGTCTCAGTCATATCAATGAAATCAACTTAAATTTCAACCAACTAAATAACAAGAAAACATATTTTTCTGCATATATAGAGTTCGAAAATACTTTTCTGCATATAGAGTTCGAACATCAGAGACATTTGAGGTATTGAAGTCCAATTAACCGCTCTAGCAAATCTATTAATAAAATTCGCATCACTCAACACAGAATCGTCAAAATTTATAAACACACACAAAAGAAAAATTCTTTCCCCCAATTCAGAATCATCAATTTCAATTTCCAACGACCATACTCCATCCATTAATTACAAGGAACCCTAAATCATAGATATTCCATCCAGCACAAGATGAAATTTATCAAAAATCGAAAACCTGCCCTAACTAACAACGAGGGGGGAGAGAAAAAGAGGAGGAGGTTTACTTTCTAAGAGTAGGAGCCATCTTATTGGTGAGCATACCAGCGACGATCATGCAATCGGACTGCCGAGGGCTGGGCCTGGCGAGGGTTGGGCGACAGGCGGGGGAACGTGGTGTAGATCGAAGCGGCGGAGTGGTAGGCGGCTAGTGCGGCCGTGCGCGTTGCAGGGAGGGTGAGCAGAGCCATTTTCGCGGAGAGAGAGACGAGTTTGTGGGCGTTTATCTCAGGTGTCTGAGTTTCCTGGTGTTAAAAGAGACCCGTTTCCTCCGCCTATGGCCTATACCATTAATACGTGTATGTTCGTTCACTTGTGTTAGGGGAAATAAATGCAAATTTAATGGCGAAAAGGAAATATGGGAATATCAAATTTTGATTAAATTAGAGTTGTACGACCACTCACAACCCCCAAGCCAACTTTTGGGTTTTTAATCTCCGAAACCAATTTTCTCACTAATCCACATCATTTTAAAATCCATTTCTACTTTATCCCCACAATCTAAATCCCCATTCTTTTTCTTAAAACCCACTATTTTTTTTTTTTTTTCATATTTATTTACTCATTTACATACATGATGCTCTATAATATATTTATTTGATGACTAAAATATATAAAACTCATAACTTATGTCATCTAATATATTAATTATATTATTTTGCATAATACATAAATTATTTTACACAAAAATATAAAGATTACTTTTAAAATATTATTTTACTTGTATTTTTTATATATAATAATTTTTTTTCATCGAAACATATTTGAAATGGGTCTCTATGGGTAGACAAAATAAAAATAAAAATGTTGAAATTATTTTTATGATTTAATTTTTATTTTGTATGGCCGAAAATTAGCCTGAAATATGTTTATATCTTACCGAAATTCAAATTTTGCCAGCCCTAGGATCAAATAAAGATGAACGCTAATGATTCACTCTTTTATGTACAATAGGGGATTTTAATTCAAGGGTAGTGTCTTTAGTTTGGAGGCTAGGAGATGGGTTTTTAGCTACTTTCTACTGTTTAATAAAGATTTATTATTATTTTATGTTTAAAGTCAACTGTTGTGAACGGTCCAACCCCGTCCAAAAACAAAGTTTATATTCTATGTGTAATACGGGGTATAATTTAAATATTTAGGCTTTTGGAAATTAAAGCATGGGATCAAATACATTAAATTAGAGTCAATTGAATTAAATTATGAAATACCATAAATATTTATAACGTAAAAAGCAAAATGCTAATAATCGTAACTATATAAATTATGGCGAAATAGATAAACAAGTCCTTGAACATTGACGATTTTGGCATCCATATCCCTATACTTTGGGGGTTTCAAACATGTCCTCGTACTATACATATTTTTGTCTTTTAAACTCAAAATTTCGATCTGGCAAAACGCGTGCACATCAATCTCCTAGGTGCGCGTACCTAGGAGCGGAGAATCGTCCGAAGATCGGGCTCCATAAGTTGGAACGAGCGAACGGAGGGTTCGAGTTCGTCGTTTTGTCTTAAATTCGAATTCGGGATTTCAGCTCTGGGCGGGGGTTTGAGTTCGTCGTTCGATCCCGATTCACTTTCATGGGGCGCAGAAGATATGACGGAATTTGAGTCTGTCATTCCGTCCTGATTCTCTTTGACGAGGTGGACCAGAGAAGACATGTCGGAATTTGAGTTCGTCGTCTGTCCTGATGCTCTTCGAGGAGGCAGACCGGAGAAGATATGCATTCGAGTGCATCGTTCTGTCCTGTATCACTTTGACGAGGTAAGAAGGAAGGAGATCTATAGTATATCTAATAAAAAAATTATTAAAAAAGGGAAAAAGTTAGAAGAAGATAAAAAAAAACTGTTATTTAAGAGATGCTTTTTCATTTTCTTTTATTAAAATTTAATGAAATGGCCTAGTTGGCATTTACATGGCATTTAAATAGCACAATTTATTTCCACGTAAGTGGGAGTGTATTGCACGCAGGTGGATTTCATGTGATTTGTGTTTAAATGAAAAAAAATATGTATAGTAGAAGGACCTATTTGAAACCCCCAAAGTACAAAGATATTGATGCAAAATCGTCAAAGTTCACGGACCTATTTATGTATTTCGCCTATAAATTATTTGATCATCTAATCGGTGAATACTAATTTAAGATATAGAAATGCCTTACCCATGTTAATTTGATAGTTGATGTATTATTTTAATTTTGCTTGCATAATCAATCAACGATTTATTTTCATATTCAAATTAATGTGGTTCTCTGATGTTCGTTTTTCTAGTATAGTTTTTAAGTGTTTTTCTTAGTTTGTTAGTTTAAGTTTAGGCAAGTCTAGTGTTTGTTTTGTGTGTTTTTGGATAAGTTTACAAATTTTGTGAAAAGTATGGAAACTACTCCGTTTTAGTGTTTTTAGTAGGTTTTCGAAGCAAAGTATGAGCATTCTGAAGAAGTTGAGATCGAGAGGATGGTGGTGGAGCATTGATGAGTCAAGGAAGGAAGAAGACACTTTGAAGATCCCGGAAAATCCAAAAGAGGCTATGACAACGTACAAAAGAAACCAAGAAATCGAGCTCGATACCAACCCTGTGGGTTCGGTACCGAGCTGTGCAGCAGAGTGAAGTTGTGGAAAAGTTAAGCAAGACGTCTATCGACCCTGACAGGTCGACACCGAGGTTCCCTGTGTCGGTAGGTTGCGCCGACTTCAAGTTATTCTATCTTTTTATTTCGCAATCTTTTCAAGTTTGGATAGTTTTATCTTTTGGAAACTTTTTAGACAGATTCTCTTAGTACAAATACCGTTTAGGGGGTCGTTTTCTTAGTCTGGTGGGGAGAGAGAGACGTGAAACCGAAAGACTCGATCTTCTCTTTGTTCTTAGTTTCTAGTTTGCCTTTGAAGTTTGTATTCTAAGACAAAGTTTCGACTTTTAATTCAAGTAAGTTTTGTTTTGTTTTCATACAATGTTCTCATTCAATCTTTTTGCTTGTTTCTTTTTAATCATGAGCGAGTAGTTCTCCTTTCTAGGGAAGACCATCCACTCGAAGAACAGGCGGTGCATTAGCTCGTCAATACCTTTAGTTTGTGTGAAGATTCTCGTGGGCACCACGGGAAGAGACAAAGGACCAAGCAAGGACATGCACTCACCATGCGTGGAGGAGAGGATCTACTCGGGACGGCATCCACAGGGACTTCCCTTCTGTACAACTTGTTGAAGAAGAGGACCTAAGAGATTCTTTCTGCTTAAACTAGCAGCCTCCTGATCTTTTTCCTTCTTTTCTACTCCTTTCTTGCTGCCTCTCCTCCCTCTCAAACTTGTATTTCACTCAGGACTTCCCTTTTGTACAACTTGTTTGTCTAAGTAATAAAATGGATCTTTAGCTTGAATGTGTATTCTTTACTTTATTGTTCAGATAATCATGCTTAATCTTTTCGATGATGACAAAAGGGGGACGATAAAATGTGTGAGATGTGTTGTTTCAAAGTTATCACATTGCGGCCTTTGCTAAGGGGGAATATTTGAACAAAATCTGCTAAGTAGGAACTACATAACCATATAGTGGAACTCCCTGCGATATGTTGTCACACTAAGGGGGAACTTGCATGAGCATAACACGAGCATAAAATTGAATGAAATACTTGCAATTTTATTGTGGGTTTGTCATCATCAAAAAGGGGTAAATTGTTTAGTCGATGTTAGGAACTCATGTTCGTTAACACTAGAAAAACATCCTCAGTTTTGACAATGACAAACATCATGGGAACTAATGCCAATTGCCAAGTATTTTAGCTTAACAGGTTGAATTTCGCAAAGCAAAGCACATAGTAACCAGTTCCCACATCATGGGAACTAATGCAACAACGAAAATAAAGCGACCGACCTCAAAAGAGAATAGAGTTCCCACACGATGGGATTAGACATGAGGAACAGGAATCCCACAGAAGTCAAGAAGAGTTCCCAAAGAGAAGGGAACCGAGAAGACGAGAGTTCCCTTTGGATGCGAACTGGAGCATGTGTGAAAGCGACATCTCTGCGCATTTTCAGGGATCATGTTTGTTCCGAACACAGAGGCGTCTCAGACCATCAGAGCCTCATCACAGAGACGACGACCATCTAACGGTCCAGATTGATTCAAGAGTTGATAATTCAAATTCAAATCAAAGTCACATGTCAATCTTAAGGAATCATACTTGGAGAGCAAGGCAAAAAGGGTATTTAGGACAAATACCTCAAGTGGATAAGGGTTTCTCATCACGCCTATTTAAACCCTTCAATATTCACCTTGTTTCTCGCTTTTCCCAAATCATAAACTCCAAACTCAGAGAAAGAAAAGCTGAAGAGCTGCTTGAGTGAGAGTCATCAAGCTGGTGAAAAGTCCTTAGCAACAAGCTAATCTCAACGACGGTGTAGGAGAAAGAGCGAGTTCCTAGGTCTAGGGGAACTGAAGAGAAGAGATAGAAGGGAGATAGAGAGAGAGAGTTTTGAGTTTCACTTTGTCTTTGATTGTGAGAGTTCACCGGGTTAGGGTTGAGAGAGTGCATTAGTGTTGCCTAAGGAGAGAGTCCTAGTAGGAACAGAGAAGTTTGTACTATGCCTTGTAACTTGAAGGGAACTAAGCAATAAAGAAAAGGTAACTCATTCGAAAATCCAACGAGAGGGAGGTAGAGGTTTACTCACATGATTAGTTGATCGTTGTGGGGTTCTCTAAAGGAACTGTTTCTAAGTGTTTTTTATTTACCTGCATACTTGCTTATTCCGATGTATGTGGGAATTGTTCGATAAAGTTCCCATAACTTTTTTCGACTAACCTACAATCCAACAACCACTGAAGGCTAAAGGGGTCCAATGCCTAAAAAATACAAGCATACATACCATATAGATGATTGTAATTGGGCTTCTCATGGTGAACACTTGGGAGGAAATATTCTAAGCTTGCCCCACGCTACTCATGGTTGAGATGTGGCTCCCAGATACATGGGATGGTTCGAGCCACGCTCTCACACGAAAGTGCTAAAAGCGTCCGATGTAAACCGAATCAATCTGAACCAAAGACCCTTGATGCCTCAAGTAGGCAATACCCTCATTGATGTGCGTATTTCAATTTTGCAATTTCCGTACAACATGATTTTTAATTATTTGATTATAAATTATTTATTTTCTAATCTTATAAATTTAATATGGTTTAAAAATACAGGCTCACAATATGTGAGATGCTACATAACGGATAATATGCACGTCTTGGAACAATACCCGAGCTAAAACCCATGTGGACACAAATTTATGATACCTTGACCTAAAATTCTATTCCAGCTCCTCCTCAAGTGACCATGCAAGTTTCTCCACTATGGCACCTATCATAGTATAAGTTATTCACTCAGCGGATCAAGTCAGTCTCCCCAACCTATCCAGTCTTACCGTTATAGTATGTATTTCACTAGTAGTTATCCGCAAGATTATCCAAGTAAAGACCCTAATTTTTTTCCATACTTCAATGTACATCTTTGTGTTTTATTCGATGTACTTTCATATTAAATCAACTTGTTTCCACTTTGTCTATTTATGATTTAATTTTAGTCCTAATATTACTTAATCAACATTTTTTCATTGTTTTTGGTTGTGCCTTACCAGGAGAACCGGTCTTACACCGGTTCTCCTGCCATAGTATGTATTTTTTCATTTTACCCATAATATGTATTTTACTAGCAGAACCAAACTGGTTTTACTTTGACAGGCTATGCACCACGGAGCACAAAAATCCTCCATGACCGAGGGTTATAGCCGATGCCGAGTAGGCGAAAGCAGCAAACAACAATGTTCATAGAAGAACCTGATCAGGCAAAGTGGATAGGCCGGTAAACTCAAACATGCAAATGCGGCAACTACTTTTGCTCAAAGAAGAATTATGTAAAGGTAAAGGTAAATTCTCCTTTCTTAGTTTAAAATATATACAATATAAAAATGATATCTTTTTAGGTGTTTTTTAAATAAAGTAAAAAATAATATCGTTTTTCCTATTATTAAAAAATAAATAAAAAATCCTATAAATAAACATCGTCTTCTAAACTATGTGACATGGAATATTAGTAACATCAATAGTAATAATAATAGTGTGCTTTTCATTATTATTCATACAACATTAATTGTAAATAATAATAGCATGTTTTCATTAGTTATTCATACAACATTAATAGCAATAATAGCTTGTTTTCAATTTGTCCAATTAATATGATTAAATATGTGAACATTAATGACTACTATTTTTTATTAGACATTAAATGTTGATTGGGTTGCAAATTCATTGTCTAGCCAATATTCACAATAATAGATGCTTATAAATTGAAGTTTTTTGGCCTTTGATATGAAACTAAAACAAAGTTCTTGAAAACCAAATTTAGCCATCATTCTTTAATTCTTATATGCCATCAGTTTGTCACCAATTACAATATTAAATCTCAAAGGTACAAAATGAACCCACTTCTCTTAAAAAACGCTATGATCATTTTCCTAGTAACTTTATCCATTGCAATTCAAGCAATCAAGACACCAAAAATACCATTAGATGCAAAACAAGATGTTGAAGAAGGCAAAGGAGCCATGGCCATAAGCAGTCCAACTCCATCACCCAATGATCTATTCCCCAAGACCCTGGTTTTCCTCCATAACAAACTCGGCAATGGTACAACTTGTTCACACCATGCTACTACAGTCGGCGGAGATTTCGGCATTCATCTGTTGGGAGATGGTAAAACCGATTACCTCATTTTCCGCCCATTTATATGGACGGATATTCAATGCGAGTTATCAAAGCAGGGTGCAGCTGCTACAATAAAGTTGTACATGTACACCCGCGACATAAAGAGGTGCTACAACAATTTCCATTGGGTCATTAATTCTAAGGGGATTTATGGCATTAACAACAAAGGGGTTAATGATATATTTTTTAATTGGGTATCTATGTGAATGGGATTATCAATTTTTGTTTCATATCATGTAACAAAAACATGAGGTGCATCACATAAATATGAAATAATAAGGTTTATTATTGTAATATTTTGTGGTTCATTTTTAGAAATGGTGGAAGTTTTTATCACTCGTTGCCATAAGGGTTTCTCCTCACCACAAGGAGTGTCCTCACTTGAATCCAACTTTTTTACATATGTTTAAAATATAATAATTGAGTTAGGATCACATGCTGATTGCACATAGAATGTTTAATGTGATCAAATCTCATCCATTAGATCATAGAGTTGTATGACCAAGATTAAAAGATTAAAATGAACACAAAGTGACATTTTCTTATATTTTTATTTAAAGTTTTTTATCTTCATACGACGTTTCATATGACTAAAACAAATTCATTTTTTCCCACTAAAGATAGATAATTTTACACAGTAACAATGCATATTATTTACACAAATAGTGCACACATATTATTGTAATTGTAGGTGACAAATGATACTTACCCCGTTCAAATATAAATGTCCTTTAAGTCATATTTTTTTGTTAAATCAAACTTGTACTTTTAGATATTTTTAAATCTTGTTCCAAATATACCCCTGTATTTATATTACTCTGGACAGTTACAATCTTAACAACTATAAAATTTGTTCCTCTATGTCCAATAAATGTTCCATCCTCTTAATAATTCTACCAATATTAAATTGTAAGTAATATGTAAAAAAAAATTTGAAAAAAATTAAATAAATACTTACAGTTGCCTATTCATTTTTTAAGTGGTTCAAATTTCCTTATTTCAAAATAAAGTAAAAATAATGAACAATAATTATGTTTTATAGAGTTTGGTTCAAATGAAACAAACTCTTATCCTGAAAATTGAAAAGTGCACTATTAACTAGGAAAAGTGCATTACTAACTAGGAAAAGTGCAATCCAAAAAGTGTACTACAAAAATTACGAAAAGTGCACTATAAAGTACGAAAAGTACAAATGTGAAAAAGTGCACTCTGAAGTAGGAAATGTGCACAACAAACTAGGAAAAGTGCATTCGTTTTATTTTTCAAGATAAGAGTTTGTTTCATTTGAACCAAACTCATGTTTTATAAAGTAAATGAAACATACAATATTATTATTATCGATTATCCACAATTTTATATGCACAAGAATCACATTAATCTAAATCTTAAAAAATAGTTAAAAAATAAACCTAAAGTTGGGAATAGTTTAAGTATAAAATGAAATTAATTCTTGGATTGTCAAATTTGGACGTGAAAGAATTCATGTATTTTAAATAAGTATGCATTGATTAAATGATCAAGTAATTTATATGTACATTTTCTAATATTTTATTTTGTTTTTTTGTTTACAATCAATTAAAATATTTCATAAAAAATTAATTAATATTCTTAATCACATCACATGTTATGATATCTAAAAGTCCAAACATTTAAGAAAATAACAAGCATATAAATCTTGTCTCGTCCAACGGACGGGTTAACCCTCTAGTACAAAGTAAAATTTTAGAGGTGAAATATATTTAATGCATCGAGTGTTGTGAATAATAATTAATGGTGTATTTTGGTAACAAATTTATTTTCTTAATAATTGTGCAAATATCTAAAACAACGTCTATACTTAAATGAGGGGAGTAATATGTTTGTTAAACATTGTGTTTTTATTAGTTAATTATACAACTTTGATATCAATAATGCCCACTACTATAAACATTTGGCCGTAAAATGGTAAAACTCAAAATAAGGGATAAATTGCATGACCTCTTCCCTCTACTATAAACATTTGGCCTTAACATTATGTTTTTCATTAGTTATTTATACAACATTCATTAGTTATTTCTCCATCCACTGCTTCTCTCTAATTATATCTCCATCCACCGTCACTTCTCTTTTCATTGACATGCGATGATATTTGCATTATCATTTTGATATCAATGTTGTATAAATAACTAATGAAAAACACAACCCACAACTCATCTAGACAAATACATTGGTACACAATAATTCCCCCTCTCTTTTAATCAAAATGCCCTCATAACTTACATTGCTCTCGAAGACTGTTGGCGTCTGAACAAGACCTTTAGCATCTGACTGTCATCTTCTCAGCAGTTTCTGCAAGATTACAAATCCTATATCACGGATCTCAACTTGTAATCACTTGTTTATAATTAATAAAAGGAGATAAGCAATTATTCTTCATTTTTATTGTCTTTACATTCAATTTCTTTAATTATTATCGTTGTCGTTTATTGTTTCTACTCGTTCTCGAGCCAACTCAATCAATTCGTATACCTTTGGCTATTAGACCCTATCAAGGACATTAAAGGGATTAGTTGGTCATTTTTAGTCCAAAAAATTTGGCGCCCACTGTGGGCCAGATAGCTAAAATACAACCGATCAACCTCCTACCAAACACCAACCGTTCACCATGGATGACCACTTTTCTCGTCTCGATGCCTTCCAAAAAGACCTTTATGAACTTAAAGCCGAAACAGCCAGATCCAACACCCGAGCGGCGCAACTAATAGTTGAAAATGAGCTTTTTAGATCATAGGTACACAGGAGCAAGACTATGGCCACCGCATGAGCTTTCACTAAACAAATTGTGACCGTCCAAATTCCTCATGCGGTAACCTTTCCTATAATGATGATGATGACCCGAGATACTTCCTCTCATAGGGTCCTAATCCACCAGTCGGCAGAAGGCGACGGGATCACTCCCAACCTTCTTGACTTTAAGGAGGCCATCAAGCAAAAGATCCTAGAAAAATTAAATCCTCTCAATGAAATGATTACAAGGATTACCGGAATCCCACTCCCAACCTCTTGTTGTCGATTTTGCTAAGGGGTTTCTTGTTCCAGACATATCAAGCTATGACGGCACCGATGATCCTAACGATCATCTTTTGATCTTCAAGCAAAAGATGATGATAACTTCCATCCCTCAAAAGGATCCTGAAGCCATCATGTGTAAAAGCTTTTTGGGCAACTCTTGAGGGCCTAACCCTAAGATGGCTTATTAGTTTGCCACGAGGATTTGTGGAATCTTACGTGAATCTCTTTAACTTATTTAAAGTTCAATTTTGAGTAGTCGACGACTTGACAAGCATTCTAATGACTTATTTGGAATTGTGTAGAGGTATGATGAAACTCTCAAAGATTACATGAACCATTTCGTTCATGAGAAAATCAAGATCTCCAATTGCAATGTCTCAACATCCAATGAAGCATTCTGTCAAGGTCTTCGAACGAGCAATGAACTCTATAAAGAGTTGACCATGTACCCATGTGCAACCTTTGAAGATGTTCAATCTACATCAATGGCCCAAATTTGCCTAGAAGAAGATAAGGGAGGTAACCTCCCCGAATATGACCTTCTGGAATCTGATCCCAAGACCCCAGAAGATGACCGCCGGAATCGAACATATAGTGAATCTGACCATGAGACCTCAAATGATGACTAGAACAGTCACCGTTATGATCACAATCACGATCTAGTCACCCAAAATCCCAAGGAACGCAAGTTTCATCCGTATCAGTTCTAAAAAAATTATGTTACTTTACTATTATGTTTCCTTTATGATTTCTTTCGAATAAAATACTAACTTGAGCGTCGAAGGGTCGTTGGGGAAACCCACGACCAACCCTCCTAGTTTCTTAAATCTTGTCATGCAGAAGCATACGGGATGTTAATCGCCAATCATGGTCACGATCGACCACAATCAGGAGATAATACTCATTAGTTACGATCACAAGGCACTAATCGCCAATTACGATCACAAGGCAGTATTCGCTAGAAGAAATGAGGCGCAACTCGCCAGCAACTGTAGCTTCTATCACTAGCAAACAAGGCTTTATCTCCTAGGGCAATACTTACCAGAATAGAGACTCCCCTGAGGACAATGCTCGAAACGCCAAAGACGTTGATTATCCCCAAGAAAGACGTTGGTCATCGCCTGGTTGAACACGCCTGATCTTAAGCAACTGCAAATCAATTGGTTGACAAACGACTTTTGCAGGGGTCCTTGTCCGTTCAAAGCCCTCGGCTCGTGAGGCACAACTCAAAAGTTTGTACATAGTTGCATCTCGCAAGACAACAAGTCTATACTCTTGGTTAACGACCTTGTCCGAGTCTAAGATATTGGTTAGCGACATCGATCAGGTTAACGCCTAACATCGACGTTTTTCATCAAGTTAAACGCCCATGGCTACACAACTTCGATAAAAACAACGCTAGAGGCTAACAAATTAAGTCAGGTCAATGCCTTTCATCGATGACTTTGATCAATTCCAATCCTTTGACTAACGACTTTTGTTGTGACGACGCTTGACGACTAGAAGCTCATGAACTTCTAAATGCAATTGTTCTTATGAAGACGATGAAGCATTCGACGAAAGACATTAAATTCATCTCGTCCATCTTCTCACCTCAACAACCAATATGAATTTGGGGTATTGTTGGACCAAAAAAATCTGTGTACGATTTCAAGACCCTCATCGTCACAAAGATTGTCATCGTCAAAAAGACCGTCATTGTCGACTGACCATCCCGCAATGCCAACAAGATCTCCGGGTCAATTACAACCACCTTTGACCATATCTTCCACAACGTCCATGACATATTCTTAAGCAAGGATAGGCCTAAACCCTAGTATGAAGGTGGGGCTTGTGACATGCGTATTTTTTAGGAGACAGTTACTCTCAATCTCTCTCTATCTTATAAATATTTATAGGAGTTATCTCAACCTAGTAATAAGAGAACAATAACATATAAAACAACACAACCGACAGCTCATCTAGACAAATACATTGGTACACAATAATTCCCATTCTCTTGTAATCAAAATGCCCTCATAACTTACATTGCTATTGGAGACCGTCGACGTTTAAGCAAGACCGTAGACTCTGACCGTCGTCTTCCCATCAGCTTCTGCATGGTTGCGGGTCTTAGATCTCGGATGTCAGCTTGTAATCGCTTATTTATAATTAATAAAAGGAGATAAGCAATTCTTCTTCATTTGTATTGTCTTTACATTCAATTTCTTTACTTATCCATCGCTTTCATTTATAGTTTTTATTCGTTCTCCCATCAACCCGATCCAATCGTATACATTTGGCTATCAGGCTCTATCAAGGATATTAAAGTGATCAGTTGGTCATTTTTGTCCAAAACGTCACCCATCTTGGTACTACTCTCGCCCTTGCAATCTTAACTTTAGAGTTCTTTGTATTCACTCAAACTTTGAAAAGGAAGAGCTCTTGTTGACACGGGTAGAATCTGTTGGATCGAAGGTTAGTTAGAATGGTTATGGGAACTGTATTGAACAGTTCCCACACGCAATGGAATACACGAGTACACAAGTAAAGTAAAAACAAATTGAGACAGTTCCTATGTAGAGAACCCCATAGAGATCAACTAATCGCGTGAGTAAACCTGTACTTCCGCTTGGAGGATTTTCGAATAAGTTCTGTTTTCATTGTTGCTTAGTTCTCTTCAAGTTACAAGGCCGAATATAAACTTCTCTATTCCCACAAGGATTCTCTCCCTATGCAACACTAATGTATTCTCTCAAACCTAACATTGTGAAAGCTCACAATCAAAGCAAAAGAAAACTCAAACCTCTCCGACCTTTTGTCTCCGCACCTGAGTTCCCTTAGACCTAGGAACTCCTTATATCTTCTTTCACCGTCGTCGAGATTAGATTGACGTCGGGGACTTTTCACCAACTTAATGGTCTTCACCGATATACTCTTTGGCTCTCACTCTTTGTGTTTGGCAATTTAAGATTTACGAAAAGTGTCGAGCAAGGTCACTGTTGAAAGACTGAAATAGGCGAGATAAGAAACCCTTATCCATTTGAGGTATTTTTCCTAAATACCCTTTTTACCTTGCTTTGTAAGTCTGATACTTAAGCTTGACATGTGACTTTGATTTGAATTTGAATTGTCAACTCTTGCATCACATTAGACCCTTGGATTGGTCTTCTTCAACATGCTGCAAGTCTGAAGTCGTTGATGTTTGAGAAGCCCATTTGTTCGGTTAGACAGGATCCCTAAAAATGCGCTGAAATGTCGCTTTCGCACATGCGTTTTAATACCCATCTCACCAATAAAAGATAAATTGAAAAATTATTATTTATTCATAATAATTATTTTGATTATTATGAGATAATAACTATTAGGCTCCGTTATAACTTAGTTCATTCCGTTACCTATTTAGTAATGACCTTGTTACGTTGCATAAATCGCCCAAATGCTCGAAACACAATCAAAATATATGTATAAGAGTATACTCGACATGATCTCGTAACGATGATTAGATTAATGAATGGACAATACTTGCTATGCGATCAATGTATTACCCACATAAAATTTAAATATTGGGAGATATATACATGTGTGATTGTAAGTCAAAACGAATGTTGGAAGCCTACGTGACACGTCCTTCTCTTTACTTAACATACGTGTCTAGCTAACCTCCATACTTATCTTTTTTCCAAAGTTAATATTTATCCAAACATGAAGATAGTCTCTTTTGCCTATTCATATCGCAACCACTAGCTTGCAAGTGTAACCACTTCTCCCATGAGTGTCCTCTTCCTCCGCTTGCAAGAAACAACCGCCAATCACCATCTTTGCAATATCCTTGCCTCGCGATTTTGCAGCCCAGGTCGTCGATGTGATCTTCTCAGCCTCCTTTGTCGGGTAACACTTAACGGCAAGACCTCACTGAGTGCACGGCTGGGTTGTTGACTCGTCTCCATCTTTGTTGCCGGTGAGATGTGGTTCGGCCACGTTTCCTTAATTAATTACAACGTTTACCTCTTGAAAAGTTAGAAATCAATAGTTATATTAGTTATATAAGTTATAATCGGTATTTTAATGGGCGCTGACCCTCGTTGAAAGTGGACATGGTTCAGGAAGAAAGCTAAAGAAAAGTTAAATGTGAATTAGTTAGGTTAATCATAAATTATGGTAATGGTTAGTTTTAGTGTTGAATATCTATATACATATATGTGATCGGTTAGTATGGGCTCTAATTTAATTGAATATTAATATTTTGAGGAAAAGTTAATTAATGGTTTGAACTTCAATGTTATACGTATATAGATACACATGTGTATATATAGGACGTACTTGAATGTTAATGGGTGTAAATTAATTTAAATCATATGGTGAATTGTGATCGTTGGAGCTTAAACAAGGACTAATGGGAATATTAGTTGGTCTTCGATCAAGAGTTCTATCTTGGTGTAATATGAGTTTCGTTAAAGTTAATTAGTAAGTTGAGGTTATATAATTAGTCTCGTAAGAAATGGATTATGTACGTATTATGATATCGGATCAACTCGTGGCTGGATTAGTTGAATTAATTCCTTTCATTAAACTTTTACTTGAATTGGCTACAATGCCATTTCTTATAAAAGAATTATTCTTGTTCCTAGGCAAATAGTTGTTCAAGCTTATTCTTTTCATGTGCGGATCTTCATTTAAGGTAAGTCGTCTAAACTTACTTAGTTATCAATTTTGATGTGTGCTGGATGTGTAGATATAATGTGTAAAGCTGTATTTTGGGATTCATTCCTATACATTATATATGTCTATTTGCAAATAATTCATTATTTTGGAAAAATATAATAGATGAATAATATTATGTATTTTATTCGAATTTCTAAACATTGGCACCTAACCGATACGGCTAAGATTAGGGATAGTCGGGAAGGCGGAGACATCCCTAACTTAGTTGTTTGTCAAGGAGGGCTCCTTCAAAATTATAATTAAATGTTTTGGCGAGTGCTCCCGAGGAGACTTGACCAGGGGTAAGATGGTGAATGATGAGGGTGTGAGTGGTTCGGATAAACGGTGGAGGCCGCCGTCCACTACCCCGTGTAAGGCTGGAGGATGCGATTCAACTATTATTGATGAGTTGCGATTCAATTATTATTGAGACGAAAAGTGATTGGGGTGATCCTAAAGTGAAATGATGTTCTATTATTAGTATGTATTGTATGGCTATAAGTATTATTATGTGCGTCTTATGATTACAAGTCTTGTCGTGCATTTGTATGTTGTTGTGAATATACTTTATGTGAACTATTCTATTACTATTCTCCTTATGTAATTTAATAAATTGATTTCGCTGTTGCATATTTTGTTTACCATTTGGTGCATGTTAGAATTGCTAGCTAACCCTTCGGGGACTTGTTTTTTTTAGTTACAGGTAAGGACGTGGGACCCATGATGAAACCTTGGCAGAATGATGGTGCAAGTCATTGAAGGTTGTGTTAATAGGATTGGGTTCAGTTGGGTGAAAAATGGTGGTTAGTTATTTTGTATAATAGTTGATTTTTGCTAAGGAAAGAGTAGTATAATGTCAATAAAGGGTTCATAGCTTGTATTGTAGTTTATGTCGATTGGGAAATCAGAGATATTTTCCATACATTGGTTTTATAAATATAGGTTGGATGTTTTACTTGTATTTTCTCATCGTGTCCAAGTTGTAAGATCCGAGTGAACTCGTTGTCAAGTTAGCTCGTGTGGACCCATGTGTGGTCTACTATCGAGTAGCACCCTGGTGTAAAGACGGGGTGTTACATGCGTTGGTTCACATCCAAAAAGGAACTCTCGTCTTCTCGGTTCCCTTGCATTGGGGACTCATCTTGACTTTGAGGAAATCATGTTCTTCTTATCTAGTTCCTATCTCATGGGAAATTTAGCTCACTGAGTTCCCTGTACCTTGGGAACTCTTGTTCTCTTCTGAGTTTGGTCAAATATCTTTCGTCGTTGCATCAGTTCTCATGCTTTGGGAACTTGTTTATTTTTGTTTTAACTTAGTGATGCGCAACTTGTAAGAATAAGAAATACTTGGCCATGGGCGTTAGTTACTATGACATTTGTCATTACCAAAACTGAGGGCTTTGTTCCAGTATTAATGAACGTGAGTTCCTAATACCGACTTAACATTTTCCCCTTTTTGATGATGACAAACCCATAATAAAATAAAAAGTATTTCAAGAATGTAATGCATGCTAGTTCCCCTTGTAATGACCGCTATTTCTATATAAAAAGAAACGATTAATTTTTTTATTTAATTAATTCTCTAAAATAGAGAGTTTGTTCATTATGATGATTTTCGTAATAAAAATTTAAAATTTGTAAAACTTTAGCTTTTCGGAAAATAAAAATTTAAATAATTAAGGTTAAATAATATTTAAATTTAATTTCACATTTAAATTAAAATATAGATTAAAATAATAAGAATGGACGAATAATAAAAATGCGAGAGGTGGGACCTGAACCCATAACATCTTGCATTTTCCAAACTAATACACACTCCTTTTCCGCCAGGCCAAGGTAACTCATCTATCAACTTAACATTTTAAAATACTCTTATTCTATTCATTCTTTTAAAAAGCTTCTAAAAGCTATCAATGGATAATTGATTTACCGTAAATCAAATCCACCATTCTTTTCTACAATCCTCCTCCATTGTTCTACCTCCTCTTCATCCAATCACCCTTCATGCACTACCTCTCCTTCCACCAATCAAACTTTTTCTCATCTTGTAAGCAAGCAAGACTTGACCATGGTTGAGGAAATTTAATTCCATTTTCTTCCCTATAAAAGGAGCTCTTGTCCAAGAGGAGAAGAACAACAATTATCTCTCTTTTCTAAGTCAAATCTTTTCTCCACCTTGTGGTCGCCAGGCCTCTACCTCCATCCAACCAGACCGTCGACCACCACCGTGCGCGCCTCCCACCCGCATAGGAGGTAGCCGAAGCACCGCTTCCAGCCGCCCGATGTCCATCGTCGTCCGCCTGATTCCTCGTTGATCTGCCTTGTAACGTGAATGAAGAAGAAGAAGCAAGTGGAGTGGGCCTAATTTTTGTTTGGGCTGGAACTTGTTCAGTTGGGACTACTTTCTATTTTTAGAACAAAGCCCATCAGTGTTATGGGTAGAAATAAAAGAAAGGAGTTCTACCCAACCAAATTTCCATCTCGATTTGCGTGCCCATTTCCACTCCCGTTACCTCTTGGTATAAATTCCCGACTCGTCTTTGAATTAATATCTTTTTATGAAATAAATTTTACATTTATATAACAATTATTTAATTATATTGAATAAATATTGCTTGTGGGTAGACCTGTCAATCGGGTTGAGTCGGTCGGGTTCGAGTTCGGGTTAAATCGGGTTCGAGTCATTACGGGTCACAGGTTAAACTAGGTCGGGTCGATGTGGGTTTTCGGGCGGGTAGGGTTGACGAGCGGGTCAAAAAAATAGAATTTTTTTATTATTATAATAAATTTTCAATTAAATAATAATATTTAATTATAATAAATTATTTTTTTATTTTAATAATAAAATATATTATATTTTTTAAAATAAATTTTATACATTTTATAAATATACTAAATGGGTCAACCCAACGGGTTTCTAGTTTCAACCCAACGGGCTGCGGGTCTATCGGGTTTAGTTCGACTTCGGGTTTCGGGTCCAAATTTTCGGGTTTTGACCCTTAAATTTTCGGGCGGTTCGGGTCGGGTTAGCAAGTCGGGTCAGCTTTTGACAACTCTACTTGTGGGTATTAAAGAGGAATTTATGTAATTAAATTAATTTACATGCCTATCTAGGAGATATATTTTTTTTTATAAATCATAAGGGGATTCCTAGAATTTCAATATTCATAAGAATAATATTTTTAAGCATATTTGCTTTAAATGTTGAAGAAGTATTAACTTAGGCATATTCCCCTTTATTATAAAAGAAGTAACTTAAAATAAAGAAAATAAATAAACAAGGTTCTATTGATAAGAAATGCATTTGTATGTCAACTTATCCTTATTATAATGTTGAAATAAATTATATATGACCTTGTTAACTAAATTAGACTTCTAAAGAATATAATATTTACTTAAATAAATTATTCTTGCAAGTCATCTTAGCTTTTTATGAAGTTGGAATAAAAATTGATTAAAGTATAGAAATACTATCACCCATGAGATTAATGTTATTTTAATAAAACAGATAAAACTTCATGGAACTTTTAAAAAGGACTCTATGTAAATTATTTCACCTTTGCATGCCAACTTAAGACTTTAATAATAAGTTTTGGAAAATGTTATAAATAACCTTACACTTAATAAAAAGTGTGAAAATAATATTTATTTAACCAAATTAAATAAATAATTCTAGTAAGTTTTAAAAAACAGAATTCTTGGCTTATTTCAACTCTTGCGTGAAACTTTATACGAATATAATTATTTTTATTAAATTATTTTAAAAGCATATATTTATGAATAATAATCAAATATTATTATTATATAAAATCTCCACGTAAATTATTATTTAAATAATTTAGCTTTCTTACTTTATCTTGTAAAAGGGAAAAATAAAAAACGATAATAACTTATAAGAGATAAAGAATTTTAATAAAAATTCGCTCGTTATCTCTCGTGTCGTTAGGTCGAATATTCGAATCCGTCTAGAACGTCTAATTCTGAATCGTTCGAAAAGAAATCGTACGCGGATCAAGGCAAGTGGATATTCTCCCTTGTAACCTTTATATATATATATATATATTTCGTTTTCATTAAGGAAATTCTTCTATGTTGGGAACTACATATTTGTTAAAAGCAATGAACTTAGGTTTATTCATTTACTTAGAAATAACGACATATTGTTATTATGATTCCTGTTACGCTAGAACTGAACTTTAGGATTGATGATTGTGACCTTGTTTGTTTCAATCTCTTTTCGAGATTCGTTATGGATTAGCATAGACGATATTATGCACTAGCCAGATGCACATTCAGGATGAAATAGGCATGAACACTCAGGATGAAAGAGGTCTGAACACTCAAGATGAAAGAGGTCTGCACACTCAGGATGAAAGAGGCCTGAACACTCAGGATGAAAGAGGCTTGAATTTCATTCATTTCCTTTAAGTGGACTCGGCTCTTCCACAACCTCCACACCCTTAAAATTCATAAATACTATGAAACGTTTTGACACGTAATAAAGATAAGTGCTAGTTCACATTAAATAAATTAAAACTGGGCCGATTTAGCACCACGTGTAAGACCGACCTGGCTCTCGGTCCGGAAAGGGCGCGAGAGGTTTTCTAGAAACTTGATGTGTAAATAAAATGTTCCCAACATTAATTGTACTCTAAGAGGAACTACAATCTCGTACATTCCTACCTTTCTAATCCAAGTTCATCTCTCTTCGAGATCAACTAAAATCCGTTCTTATAAGCTCCACAAAGTGATTATAACTTTCAAATATTTCTTCCATCAATCTCCTTGATGAGATAACAATAAAATTATCATACTACCCTTGAGAATTCCATTCTCACTTGCTTAGTCTCCTTAGACTAATTCCAAAATTTCCACATATTTACCTGGTATTTCTCGCCCTTTGCGACAAATGCCAGACTCTAGGAAGTTCATTCCGAAGTTTTGAAGACAAAGTCTAGAAGGTTCGAGAAGAGTTATGCAAGGATAGAAGGTCAAGGCAAGACAACGTTGAAGGAAGGAAGGAAGGAAGTTTTCAAAGAGCAAAGCATTCAGTAGATAATACACCAGCTTTTCCATTCTAAGCCAACCAAATCATCATCATATGAATTGTCTTAGGGAAATAGACTTGTATTTTCAATACGTCTTTTCAACCCATTTAATATGGGCTCTATTTTCCGTCGCTACATATTTTGTAAAACAACTATCAACGTAATGAACGAATGTTCTTATCAATGTATAAAATTTCGCTTTTAGTCATTTGTCCTTTAATTATGTCCCATTAAATTATTTAAAGCCTTGGGTGACTTTGGACGGCAAATTTTGTGGTCATTGGCGATAATACCCATCGTTGCAAAATAGGGGTGTTACAATTATGGTATCAGAGCCGAATGTTAGTTTTTAAAACCGAAAATTTTCAAAACTGAAAGTCTTTATTTTCAAACTGAAAACAATTGTTAAAATTTTGTCTCTTTCAACCTTAAGAAATAAGTCTTTATAAGAGAGTTCATGAGTTGGACATTTTTTTAAGAACTTCTTTTTCCTAAGTTTCAAGTTTTACTTGATCTATTTCAAGAATAAAAACTTATTCCAAGTACTTTAAAGAAATTTCTAAAGTTATCCACCTTTCATTGAAAGTTTAAGTCAAAATTCATATGAGAGTAACTTATAAGTAGAAACTCTAAGACAATAAATTCCTAGAGTCTGAATCGTTTTATTTACGAGGTGTTATTCAAGAGTTTTAAAAAACAAGTTCACTAAAGAGTTATCATACCGACTTATTAGCTATAAACTTTATTTTAAATAAGGTCATCAAATTTTTTCCCTATAATCAAAGAATTAAGATTTAAAGAATTTTTTTAAACGATAGTAGGAATTCCCCAAAACCCGAGATAGAAGTTGTATAATTAAAAATCTTTAAACTCTCATTCCGAGGTTTCGAAACATTTCATTTAATATTTGGAAGAAAATTTTCTACTTTAAAACTTCCTCTTTTAATTTAAAGTCATTATAAAATGAGCTTTTGATAGACACTATAAAACCGTCATAATTCAATAAGAATATAAAAGTGTTTAAAATGAAAATTTTGTTTTCAAATTTCAAAACTTCCTTCAACTATCTCCTTCTTCAAATATAGAATTACGGATGTTCTATGTGGATGTCGATCGTTAGCCATTTACAGAAAATGGTTGTAACGGAAAATAAGTTCATTCTCATTGGGAAATAGTGTAACACCCCGTCTTAACGTCGGGGCGCTACTCGGTAGTTGACCCTCTCTGGCACTACCGAAACTAGTTTGACAACTAAACATTTGGACCTTGCAATTCGGGCACGACGAGAAAACGGATTTAAATCATCCAACTATCATTTATTAAAACATATCTGTACAATGTCATGCAAGAGGTCCCAACAACTGAAACAAACCATAAACAACCTGACAACCCACATGAGACAACAAAAGAGAAAACTTCCAAAACCGTAACTAAAGACTAAACCAAAACACCCAAACCATTCTAGCACCTAATGACACGCATGACAACGATCCACTATAACATCTTGCCTAGGATCCAACACGGGACCTGTAGAAGTACCTTGAACTGAAAAATAAAATTCCCCGAGGGGTCAGCTAATATCTTAGGCAAGCTAGATAACAAACGGAAATAGTAAGACTTTTGAAAACAATAAATATCCAACAACTTAACATGCAACAAGTAAATAGAACAAAACATTTTCAATACACATACCAACAAAATAATGACGACGAAAGTAAAACATTTGAAAATAATAACTAATAATTCGACATTCAACAAGTGAAAGAAAACACAATGAAACAAATAATTCATCAAACATACCAACAATTCACAAGCCAGAAACAAACTAAATAACCACACACAAACACACGCAAAAATCATTCACAAACCTATTTGGAAATGCAATTCTTCCTCCCACTGTTGCATTCCAATCTACGGAGATAACTCACCTGCGCCCGAGTGCAGAGGTAGGCCCTCTCACTTTTCATATACGTCATCCTTCCAACCCGTAGTTAAGCCTCCACCGGAGCACTTGCCAAAAACAAAGCAATTAATTTTATTTTTGAAGGGGCCCGGCCGAAAAAACGACCATGGCTAGACGCCTCTTTGCCACCGACAATCATCGCACATGATCGTGCCGGTTACGCTGCCAACACAGAGAAAACGATACCATTTCCTTTACGAGAAAACATTTGGAATGAAAAGCGCATCACATCATGCAAGAAAACATTTCAAAAGGAAAAACATACATTCAGGACTAATTCCCAAAACCAATCTCACAATCACGGCATGAAATCTAACAAGACTAGAATAAAGCCGAGCAAGTCGAGAACGACTTACCTCAAGAGACGAACACAAATACGTAGCGGAAGAATTTAGGCTCGAACTAGTCACACGTGAACATTACCAATTCCTAACAATTCAATAAGCAAAACTATAACTCTCGAAGAGAGCAAAACACGAAACTTAACGCCTCAAACAAGCCAAGAGTTCTTTCTAATTGATACTTGTTGATGTTATCGATTTTAGGTGAGCACTTAGCTAATTTTAATCAACTAGTTAAGTAAGAGGGATAGATTCAAGACCGATTAAAGAGAATGGAACAAGTACTATTTTATCCCACTATTCCAAACCTCAACCCATCAAATAAACCAATTCAAAGGTTCTATCAAGCAACACATTATTGGAAAGGGTCAGTGAACAAAATCACATGACCAAACAACATTTATTTAATCAAAAACGATACACCATTCCATTGTTCTTCTAGCACCATTCATTGGTTAAAATACACCATTCCATAACGATATTACATTCAAATACCCCAAATTGCTAGCTTGGAAATTCTCGTATGCATCAAAAGTCAGCCAACGATAATTCAATTGTTCTTTCTAATATAAGAGAACACCATTCATGACCGAAGTCTTTAACAAGAAGTTCGAACCCTCAAAACTAATACACCACAACTCAAATTCTTGTTGTAAGAACATCATCTCTCTAATTGGACCCAAAATTTGATCAAACAAACATCTACCCACTAGACTTGACTATTCTTTACTGTAAAGATCAATATCGACCTTAACTAAGACAACATCGATCGAATCTTTCCATTAACAGAACAAAATGTAATTGGATTTGAATGAAAACGGGATTAGTCAAGAAACACAACCTCCTGCGTCTACTAATTGAAGAATGGTAACACAGGTCGGCCTTGAACTCGATCGGAGATAAGATTGGTGACGCGCTTACAACGGAATTCAGGGGCGGGCTCGGGAGCAGCGTCACTTGTTTCTTGCAACGTCGGGCTAGAACAGACGACAGAGGAATCCTGGGGTGCGGTGGCAGTGCACGTTGGGGTCGTTGAAGGTAGTGGGCGTCGCCGGAGAGCAGAGGAATTGAACGGCAACGATGTGCGTCGGCGTCAAAGTGGCTCAAAGTTGGAGGCTCGCGACGCTCCTGCGATAGTTGACAACTTCCGTCGAGGAGCGGAAAGGCAAGAACAAGAGTGGTCTCGAGTTTTGAGAACGGAAAGGAGGATGGAAACGAGAGAGTGAGAGACAAAGAAATTGTTGGAACCCGATAGATATACGAGCAATGATGAGCGACAGGTTCTCACTAGGAAGATGATGAACAGTCCTCTTCCAACTAGGGATAGAAGAAAAGGGGAAAATTTGGGTTTGGGCCGTTGTCATACATCCGGCCCAACAAGAGAGTAAATGAGAGGTGCTGGCCCAACTTAGAATAAATAGGAAAAGGCTAGCTACGCCCAAGAATTTAAATACCCGGAATAAGATCCATTACAACGCCTACCGAAATAAAACTCGGGTATTACATATACCCCTACTTAAAGAAAGTTTCGTCCTCGAAACTCAAGTAGAGATAAGT
This sequence comes from Fallopia convolvulus, assembly GCA_964016875.1. Taxonomy (NCBI): domain Eukaryota; kingdom Viridiplantae; phylum Streptophyta; class Magnoliopsida; order Caryophyllales; family Polygonaceae; genus Fallopia; species Fallopia convolvulus. The sequence goes on along the minus strand of OZ024724.1, from coordinate 38,684,758 downwards.
TAAGTATGAGTAAGGATGGAGGATTGGATAGAATCTCACAAATAGGAGAAGTCATGCCAGCTAAAGTTAATGCTTATGTTTCCACAGTGCCAAACTTACTGAGCCAGTGACTCACAGGAAGATAGAAATTTCCAAAGAGGACACCAAGGAAAGCTTAGTCAACTAAGGATCTAACATGTCTCCACCTAGTCCGATCTCGAAACGGATTATCGAGAGGTATGTTAGGGGACAAACAATGGTCTAGCAAAAATGGACTGGTCGAGAATTTTGACCAATGACTAATATATTCATCTGGAATACTTGCAAGTAGAAGTGACTTGCTTAGTCAACATATGAGATATTGGCACGTTATTTGATGTATGTCAACCGAGTAAACCAACCATAACAAGGCTATGTGAAAGCCACATCATGAATTTTTCTTCACCTCCATTTTGATAAGTCAACACGGTGATAGATGAAGTTAGAAAGGAAGTTGTTAGGACCAAGATTTTTGGACATGGATTGTAAGTTCTCTAAGTTGCCCTAGTAGGCCTCTTTGGCCATAAGGTTTCTTCATTATTAAGACAGTTTGTGGACACGTGTCCCGATTCGCCGCATTTGAAGTTGGAACTCGTCCATCTTCGATGCTATTATTTCCAACCGTTGATTCCTTTATTAGGTTGCCTTGTTCATTGCACCTTAATTTAACAGTCTTTCCTTCCTTAAATGAGCTTAAGTATGGAACCAACCTTTTGATGGTATTTTAATAAAACATTAACTTTTGCTTCAATAATCCAAGTGCCTACTCTATCCATGAATGAATGACAATTGTTTGGGAACAATTTGTGAATTCTTATTTTAAATGGTCAAACCGCAAGGAACCAATAATAAAATTCCCCTGAATAGTATTTAAGTTCGGGCACGAACGATGGTTCAAAATTTTCCAATGAAAGAGCAAGTGAATCGCCACGTGATGGACCCTAGTATGCCAATATTGTGTAATGATGTGACAAAATAAGCAATGAGAAGTTTGACAATATAGGCGATGCATGAAGCAATCTCTTTTGTTCCACTGAGAGAAGCAAGCACAATTGGAATTGACTAAACTGCAAAATGAGTTGCAAATGATGCCATATTTCACCTCAAATAAATGTGTCTAGCTCTACAAGGAAACTACAAGCATTCATGTCAATGAAGTTTGTTGTCTATGAAGGAACTGGAAAGTCAACCACAACCACTACTAGTTCTCCTATGTGGAAATATTTGAGAAGTATTATTTACACTGAAGCAAAAAGAGTGCACATTGTCGCTCTATAGAGAAGTTAGCGAATGGCAAGGGAATTATAATCAAGCAAAACATCTCATGTTGAGCTGGAAAAAGTTTAAACCAATATGATGAATCATTCCTCTCTTATTCTATGAGAGAAATGATCTCCTATACCCTAAAGTTTAAAGGACTAAGTGTGCTGAAAAGAAGGCCACGAAGTTTAATCAATTTTTGTAATGCACATAATTTGAAATTTTCTCCGAAGCCCAAAAGTTTGCCGCCTTCATGAGTGGATAAGTGCAACCATCTAGCCATGGAGAAGTTCAACGATAGACGCAATGAGCAAATAGAATAGTTTATCCTTTCCCATGTAATCTAAATATGTCCAAATGAGGGTGCTTGTGACCTATATTGTAGGGTTGTCATTAGAATCTCAACCTCGGTTATAATCAAAGCATAGTTGAATAATCCCAATATTATTGTCAACTATCTTCTTTCGCAAAGTGCTATACATTGAATTTTGCTATGCTATCATAACCGTCTTGAAGACTTTCGTTTGTACTTTCTTTACGAAAGCACTATTTCAACCGCTATGTTTTTATTAATAGATTATGTAAGTCATTCCATCTTTTCATATACGAATTACTCCTATCACTACAAGAAATATTTTCAATTATGTTGTGTTGTCAAACTATGGCAATTAATATTATAAGTTTAATTAACTAAACATTTTAAGCATATAGTTCACAGTGGCGAATAAGGATAAATTTCTATCTCCCATCTTGATCACATGGTTGAGGTAGAATTTCAGGTCTTGTTCTTGTGAAGGCATATATTAAAGGATTATGTTGGAGGTAGTTTTCCCGATATTGATCACATTGGTGAAATGAAACCACTTAGTCCTTCGGATTCAACCTTGTTTACGAAAAATTACTTTCTTATAACAAATAAAAATTATGATATAGAAGGACGCTCGAACTACTTTTCGATAGTTAATATGCTCAGATACGATATCATAAAGTTGGTTACCTTCTCTTATGATATAACCATTGCTCGTTCCAATAGTAACTTCACTAGAAGTTCAAAATAAAAATTCTCCTTCCAAGGCATGGCTCTCACATTTTAAAAACATTGATTTCTTCTAGAGAAATTTAAATTTATATCCATCTTGAAAGAATTCGTCCGCAAATGACTCTATTCTTGAAGTATATAATGGATTAGTCATTTTCTTTCTCGCCACGTGGTAACACTCAAGTGCTCGTTTCAATTAAGATGCTTATTCTGTAAGCAATCGAACCTCTTTATATCTTGGAAGGACAACCCAGAAGATTCGTAGATATTCCCAAGCTAATGGATAAGACCGCTTGACCAACTACCTACTTCGCTAGCGAGACCAATTGGATTATCAATCCTTTTCGTTTGGTTCGTTTAAACCACATAAGTACACATTTGGGAATCTTTTTGAGGAATACTAATGCAACGATTCCTTACGAAAAAGGTACAACTAGAGAAAATTGGAAAAAACTAAGCTATAGATGCATAGACGTGTTTCTTAAGTTACTATCTTCTTAACTAAAGAATGAAATGTTCTTTAAGGGGGTATTAGACCCTTTGTTGTCTCCTCATAGTGTGGGTGCTAGTAGCTATCCTCGTGTATGTCTTTGTACAACCCTAAGTTTTTCCTAGTTTCGGTACGAAACTAATTTAAGGGGATACTATTGTAATAGCCGCTATTTCTATATAAAAAGAAACGATTATTTTTTATTTATTTAATTCTCTAAAATAGAGAGTTTGTTCATTATGATGATTTTTGTAATATACATTTAAAATTTGTAAAACTTTAGCTTTTTGGCAAATAAAAATTTAAATAAATAAGGTTAAATAATATTTAAATTTAATTTCACATTTAAATTAAAATATAGATTAAAAAATAAGAAGAATGGACGAATAATAAAAATGCGAGAGGTGGGACTCAAACCCATAACCTCTTGCATTTTCCAAACTAACACACAATCCTTTTCCGCTGTGCCAGGTTAACTATTATCAACTTAACATTTTAAAATGCTCTTATTCTATTCTTTCTTTTAAAAAGCTTCTAAAAGCTATCAATGGAGAATTGATTTGACGTAAATCAAATCTGCCATTCTCTTCTCCAATCCTCCTCCATTCTTCCACCTCCTTTTCATCCAATCACCCTTCATGCACTACCTCTCCTTCCACCAATCAAACTTTCAATCATCTTGCAAGCAAGCAAGACTTGACCTTGGTTGAGGAAATTCAATCCCATGTTCTTCCATATAAAAGGAGTCCAAGGACAAGAGGAGAATCACAACAATTATCTCTCTTTTCTAAGTAAAATTTCGTCCATTCCGGCCCTAAAAATTCCATATTTTATTTCCCCCCAAATCTGATTTTTTTCCCAATTAAAAACCACCAATTCCCTTTTCTCCACCTTGTGGTCGCCGGACCACCACCTCCATCCGACCGGACCTCGGCCACCACCACACGCGCGCGCCGCCCACCCGCCCAAAGTCCATTGTCGTCCGCTTGGTTCCTTGTTGATCTGCCTTGTAACGTGAATGAGGAAGAAGAAGCAAGTGGAGTGGGCCTAATTTTTGTTTGGGCTGGAACTTGTTTAGTTGGTCCTGCTTTCTATTTTTTAGAACAAAGCTCATCAATGTTATGGGTAGAAATAAAAGAAAGGAGTTCGACCCAACCAAATTTCCATCTCGATTTGCGTGCCCATTTCATCACTCGTTACCCCCCGGTATAAATTCTCGACTAGTCTTTGAATTAATATCTTTTTATAAAATAATTTTTACATTTATATAACAATTATTTAATTAAATTGAATAAATATTGCATGTGGGTATTAAAGAGGAATTTATGTAATTAAATTAATTTACATGCCTATCTAGGAGAATTTTTTTTTTTATAAATCATAAGGGGATTCCTGGAATTTCAATATTCATAAGAATAATATTTTTAAGCATGTTTGGTTTAAATATTGAAAAAGTATTAACTTAGGCATATTTTCCTTTATTATAAAAGAAGTAACTTAAAATAAAGGAAATAAATAAACAAGGTTCTATTAATAAGAAATGCATTTGTATGTCAACTTATCCTTATTATAATGTTGAAATAAATTATATATGACCTTGTTAACTAAATTAGACTTCTAAAGAATATAATATTTACTTAAATAATTTAAATAAGTAATTGCATGTGGATTAAAATCACTTTATATAACTCAAATTATTCTTGCATGTCGTCTTAGATTTTTATGAAGTTGGGATAAAAATATATTAAATTATAGAAATACTATCACCCATGAGATTAATTTTATTTAAATAAAAAAGATAAAACTTCATGGGACTTTTTAAAAGGACTAAATTATTTTACCTTTGCATGTCAACTTAATACTTTAATAATAAGTTTTGGAAAATGTTATAAATAACCTTACACTTAATAAAAAATTATGAAAATAATATTTATTTAACCTAATTAAATAAATATTGCTAGTAAGTTTTAAAAAAGAGAATTCTTGGCTTATTTCAACTCTTGCATGAAACTTTATACGAATATAATTATTTTTTTAAAGTTATTTTAAAAGCATATGTTTGAGAATAATAATCAAAGATTATTATTATATAAAATCTCCACCTAAATTATTATTTGAATAATTTAGATTTCTTAATTTCTCTTGTAAAAAAGGAAAAATAAGAAAAGATAATAACTTAGAAGAGATAAAGAATTTTAATAAAAATCCGCTTGTTATTTCTTGTGCCGTTAGGTCGAAGATTCGAATCCGTCTAGAACGTCTAATTCCGAATCGTTCGAAAAGAAATCGTACTCAAATCCCTTGTAACCTTTATATAAATATATATATTTCGTTTCCATTGAAGGAATTCTTTTCTGTTGGGAACTACATGTTTGTTAAAAGGAATAAACTTAGGTTTATTCATTTACTTAGACATAACGACATATTATTATTACGATTCGTGCTATGCTAGAACTAAACTTTAGGACCGGTGATTGTGGCCTTATTTGTTTCAATCTCTTTTCAAGATACATTATGGATTAGCATAGGCGATATTATGCACTAGCTAGATACACATTCAGGATGAAAGAGGCATGAACACTCAAGATGAAAAAGGCATGCACTCTCAAGATGAAAGAGGCCTGCACACTCAGGATGAAAGAGGCCTGCACACTCAGGATGAAAGAGCCATGCACACTCAGGATGAAAGAGGCCTGAACACTCAAGATGAAAGAGGCCTGAAATTCCTTCATTTACTTTAAGTGGACTCGGCTCTTCCACAACCTCCACACCCTTAAAATTCTTAAATAATATGAAACATTTTGACACGTAATAAAGATAAGTGCTAGTGCACATTAAATAAATTTAAACCGGACCGGTTTCGCACCACGTGTAAGACCGACCGGGTTCTCGGTCCGAAAAGGGCGCGAGAGGTTTTCTAGAAACTTGATAAACATTCCCAACATTAATTTTACTCTAGGAGGAACTACAATCTCGTAGATTCCTACTTTTCTAATTCAAGTTCATCTCTCTTCGAGATCAACTAAATTCTGTCCGTATAAGCTCCACAAACTGATTATAACTTTCAAATATTTCTTCCCTTAATCTCATTGATGAGATAACAATAAAATTACCATACTACCCTTGAGAATTCCATTCTCACTCGCTTAGTCTCCTTAGACTAATTCCACTATTTCCGCATTTTTGCCTGGTATTTCTCGCCCTTTGCGACAAATGCCAGACTCTAGGAAGTTCACACCGAAGTTTTGAAGAAAAAGTCTAGAAGGTTCGAGAAGAGTTAAGCAAAGATAGAAGTTCAAGGCAAGACAACGTTGAAGGAAGGAAGGAAGGAATTTTTCAAAGAGCAAAGCTTTCAGTAGATAGTGCAACAACTCTTCCATTCTAAGCCAAGAAAATCATCATCATATGAGTTGTCTTGGGGAAATAGACTTGTATTTTCAATACGTCTTTTCAACCCGTTTAATATGTGCTTTATTTTCAACTATCAATGTAAGGAACGAATGTTCTTATCAATGAATAAAATTCCGCTTTTAGTCATTTCTCCTTTAAATATGTCCCATTAAATTATTTAAAGCCTTGGGTGACTTTGGACGGTAAAATTTGAGGTCATTGGCGGTATTACCCATCGTTGCAAAATAGGGGTGTTACACCCCTTGAGTGTGACAACATTTTGCAAGGAGTTCCACTATTATGGTTATGTTGTTCCTACTCAACATATTTTATGAGATGGTTCCCCCTTAGCAAAGGTCGTACTATGGTAACTTAAAACAACGCATCTCACACATTTTATCCTTCCCTCTTTTTTCATCATCGATAATGTTAAGCATGATAACAAGAAACAAAATATATAAGAACACACATTCAAACTAAAGATCCATTTCATTACTTAGGCAAACAAGTTGTACATAAGGGAAGTCCAATAAGAAATACATTTTTGGGAGAGGAAGCAGGAGGGGAGAACAAAAGAGAAGGAGCAAGATCATAAGGATCCTCGTTGGAGGAGTAGGATGATCCGTTTGTGCAATAATGACCACAAACTTCGGATCACACTTGAGGCTCATAGATCCTCGTTGGAGGAGTAGGATGATCCGTTTGTGCAATAATTACTTAGGCAAACAAGTTGACCTCAGCCTCATAGATTTAGTCCAACCCAATATTCAAGATGTGGTTGAGTTGAGGCTCACTAACACCATCTATGTAGATGGTGACCCGTGTAGACCTTCTCCTCCATGAAAATCACACAAAAGCTCCTACTTGGCCCTCTTTCACTTCATTCAGTGGCCAAGAGAGTTTTCTTCCAGGTTTGAGATCTTTATAATATGATGAACACCCTGGTGAAAGATGAGTCGAACTTGATGATTGATCATCTCTTGGGGAGGATTGATTGTGTCGTAGAATTAAGAATAAAGAAGGCGTGTTAGTGGCATTTTTGGTTCATGGAGGTTTTCATGAAAAGGAAGGTGTGGGAGCAAAAGGAGACATAGAAGCAGTGTTTGAAGGCAAATCCCATTTTGGGAAAAACGCCGAGATTTAAAGAGGTTGAGCGGAGGGCATAGAAGTCTTTTTCATTTCGCCCTTGGTAATCGAGATCAGCCGATGTCCCTTCACCTTCATTGTTGCGTCTGCTATGTGGGACATTTTCCATGGTGCTTTAAACGCTTGGCTCACAATTATTCTTCCTTATTAAGTAATCTAACACACCCTTTTTAGCTTCCTAAGACAGAGTTATCTAATCAGATTAGCCATTTCGTCTTACCCTAATTACAGGTTCCCATGATCTTGCAAGAAGGGTCCAGTTGAACAAAGTGGTGAGGGGAACTCATGTTCAAATTTTATTGAGAGGGATGGGAACAAAAAAGACTTAGACAATTTCAACTCGAAAAGGTAAACAAGAGGGGTTCATGGGATGAATTTGTCTAATCTATGGCTTGGTTAAGCTGATGATCAACCATCATTGTGGCTTGTAATGCGGGTTAGAGGGAACTCAAGTTGATCATTTTGGGAAAAAAAGAAATAGAGTTCCTATGTGTACAACTACTTGCTTAGACTAGTAACAGCAGATAAAGTGAATGTAGAGTTTCTATCTAGTTACTATCATGCAAAACAACTAAACTAGCCATTCATAAGGGAAATGATAAACATGGACTTGTTTAATTCAAAGTTATCATCCCTAAGCGCATGTGAAGATGCTCAAAGGGACGTCTATCCAATGCTTTGGTGAGAATATCTGATATCTGCTCTTCGATCGTATAGTGTTCCATTACAATGTTCCCTTGCTCAACATTGTCACGTAGAAAGTGATGAAGGATGTCAATATGCTTAGTACGTGAGTGATGAACGGGATTTTTGGATATGCTTATGGTACTAGTGTTATCACATCTAATAGGATCAGGGCTATATGACATACCGTAATTACTAAGTTGGTACTTGAGCCACAAGACTTGGGAACAACATGATGCATCGGCCACATATTCTCCTTCGGTCGTCAAGAGGGCCACAAACTTTTGTTTCTTTGATCCCCATGAGACGAGGCACTCTCCTAGAAACTGAGAAATCCCTAATGTGCTCTTCCTATCCACCAAATGACCAGCCAAATCCACATCTGAAGATACGACAATCTCAAGGAAACTTCTTCGGGGATACCACATATCCAAGTTGTCATTCCCTTTGAGATACCTGAAAATTCTCTTCACCTCCTTGAAGTGTGAGTCTTTGGGATTAGCTTGAAAGAGTATACATAGGCATACGGTAAACATGATATCTAGCCTACTAGTTGTTAGGTAAAGAAGGGAACCGATCATACCTCTGTAGTTCCTTTGGTCCACGTCCATACCTTTCTCATTTGCATTAAGTCTTGTGTTGGGAGAGATTGGAGTGTTGATTGGAATTGAATTCTCCATCCCATACTTAGCTAGCATTTCCCTTATGTACTTTTGCTGATGTATCTTAGTTCCCTCCTTAGCTTGAGTGATTCGGAGCCCAAAAAAAAGGTAAGTTCCCCAATCATGCTCACGTTCATTAACGCTGAAGCCATGTCCTCAGTTTTGATAATAACAAACACTATGGGAACTAACACCAATTGCCAAGTATTTAATTGTAACAGGTTGCGCGTTGCAAAGCAAATACAGAACAACAAGTTCCCAAAGCACGGGAAGTAATGTAAGGCCGAAAAGAAAGTAACCAACCTTAGAAGTGAACAAGAGTTCCCACACGATGAGAACAGGTTCAGAAGAACAAGTGATGAGGTATTTTCGTGGTCATTAATACCTACCAAAGAATCCTAACTTAACCAAACTTAGTAGAATGGTAAGTAAGGGTCGATCCCACAAAGACTTGTGTGTGTTTAACATGAGTGCCAAGTAACAAAATGATGGGAGGTTTTAGTGAATGTTTATCTGTTGGATCAGTGTTAGGGAACTAACGCTGGAACAATGGTTTCTCCATTCGTGAAATCAAAGTTTTGATAATGACAAACAGATGGAACTAATTCCCCATACAAATGATCTCAGGAAAGATGCAAATTCACAGGAAAAGCAAGGGAAACATTCCCTGTCAAGTCATCTGTGTACCTGGCAAGTAAATGAAAGGATAGTAAAGACTTTTCACTATTGTCTTGGACGGCAACCCAAGTTCCGAATGAATAGAAATGCAAAAGGGTACACTAGTCTTTTTGAATAGTGTCGTACTCCCCAAATCAAGAAGGGCAAAGGCGTCAAAAGCTAAAAATGGAAACCCTAAATAGTATGCGATGCCGCTAGGTCACCCAAGTTCTCGAATGCAAAAGCACAAGATCTAGAAAAGGAAAGTGAGAAAGCGAGAGCCCGAGCTTATCCATTGAAGACGACAATCCTGAAGTAAAAGAAGGAAGTTCCGTGATCAAGCGATGGAGGCTGCGTGAAGATCGTTATCGGCTTGAAGAGTTGGTTCCTGTGCTAAAGGGAACTGCACAGGAACGAGTAAGGTCCACTATCTATATTTGATTGTGTAGATCTACGAACTACTATGACTTAGTCGTTAGTATTGTTTGTAAGTGGGATTGCGAACAATAAAGAAGTTCGACTTTGTCTTGTATAACTTGAGATCTATAAATTGAAATATAGTTTGTGTTCAAAATCCTCCAAGGGAGGTAGAGGTTTACTCTACAGCTAGTTGGCAGTAGAGGTTCCCCTATAAGGAACTGTGTCCCTGTATTTGTTTTACTCTTTACTTTCTGTGTTATCTTATTCCGTTGCGTAAGGGAACTGTCACTAGAATTGATATCCGCTTTTTAGGTAGGTTTTTAGTGTCTAGATAATTAGATTTAGACGGTTTTCGTTATAGAGTTTTCTGTTTTTGAGTCGTTTTGCTTTAGTTTTCGTATTTCCTTGAGATTCGGAAACTACGCATCTTTTATGTCTTTTTGTAGGCGTTTTGGAACTCAAATGAAGAATTTGGAGCATTGCAATAGGAGGTGGACAAGCTAGGAGGGAGCTATAAGTGGAGAAGCTAAGGAAGAAAGGTAAAAAGAGGAGTGAAATCGAGCCAAAGGAGGTCGTGCACGAGCAAGAACAAGCCAACATCGACTAAGATAGGTCGTGCACGAGCCAACATAAGCCTTGCTCAACCCAACTAAATTACGCGCCCTTAGGACCGACCCTATGAGGGTCGTGCACGACCCATTTTGGGTCGTGCATGGCACCGACTTTGCCCTATTCCGAGATCTTTGTGATATATTCTATCTTTGTATTTTTGGAAGGTTGTTTTATCTTATTTCCTAGTTAATTTAGGGCTCCTTTTCCTCTATAAAAGGAGGCTAAACCCTTCAGTTCAAGGGTCCGGTTTTAGTTTGATTTTTATTCCGCTTTTTGGCATTGGAGGAAGACTTGAGGAACGAGTTGGAGACTTTTTGTAATACTTCTTTTAGTTTAATTTGAGTTTTGATTCAGATTGATCATGTCTTCTTGTTTCTTTGCCATGAGTGAGTAGTTTTCTTAGATTCTAGGGTTGGGTGAAAACCCAATACAATCATGCATGTCTAAAAATATGAATTCATAACTTGAATGCTTGAAGATCATATCTATCTATCGTGTGCTAAATTCCTTTGCGACAGTTGAGGCATATATCTTGTGGTTAACCGAAAAGCGAAAGTGTAAAGTTGATTGCTTCAATAGTTCTAATAGGATTATTTGCGAAAGTTGATATTCCTAGGTTGAAGGATACATAGAAAGTTGTTTAATTTGTGAAAGTCGATTGAATAACTTGAATTGTTTGCGAAAGTTGACTTTTCTATGATCTAGTTTGCATGATAATTGTGAGTTCTTGTTGGAAGCATGTGTGATTGATGTTGTGGTAGCCCTAGCCTTAGGATTTGTCTTTTATATTTATTAAAACTCGTGACTTTGATTCGATCTCGATCTCATAAGGTTGTGTTCGAACCCTTTCTTGTTTTTGGTGTGTTCGTGTGAAATTGCGTGCTCATGACCGACCCTCGCAAGGTCGTGCATGACCCCTTCAGTTCGGTCATGGCCTTGTTTTGCTCGTGTTTGTTTTGCTTTTCGTAGTTTATCAACTAATCTCTCAGCACTATTCTCATTCCCGTGGACGAACCTGACTTCGCTGTACTCAGCGGGGTCTTGAACATAAATTTATTTGTTCAAGAGACCCTTCAACAAATTGGTGCCGTTGCCGGGGATTGAGCAATGGTGCCTAGTTTAGTTGATATTTTTGTTTGGGACTAGCCCTTACCCTTTTGTTTTTTTTTAATTTTGTTTTCTTTGTCTTTGTTCGTAGTGTATGCCATCTCGTTTTTCCCGGAGAACTTTTGGGATTGACTACGACAGCGAACCCCAAAGATCCTTCCATCGATGTTTGAGAGAACAACGAGCAATGACCGACGTTGAGACTCTTGCTCAACAAATGGAGGAACTCTGCACTCAGATGCAGTGCATGCAAGCGGAGCGAGACGCTTCGGCTGCAGCTGCGCAACGATTTCAGTAGCAACTGAATGCTATCCGAAGGAATGCCAAGCAATACATGCACCCAGAACTGAGGGTGCCCGGATCGGCGATAGTGCTCCCGGAGATCGACCGCACTTTTGAGACTAAGTCTCATTTCATATCCTTAATCAAGCGTTCTCAATTTGATGGGAAACCCACAGAATGTCCCATGGAGCATATTAAAAAGTTTACTGATTTATGTGACACTGTTGCTGCTGACAGTGTCTCATTTGAATATGTTCTCTTGAAGGATTTTAAGTGGTCTCTTGCAGGAAAAGCTTTAAATTGGTTGGAGAGCTTGCCACCAAGATCTATTACGACGTGGAAAGCTTTACATGATTTATTCATGACCAAGTTATTTCCACCGACAAAAACAACGGAGCTTAGGAAGCGCACCACCTCCTACCATCAACTTCCCAACGAGACGCTTATGGAAACATGGGAACGATTCCAAGAGCTTCTACGCCAATTCCCTACTCATGGGAAACCTCCCTATGTTCTCCAAGAGATCTTCTTTCAAGGCATCAATGCGGCTACTAAGGATCACATTAACCTTCATATTGATTGTGGGTTCATTGAGATGACTCCAGATGAGGCATGGGCGTTATTGAATAAGCTAACCAACTATGATGCCATGTACGGTACCCAACAAGTTAAGCCGATGGAGAGGAAGTTGTATGTACCGCAATCCAATGTGGCTGATCGGGATGTGAAGTTCCAATTCATGCAAGATGAGATCAACCGTATGAGAAAGCAAGTTACTTTTAATCTTCTCAATCTTGTCAAGAATGCGGGTCTTTCGCCCATACTGCTTCCAATAGTACTAACTTGCAGCAAGTACGAGCCACCGAGGGTTATGAGGAGGCGAACTACATGAGAGGTTCCTATAGGAACCAAAACAACTATGCAGGGAGGAACAATGCTCAATCATCTTGGGGCAATCCTAATTATGACCAATACAAGCAACCCCCTCAACAAGAGCAACGTCCCCCTCCCTACCGTCCTCCAGGCTATCAAGAGAAACCATCATGGGTGCAAGGGCTGCAAGAAGGAATCAATGGCGTCCGAGCCGAGATCAACGGAGTCCAGAACGGGATCAATGAAGTCCGAGCCGAGGTCAATGGAGTACGAGCCGAGCTTACCACGCAGATGAAAGGTGTTCATGCAAGGTTGGGAGAATTTGACTCATGGAGAAAAAATGTCGATTCCCAACTTGGCCAGCTAGCTACTCAAATCCCGAGACCTCAGGACTGACCCATTTAGGGTCACGCATGACCCATTCAGGGTCGAGCACGACCCCCTCAGGGGTCGTTCCTGAGGATGCTGCTATTGAGGAAGAAGGGGCGATCGACCCAACTGGGGTTGAGCTCGACCACCCTGCGCAAGGTAAGTCTTCTAACCCTTCTCCTTCTATTAAATCCCGACCTAAGGTACTTCCTTTCCCTTCTAAGAAATCCAAGGACTCAACGGAAGGAAAGTTTAAGCGCTTCGTTAAGTTGCTTCAAGGCTTGGATCTTTCCATTCCTTTCGCTGAGGCTTTGAATAAAATGCCTGCTTATACTAAATTTTTGAAGGAGATTTTATCCAGGAAGCGATCAATGTCGGAACTAACAAATGAGGTGAGATCGTTGGTGCTTCCTGAGAAGCTAGGCGACCCAAGTAAGTTTGCTATTACAATTGGTATTGGAGCTTACCGTTTCAAAGCTTTTTGTGATCTACGTGCTAGTACAAGCTTGCTTCCACTTTCAATTTGGTCCAAGACAAACATGGGGCCCTTAGTACCGGTGAACATGCGGCTATACATGGCGGATGGGTCATGCGTAAAGCCAACGGGAGTGGTAGATGATTTCCCAGTTCAAGTGGGGAAGTTCTTTGTGCCCAACGATTTCATAGTGATGGAGATGCCCGAGGATCCCGTGGTGCCCATTATTCTCGGATGGCCATTCTTAGCCACAAGCGGGAGCCATCATTGATGTCAAGAACGGTCTTCTCACCTTTAACATTGGAGAAGAAGTGGTTGAGTTCAGGTTCAACCCAACTATGAAGGATTCAAATCATGAGGAGGTCAAGATGCTCTACACTCGCTCCGACTACATTGAGTACAACAACCCAACGGAGAAATTATTGACTTGGGATCCGGTACCGCACGTTTTCAGGGTCTCAGGACCGACCCTCCAAGGTTCGTGCACGACCCTCTTGGACCAAGGCGAGGAGCCCTACCTTGACTTGTATGCGCTTAAGGCGGAGCATGAAGAGGAAGTTAGCTTGCCCAAGCCTATTCCCGAGCTTAAGGAGCTCCCCGACTCTCTGAGGTATGCTTTTCTTGGTCCTAATTCTACTCTTCCTGTCATTATTAACGCTAACTTGATTATGGAAGAAGAGAAAAAATTGCTTGATGTGCTTAGGACTCATAGGAAAGCCATAGGGTATTCATTAGAGGAACTTAGTGGTATTTCACCCTCATTATGCATGCATAGGATTTATATGGAGGATGATCATAAACCCACTATTGAGTATCAATGTAGGCTAAACCCTAACATGAAAGAGGTAGTGAAGAAAGAAATTCTTAGGATGCTAGATGCCGGTATCATATTTCCTATCTCGGATAGTAAATGGTTTAGCCCCGTACATGTAGTTCCTAAAAAAGGGGGAATGACAGTTGTTGAAAATGAAAAAGGGGAGTTGATTCCAACTAGGACCACCACTAAGTGGAGAATGTGCATAGACTATAGGAAACTTAATAGTGTCACTAGAAGGATCATTTTCCACTCCCCTTCATTGACCAAGTCCTAGAACGCTTAGCCCAACACGATTACTTTTGCTATTTGGATGGCTATAGTGGTTTTTGGCAGAATCCATTCACCCCAATGATCAGGAGAAGACGAAATTCACTTGTCCATATGGGACGTTTGCTTATAGGAGAATGCCATTTGGGCTTTGCAACGCCCTGGCCATCTTTGAACGATGCATGATGACCATCTTCTCAACATGATTGAGGAAATAGTGGAGGTATTTATTGATGATTTTTCAGTTTATGGTTCCACTTTTGATTCATGTCTTGCTAATCTTTCTAGAGTCCTTAAAAGATGTGAGGAGACTAACCTTGTGCTTAATTGGGAAAAGTGTCATTTCATGGTTAGAGAAGGAATTGTATTAGGTCATTTTGTGTCTAAACGTGGGATTGAGGTGGACAAGGCAAAAATTGAGCTTATTGAGAAGTTGCCCCCTCCATCCTCCGTGAAAGATGTTAGGAGTTTCTTGAGGCATGTGGGTTTTTATAGACGCTTTATTCAAGATTTTTCTAAGATTGCTAAGCCACTGACTAACCTATTAATGAAAGATGTAGTGTTTAGCATGTCTCCAGATTGTCTTGAAGCGTTTTACAGGTTGAGGAAAGCCCTTGTGACGGCCCCCATCATGCAATCACCGGATTGGTCACTTCCCTTCGAAATCATGTGTGATGCTAGTGACTATGCCATAGGAGCGGTTCTTGGGCAGCGGAAGGACAAGACGGTTCATGCCATCTACTATGCAAGTAAGACGCTTGATGAAGCCTAGAGTAAGTACACCACAACCGAGAAAGAATTTCTCGCCGTGGTGTTTGCTTTTGAGAAATTTCGCTCTTATCTAGTAGGTTCTAAGGTGATTGTTTATACTGACCGTATCGCTGTTAGATTTCTAATGGCAAAAAAAGACGCCAAGCTTAGGTTGCTTCGTTGGATGCTCTTATTGCAGGAATTCGATCACGAAATCCGAGACAAGAAGGGAGCGGAGATCTTAGTGGCGGATTACCTATCAAGACTCCCCTTGAGCATATCCAGGAGTCCGGCGGATCAATCCCCATCAATGATACACGCCCCGATGAGACTCTTTTGCAAGGCAACAATGAGCCCCATGAAGACAAGGGTGGTAAAGAAACCGAGGCCTCAGGACCGACCCTGTCAGGGTCGAACACGACCCTAACAAAGGTTGGACCCCTCAGGACCGATCCGACCCCTATCCTCGAGTCAGCCCTCGAGCACGACCCTCTCCCTGGGTCGGGTAGGTAAGTTTTCTCCATCTTCTTCGCTTCTTTCGAGTTCTAATGATCTACCATCTTGATCTTCTCCCCTTATTTCTATTCTTGCTTTACGTGGGTCAAAGACCCCTTGTTTTGCGGATTTATTTAACTATATTGTAGGAGGCGAGATTCCGGCGGGTTTAACCCCTCAAGCCAAGAAGAAATTCCTCCACGACTCCTTACTTGTTCAAACAAGGAAGCGATCACATCTTTTGACGTTGTATTCCGGATGATGAGATTGAGAGCGTCATACACCATTGTCACACTCTACCAACGGGAGGCCATGCTAAGGGATTCAAAACCACGGCGAAGATTCTTCAAAGTGGCTTGTATTGGCCAACGCTTTTCAAAGATATACATGAGTTTGTGACAAGGTGTGATGAGTGCCAGCGTTCCGGAAACATCACTTGGAGAAATGAGAATCCGCTCACCGGTATCTTGGAAGTCGAGCTTTTTGATGTGTGGGGGATAGACTTTATGGGACCCTTTCCTTCATCGGGTCCTTATAAGTACATCCTTGTAGCGGTTGATTATGTCTCCAAGTGGGTGGATGCTATTGCCAGAAAAACAAATGATGCTCGGGTGGTTGCTAAGTTCATGAAATCAAACATCTTCCCTCGTTTTGGAGTCCCTTGAGTTCTTATAAGTGATGGTGGCTCACACTTCATTGAGAGGAGCTTTGATGTTCTTTTGACCAAGTATGGGGTCTCTCACCGGGTGGCAACACCTTATCACCCTCAAACAAGTGGTCAAGTGGAGGTCTCAAACCGTCAAATAAAGAGCATCTTGGAGAAGACGGTATCCCGGTCAAGGAAAGATTGGTCTTCAAAGCTTGATGATGCACTTTGGGCATACCGCACCGCTTACAAGATGCCACTCCGCACCACTCCTTACAATTTGGTGTATGGCAAGTCATGTCACTTGCCCGTCGAGTTCGAACATAAAGCTCTATGTGCTCTCAAGGAGCTCAACATGGACCTCGATGCGGCCGGAGCAAAACGTTTCATGGACTTGCAAGAATTGGAAGAATTGAGGCTCAAGGTGTATGAGAATGCCAAGATCTACAAGGAGAGAACCAAAAAGTGGCATGATAAGAAGCTTGTTCCAAAACTCTTTAAGGCCGGTGACCAAGTACTCCTTTTCAACTCTAGGCTCCGACTTTTCCCCGGAAAGCTATAGACTCGATGGAGTGGGCCATTCACGGTTCACCACATTTATCCACATGAGGCGGTCGACCTTATATACGAGAACGGAGCAATTTTCAAAGTCAATGGGCATCGCTTGAAGAAGTACTATGCAAAGGTGGAACCCGATGAAGAAATCCGAGCCACATGGGCTCTCCCCACCTTGGACTGCGCTAAGGTAAGTCGTCAAGCTAATGACGTTAAACAAGCGCTTACAGGAGGCAACCCGGTCTTTATTTTTTTTTATCTTTATTATTTTTCTTTTGTTTTTGCTTTTTAGTTTAGTTTTTTTTCTAACCTTCTTTAGACTAGGATAGAATACATTTGTTTGGGATATAATTTTTGTGGAAATTTTGCAGGGTCCTCAGCTTCAAATACGGGCTCAAAAAGACGAGAAAAGACGACTTTACATGCGGTGCAACTCTGGGTATTTTTCGAACACTTGCAGGGGGGTCGAGATCGACCCTATTTGGGTCGTGCACGACCCTATCTGGAAATTCAGAAAATATCCCTTCTCCATTGAGGTTAACCATGATGAGTTCCACGTCCTCTCCAAGCTTCCAAGAGTTCTTTGTGAGTTTTGTTCTTCTTTTCTCTTTACTTTTTCATATCATTTTCATGCATGGGGACATTGCATGATTTAAGTATGGGGTAGGGGAAGAAGAAATCTCACATGTTGTACATAATTGAGTCTTTTGTGTTGCTTTGCTTGCTTGTTTGTTAGTTTGTTTTATTAAAGAAAAAAAGAATCAAAAAAAAAGATGAAAATGTCGAAAAAATCAAAAAAATATTTCTTTGTTTGTTTTAGGATACAACAATGCTCCATCTTGTGTCCTATGATGAGATTTAATTTTCATGCTTATCATATAATTCCTTTGGCATATTTGGATAGTGTAGCCTAAGTTTTGAGAAATTGCTTTTGATTGTGAAAATTGACTTGTGATGAAATTGAGCATATGTGTCTTGAGTAGAAGTAATTGCAATCCAACAAAAAAATTTACCTAGTGAGGAATTTTGGCCTTAAAGGGAGAACATAAAAAATCCATCTTTTTTTCTTGTGTGATTTGCTCTCTTTATGCATATAAATCTCTTGTCATTGATATGGTTATCTATTTCTTGAAGCCGCTCTGAGATCGTTCATGCCTGTTAATTATGATTAAGAACTTATTTTTCATAAGCCACTTTTTATCCTCTCTTTTACCTACCCTTACATTATCCTCTTTTTGAAGCCAAGTTGAGCCTTAAGCCTTTTATTTTTAGCTCCACAAAATTATTCCATAGCCAAGATAAGCTTGACCCTATCCGGGGATTAGGACTTAGTGTTGGTTGTGATAATTTTGTTGAGTGAGATTGTTTGGTTCAAGTGTGGGGTAATTATGGGTTGGGAAAAGTTAAAAAAATCTTGCAGTTTGTTATGTAAAAGGAGTTTGGTTCCCTGAATGCACTTGCAAAGAAATAAAAAAAAAAAGATTAGTACCAAAAAATGAAGATTATAAGAGAGTAAGTAAAAAAAAAAAAAAAAGAAAGAAAGAGTTGAATAGTGAATACTGTGCATGAGCCAAATTTCCTTAAAAATTAGAAGCAAGATTAAGTTGAGATAAATGGGTGAGTGAAAGAAAAAGTGCATAAAGAAGAGTGAGTTTGGTATAATCTTTTATGAGAGTTTTGTTAAATGTGAGTTTTTAGGAGTCTTTGATTCCCGGATATTATTAGCACCACATAGCCATAATATTTCCACGCCTTATTGGCATTACCAAGCCCCATTACAACCCGACCGAATGGAGTCTTCTATAAAGATTTGATTGAGCCTAAGTTCTTATGATGATTGATGTGTTTTGACTTCTCTAGGTAGAGAGATTGGTGATATAAGTCTCAATGATAAAGTCGATGCTGCATAAAGATTGAGTTGAGAGTTGATATTAATATCCTAAACACATGAGAGATGAGTGAAACACATTAATATCCCCTGTGAGGTTTGATTGTGATTGCCTATGCTTGTGACTCATACATATGTGATGACGTTAAAATTACTTGTCTACTTTTTCACTTGTGTTTAAAATGTTTTGACAAAGGCTATGCTTGAAGATTGTGTTATTGGTCTTGATTTTGCATGATTATTGCTTGAAGACAAGCAAGTCTAAGTATGGGGTATTTTGATATCCGCTTTTTAGGTAGGTTT
Organism: Fallopia convolvulus; assembly: GCA_964016875.1. Classification (NCBI taxonomy): domain Eukaryota; kingdom Viridiplantae; phylum Streptophyta; class Magnoliopsida; order Caryophyllales; family Polygonaceae; genus Fallopia; species Fallopia convolvulus. The sequence goes on along the minus strand of OZ024724.1, from coordinate 38,665,553 downwards.
TTAGTGTCTAGATAGATTAGATTAAGTCGGTTTTCGTAATAGAGTTTTATGTTTTTGAGACTTTTTGCTTTAGTTTTCGTATTTCCTTGAGATTCGGAAATTACGCATCTTTTATGTCTTTTTATAGGCGTTTTGGAACTCAAATGAAGAATTTGGAGCATTGCAAGCAGAGGTGGACAAGCTAGGAGGGAGCTATAAGTGGAGAAGCTAAGGAAGAAAGGTAAAAAGAGGAGTGAAATCGAGCCAAAGGAGGTCGTGCACGAGCAAGATCAAGCCAAGATCGACTAAGATAGGTCGTGCACGAGCCAACATAAGCCTTGCTCGACCCAACTAAATTACACGCCCTCAGGACCGACCCTATGAGGGTCGTGCACGACCCATTTTGGGCCGTGCATGGCGCCAACTTTTCCCTATTCCGAGATCTTTGTGATATAATCTATATTTGTATTTTTGGAAGGTTGTTTTATCTTATTTTCTAGTTAATTTAGGGCTCCTTTTCCTCTATAAAAGGAGGCTAAACCCTTTAGTTCAAGGGTCCAGTTTTAGTTTGATTTTTATTCCGCTTTTTGGCATTGGAGGAAGATTTGAGGAACGAGTTGGAGACCATTTGTAAGACTTCTTTTAGTTTAATTTGAGTTTTGATTCGGATTGATCATGTCTTCTTGTTTCTTTGCCATGAGTGAGTAGTTTTCTTAGATTCTAGGGTTGGGTGAAAACCCAACACAATCATGCATGTCTAAAAATATGAATTCATAACTTGAATGCTTGAAGATCATATCTATCTATCTTGTGCTAAATTCCTTTGCGACAGTTGAGGCATATATCTTGTGGTTAACCTAAAAGCGAAAGTGTAAAGTTGATTGCTTGCTTAGTTCTAATAGGATTATTTACGAAAGTTGATATTCCTAGGTTGAAGGATAGATTGAAAGTTTTTTAATTTGCGAAAGTCGATTGAATAACTTGAACTGTTTGCGAAAGTTGACTCTTCTATGATCTAGATTGCATGATAATTGTGAGTTCTTGTTGGAAGCATGTGTGATTGTTGTTGTGGTATCCCTAGCCCTAGGATTTGTCTTTTATATTGATTAAAACTCGTGACTTTGATTCAATCTCGATCTCATAAGGTTGTGTTCGAACCCTTGCTTGCTTTTGGTGTGTTCGTGTGAAATTGCGTGCTCAGGACCGACCCTCACAGGGTCGTGCACGACCTCTTCAGTTCGGTCCTGGCCTTGTTTTGCTCCTGTTTGTTTTGCTTTTCGTAGTTTATCAACTAATCTCTCAGCACTATTCTCATTCCCGTGGACGAACCTGACTTCGCTGTACTCAACCGGGTCTTGAATATAAATTTATTTGTTCAAGAGACCCTTCAACAGGAACAGTTCCCGAACTTGTTTGTCTAACACAGATCTACGATCCTACGATTGGTATCAGAGCTTGGCTCTAGATTTTCTGTAATAACTTACAAGATGTCTACAAGAATGTCTTCAGGTCTTAGTGTTTTTGGACACGGAAGTAACAAACCACCTAGACTGATCGAAGGGTGATTTGAGAGATGGCAAGGACTGATGAAAGACTAGATACGAAGTCACGATTACCAAGCATGGGCAGTAATCGAGAGAGGGAACTTCACCATCAATCCAGAAATCGAGAATGATCTCACAAAATGGGGACCAAATATGTGGAAGTGCATGGAAGCTAACTACAAAGCAAAAATGTATCTCAACTATTCCATGAGTGAGATCAACTCAGCCAAGGTTGGAAACCTAAAAACCGCTAAGGAAATGTGGGCTGCAATCGAGCAGATGCACATGGGAAGCTCAGATCTAAAGGAAGATCACCAAATGGATGTTCGTCAAGAGTTCTATAACTTCAGGATGGAACCTGGAGAAACTGTATCATCATATCAGTTCTGTTTCGAGGGACTACTGACTAAACTTGAGAACTAGGGAATCTCAGAGAGTGAAGTCACAGAACGGATCAAAGCCAAGAAGGTGATAGATGGTCTTTCCGGTGAATGGACTCATGATCGAACAACGTTCAGTGAAAATCCATCCAACAGGAACCTCATGCTTCATGAGATCCTTGGAAAACTGAAAACCTATGAGAGAAGAAGGAACTCCGACAAAGCTCAAGACAAACCTGAAAAGGGAATTGCACTTAAGCTTGAGAAAGTGCTTAAGTCTGTCCAGGAACAGTGTGAGGAATCTGAAGATGAGGAAGAGGATGACATAGTGCTCATCACAAAAGCACTACACAATATCTACAAAAAGGGAAAGTTCCAAAAGAACTATGGAGGGAACAATCACTCAAGAGATTACAACAAGTCGGGAGAAAAGGATTCTAAGGATATCCTCTGGGAAATGACGAGAACAAGTCTGAGAACAAAGCTTACATAGCAACATGGGATGAATCAGATGATGAAGATCCTAAGGCTTGGGCTACACCGAATATGTGTGCTATGGCTATCAAAGGAGATCCAAAGGAACCACAAGAGGATGTGAGTATTTTATCTCTAACTAGTTGTTTTGATAAATACTCTAAATCTGATCTTATTCGCATACTCTCTAAACTTGTTAAAGACAATATGAAACTTCAAAAAGAAATGAGTGGAATTGAAGAGCATTGTCTTAAATTAGAAAATGATGTTGTTGAAAAGGAACTTGAATTGAAAAACACTAAATTTGTTGAATGTTCTGTGTGTGATAACCTGAGAAAGGAACTTGACTCCGTTATGACCACTAAAAATGAGCTTATCTCTACGCTTGCTACTGTTACCTCAGAGAAGGAAACTCTTAGTAAGAAACTAGAGATAACTGAGGGAAAGAAAGTTGTAGAGATTCCTAAGGTCACGTTTGTCCCCTCTAGACATGGTATAGGATATTCTGAAATAGACTCTGGAAATGATCAAAAAACTCTTACTCTGAGGGAACTAAGTGAAAGTAGAGCTCTAGAATTACAACCTGAGAAAATAAAAAATTCCCATCTAGAAGAGAAGATTAGAGTTCTAGAGAGTGGAACTAAAGGGAAAAGGGACTACTACACTAGGAATAATTCTCATAAGATATATGTTAAGATAGCTAAGGGAAATGGTTCCAGAGGGCCAAACAAGGAAACTGTTGAGAAAAATAGAATTCAGAGACCTCATCCCAAGTATTATCTAGGTGAATACTAAAAAACTTGTTGGACATGTGGGAGTCATGGTCATTACAAGGATCAATGTCCTAAAGTTAGTTTTTCAAGAAGTCACACAAACAGGACTAACAACAGAACTTCACGTTCAAGATCCTACATGAACTATCACTCTATTGATGTTAATATTGTAGATTATGTTGATTGTTATCCCTGTAAGGAACCAGGCAAGGAACACCTTTCCTGGGTAACCAAACATTGACTCTCTTGCAGGTGAAAGCGAGGGGGAACTATATGTGGTTCATAGACAGTGCATGCTCAACCACATGACAGGAAACAGGAACAATCTAACCTCGCTTAACACCCAGTTCGAAGGAGGAAATGTTTCCTTCGGCAATAGGAACAAAGGGGCAATTCAAGGGTCAGGGGAAGTCAAGCTTAACAAATCAATCAAAGTCAATAATGTCAATCTTGTGACAGATCTTGGGTACAGCTTACTATGTGTGGCACAACTTTGTGATCAAGGAAACAACATAGTTACCTTTGATTCGAATGAATGTCTGGTTGTGAACAAAGAGACCAATAAGGTTATTCTTAGAGGGAAACGATCTAACAATGTTTACATTGTTGATCAAGATTTTCAACCTCTAAGAAAGCTATGTCTCATAGTTCCCACAAGTAACACTGATCTTTGGCATAGACGTCTTGGTCATGCAGGTTTAAATATCATTCAGAAGTTGTTCTTGCAAGATCTTGTAGTTGGTTTACACAGCATAAATCTAGACACCACAAAACTGTGTGATGCTTGTGCCAGAGGGAAACAAACTCGAACTTCCTTCAAACAAAAGAAGGTCGTCAGCACTTCCAAACCTTTGGAAATGTTACATATGGATCTATGTGGCCCAATGGACACATACAACTATGGAGGAAGCAAGTGTTACATCCATAACAATGGGAAGGATGCTCTCGGAAAATTTGACCCGAGAAGCGATGAAGGGATCTTCACTAGCTACTCCCTCCAGAGCAAAGCATACCGAGTCTACAACAAGCGAACTAAAAAGTTTGAAGAAAGTATTCACGTTATCTTTGATGAAGAACCTGTCCATCATAGATCCTCCTCCAACAATCTATTCTCAAAGATAGCAGAGAAACCCTTCACTATACCAAGGGAAACAACAAGGGAACCAACAAAAGAGGGTGATGATTTGAATCCTAGACGAGATGACTCCGAGTACATCAATGGCAATGCGTCTCCACCACATGAACTAACCATTGAAGATGATCATGAAGAAAATGATGCCATGGAGCACTTCGATGATCCTTCTACCAACTTCCCTGATGAAGAGGATGTTCCATCTGAACTGTTAGAAGTCTCAACTTCTGGGAACAATCCTACCACTGAGGTTCATCACATTCTTCCTGAAGCTGGTCCAAGTGCTCAAGAGGAACTTCAAGGAGCAAATCGACCTCAACCCACTAACCCAGGAACTATCATCACAGAAAAGATCACCCTCTAGAGAACATCCTCACACCTCTAGAACAAGGAGTACAAACTCGTTCCTCTCTTCATAACTTTTGTGAATTTAACGCCTTTGTTTCCCCTGTTGAACCCAAAAACATACAGGATGCCCTCAAAGATCCGGATTGGATTCAGGCTATGCAGGAAGAGCTTCATCAGTTTGAAAGACACCAAGTGTGGAAACTAGTTCCAAGGCCCTCAGACAAGAACGTCATTGGAACTAGATGGGTCTTTCTGAACAAACTCAATGAATCAGGAAATGTGTCCCACAACAAAGCTAGACTTGTGGCTCAAGGCTACAAACAAGAGGAGGGAATCGACTATGAGGAAACATTTGCACCAGTTGCCAGAATTGAAGCAATACGCTTGCTCATAGCCTTTGCCACATTCAAAGGGTTAAAATTGTTCCAGATGGATGTCAAGACAGCCTTTCTGAATGGCTATCTTCAAGAGGAAGTATATGTCAAGCAACCACCAGGATTTGAAGACGAAAGCAAGCCAGATCATGTGTATTTTCTTGAAAGAGCTTTGTATGGCCTCAAACAAGCACCTCGAGCCTGATATGATAGATTTGCTTCATTTCTATTATCCAAAGGTTATCAACGAGGATCAATCGACAAAACTCTTTTCCTGAAGAAAGAATCAGGTGACATTTTAATTGTGCAAGTCTATGTTGATGATATAATTTTGGGTTCCACTAACCCTGTGCTCACAGAAACGTTTGAGAAACAAATGAGTAGTGAGTTTGAGATGAGTATGGTAGGAGAACTCAACTTCTTTCTAGGCCTTCAGATTTCTCAAACAAAGGAAGGCACTAAGATTCATCAACAAAAATACATCAAGGAAATGTGATCAAAGTATGGGATGGACAATACAAAGCCCATCAACACCCCAATCTCACCTAGCACACGTCTTGATGTGGATGAGAATGGAACCAATGTCAATCAAAAGCTCTTTCGAGGAATGATTGGTTCCCTTCTCTATCTCACTGCTAACAGACTGGACATCATGTTTGTCGTCTCTCTTTGTCCACGGTTCCAAGCAAATTCTAAGGAGTCTCACTTGAAGGAAGTCAAAAGGATCTTTCACTACCTCAAAGGAAGAGACAACTTGTGCTTATGGTATCCAAGGAACAGTTCCTTTGAACTTGTTTCCTTCATAGATGTTGACTTTGCAGGACATCTAGTAGATCGAAAAAGCACTTCAGGCATGACATAGTTCCTAGGTGATTGCCTAGTATCTTGGGGATCTAAGAAGCAATCCTCAGTGGCTCTTTCTTATATTGAAGCTGAATACATCGCCATCGTTGCTTGTTGTTCCCAAGTTCTATGGCCCAAGTATCAACTTCAAGATTACGATATGTCTCTCGGAACTGTCCCTATTAAATGTGATAGTACTAGTGCAATAAATATCTCAATGAACTCTGTGCATCACTCTAGAACCAAGCACATTGAGGTCAGGCACCATTTCCTACGTGATCATGTAGAGAAAGGTTCCATTGAGATGGTACATTGCAGGACAGATGAACAAGTTGCTGATATTTTCACCAAAGCTTTGGACAAACAACCCTTCGAGCATCTTCGAATGCTCTTAGGGATGATTCTCTTACATTAAACAAGTCTCGGTCCATCTTTTCCCTCAATGATTGACTAGTTAAGCATTAGTATGACTAGGGAACTGCATGGTTTAGCAACTTTTATTTTAATAATTGCTCTTTGCATGAAATATGTTTATCACTATGTATGGGAACTATATCTTAAAAGCACTCAGTTTCTTTTGGCCCAAAATGATCAACCTGATCTTATCTATCCCTCATTAAAAGCTGAAAGGATGGTTGATCATAAGACTTGTCCCATAAAGCCGATCCAGGTAAACGTTTCCTATGAGCCTAAATGAATTGATAACCCTCTTCTACGGGATTCACATACCTGGATGACAAAATTTGCTTACCTACCCTTATTTTGTTTGGATACTTCTATTTGTCTTTTCACAAAAAACCCATATGTATCCAAATATGGCCTTCCGATACTTATTCATGGAAAAGAGGTAGAAAAGGAAAGGAACTACTTCAAGTCACTAGGGAACTACAAGGATCTTGGCACTCAATCGTCTCATAGGTATATTATTGGAAAGAGAATAGACGTTGGAAACTGGATTTTTGAAGCGACAGGCTGAGAAAAGGGAAATCTGAATCTATGTCGTTCATCTTGCTACTTCGGCTCGTTGTTCGCCACGTAGATATTGTTGATTTGAAAAGAATCTCTTAATGGAAGACATCAAATCCTATCTAGTTACCCTTGGAGTAACTAGATGTGAGTTTCAAGGGATCCTTGGTAACGCCTTTCTCTCTCAGCTTTTCAAATTCCATCCCTTTCCTTACTTAACCCATCTCTTCCATTTTTATCGTCTGCATCTTTCTCTCTTCTATAAACCCTAGAACTCGAACATTCTTTCTCAATTCCTCACAAAATCCTAAAACCTTCTCAAATGGCCAACCAAAATCAACCAATCATCAAGTACTCAGTTCATCACAAAAACCCTCTAATTGAGCATCTTCTTAACCATGACCTAGAATATCTTCAAAAAATGCTCCTCACAATCTCGATCTTGATCACCATGAACCTGAGTACATCTTTGATGTCAAAGAACGTCTCTACTCACACTTAAGGAAAAGAGACGGACAACCTGGTCTTACTCCTCAAAACTCCCAGATTTGAAATTCCGGTACTCACTAATATTGAGGGTGTTCAAACCACAGATTCTGAAACAAACCCGAACCCTCACCTTCTCAAAGACTCTTCCCATTCCTCTCCAAAACACCACACCCAAATCTATGACAGTCTAAGTCCTAAACGGACTGATCCCTTGGCCTCAACTTCTCAAAACCCTAACCCTCAAATCCAAAGTTCCAAAGAACCCTCCTCCTCTACAAGAACTCCTACAATTCCAGTTCCAACCCACAGGGAACTCAACCTCTCCAGTCTTGATCAAACTCTCTCACAGTTCGAGAGAGAAGAGTTCCCTACCTCACAAGGAACCACCCCTATCCCACCTTCTTCTTCCTCCACACCCTCAAAACAAATCTCTCCTCAAGATTCTCTCCCCACTTTTCCCACTGGTCAAAGAACGAAAAAGAGAAAGCTAAGGAAGCTGAGTGAAGAAGAAGAAGAAGAAGAAGAGGAAGACGAAGAGGAACTACATCCTCTTCTCTCTGAGCAACTACGAGCCCTTAATCCATCCACAAAGATAATCAATGTTGAGGGCAACGACGATGAGATAGAAGAGTATACAGAGCCTGATCTTCAAATTAGCTACAAGGAACCGCCATCTGGGTGTCCTTCAACGAGAGGCTCAAAGAAACAAAAGGTGGAGGAGAAAAAGGAAAAGGAGAAAAAAGAAAAGGAGAAGAAGGAAAAGGAGAAGAAAGAAAAGAAGAAGAAAGGAACATCTGCAACTGGGGAACGAAAGATGGTGGTTCCCTTAGTCATCACCGCTGAGTTCCTTCATGAGCACAACTTCAAAGAACTTCAAGAACTCATCCAGTTCCAAGGATGGGATAAGCTTTGATCGGAACCAGCAAAGGTCGACCCTGAACAAATCAATTTCTTCTATTCCAAGTTCAAGCTGTAGAAGGGAACTGAGCTCGATCCGGTTGTGAGATGGAAATCTGAAGAAGATGACTTCACCTTCACCTTTGCCCTGATTAAGAAAATACTCCTAGTCCCCGAGGAAGGTCTCAACATACTTCCCCAATGACCCTGGCAAGACACTGATTGAAGGGAAGCCATCCTAACAAGGCTTCTAGGTCATGTGCCTGGTCAAGGAAAAGAGGTTTTGACTCATGGCCTGAGCCAACTTGGGAAGATTCCCAGAGAGGAGAAGCGAACAACGCTAAATTCAACTGACAATATTCTTTTGGATCTGTTCCTACGAAAGGAGAAAACCAACCTGCCCAAGATCATGATCATGCACATGTGCAAATGTGTTGCCAAGGAGTCTGACGCCCTTCCATATGCTGCTGTGGTGAAGGAAATCATAAGAGGAACGATGTCTATCATCCTCAGGGGGAAGAAGAGCTTGGACATGAGATGGAAATGTCCAACATTAAGAGAATGAAGCACTCCCAAGAACCAATTAATGAAGTTCCTTCTACTGTGTTCATAGAACATGGAGATTCAAAGACAGTTCTCCAAGCTCTCAACCGTCTGTGTGGGGTCAATGAGTGAATCCTCGATGTTCTTTTAGACATCCAACAAAAGTTGCCTTCCTCCTCCTCCTTTGATCCATGAACAAGCCCTCAACAAAACAAATCCTTAGCTGTTTTCTCCCTCCTTCAATGCATTTAATAATGTCTGTTCATGTACTTTGTTAACATTATTTCAGTGAATGCATTTTGCTATTATTCTCTAGTTATGACTGTGCCTTACTTGCTTTTTCTTGCATACTTATTCTTTTCGATGATGTCAAAAAGGGGAAAAGTGGAAAAATGCAGAGTTGCGTTATGCCTAATGTAACACCCCGACTTTCGACGAGGCGCTACTAGGGAATAGACCTTACAAGGTACTATTTATTAGGTTGACAACCACACTGTAGGACCTTTCAACTCGGGCACGACGAGAAAAACATAATAAAACATCCAACCTTTATTTAATGAAAACATAGAAAAATGTAATTATGCATGAATCCCCGGAAATTATAAATAATCAAATACGTCATAACGCCTACTGAAACTGAACTATCTGAACCGAAAGATAATAACCGAAACAAAATACCAACTCCGGCTAACAAATGTTAAAATCAATATTCTAACTAATATAAATAAATAATATAAACCGATCCCACTATGACACGCGCTCTTTACCACTCCGGCCCGCCATCTTGCCTCGGTTCTTGCACGGCTCCCTGATTCATACCTGGAACTGAAAAATGTTCCCCGAAGGGTCAGCATCTAATCTACCTAGCTAGAAAGAATATGGAAACTGTAGAACGCTTTAAAATTATTTATCTATAGTCAGCATACGAATCCACAACCGCCATCATAACTCTAAAGGCCAATACCTAAATTAGTTATATCAGTCACACAAGTCACATACGCATTTACAATCACTACCATACAGCAACGCAATTCTTCCTTTGTCCACGATCCGACTTCCAAGGCGCTCATCACCGCGCCGAGTGCAGAGGCAGGCCCTCCCACTCCACTTCCCAATCTCCCTTCTAACTCCGGGCTAAGCCTACACTGGAGCGCTTGCCAAAAACACACAGATAATAATTTTCGTTTTGAAGGGGCACGATTTTCCCAGTCACACGGGTCAAAGTATCCAACTCTTCCTCAACACCAGCTATGATGTGCCGTGTCGGAAACGGTACCAACACAGAGAAAACGTTCCAAAATAATTTCCGATAAAAACATATTTAAGATCATTAACGCACACAACACAGAAGGAGTTCAAAACAATTTAAAAAGGTATTCGGGACTAGTTCCCAAAACCCGCCCTACAATATCGATACGCAATCTAACAAGGGAGAAAAGAACCGAGCAAGTCGAAAAACGACTTACCTCGAACGAAGAATCCTTGGAAAGACGAAACTACGGTCTCAAACGGAACGATTCCCTAAAGAATTATTAAGGGAAGATTAACTTAAATACAAGCCGATATACCTAGCTTTTATTACGAAAATTCTAATTAATAAATATTAGAATATGCTAATTAACCCCTTATAATTTAAATCCCACTTATCTAGCAACTTAGCCCACCAAATAAATAAATAAAAGAACCCAGCCCATAAATAAATAGATACTAAAAATACACATGACCCATTTACCCAAATTAGCACAACCCAAGTTAACCCCATTCAAGGCCCAATTTCTGCTTAAAAGGAATTAGAACACTCCGGCCCAATTGGGCGGAATTTCTCTAACTCTCTTCCCCCGTTTCTGGGCCTAATACTCGACCCATCTCATCTTCTCCTACTGGTTTGACCGGGCAAGGAGATTTGACCACACGTTGCGGGCCCCACCTCCCCATCTTCATCTTCAACCTCGCGAAGGAGTGGAGTTCGTCGGATTTCCCGTCCCTCTTCGACCGGCCATACACACAGCCCGACTCCCATCGCCCCTTCACTGCGCTACCCCGACCCAATATACCCGCCGGAGAATCTCGGCCCGTTCTACTTCCCCGACGAACCTGCGAAACAGGGCTTTCACCCCTGCCAAATACCCCGCGCCCTTCCCCGATTCGACGGAAGCCTCGGCTTGGGTCCGATCGATGATACCTCCGACAGCGACCCCGCAACCGCCTCCCGTCCTTTATGAAATCCTCACCCGTAACCTGGTGGCGACAACCACGAGCGCCGACGAACATCTCTTTCACTGCCCCTGTTTTCGCCCGACGCCCCCACCTCTTCCGACTCTACCCGAAGACGCTCTAATTGACCCGAAAAAGGAAACAGAAAAGGTAATTGAATAGGGAAGACATGAACTCACCGGAGATGGTGGCGTGAGGCAATGCGCGACAAGACTTCAAAGTCGATCGGAACAACAACTAAGAAATTCCGGCGTTAAACTCGGAGTGCTTCGATTTGGTTCATTAATCGGAGTCGGCGACCACCGATCACGACAGTGTGCTATTGATTGTCGCTCAATCGGAAAAAAAAACACAACGAGGGAGAAATCCAGATTTGCGTTGTAGATTGATTTTGGCTTGAAAGGCTTTATACTCGAGGGTATTGAGTAAGATGGGGGTCGGCAACGCTTAAATGAAGAGGTAACAAGATAGAATTTGTTTGGGGTCGATCGAAACGAATGGAATTGATCAAACTAACTTAAGGATAAGACAATAATTTTTTTCTTTTTGATAGAATTGTTAAATTGATAAAGTAAGTGAAATTAGATAAGGATTTGGCCATAAATTGGATAGAAAGAAAATAATATATAGACTAAATCCGAATTAGTAGATCGGATTATTAAAACATATCTTTTCCTATAACGAGGTTGTGTGTGGTTCGAGAACTCGATTGCCTTTAACTCAAAGAACTCGTTTTTCCGACCTATGCGACCTAAAATGAATACGGATATTACATACTACCCCTCTTAAGGAAGTTTCGTCCCGAAACTTGATTACGAAGAAAAGATATTCGAGGTTTTCACAAACCTCTCCCCCTTAAGAGGTTCGTCCTCGAACCAGAATTGATTGATAACGGTAATCATAACCAGTACTAGTCATCCAAAATACGCAACATGTCCAACAATTATTTAAACAGTCAAACAGACAAGTTAAACGAACAATAATCACAAAGTAAACATCGAACGAACCTACCAAACTAACTACTAACCTTCCCCTCAAACGCCTCTACTAAACCCGGGTAGATCTCTGGATAGCTCTCACTTATTCTGGATTCCGTCTCCCAAGTGGCCTCCTCGACTCCCCGTCGAGACCACTGAATCAACACCAGAGGAATTTCCTTGTTCCGCAGCTTCTTCATTCGTCGATCTAAAATCTTCAACGGTTGTTCCCGGAAAGTGTGGTCTCGTTCTACCACCAAATCTTCATAATTCAGTCTGTGACTAGGATCCGGGACATACTGTCGCAGCTGGGAAACATGGAATACAGGATGAACTCCTTCCAAAGCAGGCGGCAATGCTAGCCTGTAAGCCACCTCGCCTACTCTCTCCAGGATCTCGAACGGACCGATATATCGGGGACTCAAATTCCCTTTCACCCCGAATCTTCTTACCCCGCGGGTAGGCGATACCCTCAACCAAACATGGGCTCCGACCTCAAACTCTAACGGTCTACGCCTCTTGTCTGCATAGGACTTCTGGCGACTCTGAGCAACTAACATTCTCTCTCTGATTAAGGCCACTTTCCCGATCGTCTCCTGAATCATCTGTGACCTCTCTCCTACTACATCCGAGGGATCATCCCAACACAGCGGTGTCCTACACTTCCGACCATATAAGTCCTCATAAGGAGCCATCCGAATCGACGAATGCCAGCTGTTATTATAGGCAAACTCTACCAAAGCCAAGTGATCCGACCACTGACCTCCCCAGTCTAATACGCAGGACCTCAGCATGTCCTCTAGCGTCTGAATCGTCCTCTCTGTCTGACCGTCTAATTGCGGATGGTAAGCAGTAGTGAAATGTAATCTCGTCCCCAATGCCTCATGCACTTGCTGCCAATATCTGGAAGTGAAACGTCCATCTCGGTCCGACACAATCGTCTTAGGCACTCCATGCAGCCTAACTATCTGATTAATAAACACCTCCACTAACTTGCTCACTTGCCACGTCTCTCGGATAGGCAAAAAGCAAGCAGTCTTCGTCAGTCTATCCACCACCACCCAGATGGCATCATGGCCTCTGCTGAGTCTCAAACCGGTGACAAAATCCATGGAAATGTCCTCCCACTTCCATTCTGGAATAGGGAGCGACTGAAGCATTCCTCCGGGTCTTTGATGCTCGATCTTCACCTGCTGGCAGAGCTGACATTTAGCGACGAATCTCGCTATATCCGGCTTCATGCCATCCCACCAGTAAAACTGCCGCAAATCCTTGTACATCTTACTCGCCCCGGGGTGGATTGAGTAAGGTGTAGCATGAGCCTCTTGCAAAATCTTCTGCCTCAACTCTGTATCTCGAGGCACACAAATCCGACCACGTAAACACAAAATACCATCTGCTCTCTCTGCAAAGTCGAGTGCCTCTCCACGGCTCAATCTCTGCCTCAAATCCTGAATCATCGGGCAATCTTCCTGCTTCTGTCTTACTTCCTCAAGTAAAGACGACCGACATTCTAGGGTTTTCAGACTACCCTGATAACGCTGAATCTGCACTTCGATTCCGTACCTCATCAGCTCCCTCTGTAATTCTGGCTGAGCCGTCAGATGAGCCAACATACTCTCCTGAGGCGTCTTTCTGCTAAGGGCATCAGCGACCACATTCGCTTTCCCTGGATGGTAAAGGATCTCAAGGTCGTAATCCTTCAGTAACTCAATCCATCTCCTCTGTCGCATATTCAACTCCCTCTGAGTGAAGATGTACTTGAGGCTCTTATGATCTGTCATCACTTTGCAGGTACTCCCGTACAAGTAATGACGCCAAATCTTCAGAGAGTGTACCACAACTGCTAACTCCAAATCATGAGTAGGATAATTCTGCTCGTTCGGCTTCAACTGTCTAGAAGCATAAGCAATCACTCTGTCCCTCTGCATCAGTACACAGCCCAGACCTATCTTGGATGCATCACTATAAATCACGAAGACCTCGTTCCCCTGAGGAAGAGCTAATATAGGAGCCAAAGTCAACCTTCTCTTCAGCTCATCAAAACTTCGCTGGCAAGCTTCGTTCCACTCGAAACGAGTCGTCTTCTTAAGCAAATTGGTAAGTGGTTGGGCTATCCGGGAAAACCCTTCCACAAACCTCCTGTAATACCCTGCTAATCCCAAAAAACTCCGCACCTCCTTCACATTCTTCGGAGGTTCCCATGCTTTTACAGCTTCAATCTTTGCAGGATCTACCATAACTCCCTGAGCAGATACCACATGCCCTAAAAAGGTAACTTCAGGCAACCAAAACTCACACTTGGACAGCTTAGCAAACAATCGATGCTGTCTCAATTCTCCCAACACCAGCCTAAGATGCTCGGCGTGCTCCTCCTTACTCCGAGAGTAGATCAGAATGTCGTCGATGAATACTACTACAAATCTGTCCAAGTAGTCTATAAACACCCGGTTCATCAACTCCATAAATACAACGGGTGCATTCGTCAGTCCGAACGACATCACTACAAACTCATAATGTCCATACCTCGTTCGGAAAGCCGTCTTAGGTATATCTTCCTCTCGAATCCTCAGCTGGTGATAACCTGACCTCAAATCCACTTTGGAGAACACAGTAGCCCCCTGCAACTGATCCAACAAATCATCAATACGTGGCAGCGGATACTTGTTCTTGATGGTAACTCGATTCAACTCCCGATAATCGATACACAGTCGGAGAGAACCATCCTTCTTCTTCACAAAAAGAACTGGAGCTCCCCATGGCGACGCACTCGGTCATACGTAACCCTTCTCCAACAGCTCCTCCAATTGTGCCTTGAGTTCCTGCATCTCCATCGGGGCCATGCGATATGGGGCTCTCGAAATCGGCCTCGTTCCCAGCTCCAACTCAATTCCAAAATCCACCTCTCTCTGAGGAGGTAATCCTGGAAGTTCCTCGGGAAAAACGTCCTCAAACTCGCACACTACTGGTATGTCCTGAATGTGTTGTTCTCCCTTGTGCCCCTAAAGGACATAACACCAATATCCTACACATCCGTCATTGAGCAACTTGGCGGCCTTCACCATACTAATCACCAATCCGGGCCCCTCCTGCTCTACCTCCTGGCACACATGTCTGGTCCCATCATCTGCGGTCACTGTAACCGTACCTCTGTGTATATCCAAAACTGCTCGATAACGCATCATCCAGTCCATCCCCAGAATCACGTCATCATCTGGCGACAACTACATTACTATGAAATCTACATACCAATCCCTTTTCCCTATCCTAATAGGGCACTGTAAAATCTCCTTATTCCCTCTTACTTATTGCCGTCAGGCAGTCCCACAACAAAAGATACCCCCTCAGTGGAAGTCAGTTCTAGTCTAGCCACGCAAGCAGAAGACATAAAAGAATGGATAGCACCCGTATCAAACAGTATGTGAACAGGTCTAGACTGAATCCAAATCGTACCTATAGCAGTCGGCGCGTGTAGGGCATCGACCCTCCTCATCTCAAACACTCGGGGCTGATTGCCTCCGGTGTTGCTAACTCCGGCGCCGCGTCCTCTGCCCTGGCTCGGTGCCTGCTGAAACTGCTCAGGCTGACGACGAGGCATCTGATTCACCGTTCCCGGTGAAGATCCCTGTGAAGGTGCCCCCACAGTACAATACTGCTGCAAATGGCCAGGCTTCCCACAGCTGAAGCAACTCCTGACTGGCTTCGGACACTGACTCCTCAAATGAGCAGTACTTCCACAGTTGAAGCACTCTCTCTTCCCTCCAGTGGACTGATTCTGACGACGATGGTCTTGACGACCCTGTGGCTGAAACCCTGATCGTTGCGGCTGAGAAGAGCCGGGACGACTATCTCTCCTAGATTCTGCCGAGGCAGACAACTTCTGCCTCTTGCTTCCCGTGGTATGCACCTCCAGCTGACTCTGTCGGGTCGTGGCCATAGCATAAGCCAAAGCAGACTGCTAAACGTCTGCCAATGTCGTAAGTCGGAGACCAGACACATAAGCACGTAGATGCGGTTGCAACCTTTTCAGAAAGGTCGCAATCTTCAGCTCCTCAGTAGTGGCAGCATTTGGCACCGCTGCCAACTCCTGTTGAAACTTCAGAATAGTCTCAGATACTGTGATATTTTCGGGTCCAGCATCCCGAAAAGCAGCCTCCCGAGCCGCCCTCACCACTGGAGGACAATACTGATCTCGAATCTGTCTCTCAAACTCCTCGAAAGTAACCTAAGTCCGGTGGTCCCTACACAGCTCCCACCAGTCAAAAGCGCTTTCCTGTAGCAGACTCTGTACTAAGGACATCTTCCGCTCCTCCGGTGCCTTAATAGAATCCAACGCAGATTTCACCCTCCTCAACCACTGATCCACGTCAGAACCCTGAGTTCCAGCAAAGTTCGGCACTCCAATCTTCCTAAACTCCTTGAGCCACTTGTCAGGCTGAGGCTCATGATACTGTCTCCTCGGTTCGACCACATGATCAGCTATCACTGGTCCTCCAGAAGCTGGCGCTGCTCCCAGCTGGGCAGCCAAAATAGAATCTGGTCCAGGTGCCCTCCTCTCAGCTCCTTGTTGCCCCGCAGCTGCGTTCAGATTCGGTGCAGCTCCCGCACCCATCAACGTCTGCAATAACAGGTGAATCGCAGCAGTCACCTCTGGGGCCAATCCTGCTGGTGGTACTCCTCCTCCCACCTGAGCCCCGTTTGCTGGGAGACCTCCTCCAACGACAGAGGCACTGTCCTCTCGATGAACGGCAGCAGCCACATCCCGACTCTCAGCAACCTCCTCCTGATGGTTATCCTGTTGTACCTCTGGCTCAGCAGCTACAGGGGCCTCTCCTCTACCCCTGCCACGACCTCCTACTCGGCCTCTACCGCGGCCTCTTCCGCGGCCTCTTCCGTTAGCTGCAACAGCTCTAGCTCTGGTTGGTGGGGCCATCTATAATAGAAAGTCCCACAGTCAAAACTTAAACATTCTATTTTTCAACCTAATTCTTATTATTCTACGTGAGGTTCTTCGGCTGATGGGGCGGAGTCGCGACGTGTCACCTACCCCCCTATATGCAACATGTCTACCCCAGTAAAAACATTTGAAAACACCGGCCGGTTTTGGTTTTAAGTTGGACCTAGGGAACGCTTTGTTGGTCAGTTCCCTGTGCCCTGTTGTCAACCTGGATCTGATACCAATTTGTAACACCCCGACTTCCGATGAGGAGCTACTAGGGAATAGACCTTACAAGGTACTATTTATTAGGTTGACAACTACACTGTAGGACCTTTCAACTCGGGCACGACGAGAAAAACATAATAAAACATAATAAAACATCCAACCTTTATT
This sequence comes from Fallopia convolvulus, assembly GCA_964016875.1. NCBI lineage: Eukaryota > Viridiplantae > Streptophyta > Magnoliopsida > Caryophyllales > Polygonaceae > Fallopia > Fallopia convolvulus. The sequence goes on along the minus strand of OZ024724.1, from coordinate 38,648,288 downwards.
TAATGAAAACTTAGAAAAATGTAATTATGCATAATAAAACGTCATAACGCCTACTGAAACTGAACTATCTGAACCGAAAGATAATAACCGAAACAAAATACCAACTCCGTCTAACAAATGTTAAAATCAATATTCTAACTAATATAAATAAATAATATAAACCGATCCCACAATGACACGCGCTCTTTACCACTCCGGCCCGCCATCTTGCCTCGGTTCCTGCACGGCTCTCTGATTCATACCTGGAACTGAAAAATGTTCCCCAAAGGGTCAGCGTCTAATCTACCAAGCTAGAAAGAATATGGAAACTGTAGAACGCTTTAAAATCATTTATCTATAGTCAGCATACGAATCCACAACCGCAATCATAACTCTAAAGGCCAATACCTAAATTAGTTATATCAGTCACACAAGTCACATACGCATTTACAATCACTACCATACAGCAACGCAATTCTTCCTTTGTCCACGATCCGACTTCCAATGCGCTCATCACCGCGCCGAGTGCAGAGGCAGGCCATCCCACTCCACTTCCCAATCTCCCTTCTAACTCCGGGCTAAGCCTCCACTGGAGCGCTTGCCAAAAACACACAGATAATAATTTTCGTTTTGAAGGGGCACGATTTTCCCAGTCACACGGGTCAAAGTAGCCAACTCTTCCTCAACACCAGCTACGATGGGCCGTGTTGGAAACGGTACCAACACAGAGAAAACGTTTCAAAATAATTTCCGATAAAAACATATTTAAGATCATTAACGCACACAACACACAAGGAGTTCAAAACAATTTAAAAAGGTATTCGGGACTAGTTCCCAAAACCCGCCCTACAATATCGATACGCAATCTAACAAGGGAGAAATGAACCGAGCAAGTCGAAAAACGACTTACATCGAACGAAGAATCCTTGGAAAGACGAAACTACGATCTCAAACGGAACGATTCCCTAAAGAATTATTAAGGGAAGATTAACTTAAATACAAGCCGATATACCTAGCTTTTATTACGAAAATTCTAATTAATAAATATTAGAATATGCTAATTAACCCCTTATAATTTATATCCCACTTATCAAGCAACTTAGCCCACCAAATAAATAAATAAAAGAACCCATCCCATAAATAAATAGATACTAAAAATACACATGACCCAACCACGAGCGCCGACGAACATCTCTTTCACTGCCCCTGTTTTCGCCCGACACCCCCACCTCTTCCGACTCTACCCGAAGACGCTCTAATTGACCCGAAAAAGGAAACAGAAAAGGTAATTGAATAGGGAAGACATGAACTCACCGGAGATGGTGGCGTGAGGCAATGCGCGACAAGACTTCGAAGTCGATCGGAACAACAACTAAGAAATTCCGGCGTTAAACTCGGAGTGCTTCGATTTGGTTCAGTAATCGGAGTCGGCGACCACCGATCATGACAGTGTGCTATTGATTGTCGCTCAATCGGAAAAAAGACACAATGAGGGAGAAATCCAGATTTGCGTTGTAGATTGATTTTGGCTTGAAAGGCTTTATACTCGAGGGTATTGAGTAAGATGGGGGTCAGAAACGCTTAAATGAAGAGGTAACAAGATAGAATTTGTTTGGGGTCGATCGAAACGAATGGAATTGATCAAAACTAACTTAAGGATAAGATAATAATTTTTTTTCTTTTTGATAGAATTGTTAAATTGATAAAGTAAGTGAAATTAGATAAGGATTTGGCCATAAATTGGATAGAAAGAAAATAATATATAGACTAAATCCGAATTAGTAGATCGGATTATTAAAACATATATTTTCCTATTACGAGGTTGTGTGTGGTTCGAGAACTCGATTGCCTTTAACTCAAAGAACTCGTTTTTCCGACCTATGCGACCTAAAATGAATACGGATATTACACCTAAGAGAATACAGAATAATCTGCCATAGGCTGAGGGGGAACTATATGCTTAAAAGTCTTGAAAATTGAACTACTTGTCCATTTCAAGGGGAACTAAGTATCTACAAAGGATTGCTTGTGTTATTTTGGTGTTTAATCTCTCGTATCTTTCCTGTATCCGTGACTTGCATTTTATAAAAGTTTGTCATCATCAAAAAGGGGGAAATTGTTGGATCAGTATTAGGGAACTAACGCTGGAACAATGGTTTCTCCATTCGAGAAATCCAAGTTTTGATAATGACAAACAGATGGAACTAATTCCCCATACAAATGATCTCAAGAAAGATCCAGGTTCATAGGAAAAGCAAGGGAAACATTCCCTGTCAAGTCATCTATGTACGTGGCAAGTAAATGAAAGGATAGTAAAGACTTTTCACTATTGTCTTGGGCGGCAAGCCAAGTTTCGAATGAATAGAAATGCAAAAGGGACGCTAGTCTTTTTGAATAGTGTCGTACTCCACAAGACAAGAAGGGCAAAGGCGTCAAAAGCTAAAAGTGGAAACCCTATAAATAGTATGCGATGTCGCTAGGTCACACAAGCTCTCGAATGAAAAAGCACAAGATCTAGAAAAGGAAAGTGAGAAAGTGAGAGCCCGAGCTTATTTAGTGAAGACGACAATCCAGAAGTAAAAGAAGGAAGTTCTGTGATCAAGCGATGGAGGCTGCATGAAGATCGCCATCGGCTTGAAGAGTTGGTTCCTGTGCTAAAGGGAACTGCACAGGAACGAGTAAGGTCCACTATCTATATTTGTTTGTGTAGATCTAGAAACTACTATGACTTAGTCGTTAGTATTGTTTGTAAGTGGGATTGCAAACAATAGAGAAGTTCGACTTTGTATTGTAGAACTTAAGATCTATAAATTGAAATATAGTGCGTGTTCAAAATCCTCCAAGGGAGGTAAAGGTTTACTCTACAACTAGTTGGCTGTAGAGGTTCCTCAATAAGGACTTGTGTCCCTGTATTTGCTTTACTCTTTACTTTCTGTGTTATCTTATTCCGAACTTGTTTGACAAACACAGATCTATGATCCTACATTATCCAATCTAAGATGCAAATTGAAAGTAATTATGGATGCAAAGTTGATTTTGTTAAATAAGTATGAGGAAAGCGTGTTTAATTAACTAGTTAAATCCATCATAGATATGCTTAGTCATCATTGAATCTCTTAATTCTCAATTCACTTGAATAATTTATCATGGATTAGTATCCAAAACTTTATATTTAGTTAAAAGAGCTAACAGTCTGAACAATTCTAATAATCTAATAATCCAGAACCACGGAAAGATTCAATTAAACAACAACTTTAAGTTGAAAGTATCGATAGATACAAATACTCGACGCAAATAATTAATCAAGTTATTTGTGGTCTATTCCCTTCTACAACTGAATAGCCCAAACGGGTCCAAACAATTATAGTTTCTACTTTATCTAATCAACCCCAAACAGGACTTAATTATATTAGTTGTAAATTATCCCAAAAATATTATTAGGTAGCTAATCTAACAAAATCCTAGAATATCTGATTTAATTAAGCAAATGGAATAAAATCTATTAAAATGATTAAGAATCAATCAAACATCACAATATTATGCAATCTATGATTTCAATAACTAGTCATACACAAAGGAATTAGCAATGCATGATTAGATTAAAGAAAAGCTTACAAAAGGTTCAAAGGTTGCCTCTTGAGAGAAGAAACCCTAGCATCCACAATTATGTTCTAAGTTATAATAAATATAGAAACTAACAAGAGTCTTGAAGTATCTCCACATATCCTCAAAAGCCATACAAACAAGCATAAACTCGGACAAATAACTAAACAAGCCCGAAAAAAAGCCCAAAGTCGGCCCAAATCATGTCCGTGTAAAATTGGATTGCGCGGGTTGACCTCCAATTACACGACCGCCTTTTTCCATGCTAACTCGCGCAATCAGCTTCTGCGTGAATTGCTCGGGTTGACTTCCTTCCTTGCAAGCCGTGTTTTCTTCTCTTCAATGGTCTTCACTCTAACTTCTTCAATGCTTCTTTGTACCACCTCCTAGATCATTTCAACTCTTCTAACCACCATTATCCATCCCGCTTTTTCTCATAAACCTAGAAACCTGCAAAACCAAGCAAACAAGTGCAATCTACCCAAAAACACAAGATCCTAGAAACTAAACTAAAATCAACTAAAACTAACTAAAACTTATGCAAAACCAACACAAAACATGCATCTAAACTACACCTATATGCAAGCTATCAAATTCCCCCATGATTAACCCTTGTTTGTCCTCATGCAAGTCATAAATCCAAGTCACACCACATCAATGCAATCATGCATCCATCTCATATTCAAACAAGCACTTCAACATATAATTAAAACCCGACCAAGACTTCATAGCATGCATTACATCAAGCATAAAACAAAGATTATTCATTCATTCTAGACCTCACAAAGGTAAATGTGTTTTGCTCTCTCACTCAGGTGTTTAAAGGACGTATTTCACTCAAAATCAACCATGAAAACTAGACTACCATAAGATTGTATCAGCATCCTAAATCTCCACCGCTGTGGACCAAACACATAAAAAAATCATGAGGTCTTTTAAGGGATATAATGGGGCCAAGGTAAAGAGATTTGGAAGGGATAAATTTGGTCTTGTGGTGCTAAATCCGGGATAAAGAACTAATCCTAAACCCAAACTTCACACTTTCTTTTCTTCATACTCCCAAACTTTCTTAACCAACTCCATAATCACTCATTTAAGCACTTTGTTTCTCCTCATTCGTTCTTTTCATCATTTTTTCTTGCCTCTTTATTCAACTCTTCTTTCAATTTTGAAGGTTACTAACCTTTCAAGCTCATTCTTCTTCTTTTCTTTCTTTTTCACCTTCATTTTTTCACTTTGCACTTAGAGTTGAATTTCCTCTTTTCCACCTTTTCTTTCACACTTTTCCATACTTATACCAAACTCACACAAAACAACCAACCTAAAGTTCTAACTCCCGGAAGGGTCACGCTTAATAGGCTAGGAAATTTTTGTGGAGCTATAACAATAGGCTTAATGCTCAAAGAAGTGGGGTGTCAAAACATGGATCTTGTAAGATAGGAAGGGAAATAATAGGCTATAAAGAAACATTGCCTCAATCATTTTATTGTCATGCATTCAATCAAATAAATCAGCCTTGAAAAAGACTCATAACGCAAGTTCTAGAGCTAGATAATCATGGTGATTTGTGTCTCAAAAGGCAAATTGTGTCTAGAACTTCATAATGAATATAAAAACTCAAGGCCAAATACACGCTCAGTCCTATAGTCTAAGTAATTAATCAACGATTATGCTCATATCATAGAAATTTCAACAAATCATGCAAATCATGAGTTAGAATTCATACTTAACTTAGAAACACAAGAGGTATTAAACAATAGGGAAATAAGATACTAAATGCAATTTTTTTGTATTTTTTCAAAATTTTGATTTTTTTTCATTTTTTATAAGATTTTAATCAATGCAATCAACAATAAACATGCCTAATCTAATGCAATTACATGCAATGCAAATAAGTAATTCCTTACCCCATGCTTAAAACATACTTTGTCCCGAAAGTATAGTAAAAGGAAACGGAAAAAGAAAAACTCACAGAGATCTAGCTATCCGGGTAGTGCTGGTAATCCGACGGTGGTGATGAAGGCTTCTTCAAGTTATCAATCTTCAGACCTAGGATATCTAAACATACACAAAAACTACATAAAAAGCAAAATATTAACTAAAACAGAAATCTATCTAAGCATTGGGTTGCCTCCCAATAAGCGCTCATTTAATGTCATTAGCTTGACTTTTAGCATGAATTGACAAGATTAGACTTTGTCAATGCCCTTAGCAACCTTGCAAACCCCTGTGCAAACATGTCACAAAAACATAAGTAACACTATGATAAATTAAAGATGCATAATATAACTTTCAAAGACCGTTTTACCTTATCAAACATGTGTGTTCAGTTGGCATGAAATGGCATTTCGTCAAAAGAATTCAACACAAGTGGTGGCTTTATAAAATACTAACAGTATTGATGTCTCTCTAGTTGGTGGTGTTTTCATATGTGATTTCCTTTGTAAATATGTTTCTTTTTCCCCTTTTCTTGTGCGTTTTGTTCCTTTTTAGCTTAGTTCTCGTATTTCTATGAGATTCGGAGACTACGCGCATTTTATGTGTTTGTAGGTAATTTGGCATGAATCGAGGATCGATTTGAAGGAGGGTCGAGACATGGAACAAAGGCCGAGCTAAAACGGGAAAGGGAGAAGCAATCCATGAAGAAGAACAAGAGAAGCCAACAAAGAAGAAGGTGGAACGAGGTCAGGACCGAGTTGCAACCACGTCGGGCCCGACTTTGAAGTCTCCAACCTCGAACCGAGATGCACAGTAACTCGGGCCCGAGGTCCTCCGTGTCGGTCCGAGTCGGTCACCGAACTACTTGGGCTCCAAGGCACGAATTTGTGGACCTCCACTTTTGCCCCTCATCTAATCTATAAAAGGCCCTCTTGTCTTCTAAGAAAGGGTTCCCTCTCATACACACCAAAGGGGGTTCCAAGGGAACCAAGAGGATACTTGGAGAGCAAGGAGGAAGGAGAGGAGGAGGAAGAGAGAGAGAATCGGCCAAGAGAGGAAGATTTGATAGGTTTTGTTGGTAGATTTGCTTTGATTTGCTTTGTTCTTGTGGATTTGAAAACCCTTGATTGGAATTTGTGGATTGCTTTGGATTTGAATGAAACTTTGCTTTGTTTTGAGATTGATTATGATGATTGCTTTCCCTTTTGATTTGATTGTTTTCTTTGCTTGTCACATGGAGTAGATCTCCTTGATCTTGGGTTATGGGGGAAAACCCTAGCTAGGTTTAGGCTAGAAACCCCAATTCCATAGCCTTGAGTGTTTGATCTAAGGAACCCACTCTACATAGAGCTACAATTCCTTGCGAAAGTTGGGAATCAAGGCTTGAGATTGGCAAAGTAGCGAAAGTCAACATGTGTCAATCTCAAGACCTTGCTTCGAAGGGGATTTCCCCAATGATCGAGGTGTAGAAGTGGTTGGAACGAGGGCGAAAGCACTCGATCCTAGTCCGATCATCACTCATTGCTTGAATTGGGGTGGAAAAGCCTTAATCTACTAGGGAAGGAACCCAAAAGCCCAAGATCTACTTTTAAATCTTTGAGTTCGACATCCCCAGCTACCTCGGGCCCGACTTACCCAGTGTCGGTCCCGACTTCCTCTTGTCGCCAACCTCGGGCCCGACGTGACCTCAGTGTCGGTCCCGACTGTTTTCTTTGTTTTTCTTTGTTTTAAACCCTCCTTTCTAGCTTTCTAGTATCTAGGCACATCGATCGAGTAGACTTCCCGAGTGTTCGACACCCACTACGTACTACAACGGGGTCGGGTTATAAATTGTATCTCTAGACCCTCGCATCCCGAGAGCGATCAAAAGATTGGCGCCGTTGCCGGGGAGGTCTAAGTGCATTGAGTGCCAATTTGGTGAGTTTCTTGTGTTTTGGTAGTGATTTGGATGAGGGAATAGCCCAAACCCTTTGTTTGTTTTTGATTTGTTTATGTTTGTGTCTTTGTTTCGTAGGTGTATGCTAGCTCGTTTCTACACGAGGAACACTTGAGCTTGAGTTTGTGAGTGATCCGGAAAGTATTCTCAAGGAAGCCCGAAGAAGGAAAAGGATGGCGAATCAAGCTCTCCATGTTGATGAGGAGTTGGCTCAACTTAGGGCCGAAATGGCTAGATTGCAACTTGAGAGGGACAATCAAGAGGAGGTGGCAAGAAGAGAACGGGAGCAACGGATGAGAGCCGAGGCTCAACTCAATGCTCTACCCCGGAATGCATGCCAATACATGCATCCAGAGTTGACGGTACCCGAGCCGGCTATTGTGCTTCCCGAGGTTGCCAAGAATTTTGAGATCAAGACGCAATTCATCTCCCTCATCAAGCGTGATCAATTCGAGGGCCGTCCACATGAGTGTCCCATAGAGCACGTCAAACGCTTTGTGGATATGTGTGAGACGATCTCTACCGACGAGGAGACATTGGAGTATGTGCTTCTAAAGGCGTTCAAATGGTCACTTGGGGGCAAGGCCACACATTGGCTCGAGAGACAAGCTCCTAGGTCAATCACAACTTGGAAGACACTCTATGATGCTTTCTTGATGAAGTTCTTCCCGCCCTCAAAGACAACCGAGCTAAGAAGGAAGATTGCAAACTTTCAACATGGTCCGAATGAGCCTCTCTTCGAAGCATGGGACCGTTTCAAGGAGATGTTGCGCCAATGTCCTACTCATGGCCAACAACCATATGTGCTTCAAGACATCTTTTTCCAAGGCATCAATCCGGTAACGAAGGACAAGCTCAATCTCCACACTGATTGTGGGTTCATAGACTTGACACCGGATCAAGCTTGGGAGCTACTTGACAAGCTATCCGATTATGAGGCCATGTATGGGGTGAGTCAAGCTAGCAAAGAGGTGAAAGTTCAAGGTGAAGGTACAAGGAAGTTATATGATCCAAAGGGAGAAGACACTGATAGGGATGTGAAGCTCCAATTCCTTGAAGGTGAAGTGAGCAAGCTTAAGAGGCAAGTCCACTACTACAAGCAAAATGCTAGAGCTTGTGAGGAGTGTGGATCCTTTGCACATACTACACAAGTTTGTCTGAATGAGAGCCAAGTGCGCTTGGCCGAGCGAATTGAGGAGGCAAACTATGTTCGAGGAAATTTCGGTGGAAGAGGCAATTTCAACAATAGTGGTAATGGCCGATGGAACAACGGTCAAGCTCAAGGTTACAACAACAACTTCAACCAAAACGAGCCAAGGGCGCCACCACCACCATATAGACCACCGGGATTCAATGAGTTACCAACATTTGCTCAAGAGATGAGAGACGGCTTCAAGGAGATGAGGACCCAATTCAATGAGTTTGGTGCATGGAGGAGGCAAGTCGACAATCAATTTGCTCAAATTGCAACTCAAGTCCCGAGAGAGAATGGGAGACTTCCGGGCCGACCCGAGGAGAATCCTCGAGCTCAAAACAATCAAAATGAAGTCCGGGCAATTGGATTGAGAAGTGGCCGAAACCTACCCGAGCCACACGTGTCTAAGAAGAATGAAGAGAGTCGGACCAACTTACCCAGCAAGTCGGGTCCGACGTCCCCCGAAGTCGACCCAGCAAGAAGATCGACTCCTTTACCACGAACCGAGGTCGAGAGCAACTCGGGACCGACGTACACAGACCTCGATCCGACTCTTCTGCCCAGGACCGAGATTCACAACATCGGGCCCGACATGGTGCCCAAGTCGGTCCAACCAGGAAATGATGCAAGTGAAGTGGGGAAGTCCAAAGAGGTTGATCCAAGCATGATTCAAAGTGCAACAATTCTTCCATATCCCTCGAAGAAGCCGAAAGATGTTGTTGAGAACAAGTTCAAGAGGTTTCTTAAACTCTTGCAAGGCTTGAACATCTCTATCCCGTTCACCGATGCATTGAGCGAGATGCCATCTTATGCCAAGTTTTTAAAGGAGATTTTGAGCAAGAAGAGGTCCATAGTTGAAATGCAAGATGAGGTCAAGACCTTGGAGTTACCACAAAAGCTAGGAGATCCCGGTCGCTTTGCTATAACCATTGGTGTGGGGTCTCAAAATTTCCAAGCCTTATGTGACCTTGGGGCAAGTGTTTCGGTGATGCCGGCTAGCATTTGGAGAAGAGCAAATTTGGGTGAAATGGAGCCGGCCGATATGTCCCTAACTATGGCCGACGGTTCCATCATCAAGGCTAAGGGAATATTGGATGACGTTTCGGTGCGAGTTGGAAAGTACTTTGTCCCCGATGATTTCGTGATCTTGGACATGCATGAGGATCCCTTGGTCCCAATAATGTTAGGAAGACCATTCTTAGCTATGGCGGGGGCAAGGTTTGATGTCAAGAACGGCAATGTTTCCTTTGAGATTGGGGAAGAAAAGGTCGATTTTCACTTCAACAAAGCTTTGAATGAGCCGGACGCCTTGGCCATCCTTAAACTTGAAGAGAGTGCCAAGAGAAAAAGTGAAGAAGTGGAAGTTGCTAGAGAGGTCGTTGCATTAAGGAGTGATGAAAGCTTCAATGAACAAATACAAGTAAGGGAGTTGTTGGAGCAACTTAAGGATCAAGATGAGTCAAGGATCTATGCTAGCCCAAGGAGAAATGAAGAGTATCCTTACTTATATCCTTTTAATGTTGGTGATGACCACAATTCTTCCCAAAATTTTGATTCCTACATTTGTTTAAGTGATTTGAACGATGACTTAGGAGATTCCTACATTTGCCTTAGTGATTTGAAAGATGAATTGGTAGAATCTCCTAGGAATGCTTTGGATAACTTTGGTGTAGGAAAAGGAAAACATGATGGAGCAATGAAGGAGGAGAAATCTCATCCGTTGGAGGAGTATGATGAGATAGGCCCGAGATCGGAGAGCCATGCCTATATAGACCATCGTTGGTGGTTTTATGGGTATGAAGGCAATGGGAATGGGCATAACAATGGCGAGCAATCCACCGTGTTTCACCCGCCATAAGGTTGAGGTTAGGAAGTCAAGCTAGTGACTCTAAACGAGCGCTTCTCGAGAGGCAACCCGAGCTAGTAGCTTTCTTTTCGTAATTTTAGTTTGATTTTTTTAGCTTAGCTTTTCTCTAACCGATCTCTATCTAGTGTTTTGTGGATTTATGGTGTCGTGCATTCTTCAAAGTTGTGTAGGATTTGAGGTGAAATATTTAAATGGAAATATGGGAAAGAAGTTGCATGAGGATGGAGTAAAATTGGTGACCCGAATACTCCCACATCGAGCCCAGATAAGTCGGGCCCGACATAGGGACGTCGGTCCATGAAGTCGGTCCAACCCGATTTGACTAGTTGGAATGCCAATTTTGCCCTTGACGTAATTTGTCCCTTTCCCCCATTAAATACTATCCCCCACCTACCTATCATCTTCATATCAACCACCATTCCCAAAATACAACCCCTCTCCCTCAAAAATTCTCAAAGTCGGCTGCCCCCTACCCTCACCATACTCGATCCACATCCTCCCTACTTCATTTCGTTCCAACCACAAAAAGGCCTCCCTAACCCGAATCGGAGTAGAAATTTGGAGTTCAATATAGTCCTTCATCCCCCATCTAGATCTAGATCTAGGAAATTTGAGTTCTAAGTTGCTTATTTGTTCAAAAGTTCAATACTCTTCGAATCCGGTATGTGCTACTCGATCTCTACTTATTTCTTTGAAAATTTTGTGCTTTCATTGCGTAGATTGAGTAATGCCATGTTTGATTGAGAGCTTGAGCTTGATCATCAATGGTGGATTTGCATGATTTGTGAAATTGAGCTTTAAAGTTGTTTATGCATGCTTAGATCCATTTAGAACTTCGATTAGGGATGTTTGATGGTTGAATTTGAAATTTAAGTGCATGATAGAATGATTTGGGTTGATTTGAGGTTAGAGTCGAAGCATGAACTAGGTCGAGATCGACGTGCCCAGGAGAGTCGGGCCCGACATAGGTTGGAAGTCGATCCTAGTTGTTTTTTCTCTCTTCTTGTGATATCATGTGGATTCATGTGTGTAATTGTTGGCTATAGCCTAATCATGATGTAGAATGATCATTTGCTTAGCCATTGTTAGAAGATGTCCATGATGATTTATGTTGGATTGAGATGCATGTGAGTCTAGAGACTAAGTATGGGGTTCCCTTTGTGTTGAAATGTTGTTGTGTGTTGATGAGTGTTTTTGTTGAGTTGAATGGAGTTTATCTTGGACCCTTTTGTTTGGTTGGATGTGTGTAGGTACCATGGAGACTCGAGCTTCATCCTCTCATGCGGAAAGGCCAAGGAAGAAGTACAAGAAGTCAAGGAAAGAGCCGAAGTTGGATGATGTCTATTTGGAGGATGATGAGCAAGTGGAGAGTTATGAAAGATATATGGCGCTTGAGCCCCACACGAGGTGGCTTGATTGGGAAGCCGTGAGGAAGATGGACATGGATCAAGCCCTTCCAAGATGCTACTCCCACATCGGTCTTAATGGGATGCTAAGGTGGGACAACACTCACTACCCCGCCCTCACCTCGGAATTCATGGCCACATTCGAGTGCACTTATGATAATGTGGAGGATGAGGAAGGGGCGATCACTTTCCGATTGGGCAATGAGGACCACAATCTCACTCTTATGGATTTGGCTACCTACTTCGGGTTTCCATGCCCAAGAGAAGAGACCGGCGTCAACAATGAGAAGGTGAACCAAGTATGGCGTCATGTGGCCGGAAAGAGTGAGATGAGAAAGGGCGCCTCCACAACCGAGATTGCTAGCCCTCTTTTTCGGGTCATGGTGCGAGTTTTGGGGTGTGCAATCTATGCTCGCCATGAGTTGAGCAAGCCAATGAAGGAGGAGATCATGTTGCTCCATGAGATGCTTTTCAACACCGAGACGCCCATGAACCTTGCATGGGAGTGGGTCAAGATGGTGCGAGACTTCGAAAGCTCCTCTTGGATCTACTTCGGCGGGATGATAGCAAGGCTCGCCATGCGTCTAGGAGTTGATCTTGACAAGTATTCTCCGGCTCCGAATGGTGTTGAGTTCATGAACATGAAGTATTTCAAGAAGGCCAACATCATCAAGGAGAAGCTCTACATGATTTCCTTGGCCCCTCACTCGAACTATGATGGTGTGTCGATCCGGTTAGTGCATAACCTCTATGATCTTTCTCGGTATCAAAATTGGTACCAAGTGTGGGCCGGCAAGCCACACTCATTTGGTGACCCCGAAGGTGCAAGAGAGGGACGGCGACAACAATCTCAACACATTCGGTTTACCTCCCCTCCATCTACACCGGATTCCGACCAAGACAACTTCGTGTTTGCACCTCGTGGGGAAGACATGGATGTCGATCAAGGGCAAAGTGAAGAAGATGAGCGCCTCCAAGGCTTGATGGACGACTTCCGAGCCATGCACCATGCTCCAACACTGGCGGACCGAGGTACACACCAAGTCGGGCCCGACTTCCCTCAACGTCGGTCCAGTTCATTCCATGGTGGTGAGGTCCCGAGGAATTATGAACGTGGAGAAGGGAGCGGTGCAAGGCGAGAGCAATCCCAAGGTGGCGGTTATGAAGGCTATGCCCAATGGTACGGTCCGGGAATGGTGTTTCCCGAGCAATAACAACCGGTGGACATGTCCTTCTTAGCCAACCAAATGGCCCATCTCCAACTTCAACAAGAATATGTTCTCCAAGAGGTCCATCAAGTGAATCTCCAACAACAACAAATGTACCAACATCAACAACAAATGTACCAACAACAACAACAAATGCTTCAACAACAAAGTTCTTTCCAAGCTAGCCAACAAGAGATGAACCGAGCCCTCGGCTACACTAGACGAGAGGTAGAGGAGCTTAGGGAGGTGGAAGACCAAAGGTGGCGGGTCCAAGATAGCTACAACACGTGGATGAGCGGGAACTTCCCTTCCCGTGAGGACCAATGGACACGCCCGGAGCCTCAACTCCAACCACCACCACAAGACTTCTACCAAGAGCAAGTGTACGAGAGGGAGCGGCAAGCAAGGCTCCAAAGAGGACGTAGACGTGACAACCCCTTCGATTGATCCTATACATGCCATTGAAGAATAAGAAATTGTGAGCTTTTCATACTCTTCTCTCTTGCTTTTAAGTTTTGGTTTCCTTGTTTGATGGGGACATCAAAATTTTAAGTATGGGGTGGGGGTAAGTGTGTTCATGATTTCACTTGTTTATGTTTGTTTGTTATTTTGAGGATTTTGAGGATATGTAGTTTGTGTTTCTAGTTTGTATTTGGGATGTTTGTTTCTTTGTTTGTGGTGGATGATTGATTTGGTCTTGAATGGATGGGTATTTGTTTTTGGTTTTAGAGAAATTTTTGCAAAAATCCATAAAAAAAAATGTTTGAAAAAAAATTGTGTTAAAAATAACAAAAAGATTTTGTGTTTTGTAGGTTTTGGACTAGAAATTCCCATCTTAGATTGCCAAAATAAAAGCTAATGATGATGTGAGCATGTAAATTCCTTTGCATATTTTTGGATAGTCTAGCCTCTAAAATGATGTTGCTTTTGATGTGATCATGATATCTTGCTTGTTTTATTGAACATGTGAGTTCTAGGATGAGTTCTTATGCAACTAGGTATGAGTGACCCTTGTGAGATTGATTTTTGGCCATTTTAGGGATGCTTGTTCATATTTGCATATCCCTCATTTTTCTTGTGTGATTAGCTCATTCATGCTTAGTAAAACTTGCTATTGCGGTGTTTATCTATTTTCCAAGACCGTCATGAGAATTGTCCTAGCATGGTCACATTGATTTTGAACTTTATTCTTCTAGTCACATAAATGTTCCATATCCTACCATGAAGTTAATCCTTTGTTTGTAGCCTCGTTCTAGCCTAAGCCTTTGTTTGAAACTCCTCAAAAATATTATTCCTAGCCTTATATGACTTGACCCTTATGGGATTGGACTTTAGAAGAGAGGTTGGGATTGTGTTTGAAGAGTTGAGATTCTCTTGGGTTTAAGGGCAAAGAATGGTGTTATGAATCATGTGGGTAGTGCATCTTTGTTGTACAAAAATGAAAAAAGAAAGAAAAGAAAGAAAGAAAATGTTGGAAATGTAAAGTGGAATAAAGCAAAGAGCTTAAGTGAAGAAAATGGTCCGACCGAGTTACAAGCAACATCGGGCCCGATGTCATAAGAAAGACGGTCCATATGTAGAAAGTGTTGAAAATCCAACAAAAAGCATAAGAGCAAAGATGAAGTGGAATGTTAAGTGAAATTTTGGGTTGAAAGGAAAATGTTAAGTCTTTTGGGTGAGTGTGAAAGTAATTGTGGAATTTTGGTGAAGTTGGTGAGAGTTTAGGTTGTTCAATCCCCATTGAAACCACCATGAGACCAATTTCCCACCTTGATAAATACCAAAAGCCCCATTACAACCCGGCCGAATGGAACCTCTTTGAGGACCTCCATTGAGCCAAGTTCGAAATTCTTTGTGTACTTTGCATTAGGCATCTCTAGGTGGAGGAATTAGTGATATTAGCTTCAATAGTAAAGTCCTTACTTGCATGATTTTTGAGCTTGAGTGTTCATTGCTAAACCCAAACACATGATGAGTGATACACATTCACATATCCCTAAAGTGAGGCTTAGTTGCATTGACTTTATTCCTTGGAACACTTAATCATGTGTGATGATGTAATCTTTCTTGAATATCAATCACTTGTGCTTAAAATGTGCTTTCATACGAGGCTTTACTTGAAGATTATGTTTCGGTCTTGCTTACATTGTTATTGCTTGAGGACAAGCAAGTTTAAGTATGGGGTATTTTGATGTCTCTCTATTTGGTGGTGTTTTCATATGTGATTTCCTTTGTAAATATGTTTCTTTTTCCCCTTTTCTTGTGCGTTTTGTTCCTTTTTAGCTTAGTTCCCGTATTTCTATGAGATTCGGAGACTACGCGCATTTTATGTGTTTTGTAGGTAATTTGGCATGAATCGAGGATCGATTTGAAGGAGGGTCGAGACATGGAGCAAAGGTCGAGCTAAAGCGGGAAAGGGAGAAGCAAGCCATGAAGAAGAACAAGAGAAGCCAACAAAGAAGAAGGTGGCGAGTTGCAACCACGTCGGGCCCGACTTTGAAGTCTCCAACCTCGGACCGAGATGCACAGTAACTCGGGCCCGAGGTCCTCCGTGTCGGTCCGAGTCGGTCACCGAACTACTTGGGCTCCAAGGCACGAATTTGTGGACTTCCACTTTTGCCCCTCATCTAATCTATAAAAGGCCCTCTTGTCTTTTAAGAAAGGGTTCCCTCTCATACACACCAAAGGGGGTTCCAAGGGAACCAAGAGGATACTTGGAGAGCAAGGAGGAAGGAGAGGAGGAGGAAGAGAGAGAGAATCGGCCAAGTGAGGAAGGCTTGATAGGTTTTGTTGGTAGATTTGCTTTGATTTGCTTTGTTCTTGTGGATTTGAAAACCCTTGATTGGAATTTGTGGATTGCTTTGGAGTTGAATGAAACTTTGCTTTGTTTTGAGATTGATTATGATGATTGCTTTCCCTTTTGATTTGATTGCTTTATTTGCTTGTCACATGGAGTAGATCTCCTTGATCTTGGGTTATGGGGGAAAACCCTAGCTAGGTTTAGGCTAGAAACCCCAATTCCATAGCCTTGAGTGTTTGATCTAAGGAACCCACTCTACATAGAGCTACAATTCCTTGCGAAAGTTGGGAATCAAGGCTTGAGATTGGCAAAGTAGCGAAAGTGAACATGTGTCAATCTCAAGACCTTGCTTCGAAGGGGATTTCCCCAATGATCGAGGTGTAGAAGTGGTTGGAACGAGGGCGAAAGCATTCGATCCTAGTCCGATCATCACTCATTGCTTGAATTGGGATGGAAAAGCCTTAATCTACTAGGGAAGGAACCCAAATGCCCAAGATCTACTTTTAAATCTTTGAGTTCGACATCCCCAGCTACCTCGGGCCCGACTTACCCAGTGTCGATCCCGACTTCCTCTTGTCGCCAACCTCGGGCCCGACGTGACCTCAGTGTCGGTCCCGACTGTTTTCTTTGTTTTTCTTTGTTTTAAACCCTCCTTTCTAGCTTTCTAGTATCTAGGCACATCGATCGAGTAGACTTCTCGAGTGTTCGACACCCACCACGTACTACAACGGGGTAGGGTTATTAATTGTATCTCTAGACCCTCGCATCCCGAGAGCGATCAAGTATGAATCAAAGCACTTTTCAGTAATACCACTTTTATCCAAGATGAACTCCATATATTTTTCATCTTCCACCTTGTGTTGTAAGCTTGGTTCCTCATCTTGTAACTCCATAAGCTCCTGATTTGTGAAGGTCGGGAAATTGAAGCAAGGGATGTCAAGGCCTAACATAGGGTGCACCATGACAGCGGGAGCCTTAACAAATGTATCATGTTGTTTTCTCCCTCATGGTTGTCTACTTCATCAGCAAAGAATTCATCCTTTTCAACGAACGAGTCTTCTTCCAAAACCACAAAACCCTCAAGCAATTTCTACCACATGGGTGGAAATGACTCAGGCTCCCTAGGTTTGTAAGAATCTCTATGCCTACACAAACTTCCCTTGGCTCTGTGATAATCTTCTCATCGAGCCTTATAGGTGCAAATTCATATTGGGCATCAAATTCATCATCATAACTCACATCAAGTGTACTAGATTGCTCCTTAACTTGTATTTGAGTGTCTGACTCATGATCGTTTCACTCCAATGTAATTCCACCATTCCTCCCACATAACTCAAAAGGGCATGAGATTGTGGAATAAAAACTTGAAGAACAAGACTCACAATGCTCCATGATTATAATATCCGCCCCTATGGATGGATCCCTGATTATATCCTCAAGAGACTTATCAACCGGCTGGGGTGGTTGGGAAGATGACTCAACTAGAAAGCTTTGATGGCTCATGAAACATAAGAAATCCCATCATTCCTCAAGTCCCATAAATAAAAGCCTCTCATTGCTCATGTAGGTTGCCAATCCTCTTGTCTCAAGATTCATACCATGGATAACTCCCATGTTTACCTCGCCATAACTATATTGTAATCCCCAAGTACCAAGTTCAAACACATGGTCTTGAAATCTTAAAAAATAGTCATGGAAGTGTTCATCCTGCAACTGTCTACATTCCAACAAAGCCATAGATTAGTAGCACGGGTGTTATCAACCGTAAGATAGGTTCACAACACCAAGAATAGCACACAAAGTAAAACACAAATAGCGACGAGTCCTTGGAAATGGCGCCAAATTTGATGAGATATTTTCATGGTCATTAATACCTACCAAAGAATCCTAACTTAACCTAACTTAGTAGAATGGTAAGTAAGGGTCGATCCAACAGAGACTCATGTAAGTGTGTTTGACTTGAATGCCAATTAATAGAATGATGGGAGGTTTTAGTGAATAATTATCTAATCTAAGATGCAAATTGAAACTAATTATGGATGCAAAGATAATAATCTAAGATGCACATGGAATAAAACCTATTCAAATTGTTGAAAATCAATCAAACCTCACAATATTATGCAATCTATGATTTCAAAAACTAGTCAAACACAAAGGAATTAGCAATGCATGATTAGATTAAAGAAAAGCTTACAAAAGATTCAAAGGTTGCCTCTTGAGAGAAGAAACTCTAGCCTCCAAAATTATGTTCTAAGTTATAATAAAGATATAAACTAACAAGAGTCATAAAGTATCTCCACATATCCTCAAAAGCCATACAAACAAGCATAAACTCGGACAAATAACCAAACAAGCCAAAAAAAAGCCCAAAGTCGGCCCAAATCATGTCCGTGTAAAATCGAATTGCGTGGGTTGACCTCCAATTATGCGGCCGCACTTTTTCCATGCTAACCCGCGCAATCGGCTTTTGCGTGAATTGCTCGTGCTAACTTCCTTCCTTGCAAGTCGTGTTTTCTTCTCTTCAATGGTCTTCACTCTAACTTCTTCAATGCTCCTTTGCACCACCTCCTAGATCACTTCAACTCTTCTAACCACCACTATGATCAACCATAATCCATCTCGCTTTTGCTCATAAACCTAGAAACCTGCAAAACCGAGCAACAAGTGCAATCTACCAAAAAACACAAGATCATAGAAACTAAACTAAAACCAAATAAAACTAACTAAAACTTATGCAAAACCAACATAAAACATGCATCCAAACTACACCTATATGCAAGCTATAAACAAGAATCCCTCAATGTCAAGAAGAGTTCCCATGACAAGGGAACCGAGAAGACGAGAGTTCCCTTTGAATGGGAACTGGCGCATGCATGAAAACAACATCTCATCACATTTTTAGGTTTCTTGTCTGATCAAACAAAGGGGCGTCTCAGACTTCCGAATTGCAGTAGAATGAAGACGACCATCCAACAGTCCGATATGATCCAAGAGTTAACAATTCAAATTCAAATCAGAGTCACATGCCAACCTGAAGGATTAGACCTGGAGAGCAAGGCCAAAAGGATATTTAGGACAAATACCCCAATCATATAAGGGTTTCTTATCATGCCTATTTTAGCCCTTCAACAACATCCTTGCTCTCACTTTTCAAAAATCACAAACTCAAAACATAGAGAGAGAAGAGCAAAGGAATGCTCAAGTGAAGACCATCAGGTTGGTGAAAAGTCTCTGATGACGAGCTAATCTCGACGACGATGAAGAGGAAAGAAGAAGAGAGAGGTTTGAGTTTCGGTTTGTCTTTGATTGTGAGCATTCCCCGGGTTAGGGTTGTGAGAATACATTAGTGTTGCCTAGGGAGAGAGTCCTTGTAGAAACAAAGATGTTTGTATTCGGCCTTGTAACCTGAAGGGAACTAAGCAATAAAGAAAAGGTAACTTGTTGAAAGGGATGTACATGACCAACAAATAAATTTATAGATCAAGACCCCACTGAGTACAGAGGAGTGAGGTTAGTCCACGGGAAGAGAAGTCTATGTTTAATTGGTTTCTAAAAATATAAAAGAACAAGCAAAAAAAAAGCAACAAATGAGATGGAAGAAAAACAAACAACGCAGTCGAAGGCATTAAAAGGCTCGATACCGACCTTGTAAGGGTCAGTAACAAGTATAACTGGAACAAAAACAAGAACGAAATTAAAACAAGGAAGCAAGAGTATTGTAGGTCTCGATGCAAAGGTAAGGGAGCTCAGTAACAATGCAAAACTAAGAACAAAGGTTTACACAAGCGAGGGAAAGATCTAGGATTTAGAGTTTACCACAATGTAGTCATGCAATTTCAACAATATAATACGGAGTATGAATCATAAAGATCATGCCTTTAAACACAAGTAATCAACTTTCGTTGAACAAACAAGCAAATCAATCAACTTTCATAAATTAATTCACTTTATCTACTTATCTTGATCTAAAGTTCTCAACTTTCATTTCAAACTTTTATCTCTATTCAAATTCACAACTTTATCTTTCAATCAAGTCATAAACATAAGTTACTTCAACTTTCGTCAAAGCATATGCACAAACAAATAGAAAATAGATAAAAGGCAATCAAATTATTCAATCATATCATCATCATGCACAACTATGTTGGGTTTTTACCCCAACCCTAGAACAAAAGAATTACTCATGGCGAAAGAAACAAACAACAAGATTGAAAGAAAACATGACTTTGATTGAACTAAAAAGCTTACTTGAATTCAATGCACATTCGTCTTCAAAAACCAACTTAGAACACAAGAAACCCTAAACAATCTCTTCCTTGCGCCCTAAGCAACTCCAACTTGTCTCTCAAATCCTCCTAAACGTGTGTCAATGATAAAAAGAGAGAGAGAGAACTCCCCAAACTTTGCCCAAACAAGGGTTTAAATACTAAAAGAATCCATCTAAAAAGTTTCCTTAAAGATAAAAACTACCAAACCAAAAATATCTCGGAATAATTTCCTTAAAAACAAAAAGTCGGCGTAGCCCTACCGACATGGGGACACTCGGTAACGACCCTGTCAGGGTCGGTGGGACTCTATTCCTGAATTCTCGAATTTGTCTCTTGAAGGCCTCGGTACCGACCCCTCCTAGGTCGGTAACGAGTGTGTTTCTGGGCTTGTTTTTTTTTTTCTTCACTTCTCCCCTTTGGATTTCTTCGGGATCTTCTTACAACATAATCAAATCTTCCTCCTTAGCTATGCTCATCTTCTTCAATGTCCTCAAATGCTCCAAATCTGCTTCAAAAACTACACAAAAACACAAAACACTCTAAAACAAAACTAAACAAGACCTAAAAACCTAGAAAACAGTCTAAAACAAGACTAAAAAAATGGACATCAAAATACCCCATACTTAAGCTTGCTTGTCCTCAAGCAATTATTAAACAAAAACCAAAACTATCAACACATCCATCAAGAAATAGCCCTTATCAAAAAGCAATTTCATCACAAGTAGAACTCCGAATTGAAATAAAAATATTCCCTTGAAAATTAGACAAGTGACATAAACGTCATCATATATATATATATATATATATGAGAAACTAATAAGAATAAGCAATCACAATCCAACCTCATAGGGAATGATGCGTTTCACTCAACTCTCATGTGTTTAAGCCTAAAATCATGCAAGTAATTACTATCATAGAGTTACTAAGACAAGGTTATCATTCGTCCTAAAATCATTTTGTGTTTTTTCTTTTTCAATTTTCTTTTTATTTTTTTAGAAGGCAAGAAAGCAACTAAAACAACTTAAACCAACAAGAAAAACATCAAAGCAAGACATGAAAAACATACAAACATAAGCAGAGTTTTCTTTTCCTTCCATACCCCATACTTAATCCCACTACGTTCGCACTGTAAGAAACACATAAAAGTAAAGAGAGAATAGGGAAAAGAAAACTAACTCACAAAGTAAAATTTGAAGCATCTTGAAAACATCCTTATAACATCCTTGAAGAGAGAGAATCAATGATAGTCTGGTGGTGGAAAGTGGTGCTCCATGTTAGTCATAAACTCCGTAGTAGACTGTCAGCGCTCATCAGTCTGATCCCAGCAAGCCTCATTTGCGTGCCAACGCGCTTCATCAATCCTCCTCTACTGCTCATAGTGCTCATGGAACTGGTTCATTTGATCACAAATTCGCAGTTGGCCTGCCTAGAGCCTATCCATCTTGTGGACCAAATCATCTACCCATGGAGGTGGTGCGAAGCTTGAACTGGCGTCGATGGGGTGTTGGACTCGGTAGCCCGGATAATGCTCAGGATAAGCCTCATAACCGTACCCAGGGCCCTCAATAACGTGTTGGGCATGGTGAAAACGGGGGTCGGTACCGACCCTATGAGGGTCACTATCGGGGTCATAAAGCATAAAACAAAGCCCTTAAGGCTCGTTAACGTGTCCATCAGCTTGTCCATACCCCTCGCTACCGAACCCATAGGGCTCTTTAACGTGCTAGTGCCCTACTCATGGAACTCTTTGTCTCTTGGAAATTGTGACGCCTTCATCCTAAGTGATGGCTCAGGCTCGGGTCTTGGAACAAAAGGAAAGGGCATATAAGTCCATGTCTCGTACCACTTAGGAAGGTACAAGAACTCCAGCTTTTCTTCAGTCACCACCACTTGTCGGTCGTTGGTAGTTGTCTCAAACCCATCACCACTTCTCTTGAAAATCCCGGATGACACCAATTAGTTGATGTCAATCATCTGTGCTGGCTGCCCACAGTAGAGAGAGAAGTCTACCTCACATGCCCGAGCAACATGGGTAACCATGCCACGGATGAAAAGCTCCTCTGACTTCGCCCCGTACTCCACCACGTACTTCAACCATTCATAAACCAAGTTCATGGGGGCGGGATCCTTAAACAGCATAGTGCGGAGACAACCCACATCCTTCCTTATAGGCATAGATAGCACCTTCTTGGCCCATATTGTACTCCCCAGAATCCTTAGGATGATACGAAAATGGGGGTTGGCAATGTCCCTGCCTGGAAGTGCGCGCTGAGGGCCATGAGGCTGGCCCGTCAGATATCTCCAAGTCTCGTCAACCTTGAAGTCATCGGGGAATTTGTAACCCTGAGAGGGGTTGGGGAAATTAAGGAGGGTGTTAAATTCCTCCAAAGTTAGAGTATAGCGCTCATTCCCAAGCCGGAACTTAACCTATCCCTCTGAATTTGGATTTTCAATCTTGATCTTGAGAGTAACCACAAATTCAGCAATGAGGGCAGGGTAGTACGGGTCGTCGACACTTAGAAGGTGTGCGGCGCCAATATGAGTAAATGTCTATCTGATTTCCCTATATATGCCCAATTGCTTCTCGTGAGCTTTAGAGAACCACCTCGTCTTGTGAGGTCGATTGATCACAATGTTGTATTGTTCAACCTCCCTTTCGGTCTTCAACACAACCTCATCAACCTTTGGTGGAGATGGCTTCCTAGCCCTATCATTTTCTCAACTTGCAAAAATTCCAAGATAATTTCTCCACACAAGACAAAGGAACCATATGACCCCATACTTGAATCGAAAACAAGAATTTTATGCACAAAATTTCGACCTAGATCTAGATCTAGATATGCAAATCAACCAAAAATCACCATGTATGCTCAAGTAATTTGAAATAAAAGATTAAGGTTGAGAAAACATACCAAATCTGAAAAAATAAAGGAAAAATAAGGAGGATTTGGGATTGGTAACGAGGGTTTTTGGATCGGTAAAGAACAAGAATGAAATTGCTCGGTATCGGGGCTGTTTGGGCTCGATTTTGCTTTGGAATGGTGTGTAGTGGTGCGCAATTCAATGCAGCAATGGCTCGGTGTGACAGTAGGGTGGCGGCTTGGTGGCGCGAGATGGGTGTGCCGACGAGAATAGTAGTTGAAGGCAAGGGA
Source organism: Fallopia convolvulus (assembly GCA_964016875.1). Classification (NCBI taxonomy): domain Eukaryota; kingdom Viridiplantae; phylum Streptophyta; class Magnoliopsida; order Caryophyllales; family Polygonaceae; genus Fallopia; species Fallopia convolvulus. The sequence goes on along the minus strand of OZ024724.1, from coordinate 38,624,936 downwards.
GCTCGGTTAAGGGGAGATAGGTGTGAAGAAGGTAAGGTGAAAATAATGAAATTAAAGCATCTATACTTACCTGGAAGCCAGATGTGATTTTTCGGGTTATTTTGAAAGGGTCGGTACCGACCCTGGGGGGATCGATACAGACCCACCTGCAGTTTCACCGAATGTTTTCGTTTTGCTCGAATTTTCGCCCTTTTTCTTGTATCACATATCAAAGCATTCTATTTCGAATATCTTAAACCTAATCTAAAAACAAGTCAAAAGAAAGCTAGCAAAAAGATATAAAAAAAACTAAAAGCGGGTTGCCTCCCGTTAGTGCTATTTTTAATGTCATTTTCCTGACGAACTTACCTTGGCTAAACTAGTGCGGTTTTCTTCCGGCCTTTTCATTCTTATTCTTCTTCATTTTATTTTAATAATTAAACATAGACTTCTCTTCCCGTGGACGAACCTGACTTTGTTCTCACCGGGGTCTTGATCTATGAATTTTTTTGTTGGTCAAGAATACCCTTTCAACACATGACTTGTTCATGACAAAGTTCTTCCCGCCTGCCAAAACTACAGAGCTTAGGAAGCGTATCACATCCCACCACTAGTTGCCTAATGAGTCGTTTTTGGAGACGAGGGAGATATTTAAGGAGCTGCTTCGACAATACCCTACCCATGGGCAACCACCTTATGTGCTCTAGGAGGTATTGTTCCAAGGGATCAATGCTGCAACGAAAGGTTGCATCAACCTGCACACTAACTACGGTTTTATAGAGATGAATCCCGATGAGGCTTGAGCGTTGCTAGACAAGCTCACCAACTACGATGCAATGTATGGCACACAACAAGCTCAGTCGTCCCAGAGGAAGTTGTACAACCCGATCACTGATGTGGATCTGGATGTGAAGTTTAGTTCATGCAGGACGAGATCAACCATCTCAAGAAACAGGTAAGTTCCTTTAAAACAACTCAATCTTGCCAAGATTGCGGGTCTCAAGCCCATAGTACATATGCATGCACTAACATTGAGTAGGTAAGAGCCGCTGAGACCTATGCTGAGACAAATTATATGAGAGGCCAATACAGAAATCAGGCCAGCAATTATATAGAACGGAACAAAAACTATCCCGCGTGAGGTAATTACAATCAAGGTTAAGGCCACACACCACCACAATAAGAAAGGAGACTCGGACCTTATAATCCTTCGAGTTATCAAGACCCCCCCATCTTGGGTACAAGGTATCCATGACGGGATCAATGGAGTGCTTGTTGACCTCAACAATCAAATGAAGGGTGTACATGCACAGTGGAGCGAGTTAGAAACATGGAAGAAAAACGTAAATTCCCAATTGGGCAACCTTGCTGCACAGATTCCACGTTCTCAAGGTTAACTCCCGGTTCGTCCTAAGGAAAACCGTAGAGGTCAAATTGCAGTCATACACATGTGGAGTGGAAAGAAGTTGCCTGATCGTGCTTAGACTAAAGAAATAGTGCACGATGGTGAAGACGAAGCCCCAGTTCACATCGTTACCGACCCCCCCCCCCCCGGGGTCGTTAACGACCCCTCTAGTATAGTTAAGTCTTCCAAACCAACCTCCCCTCTTAGTTACAAATTCCCTACAGACCTTTTACCTACATCGATCGACCCTTATGTCGTGACGGTAGAGCCCCGACTCGAGCCCACCTTGGTTCCGAGTCCAGCGAAGATTCTTCCCTTCCTCTCTAAGAAGTCCAAGATAAGGTAAGTTTAGGCATTTTTTAAAGGTTCTCCAGGGCTTAAATATATCTATTCCATTCGCTGAGGCCCTAAGCGAAATGCCTACTTACACAAAATTTTTGAAAGAAATCTTAGGCATGAAGAGATCAATGTCAGAGCTGACTGATGAGGTACGTTCCTTGGAGCTCCCTGAAAAGCTCGGCGATCCAGGTAAGTTTGCTATTACAATTGGTATTGGAACTTATCGGTTCAAAGCTTTGTGGTGATCTAGGTGCCAACACAAGTCTATTGCAGCTCTCTATTTGGTCCAAAGCTAATATGGGACCGTTGGAACCTATAAACATGAAGCTATATATGGAAGACGGATCCTGTGTCAAGCCTACAAGGGTTGTTGATGATTTTCCAATGCAAGTGGGCAAGTTCTTTATCCCTAACGACTTTATAGTCATGGAGTTGCCCGAAGACCCGGTGGTGCCTATCATCCTTGGTAGGCCGTTCTTAGCCACAATTGGAGCCATAATAGATGTTAGGAAGGGACTACTAATTTCTAAGATCGGGGATGAGAGGGTGGAGTGTCGCTTTAACCCCACCATGAAGGAGACCAACGAAGCTGAGTTCAAAATGCTCTATACCCACACCGACTACATTGTATGTGGGGACCCGATTGAGCGGCCGCTGGCTTTTGAAACATTTCCAGGCAGAAGATTGACATAGTTATCCCTCTTATCGATACCGACCCTACATGGGTCGTTACCGAGGCTTCTAGCAGGAAGTGAGGAACAGACAGTTTCTGCAATGTCGTTACCGACCCTATCGGCAGACGACAACGAGCTACTGACGTGTGATTACCTCGGAGAGATCTTGAAGACAGAACATGAAGAGCCCATTCTCATACCAGCTGATCCTACTCCAACGCTTAAGCCACTTCCATACTCTCTAAGGTGTGAATTTCTTCGCCCTAACTCTACCTTCCCTGTTATCATCAATGCTAAATTAAATGATGAAGAAGTAGAGAAATTAATTTGTATGCTTAGGACTCATAGAAAAGCAATTGTCTATTCCCTTGATGACATAACTGGCATATCACTCTCCTTTTGCATGCATAAAATATACATGGAGGACAATCATAAACCCACTATAGAGCATCAACGTAGACTTAATCCTAATATGAAAGATGTGGTTAAAAAGGAAATTCTGAAACTACTTGATGTAGTGATTATTTTCCCTATTTTGGATAGCCAATGGGTTAGTCCGGTCCATGTGGTTCCTAAAAAGGGTGGAATGACAGTTATAGAAAATGAAAAGGGTGAGTTTATACCCACTAGGACCATAACTAGTTGGAGGATGTGCATTGACTATAGGAACTTGAATAGTGCAACACGAAAAGGTCATTTTCCACTTCCTTTTATTGACCAAGTTCTCGAGCGCTTAGCTCGGCATGATTATTTCTGTTATTTAGTTGGCTATAGCGGTTTCTGGAAAATTCCCATACATCCTGATGGTCAAGAGAAAACCACCATTACTTGTTCTTATGGGACCTTTGAATATAGAAGAATGCCTTTTGGGCTTTGTAATGCCCCTGCAAATTTTCAAAGATGCATGATTGCTATCTTCTCTGACATGATAGAGAATATTGTAGAGGTGTGCTTGGATGATTTCTTTGTTTTTGGTTCTTCATTTGATCCATGTCTTACTAATTTTACTCGAGTTCTTAAAAGATTTGTCGAAACCAATCTTGTATTAAATTGGGCAAAATGCCACTTTATGGTCCAATAAGGGATTGTGTTAGGGCATCCCGTCTTGAAGAGAGGGATAGACGTAGACAAAGCTAAAATTGAACTTATTGAAAAACTACCTCCCCCTTCTTCTGTAAAAGACGTTAAGAGTTTCCTAGGACATGCAGGCTTATACGTCAGATTTAATCAAGACATTTCTAAAATAGCCTAACCATTAACTAACCTACTAATGAAAGATGTAGTGTTTGAGATGTCTACAGAATGTCTTGAAGCTTTTCACAAGTTAAGAGAAGCACTTTTCTCAGCTCCTATGATGCAGTCCCTAGAATGGACGCTTCCATTTGAGATCATGTGTGATGCCTGCGACTATGCCGTTGGTGTAGTGCTAGCACAATAGAAGGATAAAAAGCTCCACGCCATCTACTATGCAAGTAAGACGCTTGATGAGGCACATAGTAAGTATACCATGACAGAGAAGGAATTCTTTGTCGTAGTATTTTCTTTTGAAAAATTCCGTTCTTATCTAGTAGGCTCTTAGGTGATTGTTTATACTGACCATGAGGTCGTTGGATACTAAATGGCTAAGAAGGATGCCAAACTTAGGCTACTTCGTTGGATGCTCTTATTACAAGAATTCGACCATGAAATCAGACACAAGAAAGGAGCAAAGAATCTAGTAGCCGATCACCTACCCAGATTGCCAGTACAACACATCACGGAGTCCAGCAATGTTGTACCGATCAATGACTCCCGCCTAGATGAGCACCTCATGTTGAACAAGGTTGCAAAGTACAATATCGAGGGGCCTACTGACCCTACATGAGTCTGTACCGACCCTTTTCTGAGGCTGGAGCACGATAGACACACCGATACCGAGGCAGAGGAGCTCGTTACAGAGGCAAAAAATGACACAACAAGGTTGTTAACGACCCTATCTACTTCGGTAATGGACCCTACAGGTAAGTTCTCTCAATCCGATTCAATTATTTATGATATAGATCTTCTTTCATCTCTTTCTTCTACTTCTATTCATGCTATACATGCTATTAGAGGGTTAAAAACCCCTTGGTTTGCGGATTATGGTAACTACATTCTAGGAGGCGAGATTCCCGAGGGTTTGTCCCCATATAAGAAGAAAACGTTTTGTCATGATGTCAAGCAATACTACTGGGATGATCCTTTGATGGTCGGATCGATGGAGATGGAGATGATGCAAAGGAATCGCCAAGACACCTCGGAAGTTCTTCACAAGTGACGTGAGTGTAAGGGCGGAAATGAGGGATATGGATGCTCGGAAACTTGGATATGACTCACCAAGATTTCAAGCAAACTAAGATGCAAGATTGTTGGATATTACTCACCAACAATCGAACAACGAGATTGAACGAAAGAAATGCAAACTAGATTGAACAAAGTAAAGAAAACAACAAGAGAGTATTTTCGTCCAAGTCTAGGGGAGAAAGATGAGGGTGGCCGGCCATATAACCAAAAACAAGGCCCCACAAAAACAGCCCCGTCACTTAAGGAAAATTACAAAATTAAACCGTAAAACCCGAAAACATAATAAGTGTCCTTAACCGTAGAATTGTCACTTAGAACCATGAAGTAAAATAAGACTCCAACCATCTTCATTACACTCTTTCGGAACCTACACCCCATGAGCTCCTCTTGTACTTGACATAGAATGGCCTTAGCTTGGGATCGCGTAATACGACCTAGATAAGGTGAGGCTTCTTGAGATTTGGCACCATCAAGACCAGAATCCGCCTTGTGGCAAGGCACGCCAACCCCAGGCAAGGGCACGCCTCTAGCCGTGTGCAAAGGCACACCGTCCCTTGGCAAAGACGCGCCATCATCCCTCTGCAAGGGCGCGCCAACATCATCCCTTTGCAAGGGGGCGCCACCATCCAAGCTTCTAGGCGCGTCTAGGGCAGGCACATCTAGGGTATGTCGTGGCTCGTCCAAGTGTTCCGGCATGTGCTCCATTGTTGGCTCGGATATTGATGGAATCACATCATCATCCTCCCCTTGAAAAGGGTTCGTCCTCGAACCTGGATCCTTCTTAAACTCAACATCATCGTTAGAAAATAAGGAAAAAGATCGAATATGTTGAATACCTCATGGACACCATAATTCGGAGGAAGATCAAGCTTATAAGCATTGTCGTTGATGCGCTCTAACACTTGGAATGGCCCATCTCCACGTGGCTTAAGCTTAGAATTTCGAAGAGTAGGAAACCTCTCCTTCCTCAAATGAACCCAAACAAGGTCGTCGGGTTCAAAAATCAGCTCCTTGCGCCCTTTATCAGCTTGGCGCTTGTATTGCAAAGTTTGCCTTTCCAATTGAAGGTGAGTATCCTCATGAAGCTGCTTAATATACTCAGCCCGGTCCCTTCCTTCACGACTCTCTCGATTGGACATAGCATAAGGCGCTAAATCAAGTGGTGTAACGGGATTGCGCCCATACACCACCTCAAAAGGCATCTTCTTTGTAGCGGAATGAACGGACATATTATAAGCAAAATTAATGAAAGGAAGACACTCTTACCACCTATGCAAGTTAGTTTTCAAAATAGAACGCAACAAGGCACCAAGGGTACGATTAACGACCTTGGTTTTCCCATCCGTTTGCGGGTGGCAAGTAGTAGAGAATAAGAGCTTGGTTCCTAGCTTGGACCAAAGTGTCTTCCAAAAGAAACATAGAAATTTAACATCATGGTCAGAAACAATAGACTTAGGGACCCCATGCAACCGAACAACATTATCAAAGAACAAAATAGCAACATTAACAACATCGTCGGTTTTGTGGCAAGCAATAAAATGTGCCATCTTAGAAAAACGATCAACCACCACAAAGATAGAGTCCCTACCCCTTTTTGTCCTAGGAAACCCCAAAACAAATTCCATAGAAATATCCTCCCATGGGGCACAAGGAATAGGCAGAGGGGTATACAAACCGTGAGGGTGCACTTTAGACTTTGCACGCACACATATAGCACATGAAGCACAAAATTTCTCTACCGACCTAAGCATGTGAGGCCAATAGAAATGCTCCCTAAGCATAAGCAAAGTTTTCATAACACCAAAGTGTCCCATGAGGCCGCCTCCATGGGCCTCTTGGACAAGCAAACGCCTAACTGAACCACTAGGCACACACAAACGAGTTCCCTTAAAAAGAAAACCCTCATGCAAGTGGAATTGATCCCGACTCCCCCCCCCTTCAAACAAGCATGAAAAATGTCACTAAACTCAGCATCATGAGCATACAACTCCTTCATAAAAGAAAATCCAAGCAAACAAGCATCTAGTAAAGAGAAGACAGCGTACCTCCGCGACAACGCATCGGCGACGACGTTGTCCTTGCCTTTCTTATGCTTGATGATATAGGGAAAGGATTCGATGAACTCCACCCATTTGGCATGCCTTCGGTTCATTTTTTCCTTCCCTCTCAAGTACTTCAATGCCTCGTGATCGGAATGGATAACAAACTCCCGAGGCAAGAGATAGTGCTCCCACGCCCGTAGCACTCGAACAAGAGCAAGTAGCTCTTTGTCGTACGTGGGGTACTTGAGCTCGGATCCTCCAAGCTTCTCACTATAAAAGGCTATAGGCCGTCCCTCTTGCATAAGTACGCCACCGAGCCCGATTCCTGACGCATCACAATCTATCTCAAACATCTTGCCAAAATCGAGAAGAGCCAACAACGGCGCTTGTGTCAACTTAGCCTTAAGGGCTGCAAAGGCCTCTTCTTGCCACATAAATGGAAGATTTTTGTTTGTAAGAAAGGTTAGAGGCGCAGCCAAGGTACTAAAATCACGCATAAACCGGCAATAGAAACCGGCTAGTCCAAGGAAGCTCCGGACTTGTGTCATAGTTGTCGGTGTTGGCCACTCTTGAATCGCCTTCACCTTCTCTTCATCCAATTTTAGTCCATTCCTACTCACAACAAAACTAAGAAATACCACGTGATCCGAACAAAAGTGGCACTTCTTGAAGTTAGCAAATAGGCGCTCCCTTTTTAAAGCTTCAAGCACTTGCCTAAGGTGCTCGACATGGGATGATAAATCGTGGCTATAAATTAAAATATCATCAAAGTACACAACCACAAACTTACCAATAAAAGGTCGGAGGATGTGGTTCATCAAGCGCATGAAAGTGCTCGTAGCGTTGGTTAATCCGAAGGGCATAACCAACCACTCGTAAAGGCCTTGCTTGGTTTTGAACGCCGTCTTCCATTAATCTCCCTACTTCATCCTTATTTGATGGTATCCGCTCTTAAGATCAATTTTGGAGAACAGACTCACTCCATGAAGCTCGTCAAGCATGTCCTCAAGCCTCGGAATCGGATGGCGATACTTGATGGTAATATTGTTGATCGCTCGGCAATCAACGCATATCCTCCATGTGCCATCCTTCTTAGGCACAAGAATGACGGGCACGGCACACGGGCTGAGGCTCTCACGCACATATCCGTTATCAAGGAGCTCTTGTACTTGCCTTTGAAGCTCCTTAGTTTCCTCCGGATTAGCTCGATAGGCTGGACGATTCAGTAGAGTGGCACCGGGGATAAAATCAATTTGATGCTCGATTCCTCTAAGCGGTGGTAGTCCCGTTGGCACCTCTTCTTGGAAAAGCTCCTCAAATTCCTGCAAAAGATTAGAAATAGAAGGAGGAAGATCAACTAATTCTTGGATCGGGGCGTTAGAATTCAACCAACACAAAGGATAAGGTAAAGGATGGCGAGTAGTTTGCAAAGAAAAGCGATCCACCACTTCTTGGCAAATAATATTACAACAAGATCCGCTATCGATAATCACACTACATACCTTATCCATGATTTTGCATCGAGTGTGAAAGATAACTTCCCGTTGACTAGGTGTGGTGGTGTTCTCCGTCATGAACAGCGTCCATTGGACCACGAAGCACTCTCCCTCCTCGGCGGTGACGTAGAGGCCGTCTTCCTCAACCTAGGGGCTCTCCTCTTCCTCTTCCACAACCCCTTCCTCCTCGTACTCATACTCCCCTTGGGAGTTAAGAAGAACCTTTCGTTCGTTGGGACAATCCCGAGCATAGTGCCATGGCCAAGGCACTTGAAACACTTCACGTCGCTCGCCCGTCCTCCTCCTTATTGCCGAGGACGTGGAGGGAAATCTTTCTTCGGTTGAGGAGTCGAGTCCTTCCTTATTTCCGGCTTCCTAAACTGATTTGGTGGCACCCTAGGAGCCGTGGATGAAGGCTGCCACACCCGAGAAGTAGTTGAACTTGAACGCCGTTGAGCAAGGTGCTTGTAGATATGATTGGTGTAATGAAGCACTTGCTCAATATTGGCACCCCTACTAAAATGATCCTTACTCACAACATTTTTTAGTTCCAAATTTAACCCATTGACAAATTTAGAGATAACATACCCGTCGGAAAATTGTACGAGGGAACGAAAAATGAGCATACGCATCTCGTTGTAAAACTCGTCGGGAGTCCGGTTTCCTTGACGCACTTGCTCCAACTTGGCATGGATGCGCTCCGTATAATCTTGAGGCACGAACCGCTCCTCTAAGGTCTCTCTTAGATCTTGCCAATTGTTAAGTTCAGGCATCTGACGTGCTCTCCTCAAGGCCTTGTCCTAAAGCCACCATTGGTAAGCAAAGTTGGTGAAGTGGATGGCCGCCATGGCCACTTTCCTAGAATCATCGTATCCATAGAAATCAAAAATGGACTCAACCTTGGCAAGCCAATAAAGGCATGCATCGGCGTTGGAAGTTTCCCGAAAAAGTTGGCACGTTCAGCTTAATGTCGTGATGGGGATCCCGGGGCCGCTCCTCGTGGTGCATCGGCGCTCCATGCCAAGGCTGTCCGACGGCAACATTGGTCGGCCCTCTAGGAGGTTGGCCATGCCTTGGTGGATGCAAAATAGGTGGGGGTTGAATGGTCGGGGCAGCATTGGCCTCTTGATAGCTCGGTGCTCCATATCCTGAAACGTTAGTAGAACTAATAGGAATATTATTAGGAAATGTAGCGAATGAAGGCCTTACTCCGGAATTGGACACAATGTGTGGATTGTGGAAGCTCGTAGGAGGAATGTAAGGAGGCATAACCCCTCTGGAGGTACTCACACCGAAGGATGCTTGCGCCTCCGTGTTTGGCAAGTAAGACGTAGAGGCCTCTTCGTGCAACGACTCCACTTGATTAGTGCTTTGTAACACACTTGGTAGATTCCCCGTTTGAGGCAACCGTGCTCTATCATCTTGGCCTTGCACTTGACTCTCCAAATCAGCCATCCGACTAGTAATACGAGTCTCCATAGCTTCCCTAGATTGTTGCAAGGATTGCAACGTAGCAGCCATTGAACTAGTGGACGTCTCTTCAACTTGTTGCTTATCCTTCTCATCACCTACACTTGTCATCTTAAAAACACGGCAAAGATCAAGGTATAGAGTGCACTTGAATTAACCACCAAGACTTGCCCGAGATGAAAATCTGACAATTTGCAAGTATGTAAAAGCACAAAGGGAAACAAAGAAAGATTCACCACACACTTGCTTAGGGAAACAATGCTAGGAAGCTACTAAACCACCAAGACACAACAACAAGTATTATTAATTAATTAATTTTTTTTGTTTCGAGTAGGCCTTTGCTAGGCACTACTAGATGACTACTCTTTCCGTTCCCGACCCCTTATTAGCTTTACGCCACCGGGCAAGGTTTTTCTAGTCTTAATCTTTTTTTCTGGGCCTGGCCCCTTATTAGCTTTACGCCACCGACAAGGTTTTTCTGATATTTCAACAAAAGATTTCAAGACACTTATACAACAACACAAGATGTTCTGTCTTGTTGTCGTTCCCGTATCCTAGCACCGAATCTTTCACAAGCATGTAACGAAAAAAGAACAACGCTGGTTTGTGGACTAAAATCCACGTTTTTTCAACTCACAATATTCAGCAAGACTCCATCAATTCATGCTCCTTAAAGAAGGCAATTAAACAAGCAATAGACACAACCTTTCAACTACCAAATTTATGGACCTTTGGAGTTCAATCCATGGACATTTTTTGAGCATTGTTTTCAGCCATGGCTGGTCACCAAACTCGGCCAAGATCAACAACAGCAAGGACACAAAACATCCACAACAACAAAAGACAACGACAACCTCTAAGGCCGCACACAACAACAACGCAGCCACACAACAATTTCGAACCAAAAACATGCAACAAGTGGAAATTCAAGTTCGAAACAACGTTTATATGGTGATACCTTCACGTGGCTCTGATACCACTTGATGGCCGGATCAATGGAGATGGAGATTATGCTAAGGAATCGCCAAGACACCTCGGAAATTCTTCACAAGTGACGTGAGTGTAAGGGCAGAAATGAGGGATATGGATGCTCGGAAACTTGTATATGACTCACCAAGATTTCAAGCAAACTAAGATGTAAGATTGTCTTATATTACTCACCAACAATCGAACAACGAGATTGAACGAAAGAAATGCAAACTAGATTGAACAAAGTAAAGAAAACAACAAGAGAGTGTTTTCGTCCAAGTCTAGGGGAGAAGGATGAGGGTGGCCGGCTATATAGCCTAAAACAAGGCCTCACGTAAAACCCGAAAACATAATAAGTGTGCTTAACCGTAGAATTGTCACTTAGAACCATGAAGCAAAATAAGACTCCAAACATCTTCATTACACTGTTTCGGAAAACTACACCCCATGATAAGGTGTCGCTTAACATAGAACGGCCTTAGCTCGGGATGGCGTAATACGACCTAGATAAGGTGTGGCTCCTTGATATTTGGCACCATCAAGACCGGAATACTCCTTGTGGCCAGGTGCGCCAACCCCAAGAAAGGGCGCGCCTCCAGTCGTGTGCAAAGGCACACTGTCCCTTGGCAAAGGTGCGCCATCATCCCTTTGCAAGGGCGCGCCAACATCATCCCTTCGCAAGGGCGCGCCACCATCCAAGCTTGTAGGCGCGTCTAGGGCAGGCGCGTCTAGGGTATGTTGTGGCTCGTCCAAGTGTTCCGACGTGTGCTCCATTGTTGGCTCGGATGTCGATGGAATCACATCATCCTTACTTGTTCAAGCAAAGAAGTGACCATATCTTCCGACGTTGTGTACCAGAAGAGGAGATAGAGAATGTGATCCGTCATTGTCACACTCTCCCCACAGGTGGCCACACAAAAGGATTCAAGACCACGACGAAGATTCTTCAAAGTGGTCTTTATTGGCCAACTCTTTTCAAAGATGTACGGGAGTTCGTGACGTCTTGTGATGAATGCCAACGCTCCGGGAACATTAATTCGAGACATGAGAACCCGCTCATTGGGATCGTATAGGTCGAGCTTTTCGACGTTTGGGGTATTGACTTTATGGGACATTTTCCTTCATCGGGTCCCTCTAAGTACATCCTAATAGCGGTCGATTATGTCTCTAAATGGGTGGAAGCCATTGCTATAAGAAATAATGATGCAAAAATTGTGGCCAAATTTATGAAAACTAACATCTTTCCCAGGTTTGGAGTGCCACGAGTTCTCATTAGTGATGGTGATTGCATTTTATAGAGAGGAGCTTTGAAGCTCTTTTGGCTAAGTATGGGGTATCCCATAGGGTGGCAACACCTTCCCATCTCCAAAATAGGGGCCAAGTGGAGGTTTCAAATAGGCAGATCAAGAGAATCTTGGAGAAAATGGTCACCCGCTCAAGGAAAGATTGGTCATCCAAGCTTGATGACGCTTTATGGGCATACAGGATGGCGTACAAGACACCCCTACGCACCACATTTTACAATCTAGTTTATGGCAAGGCTTGCCATTTGCCAATCGAGTTAGAGCATAAAGCATTATGGGCTCTCAAGGAGCTCAACATGGATCTCGACAAGGCCAGAGAAAAAAGATTTATGGACTTGCAAGAAGTAGAGGAGTTGAGGCTAAGGGCGTTGACTCGGCTAAAGTCGTTGTTGCCAAGATCAAAAATAAATAACCCTATTCTACTAACTAGTATAGTAAGCAAGCAAGGGGTCAAACCCAAGAGAATCGGGATTCTGAATAATCAGCAAGAAACAAGACAGTGGTTTTTGGAATTTAGGCAAGCAAATAAATTCAAGTAATAAATCATTTAAGGAAAATCAGAGTTCATTCAATCAATTCCACCTTTTTAATTAGTCGATCATCAATTCATCCACTTTTCTATTAATTCCCATGTTAATTCCAATCCTTATAAAAGATTTTCGCTTGTCCATGGTCCAAGCGAAATTATGATATGAACAAGAACGTTTAATTCAAATCATGCAAAATATTAAGGATAGAAGGATATTAAATTATGCAATCAAGCTACGAGTCTCATGCATAAAATAACAATCAAACACTCTTTCTCAATTCTAGTCCACGGTCCTAGAAAAGAGTTGTTTCAAGGATAAATAAGATTGCACAGACAACAATCAAACCTAATCCAAACTATAGATCTAAGTCAATCAAACAAGTTAATGAGGCTAATGAAATCAACATAGATCATATCAATAAAAACAAGAGTTTTGATATTTACCAAGGGATAGAAAAGTTATCAGAATCTCACGAAATACATAATTAAAAAGGCTTCCTTGATCAAACAAACTCCAAAGGAAATTAGTTCTCCATAATAAAACTAAAAACTGGAATAATCTCTGAAAGTTTGCTAGAATGTCTCACCCTAAAGTGAAAACGAAACTAAGCTTAAATAGTTAAAAATATATCCGAAACCCTAAAATATAATAATAAATATAAAATAGAATGGCTGAAACGAAGTCGGCACTGAAAAACCACGATCCGCGAGCGCGGATTGAAATCGCGGGCGCGGATCAGTCAATCCTCCTCGGCCGCGGATCCTCGGCAAACCGCGAGCGCGGTTCTCAGCCGTGTCCGCAGATCATTTGACAGCTTACGGTGTCAACTTTGGAGCTGGATTTGACCCACATAGAGTTGGAATTTTGAACTCGCCGTAAAACATGAATTGTAGCTCTTCGAGTTAGGTTTTCAATGATACCAAATTCAGCTTCATCCGATTACCGTAGCACCCGAACGATGCGTCACAAGAAAGTGGCGTCAGAACAACTCCAAATAAACACTTGTCTTCAAAACTCTTGCAATTCTTCAAATCGTGTCTTCGGTCTTCATATTATAATTATACTCAAAACAAACCTAAACACACTCAAAGCATGCCTAAAATACAAGAGTTAACCTATACTAAATAGAGTGTATCAAATTCCCCCATACTTAAACCTTGCTCGTCCTCGAGTAAGCTCAAAATAAATCTAACAAGAAATCCTATCAAGGTTTACAACATAGTAGAAGGGAAGACAAAAAAAACACTCACCTTACCAAATCGAACCCAAAATAGAGAAATAATGAGCAACAACATGAAAGCTCAAGCACACACCTCACATAGATACATAATCAATAAGCTCTCAAGCTCTAAAAATTGTAGAGCATCCTAGGATCTACCCAACATCTAAAGTGTAATCCCCAAACCCCAAAGTAGAATATGAACCTAAACACTCTGATTTTACCACTCATTCTACTTACGCGCCCTTTCGGGTTTTCACCTAATAACTGTTTTCATTTTTCTTAGGTGTGCTCACAAATACTCACATCTCTCATAAACCTCTTATTACCCCAGCCTAATGATGGTCCAGGTTACCTGCTTATGACCTGAGCCGCCCTTTCCGGTTTTTAACTCATCCCAGGATTTTATATGCCTTTTTATATTTTTTATGGCTTTTTCATTTTTTTTCTTTTTTTTAAAATTTTTTTTTTGATTTATCTCGGGGGTTTCACCCGAAAACCTTTTATTTCAGGGGATTCACATGAAAGCCTTTTATTTTTAATTTTTTAATTTTTTCCAAAAAAACAAAATTTTAATTCCGCCAGGCCGAACCGCGAGCGCGGTTCCAGGGCCGCGGGCGCGGTTCGAGCTGCGGGCTCGTCCTCGCCTCGGGTTTGCTTCTTTTTGATGAATCGTTTTAACTTGCAAGTTAGCCCGACAAAACCAAAACAAAACTAAACTAAAAATAAACTAAAAAGACAAAAAGAAAAGAAAAGAAAAACTTACCTCGGGTTGCCTCCCGAGCAGCGCCTTTGTTTAACGTCGTTTGGCCCGACGTCAACCTATTACTCAAAAGTCGGACATCGTCAAAGCCCTTAGAAGTCTATCAAAATCCTGCGAACAACTCTCATGCAGGCAAATATGACACAATAATACTTTGAAACTAAACAATAGAGCATTCAGACACCGTTTCAGTATATCAAACCCACTACAGAAATCAGGATTAGTTGGTTTATGGTAGAACCAGTTGAAAGGACGAGGTAGTTTGTCAAAATATAAATGAAGAGTAATGATTTTCATGTTAGCACTACCACCCTTAAAATTTGAGAAATCACTAGGTAAACTATCATGCTCAAGACCTTTTGCAGAAATATCAGGCAAACAGATACCAATAGAAATTAAGGAAGAAGATGAAAGGATACAAGGATCGTGATCGATCACAACAAAGGACTCCACGGCAGGAGACATAGACATCTCCTCAGGTGAAAAGGAAGTTTCCTTAACATCATCTAACTCCTTCTTCGAGTCATCAGGCTCATCGTTGTCACTCCAAGAGTCGTCAAACTGAAGGAAATATTCCTCCTCCATCATTACATGACTTTGATCATCCATCTCTTCATCCAATGAAAGTTCTATGGGTGCCTCTGGAAAGGATGGAACTAGCTCTTCAGGTGGATCTGTTGGAATCGTACCGGAACCGCATGCGTGGTTGTCATCTTGCGTGTGCGGTTCTTGCACTGGACCTTGATCTTCAAGAATTTCCGTCTTGATGGCCAACACCTCCTCCAATTTTCTTTGTTCAACAATTTGGTTCTCTAATTTTTGCACCTCGATCTCTCTGGCTCGGAGCATACAAAAGAAATTCCATCGGTCAATGGGTTTCCAAATGACGTATTTTGCATCGCTTTCGCGGTACATCCTTAGTTGGGACTCAAGAGTCATCCACATAAAGATGTGATTGCAAGCATCATCAAGCCCTACGTCTAACCCCCAAACAGAGAGCTCATGCAATATTTTCTGGCACCTAGTGAAGTTCTCATGAAAGGGTTCATCCTCCAACTAACAAAGACTAAACGCAGACATTAGTATATACAAATGTAGACCGTAAGATAGGTCTACACAACGAGATTTGGGATTTCTGGACGAACAGAAACCGCGGGCAAGGAATTAAACCGAGGGCGCGGATCAGCCGCGGGCGCGGATCAGCCGCGGGTCGTTAGAAACGCCGATTAATTCAGAAAATTAAAAACCAATTCTCCGGCAACGACACTAAAATTTGACTTGGCTAAAGTCGTTGTTGACAAGATCAAAAATAAATAACCCTATTCTACTAACTAGTATAGTAAGCAAGCAAGGGGTCGAACCCAAGAGAATCGGGATTTTGAATAATCACCAGGAAACAAGACATGGGTTTTTGGAATTTAGGCAAGCAAATAAATTCAGGTAATAAATCAATTAAGGAAAAGAAGAGTTCATTCAATCAATTCCACCTTTTTAATCATTCGTTCATCAATTCTTTCACTTTTCTATTAATTCCCAGGTTAATTCCAATCCTTATAAAAGATTTCGGCTTGTCCACGGTCCAAGCGAAATTATGATATGATTAAGAACGCTTAATTCAAATCATGCAAAGTATTAAGGATAGAAGAATATTAAATCATGCAATCAAGCTACGAGTCTCATGCATAAAATAAAAATCAAACACTCTTTCTCAATTCTAGTCCACGGTCCTAGAAAAGTGTTGTTTCAAAGCTAAATAAGATTGCACAGACAACAATCAAACCTAATCCAAACAGTGGATCTAAGTCAATCAAACAAGTTGATCAGGCTCATCAAATTAAACATAGATTATATCAATAAAAACAAGAGTTTTGATATTAATTAACCAAGGGATAGAAAAGTTACCAGAATCTCACGAAATACATAATTAAAAAGGCTTCCTTGATCAAACAAACTCCAAAGGAAATTAGTTCTCCATAATAAAACTAAAAACTGGAATAATCTCTGAAAGTGTGCTAGAATGTCTCACCCTAAAGTGAAAACGAAACTAATCTTAAATAGTCAAAATTATATCTGAAACCCTAAAATATAATAATAGATATAAAATAGAATAGCCGAAATGAAGTCGGCGCTGAAAAACCACGATCCGCGAGCGCGGATTGAAACTACGGGCGCGGAGCAGTCAATCCTCCTCGGCCGCGGATCCTCGACAAACCGCGAGCGCGGTTCTCAGCCGCGTCCGCGGATCATTTGACAGCTTACGGTGTCAACTTCGGAGGTGGATTTGACCCACTTAGAGTTGGAATTTTGAACTCTCCGTACCAACATGAATTGTATCTCTTCGAGTTAGCTTTCCAATGATACCAAATTCAGCTTCATCCGATCAACGTAGCTCCCGAACGATGCGTCACAAAAAAGTGGCGTCAAAACAACTCCAAATCAACACGTCTTCAAAACTCTTGCAATTCTTCAAATCGTGTCTTCGGTCTTCATATTATAATTATGCTCAATACTAACCTAAACACACTCAAATCATGCCTAAAATACAAGAGTTAACCTATACTAAATAGAGTGTATCAGGCGTGTGAGAACGTCAAAATATACAAGGAGCGCACCAAGATGCGGCATGACAAGAAATTGGTGCCTAAAACCTATAAGGTTGGGGACAAGGTACTTCTCTTTAACTCTAGACTCCATTTATTTCCAACGAAGTTGAGATCAAGATGGAGTGGACCATGCGTGGTCCACCACATTTATCCCCACGGAGCGGTACATCTAGTAGACAATGATGGAGCCACCTTTAAGGTCTGGTCAACGACCACCGGTTGAAGAAATATTTTGAGAAACCCGAACCGGATGAGGAAATCCGAGCCACTTGAGCTCTAACATCTTCAGACTAGGCACGGTAAGTTTGTCGACCTAACAACGTTAAAAATAGCACTTACGGGAGGCAACCCGCTTTTAGTTTTTGTTTCTTCGATCTTTTTGCTAGCTTTCTTTTGACTTGTTTTTAGTTTAGCTTAAGATAGTCGGAATAGAATTTCTCTGATAAGTGATACAGGTAAAATTGGACAACATTCAAAGAAAAACAAAGCAACTTGGTGAACACACAAGCAGGTCGGTAACAACCCCCCAGGGTCGGTACCTGTAACACCCCGTCTTTACACCGGGCGCTACTCGGTAGTAGACCTCACTAGGTACTACCTAGTCTAGTTTGACAACGAGTTCACTTGGATCTTGCAACTCGGGCACGATGAGAAAACATGAATAAAACATCGAACCGATATTTATAGAATCCAAGTACAGAAAACATGCATGAAACCCAAACAACATAACTTACAACACCACCTAGAAACATTTCATTAACATACCACTACCCTTTCTTTATCAAAACAACACATTATTCAAAAGATGCCAAAAAGTATACCACCATTTCTCCCAACCGAACCCAACCTAATGACACGGCCTTCAACGATCTGTTCCATCATTCGGCCGAGGTTCCATCATGGGTCCCTTGTCTTTACCTGAAACTAAAAAAAAACAAGTCCCCGAAGGGTCAGCTACCATTCTAATCCAAGCTAGAATCCATATGGTACTAGTAAGACGTTAAAAAACCAATGAAGTACCTAACACACACACAAGCAAGGTTCGCATGATTACAACATATATCAGTTCTAAATCCATACTTACTTTCCATGGATCATACACCCTAAATCCATACTTACTTTCCATAGATCATAAACACAAACCAAATATCAAACTTCCATAAACATACACACATACAAATCCAAGCAGAACAGTACAAACATTCTCTTACCGTTCCATTCCATGGCGCCTATCAACCCTACACCCCAGGTGCGGAGGCGAGACCTCCCACCCTGCACAATTCCATCCTCCTAACCCCGGGTCAAGCCTCCTCGGGAGCACTTGCCCAAAACACAGATAACTTTTCTTTTGAAGGGGCACGATTCTCTGTCACATAACCATATGTAGCCGTTAGTTCAACCCAGAGGACTACGCATATGGTCATGCCGAGAACGGTACCAACATAGAGAGAATATTCGAAAACTTCACATTTGATGAAAGCCCAATGAAATTATTTTCACACATATCATACACAAGTAAACCTTTTTCATAAAATAATCATCTAGGGACTAGTTCCCCAAAACCAATCCTACAAGCACCACATGAAGTCTAACAAGTATTGAACATCAACTGAGCAAGTCGTAAACAACTTACCTTGAAGACGAATTCTTGAGGCTATCAAACACTAACTAACACGCAAAGTAGAACCCTGTCTTGAGACAAATAGTTTGTCTCTTCCCCTGATATTTGGTCACGACCTTAGACTCACGCTCCTATATACATATATATACCTCGATGAATAATAATAGCTTTTTAACTCTTACAAACTCTAACCCCAAAAACAAAGAAAAGCCAAGATGCTTTATAACTTCTTTTATATAATTCCAAATCCTTTAAAACTTGACATGAATATACTAGATATATAAAAGAACATTTTTCTAGTTCAAACCTTTTTAAAAAACTGGATCAAAGGTCTTCCTAATATCATTACAAAGCAATACCCTAAAATTACTCTAAAATCTTTTACCGTATATAAATCCACTATTGAAAACACCATCTGAGAACTATATATCAACCGATTTTCATATTAAAATCAACTATAGATCTAGATCTGGAAAAATTAGTAAAATCCAAATAAACCATTAACTAGTTAAAACTTACCAAATACCGCTTGTACTTTGAGAATAAAACCTAAAAGAAGAGATCTTATACTAGATCTAATAAAAAATAACGAAATCTGAGTTCCTCTTATTTTTCGTCCTCTCGAAAGCTCTCTGTGATTTTTTTCCTTTTGTTTACGGATCTTGATTGAAAGAACTTGACAATCTCACAATATATATATCAACCTACGTAAGTCGGTTTAACTTTAAGAAAAATTATGTTTTCCACCCACAGATCTCATTTACTATAAATTTTACCCTTAAATAATTATTACTTAATTTTAATTTAAAAACTTTTTATAAAGTAATTAATTTAAATTCAACATTAAATATTATTTTAGAAAATATTAAAACGATATTACTTATCGATTATGAATCAAGCTAACAGATCACTTTGACAACTATAAAATATTTACTATATAAAAACTTGGCAAAAACTAAATTACCCGAGATTACTTAATAGTTAAGAAACCTTGTAACGAATTTCGAAGAACATATAAATAAAATAGAATATTAAAATATTTTTGAATATTACAGTACCTACCCTTGTAGTAAAATCCGAGAATTCTTTCAGCCAACTTCTAGGTAAGTATTTTAAACACTTTTCCTTCTATTTTTACCCTACCTTCTTCACAAAACCTCCTTTGACAACGAGCCTCCAAGGAAACCCTTGCCCTCTCCCTCTTCTCACTGGCCCTCCAACCGCACCACCAAACCGTCACCGCACCACTTCTGTCGCTCCGCCCCTGCACACCAGTCGCGAATTCAAAACAGTCTGGTACTGAGTAATTTCGTGTTTGTTTGTTACCGATCCAAAAAACCTCGATACCAATCCCAAATCCTCCTATTTTCTTCATATTTCTCAAGATATGGTATGTTTTCTCAACCTTAATCTTTTATTTCGACTTTATATGATCATATATGGTGATTTTGGTTGATTTATGATGTCATCTAGTTCTGATTAGTTTGCATGAGCATTTAGGATTAGGTTTCTCCTTTTCTAGCTTAGGTTTTGGTCTTTTTGTGTTGATTTTCTTATTATTCGTAGTATGGAGGTCTACAAGAGTTTGTTTTGCTTTTATAGGTCTTTTGATGGTGTTTTGGAGCCAATAGGAGAAGAAGACATGAGGAAAAGATCTTAGTGAAGCTTAAATACCACAACTAAACTAAGGAATGAAGATTTGACGATTCCAAGAGCTTTCAAGAGTTGTGCATGAGCTATTACAAGTCAAAATGCAAGCTAAGGAGTGAAGGAAGAGGTCACGGGTCGTGGAGGCCATCACGAGCCAAAAAAAGTGCAAATAATGCATGAATTTGCTATCAGATGTCCTGTCACGGGTCGTGATCCATATCACAGGTCGTGACCAGCACAGTGCGCACATGAAAATTGTGGCCTTCTTACTCCTTTTTGGGCCCGAGTTGGTTTTATTTTTAGGATATCTTTTTGCATAAGTTTAATGACTTTTCTAAGACTACTCGGAGGTTAAGTTAGAACATTATTATGCATTATTATTATTTCTAATTTCAAGTTGAGAGAGAAGAGACAATTTCTCGGGTTTCAGTTCTACGCTCTTTCACTTTGGAGTTTTGCTTTGCACTCTTGGATCTACTTTGTTCTTGTAATTGAATTATTAGTAAGTTTCTCTTTAAATATTGCTTTTGTTTCTTCTTCCATGTTTAATTCAATTGTTTTTTATCATGAATTCAATTATGCTAGGCTATGTTCCATAGTTCTAGGGTTTGGTTGATCGCAACGATGTAAAGCGGATTATATTCAATACCTTTTTCTTGAATTGAGTTGGAAAACTAATATAATTTGATTCTACGGGGCTTAATCTAATAGGTTTAAGCTTTTTAGAGTCATGTTTAGGTTGCGCATCGAGGGGGGTTCTATGTATTTGCAAAAACTAGAATTGAAATTGAGATTAGTTTCTCATGTGGTTAATTGTCATAGAACTTCTAGTAGTTTGAGTCAAGTTTGATGTGTCACGAGAGTGGGGAAAGTTTGGTTTACGATCTAGATTTCTAAGTGCGTAAAGAGTTTTTATCGATTTTGTTTCGTCACGAGAGTAAGTTCTTAATTTGATAAAAGTACATTAAGTTAGACTTTGAGAAAAGTTAATTTATGGCATTAGACAATAACCTTCATAACAAAAATATCCAACTCAGTTTAGGTAGAAGTGAGATTCAAACTCCATGGATAAGTGTTGTTGGCATTCCTTGCCTTGGATCTTTGCTTTCTCATACACTTTTCATTCTTATAATTTACTTGTTTTAATTGCTTTTAGTAGTTAGAAAAACACCAAAAATCAATATATTTTGACTTAGAAATTAGTTCTAGAATTAGCTAAAGCAGATATAATCCCCGTGATTCGATCCTAATATACTACTACAATCGATCTCATATTCTTGCGAGCGTGTGGGAAACCATCACAACAAATTTTGGCGCCGTTGCCGGGGATTATTGATAGTTTTAGTTGGTTCTAACGGACTAGTTCATCCAAGTCCCCTTTTGTTTTTTGATTTGTTTCTTTTTGACTTTGGTTGTAGGTGACTCTTATGGCGAATCGTAACAAAGTTATGGAAGCTATGTTGCAAACCATTGCTTAAATGAATGCCCGCTTGCAAGACTTTGCTCAACGTGATGTTGAGCTATCAAAAGTTGAAGCTAAAAGGGAACATCTTCCACTACAACCCAATACTCTTCGCAAGTATATGTTACTCACTAGTCGTGGTTAATCTCAGGGGTCGCGTTTCCTCACGTTACAGCTCATCACTTTGAGTTGAATTCAGCCTATCAAGATCGACCGCCCCCATTTGCACCAATGGATCCTAAGAAATCTCCTGATTTGATTGCTATGGAGAATATTATTGTTGAGATGTAGGAGTTGTCTAATAAGGTCCAAGCACTTGCACAAGCAAAAAAGATGATGAAGACTAAAGTGGATCAAAATGTATCCAATGCTCATAGGACTTTGGGTACTCTATCGGGCCACCTTGAAGAGAATCCAAAAAGTCAAATTATAGCGATGAATTTGCCGAATGATGAGGAAATTCAATCTAAAGAGGTGGAGCCAATGAAAGCTAAAGAGATAACAAAACTGGACTGCATTGTTGAAGAGGACTGGACACCTTCTTATCCTACCAAGGAGAAAGTGGTGACATATGTTCCACCACCAAAGTTTCAAGATCGATATTTAGAGGTGTCATCAGAAGCCCCCGTCCATGGAAAAGCTACATCTAAGTTCCCGTTAGGCGAGTTAGAATTCTTAAAGCTAGAGTTGAAGCCATTACCATCTACTTTGAGGTGTGTGAAGGCCATATATTCTAACGATCGAGCACAATTTGAATTCAAGTTAGGGGATCAAGTGATTCTTAATAATCATAAGTCAAATATGTTCCCTAGAAGCAACCGTACAAGAAAGTCGGGACCATACCTCTGACACCGAGTTCTTAGAGATGATTTTGTTGAACTTTGGCACAAGAACTCAGGGTATTTCAAGGTTAGAAAAGTTCAACACAAGCCTTACAAAGAACCTGATCCGATTGAGTTGGGTATCACTGACCCTCGCGATCCAAAGACTTGACATTGGTGAAGGTCAAGCTAATGAACTTAAAGAAGTGCTTCTCGGGAGACAACACGAGCCTTAAAATCTGTGAGTTTAGTTCTCCGTCTTATTTAATTTCTATATTACGCACAATATAGGGTTTAAGTATAGAGGTGGGCCTATTCACTTTATTTAGTCTTGCATTGCATGTTTATTTTTCTTGCATGTTTTATTTAGTTTGAGTCATAATAAAAAATGAAAAAAAGAGTCATATGACGATTTGATGAATATCCTTGCTTAAGAATGATGTCACAATGATTGGATGTTTGCCTATGATTCTAAGCTTTCGATTTCTCTAGTATTTCTTTGATGAATTGCCTAGCATGGAGTTATTGATGAGATTTTAGCTTGAAGAGGTCCCTACACAAAATACTTGTGAGATTTTTTAGCCTAATGGACTTCATTTATGTGTCTAATTATTTTTATTGTATGTGATTCTTTCTTGGATTACTTAATCTCTAGAACTTGCATTATAACCTTTTTCAAGACCACATATATGAATTGTGTGTATGACATGAAAATGATTGAGGCATTTATTTTGTTAGTCATATTCCCTTAGTTATCTCAATTGGCTTCAAGACCTTCTTCAACATCGTGGAAGTTGCAGCCTGCATCCTAGTAAAGCATCACATTTAATTTGAAAAGTGATAATCCTGAGCTTTAAGACACAAACATGGATGAGAATTAAGCTAGTATCAAAAGTATGAATGTGACTCACATTGGACATCACACTAACCCCATCCGAGATGTCGGGGACTGATAAACAATTTGGAGGAACAGGTAAAGAACGCAAAATGTATCCCTTTTGAGGGAAATGACCTTTCTTAGCAAGCTTCTTCTTTGTTCGATCAGGAAATTCTTCCAAGATAGCAAGTACCTGATGAAAAATGGCCATGCATAAAAAAAAGAGGCAACTACAAATCATTATTCTAGGTCGGGGTCTAGCCTAAAATATCCTATTAGAGTTTTGAATTGAGAGTTCAGATTGAGATAATAATATCAATTTGAGTTAATGATATTTTAGTTTCAATTACCAAATTATGATGGCACAAAGATAGAAAAGCACAAAAGCCTATCAAACATGTTATAATTTGACAATGGTAATAACAGAGTAATGGTCTATTGAACAACAAGTGAGGGTGTGTTTTTTCAAGCTATCCTCTAATGGGTAGTTTTATATGATTTTTAATATAACAAGTGGTTTTCTTTTAAACACTATAATGAAGGCTTTTTTTTACCCAAGTAACCCTAACTTACGAACACGTATGAAGAAGTGAACAACAATATAGTACAAATTCCACGGTTAGGCAGACTTGGACTAACTGAAAGTGCATTGTGATGCCAGAACTGAAACATTTATGAAGCACATAGAGGAAATGTCGTACCCCTTAAGCCGAGCATTGAGATTCTGATCATCCTTAACATACCTATGAGGGAAGCAATGTTCTTGAATGAACTTCTCCATAACTGTATCCATATTTTTCCAGAAAGCTCCAGATTCCATTTGGAATATTAGACCTGCTGGGTAATTTGAGTTGTATGAAAGATGCTCCATCTCTCGTCTTCCACTCCTTGGCTGTTATATGAGATATCTCCTGCACGATGAAGTCAAGATCATAATAACATTCTTTCCCTTTCTCTAGATATATAGGAGTAGATCCAACAACTCAAAAACAGTCTCACATAAACATCTCTGTACATTCAGTTTACCTCGCAGCATGCAAACAATTGTTCCAACCCAATGTTGTTCTTCCCCGACAACTGAAAGAAAAAAGAAGTTAAGATAAGCACAAGTTGTTGTATAATGAAACAGCTCCATATAATCAAGTTGTTGTATAATAAATTATGTACACAAAGAGAAAGCTTTAAAACCACAATAGTTATAATCTAAAATGATATACGTAGTTCAAAAAACCACAGCATCTAATGTCAATAATAAGATCTAGCATGTAATTAATGAAATCACATAATGATTCTGAATATCTAGGAGCCAATCTTATCACCTAATTCGATATAAGACGATACATTCCCAAAAATTATCTCTTTTCATTTCCTAAATTTGTTTCAATCATTTGCATTCTAACGGATTCTATAGATAAAACTGCCGAGAAGAACAACAAAATATCACCATTTGCAATGAAATTCAGTAGTTCCAAGAGCATGGAAAAAAATTCCAACAGCCACACGGAGAGTAGTATTATGTGCTTGATTTTCCCTTATTGAACAGGAAGTAATTTAAACTACCATCGATCATAAATGGCGAAATCACACATGTTGGAACAGTGGTAGGGAACTAACACTCGAACAATGACTTCTCCATTCGAGCAATCGAAGTTTTGATAATGACAAACAAATGGAACTAATTCCCTGTGAAAGTGATCTCAGGAAAGATAGTAAGTTTACAGGAAAAGCAAAGGGAAACGTTCCCTGTCAAGTCACCTGTGTACGTGGCAAGTAATTAAGAGGACAAGAGAGACATTTCACTATTGTCTTGGGCGGCAAGCCAAAGCTCCGAATGAATAGGGATGAAGAAGGGTACGCTAGTCTTTTTGAATAGTGTCGTACTCCCCAAGACAATAAGGGCAAAGGCGTCAGAACTAAAGATGGAAACTCTATAAATAGTATGCGACGCCGCTAGGTCTAATTAAGCTCTCGCACACCTGAAAACCAGATCTACAAAAGGAAAGAAAGAGATCGAGAGCCCGAGCTGATTCAGTGAAGATATTCAATCCAGAAGTTCAAGGAAGGAAGTATCAAGTGATGAAGACTGCATGAAGATCTTCATCAGCTTGAAGAAGGTGGTTCCTGTGCTAAAGGGAACTGCACAGGAACGTGAAGGTTCACTCTCTATATTCATTTGTGTTTAGATTTAGGAACTACTATGTCTTAGTCGTTAGTATTGTTTGTGAGTGGGATCTCAAACAATAGAGAAGTTCGACTTTGTATTGTAGAACCTGAGATATATCAATAGAATATAGTGCGTGTTCAAAATCCTCCAAGGGAGGTAGAGGTTTACTCTTTAGCTAGTTGGCTAAAGAGGTTCCTCTATAAGGAACTGTGTCCAAGTTTTAAATTCCTGTTTTAATCTTGTTCTATATTATTCCGCTGCGTAAGGGAACTGTCACTGGAACAGTTCCCGACTGTCTAAGATTAACATCGATCCTATAACACAGATATCAGAACGATAGCAATCGCCAAAGAACAATCAACATATATACACAGAGATTTAGATAAAAACAATCGAATCATTTTAAACCAGATCCGATATGTGTGAATACATATCTCCCGCATTTCATTACAGCATTGCAAAATAAATCAATACATCAGATCAAGGTATTAGCCTAAGAAGCAGCATATACAGTAGAAAATTTTACGTATCACCAAGAACTCGGGAATCTAAACTATAAAGGTTGGTGGGAAATCTAAAAGTTCCTTGCTTTAAGAGCACATAAATTGCTTTTGGTCTATATTTGAATTGTTGCCCTCTGGTTCTTCACCATAAACTAAGATGCAATCCATACTTCATTCTATTCTACATCTAGAAGCATATTAAAGGAGCAAAAGAGTACTATAATAAAATGGAACAGAAGAAAGGTCATACCAAGGAAAAAGAGCTGAGGAAACTCTCCAGGTGTTAAATGAGCAAGTGCAAACACAGCAGCACTATAGGAATGGCTACAGGTGTAGGCACCCTGCAGAGAAAACTAAGCTTAGATAACCAAATGTTAACACCCAAAAAGTAAACAACAAAGTTTAATAAACCTACAATGACTATCTTGATGTTTGTAAATTAGATCTCTTTAAGGAGGGAGATGATAATTATACGCACATGATTACATTAATATCCAAGCATAAGAGACCCTTCAGGCAGTTATGTACTCTAAGAATGAGTCCACAAACACTATTTCCTCATGTTGAGATAGGATGCAGAGGAGCAATTACATGTGCAAAGTGGAAGACAAGATATGCAATAATCTGATAAGTATACAATTAGGTTAATGAGACCATAAAAAATCCTCGAAACACTGTTTCTTGAAGAACCGGAGCAAGGATGTCGGTGATTCCTACCAAACAGGCAGTGATGCACGGCGTTAAGAAAATCATTAAGTACATTCAAGATTCTAATTCCTAAAGATGGAAAGACTGCTCAAAATCGATATTTAATCCCAGAGAGAAACACCTTTGTGAAGTTTGATCTCAGAGATGATCAATTTCATGAGAGAGTAGTGGAGAGTAAGAAAAGAGAAAAGGAGGGAAAACAGACCGAGAAAAATATCTTGAATTGTGTGCAAGATTAGATTCCGTTACAAGTTCTTTCACTTCTATAGTACTACTTATACAAGTCATGAGCATCTCATGCTAGAATATGACTAAACTCAAGTCATCCTATAAGCCTCGACAGCCGGCAACTCACTAAAACCAATCTATCTCAACACCTTTCAACCGAGGAATCACAAATTTCAGCAACAGAAAGCTTTAAGATGAATGCTTGTAAGTTTACCTTACACGGGATGCTCCAATCTAAGCTAACCAAAGCATCTGTCTGAGACCAAGGAGTTTAACATTAATTTTATGAACAAGCATTATAAGTATTGGCTTATGACCCCAATAGCAAGATTCTATATGTAGCAATCCTTCTGGAACATAGTCGTTGGATGTCAAATAGGCAAAGAACTCCGAATAACAGAAACATTAGCTGAAAAATCTGGGTACAAATTGTATTCTACTGAATCTGGTATCTTCTACAATAAGCCCTCTACACTCTAAAGCAAACACATTAAAAGGTACAAAGAACTCTATCACTAATAATTACTTCTAAATATTGCATTCATTTCCAACAGCACAAGAAAGGACAGGTTGCAAGTTGCAGCATCATTCACATGAAACATAAACTGTTTTTGTACAGCAACTTACGCACATACATATTATTAAAACTAACAATTAAACTTAACCACCCTAGTAATCACAGGTGCAAGCAAGCAACGTCGGGATAAGAAAAATGAATTACTTAATGATGTACAGAATAGTCACCTCTCTTTTTGGGCTCTCTCCAAAATATGAGAACGCAACCCTTGTTAAAGCAATAGCACCAACTGCCCCTATAAGGCCAATTCCTCCCCATAAGGGCCATCCTTTCTAGAGGTTAAATGGTTCCCTCAGATTTGATAAAGGACAACAGGTTACCAATAATAAATAGAAGTTTATACATGTAATTAGTATAATATATATTATATAGTACAATACTATGTATTTCATACTTATAAAACTTCATGTTCATCACAGATGAAATCTAAAAATTGATTAGAAATTTCAATCTAGGTCTATCAGCATAATTGAAAGAAATCCAGTCAAATAACTCTGGAATGGATCAATTTGCATATCTAATCAATAAGCAATAGCAAGGAATCACCAAAGTCAAACGAGAACAAATTAACAAAGATGACAAGAATGATTGCAATAATTGATTTAGTTTTCATTCTAAAAATCATATCTTTTGCCACTTATGATCCATTATCAACAGCAATTAATTCCATTTAAAAAACTTACACTATTGGCATAAATTTATAGTTGTATTTAAATTTTTACATACCTCTAGTGAATATGAAGCTTTAGCATTTGGCCTCATCTCATGCACATTGCCAACAATTCCATTGCAGCTTGTGGTTGGAGTTGTGTTGTAACCTACCAATTAAAAGTGAACAGGCTATCAAATCACTAATTTGGCAAAGGCCGAATGACCGAAAACCACCCGTATAATAGGGCATATTAGCCTAAACCACCTGCTATATATGAAATTACCGAAAACCACCCTTATAAGGACTTCCGTTAACAAATGACCACCCGTCCCCAACTCCTGTCAAAAAATCCGTTAGTTTTGTGTGGACAAGCCCCTTTATTAATTTTTTAATCTAAATAAAAGTACACAAAAAGAAAAAAGAAAAAAAAATCAATTTCTAGGGGTTTATTTACCAACTCCAATTAAAAGCTTTTTGAAGCTTCGATTGTCCGACAACAGCGGTGGGAGATCTGATGTATCATTTTGGGGAGAGTAGGGTAATTGAGGTGGGAGACCTGATGAGTGGAATGATTCCAAAACCTGAGACCAAATTCCCAAATTCCCTTTCGTAGAGACAAATTATGTCATCGAGATCGAGTGCCAATTAGGAAAAATCGGTCCATCCAAACCGGCTCACCTAGGTAGCGGAGCAAGGGGAAATTGCGGGAATCAAGAACAAGAAATCGCCGCTCGTGGATATCGAAGAGAGATTGGCAGATGAATCAGGGATTTTGAAGAGAGAGGTGGTGTAGCCTGAAGAATTGGGAGTCAATGAGTTCTTTCATCGATCTGCAAACACATCGACATCGGAGTGTCGTTCTCATTGGCAAGATCCTCAAATTAGAACTAGAAGATCCTGACAAATGTAATCCGCCATTGGAAGAAGGTTCAGAGCTAGTTTCGAAAAAGCGAATCAATCGAATTCGACGATTAGACTATTCAACCGTGAACCCTAGCTATCAGAATTGATCAAAGATGGTGTCAGAATTAGCAGATTCAACCTGCATCCAAGCATTAGGACTTAGCAGATTTGACAAAAGAACAACGGAGAAATCGAAGATTTGAAAGATATTGGAGCAATTTCTAGGTTTTCTACATTCATTTAGTTTGATGTCCAATTTGAGTTTACATTACAAGAAAAGGAAGGTTTTGATTAGGTGTTTTTGATATAATTAGTTTTTATTTATTTATTAGTAATATAATATAATAAAAAAATAAAGGGTATATTTGTAATTTCATATATTAGACGGATTTTTGGACGGGAGTTAAGGACGGGTGGTCATTTGTTAACGGAAGTCCTTATAAGGGTGGTTTTCGGTAATTTCGTATATAGCGGGTGGTTTAGGCTAATATGCCCTATTATACGGGTGGTTTTCGGTCATTCGGCCTTTGGCAAAATAGCATTTTAAGTATAATCAACACCAGCAATTTAGATCACATGGCAAACCAGATTTGCATCAGAGTACAAACCTGATGTTTTTTCCTTGTTTGATATTGCATGAACTTGCTCAACTCCAAAGGAAAAAGATACATTAAAAGTTGTCTGATCATTTGAAGCGACTGGCTTGCCACCGTTAGATGCTTGATGTTTTCAACACGTTTAACATGTTGGTAAACATAGAAGTTTTCGCATATACAACTTTATAAAGAGCATTAAGAAATAACTCAGAAGACCATTGATCCCTGAAGGCCTTTGAAATCTAAAATAGGAGAGAAATATAATTACTTGGATGAAAAACAAAAAGATAACTATAATTCTTAACAAGTTGATAGCCAGGAAATGTAATCCGTAGACAACTCATGCATATTCACATATGTTACAAACAAAGGTGTATTCTTGCACTTTGAAAAAATCATTTGAAGCTAATCACAATATCCAAGAATGATGATGCAACATTATCCAAATAAAAATCAAAAGCACAAATATAAAATTCCTTTTCCTTTTGAATTTTGACATTGTGGATCAAAACTAAAACAATAATGTCAACGACAGCAACAACATTTATAATATTAAAATTTGATGCGTTTTCTATATTTTCGCGAAAGACATGGAGAGTACAAATATATTGTGTTCCAACTGATTTGGCACAATGGGTAAGATTTGAGGTTCCAAAAATACAATATAAGATGCTGCATAAAAGCTGATGTTGCTGACAAAGTAAATACGGGAACCCAGAAAAATAAGGATCAAATAAAGTATAGTCTCAACAAAACAGAAATTTATCTTAAATACAGGAATTTAGAAAGTAGAGGAATACCTACAAGGCCCAAGAGAACACATTGTCTAGAGCCTTCAATGTTCCTCCAACAAAAGGCGAAGGAGGAATAGGATCATAAGCTATCCACCATCCAACCGACATCCTCACTGTATTAATTCCATGTTGGTTTAGGAACTTGAAATCTTCAGCTGAGATGAAACTGTCTCTATGTCTCTGCACTTTTAAGAAAACATGACCAAATGAAACTCACATTAAACAACACAAAAATAAGCAATCACCTTTTCAACTTTTTCACGGTCCTCCTCTTTCACCTTCCTCTTTTCCTTTTCCTCCTTGTCTTTGTCCTTCTTTGCCTGAATAAAAAAGGAGGCAGAATAAGAGAGGAAAATTATTGTTAGTTTCCTTTAACAATAGCTTATAACAATTAAAACAAGGTAAACGGATCAAAACACCAACATAAAAACCAATCAGTACAAAAAACAGGTTTGTAAGGAATGCAGACAACCATGCAACATAAATACGCTCCATTGCATGGGAAAAGGTAAATTTTAAAAAAAATGTTGTGAATGCCTCTAACCACATACTACTTGGAATACTTTATTTGAAGCACCTTCTATTTTTTTCCTAATCAATGCTTGTATATGAATATGGGCAATTATTTGGATGATGAAATCCTTAAAAATATCTGAAATACTTTCAATCAGACTGCTGCAATAAAATTTCTGGTGTTTTCCAAATCAAGCCAGATACCTTTTCCTCCTCTCGTTTACGATCTTTCTCCTTTGCCTTCTCTTGTAAATGAATGATGTAATCCTCAAAAATCTCCCTGGATAAACTCTCATCGCTAACAGCAATGGATACAAGTTCAAGAACAGAAAATTGACTCAAAAAGTTGTCTAAATATGAATCAAACCAGGGGGAACCAACACCAGAAAAAGGTTATACATGTACTCTTCAGAGTCTTCTAAAAGTGGTTTCCAATCATCCCATGTCAAAGTTACAGTTATCTCCTATAAAAAAATTGCACAATAATCATCAAATCCAAGCATGGTAGTCCATTACTGTAAAATAATGGAATCAATCAAAGATAAGAGCCATAGCAAGCTCGAGATTCATCAAAATCAAACAAACAAAATGAGTTTTACAGATTGTTGATCTGTGGGGAAGATGAAACCCACAAAACCAGCAACTTCTAGTCTGTGTAAAACTGCTCAAAAGAGGCAACATTTCTGCTATATATACTAGTGCTTGTAAATCAGATAACAGAAAAGTGCTAAGCTAATACGAGAACAATCTAATGATATTGGGCCATTTTGGGCCAGAGATGGCTCATATGGGCTGAGCCCATACACCCCCCTCAAGTCGGACTTGGGATGACAAGGTCGAGCTTTCGAGACAAGAAATGATGCTGCTGAGCGCCTAGTGCCTTGGTTAAAACATCAGCAAGTTGGGTTGTGGAACGAACATGAGTGGGAACAATGAACCATTCTTGAACCAGTTCACGAATATAATGACAGTCCACACGTAAGTGTTTTGTTCGCTCGTGGAACACCGGATTCATGGCGAGTTGAAGAGCTGCAGTGTTGTCACAAAATAGAGATATTGGACGGGGCAGAGTAATGGTAACATCAGTAAAGAGACCATCCAACCAGACCAATTCACTAGCTGTTTGAGACATGGCACGGTATTCACTATCAGCAGAGGATTTAGAGACAACCTTTTGCTTCTTGGTTTTCCAAGAAACCAGTGACTGTCCAATGAAAGCACAGTAGCCAGTTAAGGAGCGACATGAGAAAGTGCAAGCGCCCCAATCCGCATCACAGTAGACAGTGAGAGTGAGAGAAGATTGTACGGGGTAGAACAAGAAGGCATTAATGGTGCCTTTAAGATAGCGAAGAAGATATTGAGCAGCTTGCATATGAGGGAGTCTAGGTGTGGACATGAACTGGCTCAATTGTTGGACAGAATAGGAGATGTCAGGCCAGGAAAGATTGAGATATAAAAGGCGGCCAACAAGGCGTCTGTAGCTTTCCGGATCACTTAGTGGTTCTCCATGATCAGTGTGCAGCTTAAGGTTGCGTTGCATAGGAAACGGAGCAGCCTTGCAATCAAGCATGTTGGCATCTTGAAGTAAGTCAAGCACATATTTTCGCTGGTTAATTTGAATGCCCTTGGATGTTCGTGCTAGCTCAAGGCCTAGATAATATCTGGCATGGCCAAGATCTTTGATCGTGAAGGCCTTGTCAAGACTGCTTTTGAGAGTAGCAATGTCAGAGAATGAGTTCCCAGTAATAAGAACATCATCAACATAAACCAGTGCAAGAGTGATAGCGCCATGGGACTGTCTGACAAATAAAGAATAATCGTGTTTGGATTGAAGATAACCCAGTTCAAGTAAATGTTTGGTGAGTTCAAGATTCCACTGGTGACTTGCTTGTTTCAAACCATAAATAGAGCGCTTCAGCCTGCAAACCTGACCAGTCTTCGCTTGAGAATAGCCAGGAGGGGGTGTCATGAAGACTTCTTCATCCAAGAAGCCATGGAGGAACGCATTGTTAATGTCAAGTTGGTGTAAAGGCCACTCAAATGCAGCAGAAAGAGCAAGAAGGACACGAATTGTTGTGAATTTTGCCACGGGGGAAAAGTATGTTTGTAGTCCTTGTTCTTGATTTGGTTGTAGCCTTTAGCATCTAGGCGTGCTTTGTAACGTTCCACCTCGCCATTGGGTTTGAATTTAATTTTGTAAACCCATTTGGAGCCTATTGCTTTCTTGCCTAAAGGAAGATCAACAATGTCCCATGTGTGATTATCCTCTAGGGCAAGCAGCTCTTTATTCATTGCTTGGACCCATGAGGGGTCCAATTTAGCTTGAGAATAAGTGGTTGGTTCAGCTACAGAGAAAACATTAAAAAGAGATTGGATATAATCAGGTGTATGCCCCTGCAGATCATGGAGAGAGACCACATGAAAAGCTTGAGAAAAAGAGTCAGATGATGGAGTAGAGGAATCAAGGGAAACTATCTGATCAGATATGACCCTCGTGGGCAAAGTAGGATGGACAAAATATGTTAAGTAGGCAGGGGTCTTAGTAGCTCTTGTGGATTTCCTGATTAATGGGGGTGAATCAGATGGAAGGGGAGCTACTGAGAGAGAAGAAGGTGATGGAACAGAAGTGGGTGAGTTAACAAAAGGTAATAAAGGAGAAGATAAGTTGTCATTGGATGGATAGAATGGTGAAGAATCAGTTGAATCATCAGAGTCAAAAGAGACTAAAGGAAAGGGTTGAGAAGAAGGCACAGAAACTGGTTCTTTGAAGGGGAATTCTGATTCTCGAAAAAGAACATGCCTAGCAACAATGACTTGTTTGGTGGAAAGGTCGTAAAGCTTATAGGCCTTTTGACCAGGTGGATAGCCAAGCAAAATGCATCTTTTGGATGTAGGATCAAATTTGTGACGAGAAGTCTTTGGAATGAGAGCATAACAAAGGCATCCAATGACTCTCAAATGAGTGTAATCAGGTAGCTTGCCATAGAGGCACTCAAAAGGTGTTTTCCACTGTAAGACAGAGGAGGGTAAAATATTAATAAGATGGGTGGCAGAAAGAATACAATCACCCCAAAATTGAGAAGGCAAACCAGCATGTATTTTAAGAGCCCGAGCCATCTCAACAAGATGTCTGTGCTTTCGTTCCACTCGACCATTCTGCTCGGGCGCATAAGGAGTGGATTTCTGGTGTAGAATACCATGAGAAGCAAGCAAGGAAGCCACATTCTGGTTCACAAACTCTGTACCATTGTCAGATCGCATACATTTCACTGCAATTCCAAATTGAGTATGAACATATCGAAGAAACTGATCAGGTTGTCTGCACACCTGGTCCTTATTGTTCAATAAGAAAGTCCAAGTTCCTTGTGAACAATCCTCAACTATTGTCAAGAAGTACCTTGCACCACCATATGTAGGGGTTTTATATGGACCCCAAATATCAACATGGATCAATTCAAACAAGGTTGTAGTGATAGAGGTGCTAATGGAAAAAGGCAATTTATGGTGCTTTGCCAAAGCACATACATCATAATCAAACTTAGTCAAAGTGTTGGAATTACAAAAGGGAAGATGTTGCATCTTAGATAATGAAAGATGACCAAGTCTGGCATGAACTAAATCCAATGTGTCGGCCTTATTACAAACAGTGGATATAAAGCTGGAATTAAAATTGTCTGGGCAATTTAAAGAAACAAGATCATGCTTCAGGACACTTTCTGACTGAGGGTGCTGCATAACGAACTTGTAAAGACCACCCTGGTTTGTGCCTAAAGCCCATACTTCCTTAGTTATAAGGTCCTGTAGATGGCAATTGTGTTTCCCAAAGGAAAACAGAAAATGCTGGTCAGACAGTAAGCGAGACACGGAAAGTAGGTTATGCTTAAAAGCTGGCATATAGAGAACATTATGTAAATGTAGGTTAGGAGTCAAAGAAATTGTTCCATGAAACTCCACCAACTGTGTCGAGCCATCTGGTAGCCCAATGCGAATAGGCTGTGGCAATTTCTTAAAATTGAACAGAATTTCTTTATCATAAGTGACATGATCAGTTGCACCAGAGTCTATAATCCAAGTATATGTGTGATTTTGAGGAGAAAAACCATGAGTAAAGAGAGTGGCATTACCTGCAAAGTGGATGGTATTAGCATAACCATGACCACTTGCATCCTCAGCTGGAGCTTTCCCTTTCATAGCTTTGAACAGTTCCTGCATAACAGCATTAACCAAGCCCTTGTCAACCTTTGGACCCGCACTATCATCATGGTCTAAAGGATTGTCAAAAGTAGTCGTGTCTTGAACATTAGCTAACATTCGGTTTGGCTGGTCAGTACGAGGCCCTTTCCACCACTCAGGATACCCCCACGATTTTGAA
The DNA here is from genome assembly GCA_964016875.1 of Fallopia convolvulus. Lineage (NCBI taxonomy): Eukaryota > Viridiplantae > Streptophyta > Magnoliopsida > Caryophyllales > Polygonaceae > Fallopia > Fallopia convolvulus. The sequence continues at coordinate 38,589,380 of OZ024724.1, read as the reverse complement.
GCAAGTCTCCTTGACATGGCCATTTTCATGACAAAAGCTACATTTCCTGTCACATTTAGCCTTCTTAAAATCTCGAGTGAAATCTGATTTAGAATCATTGCTAGTGTTCTTCTGAAAATCCTGAGATCCAGATCCCGAACCACCTCCATACGAATTGCCTTTAGGAGTGGTGGAATAATTCTTCTGACCATTGAAAGAACCAGTGCCTGATCTGTTGACAGCCAAGGCATCATGAAGGATAGAGCTAGTGTTGGTGATGTGCTTTTGCCGTTCAATGCCAAGCATGGTGTGATAAGCAACACCAACTTTAGGTAAGGGAGTAGTGGACAGAATGGTGCTCCGAGCACCTTCATAAGCATCAGAAAGACCCATGAGAAACTGCATAAGCTTGGTGGTTTCTTCACGCTCCACCATACGAGCCATAAGAGCACAACCACAACGAGCAATACCACCACAAGAACAGAGGGGAACACCATCAACAGCCTGAAGCTCATCCCATACCCGCTTCAACTGCGTATAATATCCTGTGACAGAGAGATTCTCCTGCTTGATGTTACTCAGTTCATGTTGTAGCTGATAAATCATAGGAGCATTAGATTCAGCATATTGTTCAACTAATTGTTTCCACATATTCTCAGCACTAGTAGTAAAAGCAAAATTCTGAGAGATCTCACTGGTCATAGAATTAAGGAGCCAACTGCGAACCATACAATCGCAGCGTTCCCATTTATCAAATTCCTCAGAATCCTCATCAGGTCGAGGAAAACTCCATTAACGAAGCCAAGCTTCATCTTAGCTCCTAGAGAGGTTTTAATATTTCGACTCCAAGTACGGAAACGAGTACCATCAAAAAGCGCAGTCACAAGCTGCATACCTGGGTTATCGGAGTTAGAGAGAAAATACGGATCAAAAGAGTTTGTACCTCCAGCTTGAGGACCTAGCTCACGCGCACGCCGAAGAGCTTCACGACGCTGAGCAAAATCAAAGAGACCAGACCCATCTCCTCGAGTCACTGATTCGCGATCTTCAATCACCATCACTACACACGATCTAGATCCAGGCAATCAAACAGTAACCAGAACAAGAGAAACAGAAACGATGAACAAAAAAACCAGAAAAGAGCGCAGCAGGAGCGTTGCAGAAATCAAGGTCTGCTTGCTCTGATACCATGTAAAATAATGGAATCAATCAAAGATAAGAGTCATAGCAAGCTCGAGATTCATCAAAATCAAACAAACAAAATGAGTTTTACAGATTGTTGATCCGTGGGGAAGACGAAACCCACAAAACCAGCAACTTCTAGTCTGTGTAAAACTGCTCAAAAGAGGCAACTTTTCTACTATATATACTAGTGCTTGTAAAGCAGATAACAGAAAAGTGCTAAGCTAATACGAGAACAATCTAATGATATTGGGCCATTTTGGGCCAGAGATGGCTCATATGGGCTGAGCCCATAATTACTAATAGTTCTAATAGTTCAAAAGGCACACGGATATTAAAAGTAGAAGAGCTGATTTTGTGAATTTGAAAGTGAACTTTCTTTAAGAGAAACAAAGTTTAACCTTTCGTTGTTAGGAGGGCTTCAAAACAAATAACATATACAATGGTGCAAAGATCTTTCCAGGTAGAAAAACCAGTAGAAAGTTGTGTCCTTTGCTTGAAGTTTGCATCAAATATTTTATGAAAGTTCAATTATGCTTCCACAAGACAAGAGGTGGTCCCTTCATAAAATAAGATTCATCTAGCTACTTATAAGTTCTAACTATCAGTTGAAAATAGTCATGCTGCTCTAGGAGAGTTATATAAAAATTCCATATGTATAGATCAATACCTTGATAGAGCGCAAAAGATCAGAGAAGTCATCTAACAGGCATTGATGCTTTTTAGCCTCTCTCTTCTCCTTCTCCTTGATCCTCTCAAGAAGATCCTCATATATAAGTTGTGCAACATAAAACAAAAGAGATGTATTAGCTCCAAAAATAAAGTCAACCATTGACCTTCAAACTGAACAGCATAAAATAAGAGTTTATAGGTAGCAATCTTTTGACAATAGATAGGTGGCCTTGGCCAACCAGCACATCTATTACTAAGATCGTGTATTCTAAAACCAAACAATTCTGGGCCATAAAGTTACATTATGATTTTCAAGCTGGACAGGTGCATGTAACTCAATCTTGACAAGATTGTCATGATACATGAAATCAATGTTGGCACCAAAAGATGCTCCATAAAATTACACTCGCCATTTCCGTATGCACTATGCATAATACTTTTACATCAAAACAAACATCTTTGGCACTATGCATAATACTTTTACTCCGAGGGTGTGTTTGGTAAATAGGATCTTAATGTAAATGGTGCAGATAAGGTATCATATAAAGCCAAATAATGTACCTGATAAAAAGTAATAATGGTCTAATACAGTTGATCTTCCTACTCCTAAGGGTGTGTGGTAAATGTGCCCATAATGTATGGTGCAGATAATCTATCATACAAAACCTAGTACGGTAGCAGAAACAGTGTAAACCTGAAAAGGAAATGTTCATGTTTACCTTCAAGTTGATCTCTGATATTGTTGGTAAACCAAGTTCATCTAAAACTGACGCCTTAAATTCCTCGAATGCATTTGTGGACATCACAGAAATCTGGAACAAATCACAAAAGATGCCTTTAATATGTCCACACTGAAAACTAAAATAGATGTACTACAGATATATAGGCTCACTTCTTTTAAAAACATGATTCAAAATCTTACCTTACCAGACTTCATTAAATCCTTTACTCTACTTTTGTCATCATGATACTGCCATAGGAGGAAAGCAGAGCCAATGAGATTCAAATACATGAAAACAATATATTCATACCAGAATTTAATTTTTAAAAATAAAAAAATCATATTCAACCTCTTTCTAAAAATACACATAAAATATTGAAACCAAAGCACACATCCATATTTTATTAAATCATAGACTACAAATGGACTACAACAGATAGAGTTGCATGTTTATGGAGTAAATAAACAAAGGACCAAACAATGAAAATATAGAAGAGTACAACATGGGAAAAAGGATCTCAGCTGAGATAGCTGGACTTTTAAACTAACATGTTCCATACTCAGTAGAGCAAGAGAAAGAGGCTAGTAGTACAAGAATAAAATACCTGATTTTCTAATTCTTCAACAGCAACCTCAAATAATTCCTTGGGACTGAACCAGAGGTGTTACAAGCAACAACAATGTAGGATGATGAATCTTTAACCTTAAAAGTATGAAATGATAGATATTATAGAGTAAAAACCTCATCTAAATTCAAGATGATCCAATATCACTCAATGATTCAAATTGCAACAACTACAAAAAAACAAAACCTGGCTACCTTCACACAGTAGTCACGCCATCGAGTTTTAGCAGAAATAACACCATCAACAATATCATATCCCAAAATCTTGCGAAATTCATCGCGATGTTTGCGTTCAATTCGCCAATTTTTTTCCTGATTTAAAAACAAAGGCTTATAAGAAAAAAAAACCAAGCATTTCCAACAGAACTCAATCATGGACAATCCAACAATGGAATCATAAAAACAGGTATTGCGTAAAATTCTCAAGCATTTATATATGCAGTGGCGGCAAAAAAACAAGTGATATTTTGGACCTTTCTCAATTGAGAAATATGAACACGGTTGACATAAGACATTAGGAAACAAAATTCAATTGAGAACGGCAAGTTCAAACCGATCAATTTTGGAGAAGAAATTGTTGTAGGCTTTAAAGGGGCAGAGAAGATATGGTGGCGGTGAATAATTCGATCTCTTTCTCCTGAGTCCGTCGTTCCGTCCTCATTCTCTCTGGATCTGGTTCTCTGGTTCAAGAACGAGAAGTTGAAACCGATCAGTTTTGAGGATGAATTCGTAGACGACAGTGAAGATTTATTTCTCCCGAGGTCATCGTGACGTCCTGATTCTCTATCAGGTTCTCTAGTTCTATGGTTCAATTGAGAACGAGAAGTTGAAACCAATCAATTTTGAGGACGAATTTGTAGACTTTGACGAGGACGAGAAGTTATGCCGGCAGCGAATGAACTTTCTCCCGAGTCCGTCGTTTCCGCCCTGATTCTCTTTGTGGTTTTGGTTCCTTCTAGGGGTTGTTTATGAGTTGAATGAAGTTGGATTTGGAGACGAATTTGTGGAGCTTGACGAGGCGGAGAAGATACGTCGGCGGCGAAGAATTGTCGCTCCCGAGGCCGTCGTTCCGTCCTGATTGGCTCTCTGGTTCTGGTTCCATTCCTTATATTAGACTCCCATGGGGAAGAGAAGATATTCCGGCGGTGAAGAAGCCTTGCTCTCGAATCCGTCATCTGTCCCGACTCTTCCATCTCTCTCTGGTTGCGGTCCCTTTTAAGAGATGTTGATGAGAAGAATGAACTTGGGAAACATCAATTTGGTGATTAAAGAAGACGGAGGGGGAGATTGAGAAGAAAGAGGGGGAGAGATGATGATAAGGAAAGGTAGCCATGGAAGTAGGAGATGGAAGCAGGAGGTGGAGAACAAGGCAGACAAGGATAGCAAGAGGTGGAAGAAGAAGAAGAGTAGGCAAACGGAGAATGAATATCAAGCGTCGGATATAAGTCAAGGGCAAAGTCAGTAAAATGGTAAAATTAGGCAAATCCTGGCCATTAGCTACCCGTCCTTTTATAGTAGGGTAGATGTAGATTTTCTAAAAACCAACATCATGATATATTTAACAAAATATCTTTTTATTTATTTTTCAAAAAATCACTAAAAACAACTTTAAAAGTTGATATATTGCATTTAATTTAAAATTGTTATTGCATTTAATTTAAAATTGTTATTTTCTTATGCGAGATTATTTAATACATTAAATCAATTAATCAGTATTTCCAACTTTTTCAAATTATAAGAAAAATCAATTTATCTTTTTTGAGTTGTCATATGTTACATATATATACACATACATATGTTACACGATTTAAGAAAAATATAATAAATTTTAGATGATTTTATAAATTAATGAAATATGTAATTAAGGACATTTTTGTCCTGATTTTGTTATAGATGGTTTAACTTAACAAACTATATTATAAAAGGTGGTTTCATTTAAAAAAAATTATAAAAGGTGGTTTCTTAAAAAACACCCATTTTAAAAGGTGGTTTTTGACAAATAACTCAAAAAACAATTACCATTATCGGATTTATAATTAATCAGACTTTAAAAAATAATTACCATTATCGGATAAGCTGATTCCCGGTAGAAATTCCTTGTACCTTCCGAAATATCCAGAACTCCTCCTGTATAAAAAATTGACACAAACAATTGAGGAAACGAAAATCAAAGAACAAAACATGGTTCTACTAACACAAACACACAAATCTTAAAAAAAGAGACAGCGAAGACTCGCAAATTAAGCTTAGCAACCTGAATTCACACAACGAAGCACGTAATCCGCGCTAAGTAAGTCAAGGTCGGCGGCGGATATAAAATCGAGACCTCCTGCCAGCGGCCGGACTTCGCTGATCAAATTAGAGGAGATGATGAACTCAAGAAGCCTTTGTTGATCACGGCGAAAGCGTTCAAGCTCGAGTAACGGGATCCATCTTCTTCTCCCCTCATTTGACAAGATTTGTGGTGGATTTTTGGCCCAACGATGGAGAAGAAAGCATGATACGTTGGCAATGGCGGCCGGAGAGGAACGTCAGAGTGTTTAGCCGGCGCCGGTCGGAGGCGGAGTGTTGTGGGAACCTATCGGAGCCCGAAAATGGGAGAAATCGGAAAGCAAAAGCGCGAAAACTTTGAACTAATGCTTTTCAGAAAAAATTGAGGGTACAATTTGACTATTTTTTTTCTCTAATTCTTTCTGTGTTTTCGCTTTTCAACATCTTTTTGTAGTAGGTAAGTCCTCGGCGTGCAACGCACGCCGGAATTCGAGAATGAAATTATGTACGGAATCTTCATACTAACTATGAACACATGCAATTTTTATAGTAATTGCTTATCAAAACATTCATAAAATAGATACAATTGATGATAAGCATATTGATTTTGTTAAAGATTAATTATTCTGCTTAAATAATTTTAAAATGCTCTCCGACAAAATAATTTCCGCTTTGCTACTTTTCTTTGCTCATTAAGTTGTTGTTTATCATTTGTACTTAAATTTGTTTGAACAACACATAATAGTAAGAAACAAAATAAATTACTAAACGTTGACGTTATGGAAACTATGCACAATGATGAATTTCAAGCCAATAGTAGAAATCACCTTTTGATAATTTCTAAACGTTGGCGTTATGGAACTTCGGGACATCAATTCTAGGAACAGACTGATCCTATGGCATCGTGGCAACATCACGATCCTAACGGCGTCAATGTCGGGCAACGTAACAAATCCGAGAGATCCAATAGAGGCTCCAAAGATGATTATGGCGTCAAGCCGAGGTGTAGGTGGCTTGTGCTTGCGAGCATTCCCGGCTGGTGACTCGCAGGATAGAAGGTCTCAGAGGTGGGTGACGAACCAGCAGCTAATCTCGGCAAGGCCGAGGCAGCTTTGGCAGCGGCTGAAGGTGGTAGTCGATGGTGGAACGAGCAAACGGAAGAAGCCGGATGTCCTTGCTCACGAAGAAGACAAGAACCAGAGAAAAAGAAGAAATAAAGGTGGTGGAGTAATATGTAAGTGAGGGCATGGTTTATATAGAAGGGATGAAAGAAGACAAATTCCATTCAGCTTATATAAGAGATAAAGATCATGGCACACCAATTTAGAAGATATCGCACGAATATTGTGGAAGATAAGATAAGTATGACACACATATCTACAAGATAAGATAAGCATGACATAAATATCTAGAAGATAAGATAAGCATGACACACATATCTAGAAGATAAGATAAACATGGAATAAGACAAACTCAATTCAGCTTTTATAAGATATAAAGATCATGGCACACCAATCTAGAAGATATTGCACGAATATTGAGGAATCTTATAATTAATATTGATGTGCTAAGATATAAAGATTATGACACACCAATCTAGAAGTTATCGCATGAATGCATGGCTTTATATAGAAGGGATGCAAGAAGACAAATTCAATTCAGCTTGTATAAGAGATAAAGATTATGGCACATCAATCTAGAAGATATCACACGAATATTGTGGAAAAAATAAGATAATCATGACACATATATCTAGAAGATAAGATAAGCATGACACACATATCTAGAAGATGAGATAAGCATGACACAAATATCTAGAAGATAAGATTGAAATGATTGAAGACAAACTTAATATATCATTAACATGTAAACAAAGAAGATCACAGTTTCTAGCATGCAAATGCTTTTATATTACTATAAGTCATTCCAAACTTGTTAAGACATTCAAGAAGCTATTAATTAAGCCAATATAACTAAATTAAGCATTCTCAATACAAGCCAAAAGTAGAAATTGCCTTTTGATAATTTCTAAACGTTGACGTTATGGAACTTCGGGACATTGTTTCTAAGAACGGATTGATCCTATGGCATCGTGGTAACAACACGATCTTAACGACATCAATGTCAGACAACATAGCAACTCTAAGAGATCCGATGGAGGCTCCGAAGATGATTATGGAATCGACCGGGGTGGAGGTGGCTTGCACGTGCGAGGATTCCCGACCGGTGACTCTTGGGCTAGCATGTCCGAGAGGTGGGCAACGGACCAGCAGCTAGTCTCGGCGAGGCCGAGACAAATTTGGTTGTGACTGAAGGTGGTAAACGGTGGTGGAACGAGTAGGTGGAAGGAGTCGAATGTCCTTGCTCAAGAAGAAGACAATAACCAGAGAAAAAGAAGAAATAAAGGTGGAGGAGTAATATGGAAGTGAAGGAATGGCTTTATATAGAAGGGATGGAAGATGACAAATTCAATTCAGGTTGTATAAGAGATAAAGATCATGTCACGCCAATCTAGAAGATATCGCACGAATATTGAGGAAGATTAGATAAACATGACACACATATCGAGAAGATAAGCATGACATAACTATCTAGAAGATAAGACAAGCATGACACACATATCTAGACTATAAGATAAGCATTACACACATATCTCGATAATTAAGATTGAGATGGAATAAGACAAACTCAATTCAGCTTGTATAAGAGATAAAGATCATGACACACCAATCTAGATTATATCGCACGAATATTGAGGAAGCTTATAATTAATATTGCCATGCTTAAGATATAATTAAAGATCGTGGCACACCAATCTAGAAGATATTGCACAAAGGCATGACTTTATGTGGAAGGGATGGAAGAAGACAAATTCAATTCAGCTTGTATAAGAGATAAAGATCATGGCACAAAAATCTAGAAGATATCGCACGAATATTGAAGAAAATAAGATAAGCTTGACAAACATATCTAGAAGATAAGATAAGCCTGGCGCACATATCTAGAAGATAAGATAAGCATGACACACATATCTAGAAGATTAGATTGAGATGAAAGAAGACTAACTCAATATATCATTTACATGTAAACAAAGAAGATCACAGTTTCTAGCATGCAAATGCTTTTATATTACTATAATTCATTCCAAACTTGTTAAGATATTCAAGAAGCTATTAATTAAGCCAGTACAACTAAATTAAGCATTCTCAATACAAGCTAAAAGTAGAAATCACCTTTTAATAATTTCTAAACATTAATGTTATGGAATGGATTGATCATATGGCATTGTGGCAATGTCATGATCCTAAAGGCGTTAATGTTGGGCAACGTAACTACTCTGACAGATCCAACAGAAGCTCCAATCATGTTATGGCGTCGACCGGGGTTGAGGTGGCCGGCTTGCGCGTGCGAGGATTCCCGGCTGGTGACTTGCGGATTAGCAGGTCCGAGCGGTGGACGGCGGATCAACAGCTAGTCTCGGCGATGCCGAGGCAGCTTTGGTAGCAGATGCCTTGCTCACGAAGAAGAAAAGAACCACAGAAAAAGAAGAAATAAAGGTGGATATGAGTAATATGGAAGTAAAAGCATGACTTTATATAGAAGGGATGGAAGAAGACAAATTCAATTCAGCTTATATAAGAGATAAAGATCATGGCACACCAATCTAGAAGATATCGCACGAATACTAAGGAAAATAAGATAAGCATGACACATATATCTAAAAGATAAGATAAGTATGACACACATATCTAGAAGATAAGATTGAGATGTAAGAAGACAAACTCAATTCATCTTGTATAAGAGCTAAAGATCACGACACACTAATCAAGAAGATATTGCACGAATATTGAGGAAGCTTATAAATAATATTGACATGCTTGCTTTACTATTCACAAGGATCGTTCCACTTTTAATAATAGTATAGATTTGCCCTCCGTTCAACCCAAAAAAAAACATCTTTTATTTTCTGTGTGGTTACTTTTTGGCCGGCCATTAGTGAAAAGGTAAGTGTTGGTTAAATGAGCACCTCTATTGGAAGTGTGTATGACCAAAGTTTTTCAAAAAAAATTAAGTTATCTTGTTCAATGTTGAGAAAATTAGGACTTATTTGGATTGCATCCCATAATATATTACAAAATTATACATTATGATGTAAAAGTTTTTGCTGTAATGAGAGATCGAACGAGAACAATTGTTTAGTAACAATGTCAGTGTGTTACTTACGTCCATGAGTAGAGAATGGATCAATTGTGAATCCCACATTGGCAATTCAAAGGATCCAATAGTGCGTTATAATAGGTAATTCAAAATAATACAAAATAATACATTATAATAGGTAATTCAAACAGGTTCTTATAGTCTTATGCTTTTATTAGGTTTAAAATTATGATGTAAAAGTTTGGATTAGATGCATTATAATTGACGTCTTGTATTTACAAGTACAAGACATCAATTATTTTTGTGTAAAATTATAATGCAAAATAACAAAAAAAGAAGATTCTAGTATTCTATTGTTTGCATTATTTCGGTATAAAATTTTTTTTGGATAGAATCCCACCTAGTACAATTATAAAGTAAAAACCAAGTCTTTATAAAAATTTGAGTCACTTGACAATTTGAAATATTTTTTATTGTTTTTTAAAATACTTTCACTTGCCAACTATGTCAAAAACCACCACTCATTAATAAATTAACTAGTGTTTTACTCGTACCATGTACGAGAAAATAAAAATAAATATAAAAAAAATTAAGTAAATATGAGAGAAGAATTGGATGCATACATAATTATCCTCACATGGTGAAGAAAAATATTTTTAATTGTTTAAAATTAACTTTTACATTAAATAACGATAAAGTTATACAAACTAATTGATTAAAAAATGTGAATGCAACCTTAAATTATTAATCTTTACAACTCTAAAAGTTCTCCCTCAAGAGATAAATTAATGTTCTTTTCGTTATATTCAATTTATTTTCTTAAACAAAAAATACACTATTCTTGATATAAGTATAAGCAATGGGGCTTTTCTACTTCCTGCTTAAACATGGTGTATCATTTAAACGTTTGAACTCCTTGGTCGAAAGAGTCCCCCTTTTGTATTTATACAATGAACGCCTTGGCTTCCGGCTAGAGTTGTTAATAATCTTTACTCTACCACACATGGCACTTTAATATGGTCTTTGACCCCCCTTCTTAAATTTTGTAACAGGAAAGAAAGTGCTCAACCTTTCACCTTCTTAACAGGCAGTTGTCCCTACTGTATAAAAAGTATTCTAGCCTCCCAGTTCGTACCTAACATCCAACCTCTTGAGAGCACGAGTTGAGGACAATAGCTAGTATAATAAGGACAAAGAGGGCATTCATTTCTCAGAAACATGTCCCATGTGTTCTTTGTCAAGAGTTCTCTGATGAATGCCTTCGGGGTTGTATGTTTGGAAGAGGCATCGATTTAGGATGAAGAAACAAAAGCACAAAGATTCAAGAGCTCAAAATGTTTGGTGATGGATTACCTGGCAAACCAGTCAAGTTTTGAAACTGCACAAAAGCTTGATTGATGAACATCTATGTCCCTTAAACAGGGGTGGCCTCGGTTTCTTGAGCTTCCCTAAAAATCCTTGTTAGCTTTGGTGTGTAAATGGCATCAAATAACAAGGAGTAGCACTTCAAAGAGTCTTGTAAGAACACACAAGTGAGTAAGAAAGAAAGCCATATATTCACTGCCTCCAAAAAGCCAAGTTTAATATATCATTGTTACTTTTGTAAAACTTTTCCGTTTAGGATGAATTTTCATTGATACCATTATCATCTCTTATCCTGCACGAAAAAAAAATACATTTAGAAAGATAGAGCTAGATACCTTGGAAATGGGTGTATCATCTACTCTTGGTTTCATTCCAACAGAGGTGGTATTTGCAAGAATCATTCTCTCGTCAGGGTGAAAATCATTGAGTTCAATCAAGTGTATGGCCTTTCCACCAACTTTACGGGCCAATTCCACGGCTTTTTCTAAATATTACAAACAGGAAACATCACCTTCAAGTTTTGGCATGTACGACAAATAATCACAAAGAATACAAGGCAAGATTAAAAGGAATAAATAGATACAAAATTCCCCCACAATAGGCTGGGCCGGTTATGATTTTTATTTTGTACTAGTTGTACCCGTCGTGCCTTGCACGACTATGACTTTACATTTTTTTTATATATATTATTAAAAGATATTAATAAATAAAAATATAATGTAAAATTTAATATAAGTAATTTATTGTCTATAATATGTATAAAAATTATTTTGTTTTTGAAATCAAATTGAACAAATTAAATCTAGATTATTAAGTTTAAAATTGAAGATAAACATAAATTATTAAGATAGAATAATCTACATTGCTCTTTTTCCTTGACAATATTTCATAACCAGGTTTAACTTGTTATACTCGTTGTGTCGTACATGACTATATGGATTTAATACTTAATTTATTTAATAAATAGTATTTTAATTTAATATAAAAAATAAAAATAACGTATTTATAAAAAAAAATCATTAAGTTGAGCCAATATAATGTGAGGTACAACTAAAGTTGTTAAAGTGAGTCCAATATAAGTCTGATATATTAATGATAATTTATTTATGAAAAAGTATAAACAAAAATTATTTCAATTAGAATCATTAAAATTTATAAATGTTTTACAAAAATAATTAAATAGCTAAAAATAATGTAAATTCTATAATTTTTTTAATCAAATTCAATTCTTTAATTTTCAATAAAAAGTTAAAAATATAATTAATAAGTAAATATAAAAAAATATAGAATTTTTTTAAAGATAAAAAATCTTTTATATTAACATAAATAATCCAAAAAGGAAATTAAGGATAAAGATAAAATTTTATTTGAGATAATTTTTTTAATCTTTTACATAAATAGATAAAATGATCAAGATAAAAAAAATTTTAATTTTTAATTAAAATTCGAATTAATTTTTTTCAAATATAAAATATAGGGTGCAATGTTAGTTTTTGATAGAAAAAATAATATTAAAAATATCTTCCTACCTTATTATGATAGCAATCTATCATTATATATTAAAAAATCTTATGTTTTATTTTTCCTTTCTTTTAATTTTTTATTATATATATATATTAGAATTTTGGTTTTTATAAAAATTAGATAGATTTTTAGAAAATTTAAAAGAAAAAATTATAAATAATAAGAATACAAAATTACTTTATAAATATAAGGTGGGGCTAGAATTGTTGTGATGACTCGAAAAGGTTTGGATTTAATATATAGTTATAGATATATAGATGGATATTTCAAAGATATTATCATTTATATCGATATTTTTATTTCAAAGATATATATGTGACCACATGTACATATTTTTCTTATATTTTTGTAATTTATCTTTTACAAATATGATAAATATAATGTTCTTTTTTATCTATATTGGTAAAATATACTAATATTATTTTATCTTTATGTTTATTTGGAGATAGATTTTTACAAATGTTATTTTATCTTTATGTTTATTTGGAAATAACTTTTTTTGCTTAATTAACTATAAAGAACTATTATTTTAATAAATGTGTGATGTGGCGCAATGTGGTGGTAGAAATTGCTTCGGCTTTAGTTATTAGTAATAAATTTAATTTAGGCAAGTAATTATATAAATATTTAAAAATTTTAATTTTTTTATCTAAATTTGATTTAACATAATTTTTTTAATCTTGTACATAAATCTTTTACATAAATAGATAAAAGGATAAAGATAAATTAATTTTTTTTAATTTTTAATTAAAATTTGAATTAAAATTTTCCAAATATGTAATATAGTGGAATGTTAGTTTTAGATAGAAAAAATTAATAGTAAAAATATTTTCCTACCTTATTATGATAACAATCTATATTATATATTAAAAAATCGAACTTAATATCAATTTTGCTTGATTTATAAAATCGAACTTACCTTGTTTGAAATTGTACAATTTAGTTGTTTTGAGGACTAACAATGATTTGTAAAACATTCATATGGTTAAATAAAAAAGCTAAAATCCGAAAATATAACTAATAAATCTTGGGAAAAAAAAGTATATCTTAAATAAAAGATTCACCAAATCTTTTCAAAATTTGATCTCTATATATAAAAATCCATTACAATTTAACCAAAATAAAGTGATTTGCATCATAATAATGAAATTTGGTATGAGTCACTATTATTTAAAAAAAAAAAGCTATGAGTAGATAAAAAATGAGTAATATTATTAGTTTTATTGTATTTCAGATGTTGACCTATTTTTAGAAGACTTAAGATTTTATTTGTATAATTTGGAAAAACAAATATCTTCTTCCATATACATAATCTTATTAGTTTGTACAATTTAGTTGTTTTGAGGGCTAAAAATAATTTGTAAAACATTCATATGGTTAAATAAAAAACTTAAAATCCTATAATATAACTAATAAATCCTAGAAAAAATATTAAGTATATCTTAAATAAAAGATACACCAAATCTTTTCAAATTTTTATTTCTATATATAAAAATCCAATATAATTTAACCAAAATAAAGTGATTTATAACATAATAATGAAATTTGATATGGGTTAATATTATTAAAAAAAACAAAAGCTATCAGTAGATAAAAAAATGAGTAATTTCTTGATTTTAAAAAAAATATATGTAGAAAAGCGTTAATAAAATTATAAGTTCTTTTTAAAAATAAAATAATATAGGGAAGATATGAGATTTTGTAAACTAAGGTAGTTTGATTTGACAAATCCTACGTAATAAAATTTAGTGCTCGTTTGGTTTCCATTGAAATTCCCATTAATTTAAATATCCCAGAAAGTAGAAGTAAATACATTTGTTTGGTTGAAAATTAATTGACAGAAAAACAAAGGAATTTAAATTCCCATGAATTGCATTTACTCCAAAATAGGGAATTGCAATTACATGGTGGGGTAGGTAAGTTCCAATTCCACCATTTTAATTTCAAGTTTATTTTTTATTTTTTTATTTATTTTATTGCAAATCTCTTATTTACCCAAAAGTCAAGTTATTGATTTTCATTACTAAGGATTGTTAACGTAATTTTAATTAAATTCCTATGAATTTTAACTTTCAACCAAACAAAATAGAGAGAATTAATTCCTACATAAATAATTTTAACCAAATATTTTTTTCTCAAATCCCGTGAATTACAATTCCTAGAAATTTAAATTCTCGTGATTTAAATTCTTACGAATCATACTTCCTGCATTTAATTAGATAATAGTCATCCAAAAAAAATTTCAATATACATTTACAATCAATTATTCTAAACATTGACAAAATTTACCGTTCTAAACGTAAGAATATTAGTGATAATTAACAATTTTTTTTAAATAAAAATAAAAATCTAAACTACCAATGTAAAAAAGATCTAAATCTAAACTACCATTTATAATGTAATATTTATATTTTTTCTTGCAAATCATAACAATAAGTGACGATGGATTCTAATTCAATTGATCAATTTTTATAATCTTTCTTTTGGTAGTGTCAAATATCTTGACTTTTTTATAATGTTAAATTGCGTAATTTCGGAATAAGTTTATATGGTATTTTTAGCAAAAAGAAAAATTACGGCAATTTTTATATGGTAATTTTAGGTTTTTTATGAAAATATTTTTATGATGTGTAAATGACATGGAAAATTTATTAATAGAATAAGTTTATATGATATTTTTAGAAAAAAAGAAAAGTTATGTTATTTAATATGGTAACGACATGTGGCAAAAACTGAGATGGCGTAATTGCGAAACGACATGTGGCAAAATCCTAGGTGGCGCATTGTGGTGACTCCAAACCTTATTGATTTTATATATATAGTAGATTTACTCATTATATTTTTCATCACAAATAAATCAAAATAACCTTGCATGCTAAAATAAACTATATTTTAATTTAGATGTAATAAAGGTTCTTACCACACGTACGGTTTGCTACTACTACTCGGGCTCCTTGTGCTCTGCCACCATAAGCAAGTGCCTTTCCTGCTCCAACAGCTCCAACAACAACAAAAAGTCTACAGGCCAAGGGCGATCCAGCTGCAGAAGAAGCACCATTTGAACCTACAAAAGTTTTCAAATTATACATAGTAAGTAAAATACACTTTCAGCTAAAGAGACAGCAACAACAAAGCTCTTAAGGTTTCCGTGTTAGTGTTACAACCATCCTCTTTCAATATGAGAGCTTACTTAACTAAATTGACCACCCCAAATAAAAATAGAAAACTAAGAGTACTGAAAAATAATAAACTGAACAAAACTCTTACAAAATTTAAAAGCTCACAAATTACAAGCATGCAACATCAAAGGGAAAAAACATCAACTTACCTAAATTATAATAATACAACTATATATATATATACAAATAAGCTTAGGTTTTCATAAATAAATACTTACGGTTTTTACTCAATTTCTCTTCCAAAAAATTAGTCATTCTTAATTAACATTCTTACGCTCTTTGTTATTTCTCTTCCCTCAAATAAGTTAAATAACACATATATCTTACATTTTAATATAAATCACATACACCATTATTTATGCCCACTTATAATAACAACAACCATTAAAAAAAACTTTAACCTCCTCCAACAGACGAGCCAACAACTCTAGTAAATGTTAAAATTACATCTTAACTATATGAGACCAACTAAATAAATGTTAAAATTACATCTTAAAGATCATCTCTTCCTAGTTCCTACATTTAAAGTACGTGCAAAGAGATTAAATATATATGTTTGTAAAAACCGAAGAAGTCTCCTTTGTCAGCTTCAATACCTAAAAAATTATGATTTAATCAATAATGATTAATGAGTGATCCATATATACTTTCCTCTTCATATTATCCTAAACAGCCTTCCCCTGCAAACATTGTTTTTTCCTCTTGCAAATTGCATAGGGAAAAAAACAGTAAGTATTTGTACCAATAACTCAAACCTCACTTGCATTTGTATAGGCTTTATCCAAAACCTGAATTCTAAGCAAACTCGATCCAAGTCATCCAACAATTACCCACACTTTGATTGAACTAAAAAGACTAATTTAATCCACTAATTGGAGTTTAGAAATTGATTACACTACTGGAAAACGCGTCTATAGCCAGGAGCTTTGGCACGCGATAAGCCACAAAGTTAGCTAGGAATAATGTTTCGCCACAAAGATAGCCACTCGTTTTCCCAAGACGAAAAGTTTGTGGTTAAAACGGTCGTGGGTATAGCATACCGTGGAAAATGGCCACAAACCTTAGATTCGTGCCTATGTAACCACAATATTGGGTACGAATATCATGATCTGCTAAATACATGGTATAGCCAGAGACACTTCGTGGCTAAGTTTGAGTCTATTTTATCAGAAACGTAGCGTCAAAGTATTTTTCTGGCTAAATTCGGTAGTGTTCATCATCCACATGTCGTGGCCATTTATTGTCAAAGTTTGCCGCGAATACATTTGGTGGGTAAAGTTGTAGCGTTTAGCATGAAATTTGGCTACGAATTGGCAAAATACATTTAATGGCCAATGTCTTGACCTTTAGGATGAAAATTGGGTATAAATTGATTGAGTGAATTTAATAGCCAAAGTTGTGGCCTTTTGTCACAAGGTTAGCCTCAAAAGCATTTTGTGTCAAATTCTATGGTAATAAAAATCAGCATAATCCACCTATTTAATTGCAATATTAAACTACACCATACAATTGAATGCAATATTAACTATATATACCATATGCATCACATCATACAAAAATGGTTTGATCATCAAACCATGTGGCAAATAGCCAAATCCACAATTGTTCCAAGCAAAACCTCCACAATTGTTCTAGCTAAACCAAGACCATTTTAGCTAGATACTACCTGTTGTTAAGTACCAAAGTGTGCTGGAAAAAAAAACCAAGAGCAATCCAACAATCCAACATGTCTTCCATCAACTTTTCAACAAGTTTCACAAAGGACCTTAAATTATCATGGAGAGAGAGAGAGAGAGAAAGAGCTAATTGCTAGCAATGTGTTCCATCA
This sequence comes from Fallopia convolvulus, assembly GCA_964016875.1. Classification (NCBI taxonomy): domain Eukaryota; kingdom Viridiplantae; phylum Streptophyta; class Magnoliopsida; order Caryophyllales; family Polygonaceae; genus Fallopia; species Fallopia convolvulus. Next base: position 38,571,876 of record OZ024724.1, on the reverse strand, counting down.
ACTTTTCAAGCATGTCTTTCAAATCCTTGTTTTGGCTTTGAATTTCTTGATTCTGAGCTTGAAGAGCCTTCATCTGGTCCCACATTTGCTTCATCTCTTCCTTGAGAGGCTCGGTAGATGGTTGTGGGTGGAAAAGGCTGGAGGAAGGAGAAGAAAAGCATGCATCAACCATGCTGCTGCGAAGGAGGGCTATCCGATGCTCAGCAAATGCAAATATCTTCCGATCTTTATGCCCCTTAGCAGGTTTGATCCACAGCTCTTTCATCTTTGTGTTTGACAATGGTTGACCCGATGCATTGTTCACTTGTTCCTCAGCAACCAGTCGTTCAAACTCAGCCTTGAATAGAATGAAAATGCATTAAATGAAGATATAAAAGCAATATATGACATTAAGAACAAGCTGTAAAAACAAATGTAAAATAAACAAATATGCAAGATAGAGTACATTGCATTCACAAACAGATTTCATTCACAACAAGTTTGTGGTTAAAAGATTCACAAACATCTATCTTTGACACAAGATAACATCAGATTGGATTTACAAACATCTCTATCTTTGGCACAAGACAGATCACATATAGCATGAGCATAGAGCACATAACTTATAGAAAATTGCATTCATAAACATGACTTGCTAACTAAAGGAGCATTACACATGACAAATAATAATAAACATGACTTGCTTCTCATTTACACATCTTCTAAGCTTCATTCAGTCATTACATGCTAACTAAGGGAACATTAGCTTCAAAATATACTAAACATGACTTCTTCCATAATCCAATCAACCCAACAATTTCATAATAGCATCAAAATCTTACCATAAAAATCTCAGTCAAACAGAGAGTAAAATTGAGCAACCCATCATAAAAGGCAACCATCATAAAAGGCTCAACTAAAGAGGACTAGAAAAGTAAGTCGGTACATCCCATCATAATAGGCAACCATAAAGCAACCATAAAAGCCATATTTTCACAATAAATTGCAACCCAATCGGATTTATAAATGAGAAGTAATATTCAGCCTAATACTTACAATGATAGCAGCTAGTCATTCACCAAGGCCTTGTCCATCTTTGGTTGACCACAACTTCTTTACAACCTCAGAAATCATAGGCATGGTACCAAACTCACCACCCTTGAAAAACAGAGAGTAAAATTGAAATCAACAACATCAAAATAATCATAAGTAATATGTGAAATCTTTTTGCAATTACCATCGTTTCAATCTACTTTGTGAACTTCCGAGAACCGCCTCGGTATGGTCCAGAATTGAGTGATTTCTTTGATCTCTTGTTCTCCTTATTCACCTGAGCTTGGCACACCAAGTTGGGATCAGTTCTCCACATGGTCTTCATCCTTGTCTAGTGCATGCTCGCTAACCAGGTTGGTTGTACATTTCTAGCACGCGCATTCTAGAAGACATTGCTAAGGTGCCTTCCAATTTGGTGTAGAAAGGCATCCTTCATCAGCTCATCTGTCTCCAACCAACAGAAATACCTCTACATTGAGAAACAAGAAATAAGACAACCTTTGGTTCATTAATTTAAAGAAATAGAAGGCATGTTACATCAATAGGCTGATTTAAACTAAAACTTATTGTTCTTATATTTTTAAAGAGAAAGAAAGGCAGAATTTCCGCAATAGAGTGATTAGTTTGCACATGTCAAATCATTTTAACCAATTGACCGACGACAAGGCTCATGTGACCTAACCTAGTTATTGTTACATGAAAATCATAGCTAATGACTCTCATAAATAGATACTCGACATATAAGATGCAACCTACTAATAAACCTAATTGACTGATGAGTAGGCTCATGTGAGCATTGTTATAGCACTAAATTCAATTGCTTTCCTAATTGATCTCTTTTTTTAGCAACGTAAGTAAGTTCTTACTTCAAACAAAAGATTACTAAGAAGATCTCAATCATTATTTCCTTTCTAGACTATAATACATATCATAGATCAAATCAGATCAACAGATCAACCAATTTAACTCATATATCCTTCATCTGCTTGGTGCTCGGCATGCCAACGCATCTTTGAAGTCGTTTCTTCCATAGCGTACAATCGTTGCAGCCGTGGGATCAATGGCAAATTTCATAACACTTTATTGGGTATTGGCTTTCCTTTTGGGGACAAACAAGATTGATACCTTGGACTGTGGCAAAATTGCACTCAACTGCATCAGCATCATCCTTCCAAAACAACATACAACCTTGGGGGCATAGGTGTATCTTTTGCTAGGGCAATCCTAACTCTCTAGTCATCTTCTTTTGCTCATAGAAACGTTTTGGGAAGTTGTTGTCCCTTGGCAAAACCTCATTGACTTTTTAAAGTAGTGCACCATATCTAGCTTGTGACATGTTGTATTTGGTCTTCAACTCCATAAAAGATCTGACAACAGCTAATTGTGATATGTGAGAACCTTCATATAAAGGCCGATCTACTGCTCTCAATACATCAGAAAAGTGCTCAGATAAGACGGACATGTCCTCATTTCCAGAACCAAACACCGTTGTCGATTGTTCTAAGTAACTTCCTTCTTCAAGGTCATGGTTTTCACCCACCTTTAAAGGACTACTACTTCGCTCATTATAAGAAGTGCATGTGTCAAACCACGGGGGTGGAACAAAACTTAGACCAACTGCATCAAACACCATTCTTTGGGTGAGATTCAAATTATCAAACAAATGCATCCCAATCCCAAAGAGATTCATATCACTAGGATATGAGGTGGAAGACAACTCCTCCAAAGGGGGCGCATTGGCAAATGGTGACTCTCCATGTGCAGTCCACCAATAATAACTGTCAACGAAGCCTTTTTTTAACAGATGAACGTGGACATTATCTACATCCTCAAATCGCCTATTCTTACATTTCAAACAAGAACATTTTATCTTATCCCCATCCATGAAATGCTTTTGAGATTTTGCAAGATCAAGAAATCTCTGAACACCATCAACAAATTCGCTATTGTAACCACCACCACCAGGAAGCCATCTATAATACATCCAGTTACGATTCTCCATCGATAATTCTGTAAATTTGTTCAAACAAACTTAAGTTAACATCAACAACAAAAAAAAAAAAACCACAAATATATACTAAATACCCTAAATCTAAAACTTGTAACCCTAAAACCTCTTTGCAACTAACTTACCTGATCCAAATCAAATATACACCTCTTAATCTTATCTTCAAAATGTGTAGAGTATTATCTTCAAGATTTGAGTTTTTTTTTTGTGTGAGAGAATATTGTTGGGAGAATGAGAGGGAGCATGCTGAGAGAGAATGTTGAGAAGCAAGTGGAGAGAATGAGCATATTGACGTATCATAGGCAATGGTAGTTGAGAATTGAATGAAGTTGGTACGAGGAGCATTTAATGAAAATGCAAGTTCAAATTAGCCCAAAAAATGGCCACAAAAATGGCCACGAATACATTTTGGGCTCACTAAAAAAGCTAGATCGAATTCGGCCCATATAATTGAATGAGGTTAGTTTTATTTCCGGCCCAACCCATCCCATATTTTAGGGTTTCAGAGACTTTTCCCCTCATTCTCGCCAACCCATCCCATATCCCAAATTTGACGCTCGAGCCCCTCCCTCGCCATCTTCATCGCCATCCATCGCCAATCTCCATCTTCCTATCCCTCTCCATCTCCATCTCTCTCGAGTGCCATCTCCCTCTCCCTCTCCCTCTCCCTCTCTCGAGCTCCTCCCTCACCATCTCCATCGCCATCTCTGTTGTCGATCTCCATCTTCCTCTCCCTCTCCATCTCCATCTCCCTCTCTCGAGCCCCTCCCTTGTCATCTCCATCGCCATCTCCATCGCCGATCTCCATCTCCCTCTCCCACTCCCTCTCTCGAGCCACTTCTTCTCGCCTCTCTCTCGATCTCGATCTCTCCACCGGCTACACCATCTATCAGATCGGCAACACCATCCACCACACCAGCAACGCCTTCCACCAGATCGACAACACATCTCTCTCGCTCTCCTTCTCTTTCTCCACTTTCTTCATATAGGTATGAAACTTGAAAATTCAATTTGATAGAACACAAAACAATTTGGATTTTTTGTTGACACTTAGTTGAAAATGCAACATTATGTTACTTTTTTGAGGTTGTATTGGATCAATTTCGAAAACCACCTTGAAAATGCAACTTGATTGATCAATGGAAACCACCTTGATTGATCAATTTCGGTGTAAACACTTTTTTTTTGTACAGAGGGAGAGTGTGTATGATATTCGTTGTGTTCCATTTCTGTTTGATTTTCATGGTGTTTTGTTGTAGAAGTAGAGTTTATGTAGATGATCGTTGTGATTCGCTGACTGTTCAATAAAAGTTTCCGCCCCGACTATAATACAAAAAAAGTGTAGCAACTTTTGTTAGATATTTGTGTGTTGGCGTTTTCATTTTTTTGGTTAATTGTTGGCATTTTCATTGAACATGATATTTGTGTGTATAGCCACTTTGTGTCCATTATTGACATTATTGGTGAGTTCAGTGGATAAGTATCAATCAAGGTGGTTTCCATTGACAATTTCATGAATATTTTTCCAATGACATTATTGACATTAATATTGGTTGATGTCATGACTATTTCTTTTCTTCACAAATTGTTGCAATGCCAATGAACTAGACTCTTGATCAAGAGATGATCTTCCTCAAAATTATTATAGAGCTTAGTCCTCTCCTTGATGATCCCACCCCTCTAACTGGGTTGATGTCCACCAGCGATTCAAGGCTGAGACTGGGTGTTTGTCCACGAGAATCACTGCGCAATCAAGGTATAACCACTCTTTTAGGCTTTGGAAGATTTGGAGTCTTTTCCTACAAACTAAGGGGGTGTCATGTGGGATTCAAGTACCTGGCAAATTATTGGTCACGACGAGTGGTGGGTGGTGAAATACAAAGTAAGTGCAAATTCACCTTTTAACTTAATATAAACTTGTACTCTACCCCCTCCAAAATAATACCAAGTTTACACTTCTCCTTTTGGTACAAACTTTTATCTTATTTAGGAAAAGTAATACAAGGTCATATTTAGCAAAATAATACCATGCTTTCATTTTTTAAGGGTACGTGACTATTTCATCTAGTTATTTGTATTCTTATTTCTTGATTGATTATGGTTGGTATTTGTGTTTAGTCATGACTTGAATTGGAGAGTTAGAGAAGTCGTGGGCTTGTGACATCTTATTGTCGAGTAATGAATATTCTGCTAGAACGTATTATAATCAAATTTATAGGTTGAACCAATCATTGATGACTACAAGTCTATTGAATCTAATGAATGATATTTGTTTTCAAGGTCATAATTTTACCTTACTTCTCATCTAGATTTTACTTCGCCAAAAGTAATACCAGAGATCTTAGTATTGGACATTTGCTTTCACTTTTTAAGGTTTACTTTGCCTTGTGTTCCATCCTATTTTTTTTTTTCATTTTTTAGACTCTTAGTCGGTTTAATTTGTCTTGTGTTCCATGTTGTTCTGTTTTGATTTTCTTGCAAATATCTTGTATGGTAGGAGTGCAAAGCTTACAAGTTTTTGAGAAAAAATGGCATGGATCCCTATATGAGTTCTCTTTTGAACAAAATCTTTAATTGTCGAACCATGGAAGATGAAGATGTGGAGCTTTACCTGTCTAGTGACGATGATGAGGAAGTAGGCTGTAGCAAACAAGAGGAAGAGGAAGAGGAAGAAGAAGAGGAAGACATTTAGAGGATTGTGTTGGTTTTAGTGATTTTAGACTTGTAGTTTGTTTGTATGCCTTTACTTGGTTGTAGTGACATTAGAGGATTGTGTTGAAGACATTGAGATTGTGTTGGAATCTTATTGTGTTGAAGCCATTGCACTTGTTAAGATTGTGTTGGACATTTTATGAAGTTATATAGGCAGTTTTGTATGTGCATTTTTTGGCCAAGTTATTGCAAATTTTTTATGTGCATCGTTGGAGTTTGGGACAATCCTTTGAAGAGTTAGATATGCTCTATGCTTTCTTTTGGGTTTTTTAAAATTCTTCTTGTTTATTGTCTTACGATTTCTGATAGAAATTGAGGATCCGAGCTACTATGTGCTTGTGTAGTTGTTGTGTAATTTGGGGTCTTTTATGTGGTTTTTGAATAATAGGTTTCAAGATTGCTTTTTTCTTTTTTCGCTTAATTAATAGATTTTTTTATCATAGTTATGACCACAACCATGCTTATTTTCGTGACAATTTTCCCATAAATTTAGAACCGAATTTAGCTTCGTAATATATTCACGTCAATATAGCTCTAATTATAGCCACAACTCATGTTTTCATGGCTATGTGGCCACAAACATAGAATCGAACTTAGCTATATGATTATTTCGCGACAAATTTCCCATAAATTTAGAACCGATTTTAGCTTCGTAATATATTCACGTCAATATAGCTGCAAGTATAGCCAGAATCAACATTTTCATGGCTATATTGCCACAAACTTAGAATCGAACTTAGCTGCATGATTATTTTGCGACAAATTGCCCATAAATTTAGAACCGAATTTAGCTTCGTAATGTATTCGCGTCAATATAGCTCCAAATATAGCCACAACCCTTATTTTCATGACTATATTGCCACAAACTTAGAATCGAACTTAGCTACATGATTATTTCGCGACAAATTGCCCATAAATTTAGAACCGATTTTAGCTTTTTCATAAATTCACGTCAATATAGCTTCAACTTTAGCTACAACACATATCTTAATGGCTATATGATCACAAACTTAGAATCGAACTTAGCTTCATGGTTATTTTGCGACAAATTTCCCATAAATTTAGAACCGAATTTAACTTCGTAATATATTCGTGTCAATATGGTCGAAACTCTAGCCACAACCCATATTTTCATGGCTATATGGCCACAAAATTAGAATCAAACTTAGTTGTGTGTTTATTTCACGACAATATTCCCCCAAATGTAGCGCCAACCGTGAATTTGATGGGTAAACAACCATAAAATTTGAGATGTGTGGGGATGTTGTGGCAGTTACCCACAAACTTAACCACACTTAAATTTCCTGGCTATACGCGCGTTTTCTAGTAGTGTTAAGCACAATCACTTAAGTATGGCAAGCACTTAATTAAGTGAAGTGGATAGGACTTGCAGAGTGATTAGCACACATAGAATTCTCCATGGAATGATCGGTGACTTTGTTGACCAAAATCTAATTAGAGATTATTTTGGTAGAAAACCTAATTAATTAGAGATTTAATGAGTGTTTAGTGTCCTCAATCGAACCCTCAAATCACAAGCAATCAAGATATCGAAATTACAAAAATCAGTTCACAATCTAAGCAATAGCAAACTGTGAGATCAAAGCACTATAAAGAAACAAACCTTTGGACTCATAGATTTTTGAATTGTAGATCTTGTTCACACTCTATCGAGCACATGTTCCTTGCATAATAAGAAATTCCCTATCCACAAACCTTCTTCGATCATCTCATATTATCACTCTTATTAAACCAACAAGACGTGGCAGTTTTTTTTGATAGAAGGAGACATGGAGAAAGTGGGGCACGGTTTGGGTGACATTTTTTTCAATTTTTTCCTGATCGTATTACAGATTTTTTTACTTCAATTTATTAATATAAAAAAATTCAACTTGTCTACTAAGAAAATAATTTAAAATTTTAAAAATTTTTAAACCACTTTCACCTTACCCACTTTTTCCAATATCACAAAAACACCACCCACTAACAAAATAATATTTTGTAATTCTTTACTAAAAGAAGTGTGATTTAGTCGAGAAAATGTGTGTGTAAATTTTTATTTAAGGACAAGTCGAAAATAACTTATAAATGACTTTTATATTAAACCAGTACAATGTACATAAATATATCTAAAAAAGTGTGATTTAGTTGGGAAATTTTTTTAAGAACATGTCAAAAATAATTTTTTATAGAATAACTTTAATATTAAACTCGTACAAGGTACGGAAATAACAGTAATTTCTATATAAAAGTATAATTTGAGACATCAATTACATATACAAGGCACAATTTGATAAGTCAACTTGTTGAATCCCTTTTCTTATCAAAAATAAACAAATAAGACACTTTGTGCAAATTAGTTATCTATATATATAATTAAAACCATTAAGGAGTCGAGCCTCTACATTACGCCACGTCAGATTTGGCCACTTGGCGATCCCATATTATGTCACATCGGATTTTGACACATTTCGCGTTTTCCTTACTCCATTTATTTTACACATTATATATTTTTTATACCTCATTTTACAAGTCATCATCTTATACCACTTGCCAATTTAACTTATTGATTAACATGTCATTTCATAATTTCCACATCACTTACATTTAATTTACAAGTCATATTTTAGTCTAAAAATCTAACTTATTTTTCAAATTCAATGCTAAAAAACACAAATAAAACATGTCCTCATTTCTATTTGATCAAGAATCATATTTAGATAGAATGCAGATTATCGATGTAGATGGGGCAGCATGCGACGCTTCAACGTCAAAATCGCGTCGTTAACCATTAGATTGTCTCTTCAAGCTTCCAATAGCACATGTAGGTAGAATTGCGCCGATGTTTAGATGTTAAATCCCATGAAGGAACGACGTATTTCAACATTGCTTCTCGGTCGTCTATGTTAAATAGATGGGAGTATCACTCCCCTTTCCAATCTACATTTGCCAACTATCTGCAGATGTTCGTCGAACCATCTATAACTTTCAACGAAAATTATGGTACTTCTTATGCGTACAACCATCTTGCTTATTTGGCATCACAATTTACTTAAATGTAATTATCCTTGATATCAATATGGATTACCAATTTAAAACTAAACAGTTTCAACCGAGACCTCTGCAAATCTCATTGATTAGTAGATAATATCATTGGTTACCTTCCATTTACCTTAAATTTTTTATTAAGATAAAAACCTACCAAAATAATAAAGAACTAACTTACGGATTTACCTTAAAGATTTATTTCCAATGTACTAAAATATCTTTGGGATCCCAATATCTTTCTATATATTAATATTTTGTTCCTGTATGTTATTTTATTAGAAATATTGTATCCTTTAATTAACAAACTACCATATATTCAACCAAAAAATAAACTACCATATATGATTTAGAAAAAAAACCCATTATTTATCTTTTAAACTGGTTAAGATCGAAGTAATTTTTTTAAAATTAAACCCTTATCTTTTCTCCCCAAGAATTGTTAGTATTAAGAATAACCAATATCAAATTTATTAGTTTAATTTTGTTTCCGCTTTTAGAGTAGATTTTTTTATTAAAAAATTACATTCTAACATACCTAATTAAGAGTTTGGTTCGCATAAAACACTCCCTTAACATGAAACGGAAGGAGCATTCCGGGCCCTTGTATCAAGGAGATCCAAGAGCTGATGTTCTTTCTCCTTTTATTAAAGGTGGGGACAATTATGTCTTTTCCCTCTCTAATTAATTAATCATTTTTCTCCTTTTTTTGTTTGAGTGAACGGACGAATTGATTCGGTGATTGCGATTATGTAAGAGTGTGCGACCGGACGAATTGAGGACGGCAAGGGCGAATCGATTGAGGGTGATTTCGGTACGAATTGAAGACTGCTCTCGTTCCTTCACGAGTCTCCACGACGATTGCGAGTCTCAACGGTGATTCGGTGATTGCGATTCTCGTTCCAACCATGGCAGATGGTATTTATTCCTCTTTTTGTGATTTGGTTAGGTTGATTGAAATTCTGGGGTTTAAAAACTATACGACATTTAATACTAGCAAATTAGTAGAAGAGTGTGTGATTTGATTGATCTACGCTTCTACTGGATAACTGGAATTGGCCTGCGTAGTAGTATGTGCCATACTAGCAATTGAGAATACTAGCAAATGAATTACTCTTCTCGTTGCACTTTTCGGACTTAGTACTGCACTTTTCGGACTTAATAATGCACTTTTCATACTGAATAACGCACTTTTCATTTGTGTATCTTATTTCATTTAATTTAGAAAACATAGTTCATACTTTATAATCACCCTCATAATACAAAAATATGATTATGATTTTGGTAGTAAGAGTTATGACATTGGACTTCAAGGTGGATATGGACCAAATGATCATGTCTTTGAATTAACATATTTTTACTGCACTTTACACAGTTAATAATGCACTTTTGATATTTGGTAGTGCACTTTTTCTACTTAATACCACTTTTTATATTTTTTTTGTAATGCAATTTTCACTGATTTAGTTAGTAGTTTAGGTAATGCACTTTTCCTAGTATGTAATGCACTTTATTATACTTGCAATGCACTTTTATTGATTTTCAACTAACACCTTTATATTTCACTTTTATGTTGTAGTGGGGACATCAAACTCTTCTTCAACTACTATTCTGAATGAGCAATCACCTAAAAACAGTGGTGAATATTTCATTGAGCTATCTCAAGGGGGAACGACATACTAATTGCCCACGTGTCCATCCGAGTTAATACCATATAAAGGTCAACTTTTCACCACTTTGGATGAAGGTATTGAGTTCTACAAAAGATATGCATCTGCTTGTGCATTCGAAGTTCGTCACGGGAGTCGCCATACAAAAGATGACACTGTTATAACTAAGTGGATGATATGTTCAAAACAAGGTTACAAGGATCCTCGGATTGAACGAATTCATCAAAGGAGATCGAAATGGGTTGGTTGTGTGGCAAGTATTGTTTTTAAATTTGCCGGGAGAAAGCTCTATATACTGAGCACATTTGTAGAGCGTCATAAACATAAGCCCGTGGAGCGTAAATATTCACAGTTTTTAAAGTCTAATCGAAATCTTCATATGGGCCACAAGAAATTTATCCTCGATTGTTCTAAAGCCAATGTCGGTCCTACATAATACCACAGGGTTTTTAACGAACTTGTAGGTGGCTATTCGCATGTGGGGGTTTCTGTTGTTGATTTCAAAAACTTCAGAAGAGATTTGTTGGCATTCTTTGCTAGTTCAGATGCTCATGTGTTAATCGATAAATTCCATCAAAAAAGAGAACTTTGTGACGCATTCTTCTTTGAATGCGATGTGGATTCCCAAGACCGGTTGACAAGGTTGTTTTGGGCTGATCCGATCTCAAGAAAAAACTTTGCCTTCTTTGGAGAAGTTGTTTCCTTTGATGCTACATACAAGACTAACAGGTATATCTTTTCTTATGCACTATTATTAGTTTATGATGTACTTTTACTTTTTTATTTTGCACTATTAGTAGTTTCTGGTGCACTTTTACCTGTTTATAATGCACTTTTGCCTGTTTATAATGTACTTTCATGCCATGATACTTTTACCTTTTTCTTTTGCACTATTATTAGTTTCTGGTGCACTTTTACCTGTTTATAATGCACTTTCATTCCATGATACTTGCACCTTTTTCTTATGCACTATTATTAGTTTCTTGTGCACTTTTACTTGTTTATAATGCACTTTTTGACATGTACTCTCTTTTTGTTTTTCATATAGGTATGAAATGGTTTTTGCTCCATTTACCGGTTTGGATCACCATAAAAAGTGTGTTACATTTGGTGCCGAGTTGTTGTTAAATGAAAATATTGAATCCTATGTTTGGCATTTCGAGAGGTTTAAGAAAGCCATGGGGAATGATCCAAAAATAATAGTCACAGATCTGCAATAGCGCATGTATTTCCTAATGATCGCTCACGAATGCGAGGGTCTAGAGATACAATTTATAACCCGACCCCGTTGTAGCACGTGGTGGGTGTCGAACGCTCGGGAAATCTACTCGATTGAGGTGCCTAAACACTAGAAAGCTGGAAAGGAGAACTTAAAATAAAGGAAAACAAAGAGAACAGTCGGGACCGACACAAGTGTCACGTCGGGCCCGATGTTGGCGACAAAGAGGGAAGTCGGGACCGACGTAGAGCAAGTCGGGCCCGATGTAGCTGGGTTTGTCAAACTCAAATATTGAAAGTAGATCTTGGGCTTTTGGGTTCCTTCTCTAGTAGATTAAGGCTTTTCCACCCCAATTCAAGCAATAAGTGATGATCGGACTAGGATCGAGTGCTTTCACCCTCGTTCCAACCACTTCTACACATCGATCATTGGGGAAATCCCCTTCGAAGAAAGGTCTTGAGATGGACAAATGTTCACTTTCGCTACTTTGCCAATCTCAAGCCTTGATTCCCAACTTTCGCAAGGAATTGTAGCTCTATGTAGAGTGGGTTCCTAGATCAAGCACTCAAGGCTTATGGAATTGAGGTTTCTATCCCAACCTAGCTAGAGTTTTCCCCCATAACCCAAGATCAAGGAGATCTACTCCATATGGCAAACAAAGAAAGCAAACAAATCACAAAGCAAAGCAATCAACATCATCAATCTCAAACCAAAGCCAAATTTCATTCACAAATCAAAAGCAATCCACAAAATCCAATCCAAGGTTTCCAAATCCACAAAATCAAAACAAGGCAAAGCTAATCTATCAACCAAACCTATCAAATCTCCTTCTCCTATGTCGATTCCCTCTCTTCTCCTTCTCCTCTCCTTCCTCCTTGCTCTCCAAGTATCCTCTTTAGAGTTTTTTAGAGTTGGTCCCTTGCTAAGTGTGTGGGAACCTCCTCCAATTAGAAGATAAGAGAGCCTTTATAGATGAGGGGCAAAAGTGGTAGTTTACAATTTCGTGCCTTGGAGCCAAATCCAGCCAGCGACCGACTCGGACCGACACGGAGCACCTCGGGCCCGACTTACTGGGCAAGTCGGTCCGAGGTCAAAAAATCAAGTCGGGTCCGGTGTTGGTTCTAACTCGATCCGTACCTCATTTCACCTTCTTCTTGTTGGCTTTTCTCTTGTTCTTCTTCATGGCTTGCTCTTCTCTTTCCCTCTTAAGCTCGGGCCTTGCTCCATGTTCCGATTCTCCTTCAAAACGACCCTTGATCCATTCCAAAACACCTACAAAACACATAAAACGTGCATAGTCTCCGAATCTCATAGAAATACGGGAACTAAGCTAAAAAGGAACAAAACACACAAGAAAAGGGGAAAAAGAAACATATTTACAAAGGAAATCATATATAAAAACACCACCAAATAAAGAGACATCAAAATACCCCATACTTAAACTTGCTTGTCCTCAAGCAATAACAATGTAAGAAACACCGAAACATAATCTTCAAGTAAAGCCTCGTATGAAAACACATTTAAGCACAAGTGATTGATATTCAAGCAAGATTACATCATCACACATGATTAAGTGTTCCAAGGAATAGAGTCAATGCAACTAAGCCTCACTTTAGGGATATGTGAATGTGTATCACTCATCATGTGTATGGGTATAACAATGAACACTCAAGCTCAAAAATCATGCAAGTAAGGACTTTACTATTGAAACTAATATCACCAATTCCTCCACCTAGAGATGCCTAATACAAAGTACACAAAGAATTCGAACTTGGCTCAATGGAGGTCCTCAAAGAGGTTCCATTCGGCCGGGTTGTAATGGGGCTTTTGGTATTTCTCAAGGTGGGAATTATTTGGTCTTGTGGTGCTTACAATGGGGATTGAACAACCTAAACTCTCACCAACTTCACCAAAATTCCACAATCAATTTCACACTCATCCAAAAGACTTAACATTTTTCCTTTCAACCCAAAATTTCACTTAACATTCCACTTCATCTTTGCTCTTAGGCTTTTTGTTGGATTTTCCACACTTTCTACACTGGACCGACTTTCTTATGACATCGGGCCCGATGTGGTGTGTAACTCGGTCGGACCCTTTTTCTTTACTTAAGCTCTTTACCTTCATTCCACTTTCCGTTTCCAACATTTTCTTTCTTTCTTTCTTTCTTCTTCTTCATTTTCTTTTTGCACAACAAAGATGCACTACCCACATGATTCATAACACCATTCTTTGCCCTTAAACCAAAGAGAATCTCAACTCTTCAAATACAATCCAAACCTCTCTTCTAAAGTCCAATCCCATAAGGGTCAAGTCATATAAGGCTAGGAATAATATTTTTGAGGAGTTTCAAACAAAGGCCTAGGCTAAAACGGGGCTACAAACAAAGGATTCACTTCATGGTAGGATATGGAACATTTATGTGACTAAAAGAATAAAGTTCAAAATCAATGTGACAATTCTAGGACAAATCTCATGACGGTCTTGGAAAATAGATAAACACCGCAATAGCAAGTTTTACTAAGCATGCATGAGCTAATCACACAAGAAACATGAGGGATATGCAAATATGAACAAGCATCCCTACAATGGCCAAAAATCAATCTCACAAGGGTCACTCATACTTAGTTGCATAAGAACTCATCCTAGAACTCACATGTTCAATAAAACAAGCAAGATATCATGATCACATCAAAAGCAACATCTTTTTAGAGGCTAAACCATCCAAAAATATGCAAAGGAAAAATACATCCTCACATCATCATTAGCTTTCGTTTGGACATCTAAGATGGGAATTTCTAGTCCAAAAACTACAAAACACAAAATCTTTTTGTTGTTTTCAACACAATTTTTCAAATTTTTATGGATTTTTGCAAAAATTTCTCTATACAAAACCAAAAACAAAGACTCATTCATTCAAAACCAAATCAATCATCCATGTCTTTCATCAAACCACAAACCAAGAAACAAACATCCCAAACACAAACTAGAAACCGAAAACCAAATATCCTCAAAATAACAAACACACACAAGCAAGTGAAATCATGAGCACACTTACCCCCACCCCATACTTAAAATTTTTGATGTCCCCATCAAACAAGGAAACCAAAACTTAAAAGCAAGAGAGAAGAGTTCAAAGAGCTCACAATTTCTTTATTCTTCAATGGCATGTCTAGGATCACTCGAAGGGGTTGTCACGCCTATATCCTCTTTGGAGTCTCGCTTGCCGCTCCCTCTCGTACACTTGCTCTTGGTAGAAGTCTTGTGGTGGTGGTTGGAGTTGAGGATCCGGGCGCGTCCATTGGTCCTCACGGGAAGGGAAGTTCCCGCTCATCCATGTGTTGAAGCTATCTTGGACCCGCCACCTTTGGTCCTCCACCTCTCTAAGCTCATACACCTCTCGCCTAGTGTAGCCGAGGGTTCGGTTCATCTCTTCTTGGCTAGCTTGGAAAGCACCTTGTTGTTGAAGCAATTGTTTTTGTTGTTGGTACATGTATTGTTGTTGAAGACTCACTTGATGGACCTCTTGAAGAACATTCTCTTGTTGAAGTTGAAGATGGGCCATTTGGTTGGCCAAGAAGGACATGTCCACCGTTTGTTGTCGCTCGGGAAACACCATTCCCGGACCATACCATTGGGCGTAGCCTTCATAACCGCCACCTTGAGCTTGTTCTTGCCTTGCACCACTCCCCTCTCCATGCTCATAGTGCCTCGGGACCTCATCACCATAGAAGGCACCGGACCGACGTTGATGGAAGTCGGGCCCGATGTGGTGTGTACCTCGGTCCGCCAATGTTGGAGCTTGGTGCGTGGTTCGGAGGTTGGCAATCAAGCCTTGGAAGCGCTCATCTTCTTCATTTTGCTCTTGATCGACGTCCATGTCTTCCCCACGAGGTGCAAACACAAAGTTATCTTGGTCGAAATCCGGTGAAGATGGAGGGGAGGTAAACCGAATGTGTTGAGGTTGTTGTCGCCGCCCCTCTCTTGCACCTTTGGGGTCACCAAATGAGTGTGGCTTGCCGGCCCACACTTGGTACCAATTGTGATACCGAGAAAGATCATAGAGGTTGGGCACCAACCGGATGGACACACCATCATAGCTCGAGTGAGGGGCCAAAGAAGTCATGTAAAGCTTCTCCTTGACGATGTTGGCCTTCTTGAAATACTTCATGTTCATATACTCAACACCATTAGGAGCCGGAGAATACTTGTTAAGGTCGACTCCTATACGCACGGCTAGCCTTGCTATCATCCCGCCGAAGTAGATCCAAGAGGAGCTTTGGAAGTCTCGCACCATCTTGACCCACTCCCATGCAAGGTTCATGGGCTTCTCGGTGTGGAAGAGCATCTCATGTAGCAACATAATCTCTTCCTTCATCGGCTTGTTCAACTCATGACGAGCATAGATTGCACATCCCAAAACTCGCACCATGACACGAAAAAGAGGGCTAGCAATCTCGGTTGTGGTGGCGCCCTTTCTCATCTCGCTCTTCCCGGCCACATGCCGCCACACTTGGTTCACCTTCTCGTTGTCGACGTCGGTCTCTTCTTTTGGACATGGAAACCCCGAAGTAGGTAGCCAAGTCCCTAAGAGAGAGATTGTGGTCCTCATTGCCCAATTGGAAGGTGATCGCCCCTTCCTCATCCTCCATATTATCATAAGTGCATTCAAAAGTGGCCATGAACTCCGAGGTGAGGGCGGGATAGTGGGTGTTGTCCCACCTTAGCATCCCATTGAGACCGATGTGGGAGTAGCACCTTGGAAGAGCTTGATCCATGTCCATCTTCCTCACGGTTTCCCAATCAAGCCACCTTGTGTGATGCTTAAGCGCCATATACCTTGCATAACTCTCAACTTGCTCATCATCCTCCAAGTAAACATCATCCAACTTTGGCTCTTGTCTTGACTTCTTGGACTTCTTCTTCGGCCTTTCCGCATGAGATGATGAAGCTCTAGTCTCCATGGTACCTACACACATCCAACCAAACAAAAGGGTCCAAGATAAACTCCATACAACTCAACAAAAGCACTCATCAACACACATCAACACATCAACACAAGGGAACCCCATACTTAGTCTCTAAACACACATTCATCACCATCCAACATGAATCATCATGGATATCTTCTAACAATGGCTAAGCAAATGATCATACTACATCATGATTAAGCTATAGCCAACAATGAAACACATGAATCCACATGATATCACAAGAAGAGAGCAAAAGCAACATGGATCGACTTCCAACCTATGTCGGGCCCGACACATCCTCAACCTCGGTCCGACTTGATGGACCGACTTCCACAACTCGGGCCCGACTTAGCTGGGCACGTCGATCTCAACCTAGTTCATGCTTTGACTCTAACCTCAAATCAACCCAAATCACTCTATCATGCACTTAAATTTCAAATTCAACCATCAAACATCCCTAATCGAAGTTCTAAATGGATCCAAGCATGCATAAACAACTTTGAAGCTCAATTTCACAAATCATGCAAATCCACCATTGATGCTCAAGCTCAAACTCTCAATCAAACATGGCATTACTCAATCTATGCAATGAAAGCACAAAATCTCCAAGGAAATAGGTAGAGATCGAGTAACACATACCGGATTTGAAGAGTATTGAACTTTTAAATAAACAATCTACTTAGAACTCAAACTTTCTCAACCTAGATCGAGATGGGGGACGAAGAACGAGATTGAACTCGAAATTTCTCTTTGGAATCGGGCTAGGGAGGCCTTTTCGTGATTGGATCGAGATGAAGAAAGGGAGAGATGTGTGGATCGAGTATGGTGAGAGGGGGGCGATTTTGAGAGTGTGAGGGAGATGGGTTGTATTTTGGGAATGGTGGTTAATATGAAGATGGTAGGTAGGTGGGGGATGTCATTTAATGGGGGAAAGGGACAAATTAGGTCAAAGGGCAAAAATGGCATTCCACCTAGTCCGATCGGGTCGGACCGACGTCGTGGACCGACGTCCCTGTGTCGGGCCCGACTTACCTGGGCTCGATGTGGGGTGTTCGGGTCACCAATTTTACTCCATCCTCTTGCAACTTCTTTCTCCATATTTCCATTTATTATTTTTTTTTCACCTCAAATCCTACACAACCTTGAAGAATACACAACACCAAAAATCCACAAAACACTAGATAGAGATTGGTTAGAGAAAAGCTAGGCTAAACTAAGAAAAATCAAACTAAAATTACGAAAAGAAAGCTACTAGCTCGGGTTGCCTCCCGAGAAGCGCTCGTTTAGAGTCACTAGCTTGACTTCCTAACCTCAATCTCATGGCGGGTGAAACACCGTGAATTGATCGCCATTGTTGTGCCCATTCCCATTGCCCTCATACCCATAAAACCACCAACGATGGTCTATATAGGCATGGCTCTCCGATCTCGGGCCTCTCTCATCATACTCCTCCAACGAATGAGATTTCTCCTCCTTACTTGCTCCATCATGTTCCTCTTTTCCTACACTAAAGTTATCCAAAGAATTCCTAGGAGATTCTACCAATTCATCTTTCAAGTCACTAAGGCAAATGTAGGAGTCTCCTAAGTCATCTTTCAAATCACTTAAACAAATGTAGGAATCAAAAGTTTGGAAAGAATTGTGGTCATCACCAACATCAAAAGGATATAAGTAAGGATACTCTTCATTTCTCTTTGGGCTAGCATTGATCCTTGACTCATCTTGTTCCTCAACTTGCTCCAACAACTCCCTTGCTTGTATTTGTTCTTTGAACCCTTCATCACTTTTCAACACAATGACCTCTCTAGCAACTTCCACTTCTTCTCTTTTTCTCTTGGCACTCTCTTCAAGTTTGAGGATAGCCAAGGCGTCCGGCTCATTCAAAGCCTTGTTGAAGTGAAAATCGACCTTTTCTTCACCAATCTCAAAGGAAACTTTGCCGTTTTTGACATCAAACCTTGCCCCTGCCGTAGCTAAGAATGATCTTCCTAAGATTATTGGGACCAAGGGGTCCTCGTGCATGTCCAAGATCACGAAATCATCGGGAACAAAGTACTTTCCAACTCGCACCGGCACGTCATCCAATATTCCCTTAGCCTTGATGATGGAACCGTCGGCCATAGTTAGGGACATATCGGCCGGCTCAATTTCACCTAAATTTGCCCTTCTCCAAATACTAGCGGGCATCACCGAAACACTTGCCCCAAGGTCACATAAGGCTTGGAAGTTTTGTGACCCCACACCAATAGTGATAGCAAACCGACCGGGATCTCCTAGCTTTTGCGGTAACTCCAAGGTCTTGAACTCATCTTGCATTTCAACTATGGATCTCTTCTTGCTCAAAATCTCCTTTAAAAACTTGGCATAGGATGGCATATCGCTCAATGCATCGGTGAACGGGATAGAGATGTTCAAACCTTGCAAAAGCTTGAGAAACCTCTTGAACTTGTCCTCAACAACATCTTTCGGCTTCTTTGAGGGAAATGGAAGAGTTGTTACACCTTGAATCTTGCTTGGATCAACCTCCTTGGACTTCCCCACTTCACTTGCAACATTTCCTGGTTGGACTGACTTAGGCACCACGTCGGGCCCGATGTCGTGTATCACGGTCCTGGGGCAGAGCTGAGGCAGAGTAGTCGGATCGACATCTGGGTACATCGGGTCCGACTCACTCTCAACCTCGGTTCGGGGCAGAGGAGTCGATCTTCCTGCTGGGTCGAGTTCAGGGAACGTCGGACCCGACTTGCTGGGTAAGTCGGTCCGGCTCTCTTCATTCTTCTTAGGCATGTGTGGCTCGGGTAGGTTTCGGCCACTTCTCAATCCAATTGCCCGGACTTCATTTTGATTGTTTTGAGCTCGGGGGTTCTCCTCGGGTCGGCCCGGAAGTCTCCCATTCTCTCTTGGGGCTTGAGTTGCAATTTGGGAAAATTGATTGTCGACTTGCCTCCTCCATGCACAAAACTCATTGAATTGGGTCCTCATCTCCTTGAACCCATCCCTCATCTCTTGAGCCAATGATTGTAGCTCATTGAATCCCGGTGGCCTATATGGTGGTGGTTGCGGCGCCCTTGGCTCGTTTTGGTTGAAGTTGTTGTTGTAGCCTTGAGCTTGACAGTTGTTCCACCGGCCATTACCACCATTGTTGAAGTTGCCTCTTCCACCGAAATTTCCTCGAACATAGTTTGCCTCCTCAATTTGCTCGGCCAAGCGCACTTGGCCCTCATTCGGACAAACTTGTGTAGCAGGTGCAAAGGATCCACACCCCTCACAAGCTCTAGCATTTTGCTTGTAGTAGTGGACTTGCCTCATAAGCTTGCTCACTTCACCTTCAAGGAATTGGAGCTTCACATCCTTGTCAATGTCTTCTCCCCTTGGATCATATAACTTCCTTGCACCTTCACCTTGAACTTTCACCTCTTTGCTAGCTTGACTCACCCCATACATGGTCTCATAATCGGATAGCTTGTCAAGTAGCTCCCAAGCTTGATCCGGTGTCAAGTCTATGAACCCACAATCGGTATGGAGATTGAGCTTGTCCTTCGTTGCCGGATTGATGCCTTGGAAAAAGATGTCTTGGAGCACATATGGTTGTTGGCCATGAGTAGGACATTGGCGCAACATCTCCTTGAAATGGTCCCATGCTTCGAAGAGAGGGTCATTCGGACCTTGTTGAAAGCTTGCAATTTTCCTTCTTAGCTCGGTTGTCTTTGAGGGCGGGAAGAACTTCATCAAGAAAGCATCATGGAGTGCCTTCCAAGTTGTGATTGACCTAGGGGCTTGGCTCTCGAGCCAATGTGTGGCCTTGCCCCCAAGTGACCACTTGAATGCCTTTAGAAGCACATACTCCATCGTCTCCTCGTCGATAGAGATCGTCTCACACATGTCCACAAAGCGTTTGACGTGCTCTATGGGACACTCATGTGGACGACCCTCGAATTGATCACGCTTGATGAGGGAGATGAATTGCGTCTTGATCTCAAAATTCTTGGCAACCTCGGGAAGCACAATAACCGGTTCGGGTACCCTCAACTCCGGATGCATGTATTGGCGTGCATTCCGGGGTAGAGCGTTAAGTTGAGCCTCAGCCCTCATCCGTTGCTCCCGTTCTCTTCTTGCCACCGCCTCTTGATTGTCCTTCTCAAGTTGCAATCTAGCCATTTCGGCCCTAAGTCGAGCCAACTCCTCATCAACATGGAGAGCTTGATTCTCCATCCTTTTCCTTCTTCGGGCTTCTTTGAGAATACTTTCCGGATCACTCACAAACTCAAGCTCAAGTGTTCCTCGGGAGGAACGAGCTCGCATATACCTACGAAACAAAGACACAAACCAAAACAAATCAAAAACAAACAAAGGATTTGGGCTATTCCCTCACCCAAATCACTATCAAAACACAAGAAACTCACCAAATTGGCACTCAATGCACTTAGAAATCCCCGGGAACGGCGCTAATCTTTTGATCGGTGGCGAATGCGAGGGTCCAGAGATACAATTTATAACCCGACCCCGTTGTAGCACGTGGTGGGTGTCGAACGCTCGGGAAATCTACTCGATTGAGGTGCCTAAACACTAGAAAGCTGGAAAGGAGAACTTAAAACAAAGGAAAACAAAGAGAACAGTCGGGACCGACACAAGTGTCACGTCAGGCCTGATGTTGGCGACAAATAGGGAAGTCGGGACCGACGTAGAGCAAGTCGGGCCCGATGTAGCTGGGTTTGTCGAACTCAAATATTGAAAGTAGATCTTGGGCTTTTGGGTTCCTTCTCTTGATTTTAGGACTACACTTGAGTTAGAGAGGCATGTAGCAGAGGTTTTCACATTGACAGTCTTCATGTTGATTCAGACTGAAATATGTTCTGCTTGTTTTGATTGTCGTTTGACTAGTATGGTCCCAGAAAACGAAGCCATCACATATACCATTGTGCAAGCTGGTAGGCCCATAGTGCAAACTGTTTACACTCAGAATGACGACAATGTGGTTTGCTCGTGAAAAGAGTTTGAACGTGTTGGCATGCCTTGTCGCCACATGTTTTTTGTCTTTAAAAACTTGGACATGACACGCATTCCTAGCAGATTTGTCCTTACTCGGTGGACTAAACTTGTAACCGTAAAGCTGAAATTCTGTATTGCCAGTTCATTGGTTGATCATTGTGCTGAGCTGGAAGAAAGGCAAAAGTTAACAAATACACTGATTTTTGACTTTTTCTGCTGCATGGGACTTTTAGAGCGAGATGCTACTCAACATTTGAATGATTTTGTGTGCCTCATTAGTGATCAGAAGGAAGCTCTTATAATAAAGGCTTGGTTATGCAAAGTTCTAGCTCATATAATGCACAAATTGTTGAGGAATTTGCTGGTACATAATTGCCTACCACAATAAGTATCCATCCACCAGAACAAGCCAAGACCAAGGGGACTGGGAAGAGAATTCTAGGTGGTAAAGAGTCCGGAATTCAAACTAGCAATAATAAGAAAAGAAAATATGGCAGATGCAAGAAGTATGCAAATCACAATGGGTCAACTTGTGAGTATATTACTTTGCATTTTAACTTGTATATAATACACTTTTTCTATTTTATAGTGCACCTTTTTATCCATTAGATGCACTTTATTAAGTTTGTAATGCACTATTTGGCACTCTATGCACTGGCAAAAAAATTACATTTTTGTTTTCCAATTGCAGGTAAAGAAAACATTGAGGAAAGTGAAGAATCTGCTGAGATAGAAGAATTTGACCAAAATACATAATGTAAGTATTTGTTTTAATTTATTTTTGTTGTGTTTTCTTTTTTGTTTTAAGACTTTCTTCTAATTTGTCCCTTTGTTTTTATTTTCGGGTTGATTACATTCTTCAGGGCAACCATCAACAATTCATTTTATATTTTTTAGTTTACCTATGTAGACATTTATGACCTTATCAATATTAATTTTGCAGTTTATCATTACCAATTTACATATTTTTTTAAGCAAATGTATTGCACTTTAGCTTTATATCGATGCACTTTACTAGTATTTCTAATGCACTTTAACTGTATATCGGTGCACTTTTACCAATATCCTAATGCACTTTATTTTTATATCGATGTACTTTAACTTTTTATATTCTATTTATCGATGCACTTCATGATGCACTTTTTCTACTACTCCCGATGCACTTTTGGTGTATTTCATTGGAACCAAATCACTGGACAAATAAGATCCATAAAAAGTGTAGCTTTGTGGCAACCACACCACACACACTCAACCACTCACTTGAAAACACAATTCGGTGGAAGTGGAATTACCATATCTACTCTTCCCACCTTTTCAACACTATCAACTCAATACATGTGCTCTACCTAGCTATAACAATAAGAACCTCGTTCAGAATTAAGATAAGAGTGAAATCAAATTTGCAGGTTCTACTTAAAGGCTGCAACAGCTGATGAAGAAATGGGATATGTGGCTAAGCGCCTGGCTGAATTAGCCATGTGTGATCACAAGCTGGTTTAGTTTTGGCCCTGAAGTGTTGCAGCAGAAATAGTCATGTTAGTTTCTCTTGCAGCCAACCAAGACCAATCCTGCCAACATGTCATGAAGGTACATAAAAGATCGTCAAAATAAATTCAGTAAGCTTATATAAAACTTTTACAAAGGATGATTTAGGAAGTTTCCAGTTTTCATTCAGTAAGCTTATATAAAATATTTAAATCCAACACCATGATGAAGTTTGTTTCTCCTCAGTTCTGACTTAAAATGAAAAGAGTTGGGAGCCACTTCCTTGCCATTAAGCAATGTCGTAGAATATTTCTTCACTTGCATTAAAAATTAGTATACTCTTCCTAGACAAAGACTAGAAAACAATCCCATGGAAAAAAAATAACAACTGGAGAGAAAGTAAGTTTTTCAAAGTAAGTTTCATTATTCAAAATCACAGGAATCAATATCTACAGATGGAGAGAAAGTAAGTTTTTCAAGTACTACTGAATTACAGTGAATTAGTTTACTTATAATTTAAAAAAAATTACCAAGTCGATCATCTTCAATAGTCGTCCCTCAACAATGCCTAAAGCCAAGTCCATCCCATCATTGAATACCTCTTGGGTAACATCTTCAGATTATTTAAAATGGAGTTTCTTTAAAGTCAAATTAAAATAAAAATAACAACTGCAACATACACATTTAATCATTGAAGTACTTACAATTGTACACTTTGCCAATCAATCTTGATGGTTTCTCGTTGCTCTTCCATCTCTCCATGTCATTGACATACATAGTGAAAGCATCCATAACAGATATATCCAAGTCCTCTAAGATGGAAGAGAAATTTGATCTTGTGGCAGTGAAATCTCCACGTTTGAACAACATCTCTCTACATAGGAAATCTCTCTACATAGGAAATCTCCACGTTTGTGGCAGTGAAATCTCCACGTTTGCACTTTTGATACTTAGCAATGCACATTTGACACTTTATAACACACTTTTGGCACTTAATAATGCACTTTTTAAGAATGATGAAGGTTGGCTTTTTAATCAGTCAGTAACCACTAACATATGTAACAAATACTAGTGATTGCATTCTAGGCCTTGATTTGCCTTTTGAGATCATTCTTGTATCCTACATTTATATCGTTATAATAAAATTTTCAAACAGTGATACATTTCTATCTTAGCCTTACATAACATTAGTTGTTGAAGCTTTATGTGATTTCCTAGTAATGTGACACTACAAAAACTGAATCTGCTTCCTACAATATTTCATTCATATCTAGCTCTATAGTATTACCCCATTCAAGCATTATAACAAGTAGTCTATGGGTAAGAAAATATGATTCAGTTACAAATAGTGTCTAAAAAATTATGTTGGTGAGCTTGATAAGTCATAATAGTCCTATAGCCAGATTAAAATTAAGCAATTTAACCCAAATCGTTAGTAGTGTGATTATTTAATTCAATGATACTTAAGAATGCACTTTTCACAGTCAATAATGCACTTTTTACACTTAAGAGTGCACTTTTTGTACTTGTCCAATATTACCCTATATCTAGAATGCACTTTTCAAATTTTATGATGCACGTTACACATTTTATGTTGCACTTTTTCTTATCATAAAGGGAAAAGAACACAATAAGTATTTGAATAGAAAGCTTACTCTTCTATGGCTGAATCGCAAACTCCCACATGTGTTTTACCTCTTCTCTTACATCAGAGAAGATATTGATCGTTCTTTCATGGAAAGGGCTTACCATTGCAATTCCAGCCTTCTTGGGTCGTTTTCCTAATATAGTAGGACTTGGACTATCAATCTTTCTTTTTTCCTGTCCAATATACAACATTAAATAGATAAACACAATGTATCAAATGAAAAGAGATAATTTTTTTTGACAAGTATGCCCGCTTCTTTCTTAGCTTCTGTACTTTAGATGGCTCCTCCTTTTCAACCTTCTTTTCTTCGCCAACTTGTTTCACCTCCTTTTCAACCTTCTTCTCTTCACCCACTTGTTTCATTGCTCCTTCAAGAAAAACTTTTTGGTCATACTCTTTAGCAATCTCATTCGTGATCACTATTGCATTTTCACCTTCAAGTTGTTCTTCATTACAAGCCCCCTCCTCCAGCCCAGTGGATGCATTCTCATTTGCAGCTGAATCTGTTTTTTCTCCAAGTACCGTGAGATCTTCTATTTCTTCATTTGTATCAACTTCTTCAACTTCATTTACTCCTTGTTCAAGTTCTGTTTTTTGCTCATCTCCTCCTTCAAATTCAACCTCCTCCTCCACCTCAGATCCTAACTCACCCTCTCCTGTTTTATTCTCACCATCTTTAGGTACAAAATCAGCTTCTTCTCCAATTGACTTCACCAATCCTCCTCCTTCTAATTCCATGTCAATCAAGTCAGACAAGGGAGGAGCGAAGTCGGCTAAATAGGGCTTCAACTTCTTCTTGGATGTTTCTGCTTTTGCTGCCTTCTCCAACGCATCCAGAAGTTCTGGATCATTCCAAAACGGATCCTATGAGCTGTCCCAGGTGGTTTTCCAATCTGCAATAGGGTCACCTAGAGTTTCTGTGGCAATTTCAGAAGGTGTAGTCTCTACCATGTTTGAGAACCTCTCCATTGCCCGCCCGACAACGGTACTTTTCTCTTTCAGCTACTCCTTAATACCTCCACAATAGTGTGAGAGATTTGCAATGCTCTTTGTAGCTTTGCTTGCGTTTCTAGAAATCGTCTTCACAATCACCTGTTAAAACATATTATTATAAGTTAATATGTATTCTTTGTTTAAGGATGCACTTTTCACATTTAACAATGCACTTTTCATATCTAAGGATACACTTTTGCAGAAATTCAGCTTTGTTGATCATATTTTGAGACTACTGGTGCCTGTTGAAAACTGAATTTGAACTGTTTCAACCAACACTTTTCATACTTTAAAATGCACTTTTTTATACTACACAATGCACTTTTTAAGAATAGAATCTACAATGCACTTTTTATGCAACGCAATGCACTTTTAATATTTTACAATGCACTTTTTAAGAATGAAAACTAGAATGCACTTTTTATTCTACACAATGCACTTTTTATTCTACACAATTCACTTTTCATACTTCACAATGCACTTTTTAAGAATAGAATCTAGAATCCAATGCTAGAATGCAACTTAAGAATGGGCTTTTTAACAAAATTTTCAATATACCACTAACTCTGCCAATTCATCCCCAATAAATTCTTCTTCTCTAGATGTGGGAAGAGTTGGTGTTGATCGCCTCTCGGTGCGAGGTTCTAGAGATACAATTTATAACCCGACCCCGTTGTAGCACGTGGTGGGTGTCGAACACTCGGGAAGTCTACTCGATCGATGTGCCTAGATACTAGAAAGCTAGAAAGGAGGGTTTAAAACAAAGGAAAACAAAGAAAACAGTCGGGACCGACACTGAGGTCACGTCGGGCCCGAGGTTGGCGACAAGAGGAAGTCGGGACCGACACTGGGTAAGTCGGGCCCGAGGTAGCTGGGTTTGTCGAACTTCAAAGATTAAAAGTAGATCTTGGGCTTTTGGGTTCCTTCCCTAGTAGATTAAGGCTTTTCCACCCCAATTCAAGCAATGAGTGATGATCGGACTAGGATCGAGTGCTTTCGCCCTCGTTCCAACCACTTCTACACCTCGATCATTGGGGAAATCCCCTTCGAAGCAAGGTCTTGAGATTGACACATGTTCACTTTCGCTACTTTGCCAATCTCAAGCCTTGATTCCCAACTTTCGCAAGGAATTGTAGCTCTATGTAGAGTGGGTTTCTTAGATCAAACACTCAAGGCTATGGAATTGGGGTTTCTAGCCTAAACCTAGCTAGGGTTTTCCCCCATAACCCAAGATCAAGGAGATCTACTCCATGTGGCAAGCAAACAAATCAAACAAATCAAAAGGGAAAGCAATCAACATCATCAATCTCAAAACAAAGCAAAGTTTCATTCAAATCAAAAACAATCCACAAATTCCAATCAAGTGTTTCCAAATCCACAAGATCAAAACAAAGCAAAGCTAAACAATCAACAAAACCTATCAAGACTTCCTCTCTCTTGGCCGATTCTCTCTCTCTTCCTTCTCCTCTCCTTCCTCCTTGCTCTCCAAGTATCCTCTTGGTTCCTTGTGTGTGAGAGAGCCCCCCTTTGGAACCCCCCTTTTGTGTGTATGAGAGAACCCTTTGGAACACCTAAAATAGAAGACAAGAGGGCCTTTTATAGATTAGATGAGGGGCAAAAGTGGAAGTCCACAATTCCATGCCTTGGAGCCCAAGTAGTCCGGTGACCGACTCGGACCGACACGGAGGACCTCGGGCCCGAGTTACTGTGCATCTCGGTCCGAGGTTGAAATTTTCCAAGTCGGGCCCGAGGTTGTAGCAACTCGGTCCTGACCTCGTTCCACCTTCTTCTTTGTTGGCTTCTCTTGTTCTTCTTCATGGCCTGCTCCTCTCTTTCCCGCTTTAGCTCGGGCCTTGCTCCATGTCTCGATCCTCCTTCAAATTGACCTTTGATCCATGCCAAATTACCTACAAAACACATAAAATGCGCATAGTCTCCGAATCTCATAGAAATATGGGAACTAAGCTAAAAGGGAACAAAACACGCAAGAAAAGGGGAAAAAGAAACATATTTACAAAGGAAATCACATATGAAAACACCACCAAATAAAGAGACATCAAAATACCCCATACTTAAACTTGCTTGTCCTCAAGCAATAACAATGTAAGCAAGACTGAAACATAATCTTCAAGTAAAGCCTCGTATGAAAACACATTTTTTCACTTAAACTTGCTTGTCCTCAAACACCACCAAATAAAGAGACATCAAAATACCCCACATTTTTTCATTTTTGCTTTCTTCACTTAGGCCCTTTGCTTTCATTCCACTTTACATTTCCAACAATTTTCTTTCTTTCTTTGTTTCTTTTTTCATTTTTGTACAACAAAGATGCACTACCCACATGATTCATAACACCATTCTTTGCCCTTAAACCCAAGAGAATCTCAACTCTTCAAATACAATCCAAACCTCTCTTCTAAGGTCCAATCCCATAAGGGTCAAGTCATATAAGGCTAGGAGTAATATTTTTGAGGAGTTTCAAACAAAGGCTTAGGCTAGAATGGGGTTACAAACAAAGGATTAACTTCATGGTAGGATATGGAACATTTATGTGACTAGAAGAATAAAGTTCAAAATCAATGTGACAATGCTAGGACAATTCTCATGACGGTCTTGGAAAATAGATAAACACCGCAATAGCAAGTTTTACTAAGCATGAATGAGCTAATCACACAAGAAAAATGAGGGATATGCAAATATGAACAAGCATCCCTAAAATGGCCAAAAATCAATCTCACAAGGGTCACTCATACTTAGTTGCATAAGAACTCATCCTAGAACTCACATGTTCAATAAAACAAGCAAGATATCATGATTACATCAAAAGCAACATCATTTTAGAGGCTAAACTATCCAAAAATATGCAAAGGAATTTACATGCTCACATCATCATTAGCTTTTATTTTGGCAATCTAAGATGGGAATTTCTAGTCCAAAACCTACAAAACACAAAATCTTTTTGTTGTTTTTAACACAATTTTTCAATTTTTATTGATTTTTGCAGAAATTTCTCTAAAACAAAAAAAAACTCATCCATTCAAGACCAAATCAATCATCCATGTCTTTCATCAAACCACAAACCAAGAAGCAAACATCCCAAATACAAACTAAAAACAAAAAACAAATATCCTCAAAATAACAAACAAACATAAACAAGTGAAATCATGAACACACTTACCCCCACCCCATACTTAAAATTTTGATGTCCCCATCAAACAAGGAAATCAAAACTTAAAAGCAAGAGAGAAGAGTATGAAGAGATCACAAATTCTTATTCTTCAATGGCATGTATAGGATCATTCGAAGGGGTTGTCACGTCTACGTCCTCTTTGGAGCCTTGCTTGCCACTCCCTCTCGCACACTTGCTCTTGGTAGAAGTCTTGTGGGGGTGGTTGGAGTTGAGGCTCCGGGCGTGTCCATTGGTCCTCACGAGAAGGGAAGTTCCCGCTCATCCATGTGTTGAAGCTATCTTGGACCCGCCACCTTTGGTCTTCCACCTCCCTAAGCTCCTCCACCTCTCGTCTAGTGTAGTCGAGGGCTCGGTTCATCTCTTGTTGGCTAGCTTGGAAAGAACTTTGTTGTTGAAGCATTTGTTGTTGTTGTTGGTACATTTGTTGTTGATGTTGGTACATTTGTTGTTGTTGGAGATTCACTTGATGGACCTCTTGGAGAACATTCTCTTGTTGAAGTTGGAGATGGGCCATTTGGTTGGCCAAGAAGGACATGTCCACCGGTTGTTGTCGCTCGGGGAACACCATTCCCGGACCGTACCATTGGGCATAGCCTTCATAACCACCACCTTGAGCTTGCTCTCGCCTTGCACCGCTCCCTTCTCCACGCTCATAATGCCTCGGGATCTCATCACCATAGAATGAAGTGGACCGACATTGAGGGAAGTCGGGCCCGACTTGGTGTGTACCTCGGTCCGCCTGTGTTGGAGCTTGGTGCGTGGCTTGGAGGTCGGCCATCAAGCCTTGGAGGCGCTCATCTTCTTCATTTTGCTCTTGATCGACATCCATGTCTTCCCCACGAGGTGAAAACACAAAGTTGTCTTGGTCGGAATCCGATGTAGATGGAGGGGAGGTAAACCGAATGTGTTGAGATTGTTGTCGCCGCCCCTCTCTTGCACCTTCGGGGTCACCAAATGAGTGTGGCTTGCCGGCCCACACTTGGTACCAATTTTGATACCGAGAAAGATCATGGAGGTTGTGCACTAACCGGATCGATACACCATCATAGTTTGAGTGAGGGGCCAAGGAAATCATGTAGAGCTTCTCCTTGATGATGTTGGCCTTCTTGAAATACTTCATGTTCATGAACTCAACACCATTCGGAGCCGGAGAATACTTGTCAAGATCAACTCCTAGACGCATGGAGAGCCTTGCTATCATCCCGCCGAAGTAGATCCAAGAGGAGCTTTGGAAGTCCCGCACCATCTTGACCCACTCCCATGCAAGGTTCATGGGCTTCTCCGTGTTGAAGAGCATCTCATGGAGCAACATGATCTCTTCCTTCATCGGCTTGCTCAACTCATGAAGAGCATAGATTGCACACCCCAAAACTCGCACCATGACCCGAAAAAGAGGGCTAGCAATCTCGGTTGTGGAGGCGCCCTTTCTCATCTCACTCTTCCCGGCCACATGACGCCATACTTGGTTCACATTCTCATTGTTGACGCCGGTCTCTTCTCTTGGGCATGGAAACCCGAAGTAGGTAGCCAAATCCCTAAGAGTGAGATTGTGGTCCTCATTGCCCAATCGGAAAGTGATCGCCCCTTCCTCATCCTCCACATTATCATAAGTGCACTCGAATGTGGCCATGAATTCCGAGGTGAGGGCGGGGTAGTGGGTGTTGTCCCACCTTAGCATCCCATTGAGACCGATGTGGGAGTAGCACCTTGGAAGGGCTTGATCCATGTCCATCTTCCTCACGGCTTCCCAATCAAGCCACCTTGTGTGATGCTCAAGCGCCATATATCTTTCATAACTCTCCACTTGCTCATCATCCTCCAAATAGACATCATCCAACTTCGGCTCTTTCCTTGACTTCTTGGACTTCTTCCTTGGCCTTTCCACATGGGATGATGAAGCTCTAGTCTCCATGGTACCTACACACATCCAACCAAACAAAAGGGTCCAAGATAAACTCCATACAACTCAACAAAAGCACTCATCGACACACAACAACATTTCAACACAAAGGAACCCCATAATTAGTCTCTAAACACACATGCATCACAATCCAACATAAATCATCATGGATATCTTCTAACAATGGCTAAGCAAATGATCATTCTACATCATGATTAGGCTATAGCCAACAATTAAACACATGAATCCACATGATATCACAAGAAGAGAGCAAAAACAACAAGGATCGACTTCCAACCTATGTCGGGCCCGACTTACTCAACCTCGGTCCAACAAGTCGGACCGACTTCCACAACTCGGGCCCGACTCTCCTGGGCACGTCGAACTCGACCTAGTTCATGCTTCGACTCTAACCTCAAATCAACCCAAATCACTCTATCATGCACTTAAAATTCAAATTCAACCATCAAACATCCCTAATCGAAGTTCTAAATGGATCTAAGCATGCATAAACAACTTTAAAGCTCAATTTCACAAATCATGCAAATCCACCATTGATGCTCAAGATCAAGCTCTCAATCAAACATGGCATTACTCAATCTACGCAATGAAAGCACAAAATTTTCAAAGAAATAAGTAGAGATCGAGTAACACATACCGGATTCGAAGAGTATTGAACTTTTAAACAAATAAGCAACTTAGAACTCAAATTTCCTCAATCTAGATCTAGATGGGGGATGAAGGACTATATTGAACTCGAAATTTCTACTCGGAATCGGGTTAGGGAGGTCTTTTTGTGGTTGGATCGGGATGAAGAAAGGAAGTGTGTGGATCGAGTATGGAAGGGGGAGGGGCGGCCGACTTTGAGAGTGTTTGAGGGAGATGGGTTGTATTTTGGGAATGGTGGTTGATATGAAGATGGTAGGTAGGTGGGGGATGGTATTTAATGGGGGAAAGGGACAAATTAGGTCAAGGGCCAAATTGGCATTCCAACTAGTGAAATCGGGTCGGACCGACTTCATGGACCGACGTCCCTATGTCGGGCCCGACTTACCTGGGCTCGATGTGGGAGTATTCGGGTCACCAACTTTACTCCATCCTCTTGCAACTTCTTTCCCATATTTCCATTTAAATATTTCACCTCAAATCCTACACAACTTTGAAGAATGCACGACACCATAAATCCACAAAACACTAGATAGAGATTGGTTAGAGAAAAGCTAGGCTAAACTAAGAAAAATCAAACTAAAATTACGAAAAGAAAGCTACTAGCTCGGGTTGCCTCCCGAGAAGCGCTCGTTTAGAGTCACTAGCTTGACTTCCTAACCTCAACCTTATGGCGGGTGAAACACGGTGAATTGCTCGCCATTGTTATGCCCATTCCCATTGCCTTCATACCCATAAAACCACCAACGATGGTCTATATAGGCATGGCTCTCCGATCTCGGGCCTCTCAACTCCTCCAACGGGTGAGATTTCTCCTCCTTACTTGCTCCAACATGTTTTTCTTTTCCTACACCAAAGTTATCCAAAGAATTCCTAGGAGATTCTACCAATTCATCTTTCAAATCACTAAGGCAAATGTAGGAGTCTCCTAAGTCATCGTTCAAATCACTTAAACAAATGTAGGAATCAAAAGTGTGGGGAGAATTGTGGTCATCACCAATATCAAAAGGATATAAGTAAGGATACTCTTCATCTCTTCTTGGGCTAGCATTGATCCTTGACTCATTTTGATCCTTAAATTGCTCCAACAACTCTCTTACTTGTATTTGTTCATTGAACCCTTCATCACTCCTCAACACAACGACCTCTCGAGCAACTTCCACTTCTTCACTTTCTCTCTTGGCACTCTATTCAAGTTTAAGGATGGCCAAGGCGTCCGGCTCATTCAAAGCTTTATTGAAGTGAAAATCGACCTTTTCTTCCCCAATCTCAAAGGAAACCTTGCCGTTTTTGACATCAAACCTTGCCCCCGCCGTAGCTAAGAATGGTCTTCCTAAGATTATTGGGACCAAGGGGTCCTCATGCATGTCCAAGATCACGAAATCATCGGGGACAAAGTACTTTCCAACTCGCACCGACACGTCATCCAATATTCCCTTAGCCTTGATGACGGAACCATCGGCCATAGTTACAAAGGAAATCACATATGAAAACACCACCAAATAAAGAGACATCAGGTGTTCTTCTGGTTTGGTTTGCAACTACATTTTTCTCCCACAAATGCACTTGACCAAAGTTTTTAACAGTTTGCCACTCTTTGTTTTGTCGATCACACAATGACCTTCTGTTCCATGCCATGAAGACTGGAAAAGTATGTTTAGGGTGTTGTCCCAGGAATATACCTCTGTCAACATATAGAAGTTGAAAATAAAAGAGAGTAAATTTATTAAACTTCTAAGCTTATTATTGAATCATAATCAAGCTTAATTAGTAAAAGACAATGCATGAAAATAAATTTGATAGAATAGAAGTTTTTGCTTACAACAAGTAGGAGTATTGGGCCGTTGAATTTTGATGTTTGTTTCTTCTTCCAATTTAAAGTCTTTTCAACAAATACTGTCTTTAGAAAGTTGCACCAATCCAGGTTACAAATTTCTTCCACGTCTTCAACCAATATATTGTGGTTTGCTTCCCCATTGCCCGTACTTTCAACAAGGGAGCAGATGAACAAGAAAATAAAGTGTCTTTTGAACCAAACACCTCCATCTTCACATACTTTCATCTTTATTGCAACATCTTTAGTTGTAATTTTTTAGTAGAAACTTGTATATCCTCTTAACTTTCAAAAACAGAACCTATATACTACATCTTCCATTCTTCAAGAAGTGCGACTGAGTCGTTCCTTTTCATCTTTATCTCCGACCCACCAAGGGTTATTCCAAAGACACCATGAACAATTCATCATTGATGTGGATGATCCTTTATTCATCTATTTTGAGCTCACACCTAGTAGCATCAAAACGCTCTAATAGCCACAACGCAAGACTACACGACATATCAGATACTTCAAAGCTCAATAAATGACCAAAGCCAATGCTTCTGATGCTCTCCTTTTGTGCATGATTTAGTACTTTAAGTACTCTGCAAAAACATTTGGCATTGTCCTAGTTCCCGAACTAGGAAACTTACTTGCGATTGTACACCTTTTTTTAGTTTCATTTCCATCAGATGATGTCTTCCTTTGTTCACCTATTTGAAAAGACATAGAAAATAGGCAAAAAAATCAAAAATGAATTTGGATGTACTTGTAAAGAATGTCTTCTTATGCCAATTATCAATGCACTTTTCTTATGCACTTTTGAAACTTTTCAATGAACTTTTTCCATTTGATGATACACTTTTCATATGCCATTTATCAATGCAAATTTCTTATGTCATAATGCACTTTTGAAACTTTTCAATGCACTTTTGAAACTTTTCAATGCATTTTTCTTATGTAATTTATCAATGCACTTTTGAAACTTTTCAATGCACTTTTTCCATTAGATGATGCAATTTTCTTATGCCATTTATCAATGCACTTTTCTTATGTCATAATGCACTTTTGAAACTTTTCAATGCACTTTTGAAACTTATAAAACTCTTGAATTCTACGATTTTTCTTACCTTGGTTGGAGGAGGTGCCACCTTCCATTGTATTCCCAGGGTCGTGTTTTTTTTTGCTCCTCCTCTCTGTTTTGGATTTTTTGTTCATGTCAATATTATAATTGAACAAAAAAAATACAAAATTACTTACTTTATTTATAAAAAAAAATTGGAGCATTTTAAGTTACCTCTGGTTTGGTGTGTATTATCATCACCCAAAATCTTCATTGTACCTCTAGATAGTTGCAGTTCCTGTAACACCCCTATTTTACAACATTGGGTATTACCGCCAGTGATCTTGGATTTTACCGTCCAAAGTCAACCAAGGCTTTTAGAATGATATAGAATAATAAAATACGGAAATAAACATAATTCATAACATAGAAAGGGTGCTCTCGAAAGAGACTTTGTTCGTACAAAACTTCTTACAGTGCTTTAAACATAATGTTGTTCGTAAATGAAACTTAAAACCAACTTGTCCTTGAAACATAACGGAAGCAAATCAAAATGATATGAAAAGTACATCTTTGAAGATCCTTGTCCTTCCTTCGCCTTCTACGCCTTGCTTGGATTCCTAGGTTCTGACATAATTCGCGAGGGGCGAGAGTATGCCAGGCAAACATGTGGAAAAGAAGAATTAGTCTAAGAGACTAAGCAAGCGGGAACGGAACTTCCCAAGGGTAATTTGAGTAATATCGCGGGAGATATTAACGGGTTGTATTATAAGGTAAGGCTTATTTATGTGTGGTTTAATGGTAGGAAGGAGAGCGTATCTCAAGTGGAGATAGCTCGATAATCGAGAGAACAACTACTAGATTGTAGACTTCTTTTAGAATCGAAGGTATGTTGGGAACGTTATTAATTCATACAAGATGAAAATCTCCCGCGCCCTGAGCGGACCGAGAGCTGGATCGATCATTTGAGATCGGTCCGGTTTTGATGTCTATTAAATGTGCATTGGGCACTTATCTTATATAGTGACGAAAAAAATTCGATTTCGTTAATGATTTTTAACGGGGGGTGGGGGATTGAATGGCCCGATCCACCAAGGGAAAGCTCGGTTTCCGGCACTTAGCTAGAGTGCAACTCGTCCCTCCTTGCAATCGGAGCGGACTGGATCATGATCCTGAAATTCGTACTTTAAGAGAAAAGGCATACGACTTATTAAAATTATATAGAGGCGTCGGGCTACTTCTGCGGCCCTCACTAGTTTGTTCGACATTGATCTCTAAACGAGTCCGTAAACAATCAAGGCCACAACCACACTAGCATAAATAATCCTATCAAATAATCAAGAGCGAACTACGCTAACAGTGGGGTCGTTATATCTAACAATCGATATTTCCTAGGTTCATTTATTACTTAGCACACAAGTTGTTCCCAACATCAAGAATTTCACATAAACGAAATATATATAAGGGAAACTCCTTTTGGTACCCCTGTGTTTTAGTCTTTTCCTTTTGGTGCCCTAAGAAAAAACTTATTCCTTTTGGTGCCCCTCAGGTATGTATTTAGTTCTTTCCGTAACCTATCTTCCTAAATTTTTAACTTCCATCCATTTTCTGTTTAAAAAGAAAAAGGAAAAAGAAAAAGTAATATTAAAAAAATAATATGAAATATCCCAGCCCAATCTCAATCCGATGTGGAGGGTTAGTTCGATCGAAACAGCAAGTAGAGGACTGAAGGTTGGAGAGCGGAGGCTCACGAGGACACCGCGGTAGGTTCAAGAGCGAAGATTAGCACCGACGGTGGAGTGGGCGCGACAAGCTTGTCGAAGTTCCCTTCGATGAGCTAATCGGTTTTCTCCGTGAGGCGGTCTTCTACGAGGTCGGATTCCGCGAGCTTGACAATAATGGAGTTGAGGACGGAGAAATCCAGATCGGAGAGGTGGAAATTGACGCGGACGTCGGAGAGGGGAAGCGCAAAGCTGCAGGTGAGGATGGCAGCGCGATGATTCCTAGGTTCTGACATAATTTCACTTGCTAACTTCTTAGAACAATTAAGCAAGTATAATCTCATAAAAGTATATAATATAATATTTTACCTAAAAAGTATTTTAAATATACATATTCTCCTTAAAATTATAAAGAATATATTATAACCTTTTTACAATGGACTTAAATACAATATTACTTTTATTCTAAAAAAAATACATAAAGGTACTTAACGTATTATTTTCCCACCAAGAATATTTTAATAAACCTAAATTAACTAATTTAATAAAATAAAAGGGTTAAGGATTTATACCCTAATTGTTTTCTGTATTACAGAATACAGAGGAGGAAACATGGGAGGCCGGCGGTGACAGGCGGCGACACCAGGGGGCTCCGGCAGAGGCAGGGCAGCGCGCGGAGGGTGCGGCGGACGTCGGGTGGAGTGCCGGTGGGCAGGGAGGCGGTCGGCTGTCTCAAGGGAGAAAAGAGGAGGCTTTTGGTGGAGCTTTGGATGGAGAAACAAAGCTTGAAAGGGGCTGATTTTTGGGGCAATGGAGAGCAATTTGCATGAAGGAGAAGAATGTGTTGAAATTGTGAGTGCTAGGGGTTGTTTGAAGCCCCTTTTATAGGCTAAGAGGAGGAAGCTTGTGATCCATGGCTATGGTGGAGGACCAACGGAGGAGGAGGGAAAGCTCACCTATTGGGCAAGAGTGTGTTTGTTGAAGGGTGATGCAAGGCTGATGCATCAATTGGAGTCTTGCAAGCAAAAGAGGGGGAGAAGAAGAAGCAAAGGCATGCAATGGTGGGATTTCGAAACTACCTCAAACAATCAGACATCATTCTGATGTCTTTTTTGGAGAAGAAGAAGAAATAGTTGATATAAAATAAAAGGGTGGGGTGATTGAGTAAGAAATTGCAAATGATCTAGCGGATTGAGGGGGATGGGCGTGTGAGGTGTGTTGCAAGAGGTCCCGGGTTCAAATCCCGGCTCTTGCATTCTTTTTACTAGACCTTTATTGTATTTTTAATGCCTTGTTGTACCTTTTTCTATTTAATAAAATCGAGATTTATAATGCATTAATTTTATTTAAATGCTTTCAACTCTCCATAACCATTATAATAGAATTCTTGAATTTTTATTTGATTTAATTTAATTAAGAATTCTCTTTTTAAAGAGAGAAATAAGGGTTATTATAAAAATTATAAATTCTCTTTCGTATAGAGAAAATACTAGAAATAAAAATATTATATTAAATTTGGTTTTAAAAACCTTGGAATATCACGGATATTACAATAGTACCCCCCTTAAATTAGTTTCGTCCTCGAAACTAAAGAAAAGTAGAGCGGTACCGAGTTGAAAAGAAGGACATCAACAAAACTCACGATTGGTGAGGACACTACGGGGTTAGTACCCCCCTTAAAAAGATATTACTAACGATACTTAAGAAGACATTAACTGGGGAAAGCGTCTCTGCATATCTTGCTCGG
Source organism: Fallopia convolvulus (assembly GCA_964016875.1). Lineage (NCBI taxonomy): Eukaryota > Viridiplantae > Streptophyta > Magnoliopsida > Caryophyllales > Polygonaceae > Fallopia > Fallopia convolvulus. The sequence goes on along the minus strand of OZ024724.1, from coordinate 38,533,999 downwards.
TTTCCCACGTTGTACCTTCTTTGCTATCTTTGGACCAAAGTACCCGAACTAGGGGTACATCTTTGTTTCGTAATTTCTTTACTCGGTGCTCTAATATCTTAAGCTGTCTCTCCTCGTAAGTGCCATCCGACTCGATTTCGACATCGTCGAAGTTGATTACGTGGGATTCGTCGGGCACATACTTCCTTAGGAGTGACACATGGAACACATTATGAACGGGGTGAGCTGAAGGCGGTAAGGCAACTCAATAAGCTAGGTTGCCAACTCTTTCTAGGATCTCAAAGGGTCCTACATATCGAGGATTAAGCTTGCCTCACTTTTCGAAGCGGAAAACGCCCTTTGAGGGAGATACTTTGACGAAAACATTGTCTCCTACTATGAACTCGATGTCTCGTCTCTTCAGGTCTGCATATCATTTCTGTCGACTCTGTGCAGTCAACATTCTCTTATGGATGAGAGCAACCTCTGAGGCAGTCCTTTCTACTAGCTTTGGTCCGAGAAGTATCTTGTCGGCATTGTCGTCCCAACAGAGCGGAGAACGACGTTTCTGGTCGTACAAGGCCTCGAAAGGAGCCATTTTGGTGGTGGAATGCCAGCTGTTGTTGTAGGTGAATTCTATAAGATTCAAGATGTCATCCCAACTCGTCGTGCGATCTAGCGCACAGGCTCCAAGCATGTCTTCAAGAGTTTGGATGGTCCTTTCTGATTGACCATCCGTTTGAGGATGGAAAGCTGTACTAAACTTCAATTTTGTGCCCATGGCCTTATGTAAACATTTCCAAAAGGAGGCCATGAAACGACCGTCTCGATCAGAGATAATCGTCTTTGGGGTTCCATGGAGACGGACTATTTCCTTAACGAAAACTGTTTCTAACTTTGGAGCTTACCACTTCTTTTGGATGGGGATGAAGTGGGCACTCTTGGTGAGCCGATCGACGATAACCCAAATGGAATCCTTCTGCTTTTGAGTCTTGGGCAGGTCGGTCACAAAGTCCATTGCGATATCCTTCCATTTCCATTCTGGCACAGGAAGGGATTGCAATTTTCCTCCAGGTCTTCTGTGCTCGATCTTTACTTTCTAACAAACTAAGCACTTGGATATGAATTCAGCGACATCTTGTTTCATATTTGGCCACCAGAAATTTCTTCGTACATCCTTATACATCTTACTTGCTCCTGGGTGTACGGAATAGGCAGATGTGTGGGCTTCTTTCAATATGATCTTTCGAAGTTCGTCCACTGTTGGCACACAAATCCGATTTCGGAACCAAAGGGAATCGTCATCCTGAATGACGAATCCATGTGCCTTGCCTTCTTGTACTTTGCCACTGATCCTGATCAGCATGATGTTATCAGTTTGCTTCTATCTGATTTCGGCTAACAAGTCGGAATGGATTTCCAAGGTGTTTAGACAACCTTGTTGTCTTCCAAACCAGACCTCAATGCCTTCTCTAATCAGTTCTTGTTGGAGCTTCGGCTGAACTATTAGCATTGCGATCAAGCCCTCTTGTTGTGTCTTGCGACTGAGAGCGTCTGCTACGACGTTAGCCTTGCCCGGGTGATAGAGCAGCTCGATGTCGTAGTCTTTCAATAGATCCAGCCATCTTCTTTACCTAATGTTCAGTTCCTTCTGAGTGAACACGTACTACAAACTCTTGTGGTCGGTGAAGATCTGACACTTTACCCCGTACAAGTAATGTCGCCAAATCTTTAAGGCAAACACCACTGCTTCTAGTTCGAGGTCGTGCGTTGGATAGTTCACTTTGTAGACCTTGAGTTGTCGGGATGCATGAGCGATTACATTCCCTTTCTGCATTAGTACGCATCCCAAGCCCTGTTTTGAGGCATTATTGTAGACCACATAATCTTCGTGTCCATCAGGCAGAGTCAGCACTGGTGCACTTGTAAGCCGCTTCTTGAGTTCCTGGAAGCTTTATTCATATTTCTCGTCCCACACAAACTTCTTGTGGGTCTTCCGGAGTTGCTTCGTCATGGGGAGGGCAATCTTCGAGAACCCTTCGACGAACCTTCGGTAGTATCCTGCAAGTCCTAGGAAGCTGCGAATTTCTTTTACACTCTTTGGTTGCTTCCATTTTGAGACTGCTTCTATTTTCTTCGGATCTACCATAACTCCGTCTTGATTGATGATGTGGCCTAAGAAAGCCACTTCTTTAAGCCATAGGTCACACTTGGACAACTTGGCGTAAAGTTGGTTGTGCCTTAGAATCTGTAGCATGGTTCAGAGAAGTTCTTCATGTTCAGCTTGATTTCCTTAGTAGATTAGGATGTCGTCTATGAAGACGATGACGAACTTGTCAAGATATTCATGGAAACATCGGTGCATCAGGTCCATGAATACCGCAGGTGCATTTGTTAAACCGAATGACATCACTTCAAACTCGTAGTGGCCATAGCGGGTGCGGAAAGCGGTCTTCGGAATGTCCTCTTCTCGGATCAGAAGTTGATGATATCTTGAACTCAAGTTGATCTTTGAGAAAACTTTTGCACCCTTGAGCTGATCTAAAAGGTCGTCTATCCTTGGAAGAGGATACTTATTTTTGATGGTGATTTTGTTATAAGCGGAAAGTCCCATTCTTTTTCTTCACAAACAGCACAGGTGCTCCCCAAGGCGAAGCGCTCGGTCGGATGTAACCCTTCTCAATCAGCTCTTCGAGCCGACTCTTGAGTTCCTTCATCTCTAGCGGGGCCATCCTATAGGGTGCCTTGGAGATTGGCGCGATTCTTGGCTCAAGGCTTATTGAGAACTCAACTTCTCGTCGGGGAGGTAATCCGGGGAGCTCTTCCGAGAAGACGTCGGGGAATTCCCTAGCTACAAGAATCTCTTGAATATCCACGACCTTTTTCTCCGTCGGCTCGAGGTAGGAAAGATACCCTACACAGCCCTGTCGGAGTAGCTTCCCGGCCTTCATAGCGTTGATCACCTTTCCATTTTCTTCTTCTCGTTTTCCTTTGAACTTGCATATGTGCTTCCCTCTTGAGTTGATAGTGATAGTTCGGGTGTAGAAATCAATTATCGCCCCGTGGCGAGACAACCAATCTCTTTTGAGAATGATATCATAGGGATCCATCGGAATGCATATCAAGTTGGAGTTGAAGATTCTTCCTTGAATGCTTAAAGGAAAACTACCTAACTATTTTGCTCCTATTATTCTTTCCCCGTTTGGAAGATTCATGATGAATGGTTCACACTCTTCGAGGTCATCTAACTCTAAGAGTTCTACACACTTTTCGGATATGAAAGAATGCAAAGCACCGGAATCGAAGAGTATAAAAACATCTTTAGAGCGGATATGGAGGGTACCTTGGCAGATAGGCTCTTCCGGCTTGTCGGTGGTGCACATCTCATACAACCGATGCCCTTGATTCTAAGGGTCCATAGGTCCCTTTCCCTTTTGATGAGCAGTAGACTGGACCGATGCAGTCCCCGCTGTTCTGTTTGTAGCTTGAGGGCACTGAGACATGGTATTTGAGCGGTTCTAGCCTGTTGGGTTTGCGGGTTGTTTGCAGCACTGCCGGAGATGTCCGTCCTTACTACAGTTGTAGCACTTCCTAGGAGCTTTAGGACAGTTCCGATTAAGGTGTCCTGGTTCTGCACAGTTGTTGCAGACTATCGGACTTCTCTTTGATTCTAAGCCTTGGATAGGTCTTGATCCAGCTGGCGAGGCCTTGTTCTTGCTCTTTTTAGACCACTGAGATCCTTGCGGAGATGTCGACCTCTTGAAACCACTATGACTGGTGATGTTCGTGTTTTTAGTATAGTTTTTGATATGTTTTATTCAGTTATTAGGTTTAGTTTTGATAAGTTTAGGATTAGTTTCATGTGTTTTTGGATAGTTTTGCATATTTTGTGAAAAGTATGGAAGCTACTCCGTTTTGTGTATTTTTGTAGCTTTTAGCAAGGAAAAGGTGCTGTTTGGAGCTGAATTTGGAGAGCTATGATAAGAGATGGATGCATACAAGATGAAGAAGCTAAAGTTCGAGTTTTTGGAAGAGAAGTGTTGAAGAAAACCAAGCCCAGGCTCGTTAACGAGGCCACGAGATGAAGATGTTCGAGAGTTGACTTTGTGACTCACCGATCCTGTGCGAGAATTTATTTCCGTGTCGGTAGTGTATCTTTTTATGATTTTAGGGTTATTATATTATGTATTTTAGGCCTTGTTATCTTTTGAGATTTTATTTCTATCTTTTAGATTAGATTCTATCTTTTTAGGAAAGTTTATATCTTTTAGCCTTTTTTTAGTTTCTAGCCTTTTTAGTATAAATACCCTTCTATCTAGCATAGAAAGGGGGGAACAACTTGGGAGAGAAGAGAGATCGGATTTTGGAGAGCCGAGAAAGAGAAGGACGGATCGGAGTCGTGATCGAAGGAGCTTGGTAGACGAAAGTTATCGAGGTCGTTAGTGTGTTCTTTGATTCGATATTTTAATGTTTTCGGTTTCTTCTGAATCTCTGTAAGACGATATTTCTTATTAATTTGAGTAGTATTTTGTTTTTAATGTTTTCTTTGATTAAAGTTATTAGTTTCTTAGTCATTATTAGTGAGTAGTCTTTTTATCTAGGTTCGGGGTTGAAACCTGGCATAGTTGTGCATGTTTGGTGAGTAAGATTATGTGTTGAATGCCTTTTATCTATTGATGAGATTGTTTGTTGTGCTTATACCGAGATTAAAGTTGAGGTAATTTGAGTTGTTGACTTGATTGAAAGAGAAATGTATAAACTTGAAGGTTGATATTGTTTGAACACGAAAGTTTCAAGCATTAGATCCGAAACAAGCAATTGGGTGAGTTAGTTTATGAAAGTAGATTAATTTGCTAAGTCAATGAAAGTTGATGCATCCATCTATTTAAAGGAATGATATTTATCTTTTTACGAGCTTGTGTGCATGACTATGTTGTGGTAACCCTTGTCCTGGATATTTTCGTTTTATTTGATTTCTTTGAAAGATCGTATTCGCTACTGAGTTCGTTGGCTCGGTACCGAACCTGTCTAGGTCGTTAATTTTGGTCTTTTTACTCTCGGTGGTTCGTTAACGAAGCTGACAACTTCGTTAACGAGGCTGCTTGTGTGTTTTGCTTGCTTTTGTTTTATTCTTTGTAGGAGTCGATAGATAAACAAACCTTTCTTCCTGTGGAACGATCCTGACTCCCCTATACCCAGCGGGGTCTTGATTATAAATTTATTTGTTGTCAAGAAACCCTCCCAACAACTGGAGTGGTGAGGCTTTCCTCCACCGAACTTCCTGCGTTCGGGGACCTTGAGAGTTGTCTCCATCCTATGAGCATGATCCACATACTCCTCCAAAGTCTTGAAGGAGCGATTTGCCATCCAGGGTTTAATTTGGTCGCTCATCCAGCGGTGGAAGCGTTTGATCTTTTGTTGTTTCGTAGTGATCTCATCCTCAGCGTATTGAATGCGGTGGTTGAACTTTTTAGCTCGTTCAAGTACACTCAACCCATGGTTCTTCGGGGAGTGGAGTTCGTCCAGTTTCTCATCTCTCATGGACTCGGAAAAGAATTGACGCATCATCTTGTCTTTAAATATGGCCCAGCTCAAATCGGGGCGGGTGGACATACTGGAGCTCTCCCACCACTCACCAACCTCATCTTTCAATTTTAGTGCAACCATGCGCACTTTGTCGGCTTCGGAGCAGGGTACATTCCTCAGAACTATTTCGACATGGGAGAACCAATATTGAATTCCCGACGGGTCACTTGTCCCAGCATATGAATCAGGTTTCATGGCGTTGAAGGTCTTGATCCCCTCAGCGAAGCTGATCTTTGTTTGGGATAACCAATATTATAACTTAAGTCGTTTCAAACTAAGGAAATAAAGGAAAAGCTAAGCCGATTCGACTTCCTAAGGACAAATTGAAGTCGAAAGAAGTTGTCTAAGCTCACTTCTTGGAAAAGAAAAAGAAAAAGTACAAGCTAAGGAATGCTAGATGCGGTCGGTGTAGGTGTCGAGGAATCCTTCCTCGAAAAGAGTCTCGTCAATGATCCCCGAGTCGTTGTTGAGGAGGAGGTTTGCTTGCTCTATCCGCCTGCTACCGCGGTTCTCTCGGGCTTGCAGCTCAGCAGATCCTGTGCTGGATCCTTTCCTCTTGTTCCTTGAGTGATTCATTGACCCACTCTTCCATGTGACCTTGAAGCAAGCCAACGTTCACTCGATGGGTCCCGGAGGGCACAACACTAGGGAGTGGTGGAGCGTTCACCAAAGGCTGGCGAAACCTGCTATTGGAGGATTCTCCGAACATCCAGTCGGAGAGCCCCTCCATTTGGCACTCAATGGGCGCTCGGCTCGCTCTTTCATTTAGTGTTGGTTGGCCGTTGGGTCCCCATGGACGGGTTCCAGGGAACCTCTCCTCTGAGCGATCATGGTTGAGGGATTCGAGCTAAAGTCGCCGCAGGAGCACATCGTCCTCGTGACACTAGAAGTCTATCATAGGCGGCATGGGCCCCTCTGGCTCGGGCGCTCTTGGAGGCGAAACGACCTCCACTCTCGGGATCATGGGCGCGCTGCGGTGGTGCTTGTGGAGGTGAAACAAACTCCATCCTTGGAATCAATGGAGGTGGTGGAGTAGCTGGGTTGATGACCTCTCCATCGGGGTCATCCTCCTCGGACTCATCGGACTCCGGATCAATCTGATGCCAAGCATCCCACTCGGCCTGAGCTTGCCACTCCAACTCGAAGTCGTCACCCTCTTCTTCCCCGAGCTCGAAGTTGAGGTCAGGTATTATTCCTCCTTCTTCTTCGAGTTGGTACTCGGGTACCAACTCCTCGTCCTCATCGTCGGGGTAGTCCTCGGGCTCGTAGACCAGAGCCATCTCCTCGTCCCCTGAGGGATACTCTTCGGGCTCATACACCGGTGATGGAGGTGGCGCGATCGGCGCTAGGTAGTCCTCAGGTGCTTCAATGGGGAGGTTGGGATCCTTCTCAGGATCCTCCTCGGAGTCTTCCTGTGGATCCTCCTCGGGATCAACTTCCATGGCTTCCCCAGGTTGCGCCTCCTCGGGCTCGTAATAGGGATCATCCTGTGCATTGTGGTAGGGAAAGTACGGGTTTGGAGCTTGGATTGCTTGGAGCGCTTCTTCTATTTGGTTCCTAAGTTGGGTGGTTCGACGTGTCTCTACCATGATGTCTGAGGAAGGGAAAAACAAGAGGCGTTAATATAGAACATCCTTAGTTTCTATAAGGTGAAGGCATATTGAAGGAAGTCAAGGCATTATTTATAAAGGTCACATATAAAATGTTTATTTTAAAACTTTTTATTTTCTTGGCCCTATTAAAGAGTCAAAGATTTTTTATTTTACTTAAGAAGAAGTTCTTACTTTACCACTAAACTTTGCAAATGTAAAGTCAAGTCTATAAAGGTTCTAACAATTAGTTTAAAGTTAAAAAGTTGAAACATTTCTAGTACTTAGGTTTCGGAGAGGTGAAAAAGGAAGTTTACAAGGATAGTAGTTCTAGAACTTATTACTTAGTATTCTAGCGTTTTCAAACTCTTTTAAGAGATTTTTCTTAGCTAAGAAGTTTAAGTTGAAAAGTTAACATTCTTAAGTTTCTATTAAAGGCTATAGAAGAAAATTTTCTATAATTGGAAATTTCGAATAGCGGAAGGAAACATAGGTTTTAAAAGTTCTTGATTTTCGAAAATTTTTGGTTTTGAAAACAAAACGTTTAGCTCTGATACCATAATTGTAACACCCCTATTTTACAACATTGAGTATTACCGCCAGTGACCTCGGGTTTTACAGTCCAAAGTCACCCAAGGTTGTTAGAATGATATAGAATAATAAAATGCGGAAATAAACATAATTCATAACATAAAAAGGGTGCTCTCGAAAGAGACTTTGTTCGTACAAAACATCATACAGTGCTTTAAGCATAATGTTGTTCGTAAATGAAACTTAAAACCAACTTGTCCTTGAAACATAACGGAAGCAAATTAAAATGATATGAAAAGTACATCTTCGAAGATCCTTGTCCTTCCTTCGCCTTCTACGCCTTACTTGGATTCCTAGGTTTTGACATAATTCGCGAGGGGTGAGAGTATGCCAGGCAAACATGCGGAAAAGAAGAATTAGTCTAAGAGACTAAGCAAACGTGAACGGAACTTCCCAAGGGTAATTTAGTAATTTGAGTAATACCGAGGGAGATATTAACAGGTTGTATTTTAAGGTAAGGTCATTCATAGTTGAAGCGAAAGTGGAAACTTTGAGTCAGAATAGTCAAATTTGGATTTTGAAGCGAAAGTGGATCTATCCTAGTTGAAGTAGAAGAGATTAGATAGTAAGTTTATTAATTGAACGAAAGTTAATTGATTTACTTGCTCTAGTTAATGAAAGTTAGCGCCTTTATGTGATAAAAGCATGATCTTTGTGTTTCATGAGTGTAAACGTGAATTCATAATTTGAATGCTTGAAGATCATATCTATCTATCTTGTGCTAAATTCATTTGCGACAGTTGAGGCATGTCTTGCGATTAACCTAAAAGCGAAAGTGTAAAGTTGATTGCTTTGACTAGTTCTAATAGGATTATTTGCGAAAGTTGATATTCCTAGGTTGAAGGATTGCGAAAGTCGATTGAATAACATGAATTGTTTGCGAAAGTTGACTCTTCTATGATCTAAATTGCATAATAGTTGTGAGTTCTTGTTGGAAGTATGCATGATTATTTTTGTGGTGATACCTTTACCTTAGAATTCCTCTCTTACTTGATAAAAACCCTTGCTTTGTTTGATTGCTTGCGTGAAAAGTTACAAAACTTGATACTGACTATCTCCTGTAGACGAACCTAACTCTGCTATACTCAGCGGGGTCTTGATATAATTGTTCAAGAAACCCTTCAACAAATTGGCGCCGTTGCCGGGGAGATTTCAAAGTGCCAAGTTTTGTTCTTTTTGCGTTTTTCGGGACTCCGCCGAGTCGGTAATGACCCCCTAGGGTCGTTACCGACCCTGTTGGGCAACCCAATTTTCTGTGTTTTTTTTGTTTAGTTTCTAGGTTACTATCGAGTCTTTACCGACCCCTTCCAGGTCGGTACCGACCCTATCGACAGGTAGTTGCTTCTTTCTTTTCAGTTTCTGTTTCACGGGATCACTCCAGGCTCGATACCGACCCTCTGGGCCTGGGTACCGACCCTCTTTGAGAACCCGTTTTGCTTTTTGATTTCGTTTTTGTTTTTGTTTTTGCTTTCAGTATATAAAAGCCATGGCCATGACAATTGAAGAGATGCAACAAGAGATAGCTGAACTCCGCTTACAGATAGCGGAGATCCAGAGAGAAACGGACACCATAGTCGCGCACAAAGCCCGTCTACAAGAGCAGTTGGATGCTATTTCAAGAAACGAAGTGTCTAGTTGTAGTACTGAGAAGCCTACCGACCCACCATGGGTCGGTACCGACCCCTCTCTGAGTACAGAAATGAGAAGCTTCAAGGAGGGTGTGCATATCACGGAGCCTACCGACCCCCCATGGTCGGTAACGACCCTTTTACCGATGAAGAAAGACAATCACGTATCCGTTACCGGGCTGGACAATCACGGTACCGAGGCCTTTCCCGACCCAGTGGGGTTGGTAACGACCCACTTCTCCTCGGTAACGACCACTTTTCCGAAAGACCCAGGTGAGTTTTCTTGTTCTTATCCAATCAATTCTAGTCATGATCCTTTCTCTGATCCTTATTCTATTTCATATCCTACTGTTAGTACTGTGAAGGAGCCAAAACCTCCGTGGTTTTTGTATTTTACTAACCCTGTTGTAGGATTACCAAGTATTCTTGTGGATGATAGAGGGCCAAATATCTTGGAGAATGTTGTTTCATCTAAGTATGGGGTCCCTCTTGATCCCAACATATTTGGATGGAAGCCGCCTTAGATAAGCTAAGGTAAGTTTGTCCGGCTAACGACGTTAAAAATAGGGCTTACGGGAGGCAACCCGCTTTTTGTTTTTGCTTTAGTTTTGCTTTCTTAGATTTTTTTGCTAGCTTTCTTTTGACTTGTTTTTAGGTTAGACTAGTGTAGTAGGATAGAAGTTTTCCTAAAGTAACTCAAGTACAAGAAGAAGAAGTGCTAAATCGAAGAAGAAATAATCCAATACACTCGGTGCAAAAGCAACAAAGAGTACTTGGTGTACAAGCACAATTAGCTCGGTAACGGCCCCCTCTGGGTCGGTACCGACCTCTATTCAAATTCGTGAAAAATTCAGCAACTCCTCAAGTGATCCATGGTTCCAAATAGCTTCAATTTGTCTTTGTGAGTATCTTTTTCCTTATCCTCTTTATTTGTTTGTCTTTGCTTTAAAAAGTGAGGACACTGTTTGGTTTAAGTATGGGGTATGGGAAAAGGGAACTCAGTTTTGTGTCAGTTTTTGTTTTTGTGTTTTAGGATTGATAATATTCCACTTAGATGTCTATGATATTCTTTAACTTGCTTGATCATGTAATTCCATAGCATGTTTGGATAGCTTTGCCTGAATCATGTTGAAATATGTTTTTATGTGGATATTTAGCTTGTGATGAAATTGAGTACATATAATTTTAGGTAGAAGTGACTGAAATCCAACAAAAATTGCTACCTTGTGAGTTGTTGTTTTTTGCCTTATAGGGAGAACATCAAAAATCCCTCTTCTTTTATTGTGTGATTTACTCTCCTTATGCATATTATCTCTTGTCATTGCATGGTTATCTATTACTTGAAACCTATATGAGATATTAGTTCATTGCATGTGAAGTCAGATGATAGAGAACTTATTTTTCATAAAGCCCTATTAATCCTTATCCACCCTTATCATTATCCTCTTTTTGATAGCCAATTTGAGCCTTTAAGCCTTTTTATTTGTAGCTCCACAAAATTATTCCCTAGCCGATATAAGCTTGAACCTATCCGGGGATTAGGACTTAGTGTTGGTTGTTGTGATGGTTTTGTTGAGTGAGTGTTTGGTTCAAGTGTGGGGTAATATGGGTTGGGTAAAGTGAAGATCTCGCAGTTTACCATGTAAACGGAGTTTGGTTCCCTGAATGCACATACAAAAGAAGTGGAAAGAAAGGGGAAAGACAAAAGAAAAAAATGTAAGTTCGGTACCGGCCTCCCACAGAGAAAAAAATGAAGATCATAAGGGAGGAAAAGAAAGTGAAGAAAGAGTGGAATAGTGAAAAGTGTGCATGAGCCAAATCTTCCTAAGTGTTTGTAAGCAAGATTACGTTGGGATATTAAAAGGGTTGAAGAAATAAGAGAGTGTGCATATTTTTGAGTGAGTTTGGTATGTTGTTTTTATGAGAGTTTTGGTAAATGTGAGTTTTTAGGAGTCTTTGATTCCCGGATATTATTAGCACCACATAGCCAAAATTTTCCATGCCTTATTGTTATTACCAAGCCCCATTACAACCCGGTCGAATGGAAGCTTCTATGAAGTTTTTCATTGAGCCTAAGTTCTCTTGATGATTTTTATATGTTTTGACATCTCGGGTGGAGAGTTTGGTGATATAAATAACAATGACTATGTTGATTTTTGTATATTGGATTGAGTTGACAGTTGTTATTCAAAGCCTAAACACTTGAGAGTTGAAAGAAACACATATCCCTTGTAAGGTTGGATTTTTGGGTTGCTTTTGCTTGATGTTGCTCATATATGTGTGATGACATTAGATTCACTTGTCTATCTATTTCTACTTGTGCTTAGATGTTGCTTTTTGAAAAAGGCATTGACTTGATATATTTGTTGATGGTTTTGGTTGATGTTTTGTTTATTGCTTGAGGATAAGCAAGTCAAGTATGGGGTATTTTGATGTCTGCCTTTTTAGTCGTGTTTTTAGGGTGTGTGTTTGTGTCTTTGAGTCTTTTTCTTTAGTTTTGTGTTTTGTTTTGAGTCGTTTGTGTAGGTTTTCGTATTTTCATGAGATATGGAGTCTACATAAGCTTTGGTGGTGTTTTATAGGTTTTGGAGCTATTTTGGAGCACTTTTGAGGAAAAGAGCAAAACCGAAGTGAAGCACTTAAGGGAAAAGCTCAAGGAATAAAGTTCATAAAGTCATTGAAGATCAAGTTTGATCTTGGAAAGAGATAGAGAAATTTGTTACAAGAACATAGGAAAAGGAGTCGAGTCAAACGGAGTTGTAACGAAGCCGCTACGCAAGTTTTACTCAAGGCTGATTTAAGTATTCTCAGGACCGACCCTAATAGGGTCGTGCACTACCCAACCAGAATTGTGAGCTCTCAGGACCGACCCTATAAGGTTCGTGCACGACCCATTTTAGGTCGTGCATGGCGCCGACTCTCTCCATATTCCGAGATCTTTAGAAGATATTCTATCTTTTTATTTTAGGAAGGTTGTTTTATCTTGTTTCCTAGTTAAATTAGGACTCTTTTTCTTCTATAAAAGGAGCTTAACCCCTTTAGTTTATGATCATCAGCTTTTGGGGGAGCCATCCAACACTGGTCTAGGGCCCGAGAGGCACGTTAGAGGAGGAGGAGGAAGAGAGAGATAGATAGAGGATAGAGAGTAGAGATTGGTGTTGCTTGAAGAACAACTTTGTTTTGAATTCAAAGTTGTAAGCTTTTCCTTTTTAATTCAGTTTTGTTTTCAATTATTATGCTTAGTGAGTAGTTTTCCTCTCTAAGGTTGGGGTTGAACGCAACAATGGTTGTGCATGCTTTCTCTTGATCATGATCTGATTGTTTTTATTGCACGAATCTATTCTCTTGCTCTTAATCCTTGAAGCGAAAGTGGATTGGAATTTCTCATTCATAGTTGAAGCGAAAGTGGAAACTTTGAGTCAGAATAGTCAAATTAGGGTTTTGAAGTGAAAGTGGATCTATCCTAGTTGAAGTAGAAGAGATTAGATAGTAAGTTTATTAATTGAACGAAAGTTAGTTGATTTACTTGCTCTAGTTAACGAAAGTTAGCGCCTTTATGTGATAAAAGCATGATCTTTGTGTTTCATGAGTGTAAATGTGAATTCATAATTTGAATGTTTGAAGATCATATCTATCTATCTTGTGCTAAATTCCTTTGCGACAGTTGAGGCATGTCTTGCGATTAACCTAAAAGCGAAAGTGTAAAGTTGATTGCTTTGACTAGTTCTAATAGGATTATTTGCGAAAGTTGATATTCCTAGGTTGAAGGATAGATAGAGAGTTGTTTAATTTGCGAAAGTCGATTGAATAACTTGAATTGTTTGCGAAAGTTGACTCTTCTATGATCTAAATTGCATAATAGTTGTGAGTTCTTGTTGGAAGCATGCATGATTATTGTTGTGGTGATACATTTACCTTAGAATTCCTCTCTTACTTGATAAAAAACCTTGCTTTGTTTGATTGCTTGCGTGAAAAGTTACAAAACTTGATATTCACTATCTCCTGTGGACGAACCTGACTTTGCTATACTCAGCGGGGTCTTGATATAAATTTATTTGTTCAAGAAACCCTTCAACAATCAATCAAGGCGAACCTCAGTTTACCCAAGTCGTGGTGTCCCCCTTGGCGTGACGATCCCTGTCGAAGAACCCGCGCCGTGCCACCAGAAGCGCAACCTCCACGGGCGCGGGCTGTGTGCCCGGGAGCGCGCCCACGCTCCCCTTGTCCGTGACCGTGCCGCAGCCGCAGCAAGGCGACACCTCCGGGCGCGGGCTGGACGCCTAGGAGCGCACCCGCGCTCCTCTGGGTTAGACCGCGCTCCGACCGACGATGTTGCCGAGTCGTTCGCAAGGTTTCCGAGGCTTCGAGTCTTCGGGTTTCTATCTTAATTATATTGTCTGGTTTTTTAAGTGAAACAATTACTTTATTTAGTATTATTTTCAATTCCATCATTTATTTTAATTAATGGGATGGGTTGGGCTTGCATGCTTTGGCCCATCTTCATTAGGGTTTTTAGGTTAGACCTAGTTTTCTATTTAAGTTGTCAGACTTTCATACTTTCAGTTTTACGCTTGAATGAATTGAATTGCCTTTGTTGAATCGAGTTTCTCTTCCCTAGGCATCAGGCGTCAAATCCTTCTAAACCTTCTTCCTAACGCCCTACAATCCTTCTGTGATTTCGTATGACGGAATCAATTCCACATCGAGACGCCGCTAGACCCTAACGAGGTACCACACAATCACGACTCGCGCGCCCCTGCGTGCCGTTACCTCGCTTGCTTCCGTTCCATTGTTCATTCGAGATCAAGACGGGATTCAAAATACGAGACGTCGGTCCTTGTAGCTAGGCGAAACGCATCAAACCTCCTCCAAACTCACTTCTACATAAACCTTGATTACTTCGTTCTGCAGGATTACAACACTCATGGAATCGAAAATTAGGGTTTATGAATTACCTTTTGGATTTTTTTTAGAGGCATCTCGTGGGAGAGATCGAAGGTGAGGGCGATCAATGTGAGGGCGATCGAATAAAGGTGAGCGATCGAATTTGGGAGCGTTTGGGAGTGTTTGGAATCGTCCATCGGGACCTTTGGGTGTCTCGCGTGGGAGTGTGGTTACGATTGGGGCTTTTTTTTATATTTGAAGTTAAGGGTATAGAAGTTGGGTTTATTTACAAAATTACCACCATGTTGATTTGTTTTATTTATTTTTTCAAAAACACAGAAGTAATCTGAGCCATTGGATCATGGGATCCGACGGTTGACAACTCTCCTTCCGTTTCATGTTAAGGGTTGGATTCATTTGAACCAAACTCACCTAATTATTAGCTATTTATGTAACTATATAATCTTTGAGTTTGGTTCAAATGAAACAAGCTCCTAACATGAAACGGAAGGAGAATTTTGGGTCGTTAGATCACAGGATCCAAGGGTTGAGATTACTTCTGTGATTTTACAAAAAAAAATAACAAGGTGGAAATTTTGTAATTATATCTAATTTTCTATACCCTTAAGTTCACTCTCAAATATCAAAAATTCTATCCCACGACTCCACTCCAAATCGAATTCTTCCACTTCCAAATCGATCGAACTTCCAAAGCGAACGGGACGACGACTTGACTCTGCTGTCAATCTGTCATCGAAGTCTCCAACGATCGATCCAAGGCTCAAATCGATCGAACTCTCCAAACGAAGGACGACGGACGCTCGAAGGACGACGGACGATCTCACCTTCGCCTTCAATCTTTCCCACATTACACGATGCCTCCAAAAACAAATCGAAAAGGTATAAGCCCTAATTTTCTTCACCTTATGCCGATGAATTTTTGTATGTTAATCGATGTGTTCGTGTTCTGTTTCGATTTGTGACGAGCTTTAGGAAATTTGCGAAGTAGTACACTTGTGATTTGCGTTGGCTCGCTTGCAGTTTTCTTGTTCAGTAGTACACTTCTGATTTGCGTTTCTCAAAATTTGCGATTGCAAATCTACAATTCATGCATCCAGACTTGTTAAATTGTAAAAGGAGGTCTATGATCTTAAGACTAGGGATATATTCAACTGAAGTTTCATGTTGATTTTAGGGATTGTTATCAAGTGGTGTGGTTTATGCTGTAATCTACCAATTTGAGCTGTTTATTTCGGTTGGATTTTTACACGAGACATCACTCATTTCAGACAAAGTAAACATAATCCAATGAAATTAAAAAAGAACAATGATGTTGAGCAGTTAGTAATTGTTTACTCACCCAGTTGTTGCCATGCCTACTAAGTTTAGTTTGTCCAATTGAATCCTATGCTTTGTTTTGTGCAATTATATGAAACCAGTGTCCTGTTTCTACCCTGTTATAGGCATTAATCATTATATGGAAGAGCCTTATATTGTTCATCTTGTTTGTGCATTTATGAGTTAAGTTTTATGCTACTTTTTTCTTGAATTCTTGGTCATTATTCTGATGTGTTCTATTTCATATGAAAAGTTACCAAGGAAATACATCTACCTGAAGGGACAATGAGGATCTTGGGTGATGAACAAAAATCCAAAATAGAGAGGAGGAGCAAAAACAAACATGACCCCGGAAATAGAATGGAAGCTGGCACCTCCTCTGACCAAGGTAAGAAAAATCATAGAATTCAGGATTTTTTTATAAGTTTGAAAAGTACATTGAAAACTCTGAAAAGTGCATTGAAACATAGGAAAATTGCATTGATAAATGACATAGGAAAAGTGCATCATTTGATTAAAAAAGTGCATTGAAAACTCTAAAAAGTGCATTGAAATGTTTCAAAAGTGCATTGATAAATGACATAGGAATAGAAAAGTGCATCATCTGATTGAAAAAGTGCATTGAAAACTCTGAAAAGTGCATTGAAATGTTTCAAAAGTGCATTGATAAATGACATAGGAAAAGTGCATCATTTGATTACAAAAGTGCATTGAAAACTCTGAAAAGTGCATCATATGATTACAAAAGTGCATCATCTCATTCCAAAACTATTTACTTACATTCAGATTCTCTTTTTTTTCTATGATTATAAAAACAGGTACAAGGAATAGTAGATTGCCTCCCGAAACTGAAAACGAGAAGAAGGTCAAGAATTTGATATCAGCTAAGTATCCTAGTTTGGTAACTAGGACTGTGCCAACTGCATTTTCAAAAGCTATGGCATCCTTAAATGATGTCCAAAAAGAAAGCATCAAGTCTATGGGTTTTGGCCATCTACTTCAGTTCAAGATACATGACATCCCACACAACCTTGCTTTGTGGTTGCTACAACAGTTTGAAGGAGCTAGGTGTGAGATACAACTTGATACCAATAGAATCATCCACATCAATGATCAAGTTGTGCATGAGGTTTTTGGAATACCTCTTGGTGGGAAGGAGATTCATAAGAGAAAAAGGAAGGATTCAGTTGCTTTGCTTCAAGAATGGAAGAAGCAATTCATTGGCACTATTTTTGAAGATGAGGAGGACTTTGCCAAGTCAAATGCTTCAATTACAACTACAGCAGTTGAGGAAGTGATGGTGAAATGTACCGATGGAGGTACTTGGTTCAAAAGGCATTTCATTGTCTTATTCGTGTCATCAATAATTGAAGGCGGGGGCAATGGACTTGCAAACCATAGTATTCTGATTGACAATGTTGATGACATTCGAGGCTTGGATTGGTGCAAGTTTCTAAGGCAAGTACTTGTTGAGAAAAGTTTACACTGGAAGAAGAAAGGAGGAAGGAAATTTCAAGGACCTATATTGTTGCTCCTTGTAAGTATAACTTTCTTTCTCAAGCCAACCATATTAGTTTATGTAAACTGTTGCTGTTGCTTCACTACTGATAGAATAAATTTCTAGTCTTTTCATTTATCTTTTATCTATTGATAGAATAAATGTTTTAACTTTACCTCTTGCTCTCTTAATTTTGCAGCTCGTATATGTTGATAGATGCATATTTTTGGGAGAAGAGCATGAATCAACTTTTCCAGTCTTCTTGGGTTGGAATGAGAAGCTTTTGCTTGAGAGGCAAAGCAATGAATGGAAAAAAGTGGGCAGTTTCGGGGAAGTACATATACGGGAAGCAAGAGCAAATTCAAACATTTATGCGAAAGGCCCGACAACATCTAAACCAGCTGATTCAGATGATGATTTGCCTCGTGATGATTTATCAGAGTTAGTGGTATATTAAAATTCTTCCTCTTTTCGATTCTCTACATTTTTGCTTATCCTTTTGTTTTTTAAGAGACAACAGGATTTGATTTCTCTCTTTATTCGGGGAACTGATTGAATGGAAGTGCATTCTAGTCTTAATAGTGGCATTGCATCTGATCTTCACTGAAAAACCTGGTAGCAATGAAATATTAGTTTCAGTCGCCATTCTTGCTAGGTTGATACATGATTTAGTTTCATTAGATATTAAAAGAAAGCAAGTAAGTTTTTGTTTTTGTCTTCTTCTTTTCAACATTGCTGCTTCTTTTTGGGGCTTTGATTCGTCCTTTTCTGTCTATTTATGAACTAGTACAGGTTGATTTTTGTCCTTTTCAAGAAAGCTTTGTTCATATGGAAGTGGATTTATGGCAATGGAGTAGTACTAGTATTATGAGGGATGGGCCTTTTTGGCCTTAATTAGCTCTGATCTCATTAGGGAAATGTTCATGAAATTTGAGATTCTGGGTAGTTTTAAACTATTTAAATTGAGTTTTCACTAATCACCAGTAGTCTCAAAATATGATCAACTAAGCTGAATTCTGCAAAAGTGCATCCTAAGATATGAAAAGTGCATTGTTAAATGTCAAAAGTGCATCCTTAAACAATGAATACATATTAACTTAAAGTAATATGTTTTAATAGGTTATTGTGAAGACAGTCTCAAGAAAAGCAAGCAAAGCTGCAGAGAGCATTGCAGAGCTCTCAGACTATTGTGGAGGTATCAAAGAGCAGCTAGAGGAGAAAAATACTGTTGTCGGGCGGGCAATAGAGAAGTTCTCGAATATGGTAGAGACCATATCTTCCGAAGTTGCCACGGATTCTCCAGCTGACCCAATTGCAGATTGGAAAACCTTTTGGGACAGCTCGCAGGATCCATTTTGGAATGATCCAGAACTTCTAGATGCATTGGAGAAGGCATCAAAGGCAGAAACCTCAAAGAAGAAGCTAAAGCCATATTCAGCCGACTTCACTCCTCCCTCATTTAACTTGTTTGAAACTGAAGAGGATGATGTTGAATCTGAAGGAGGAGACAAGCAAGAAACAGATTCTGAACAAGAGTAGGTAAATGAAGGTGAAGAACTTAATACACATGAAGAAAGGGAAGATCTCACCATAGTTGGAGATAAAACAGATTCTGCAAATGAGAATGCATCCACTAGGCTAGAAGAGGGGACTAATGAACAACAACTAGTAGTTGAAAATGCAATTGTGATCGCGACTGAGATTGCTAAAGAGTATGACCAACAAGTTGTTCAACAAGTGGATGAAGGGAAAAAGGTTGAAGAGGAAGTGAAACAAGTGGGAGAAGAGAAGGTTGAAAAGGAGGAGCCATCAAAAGTACAAAAGCCAAGAAAGAAGCGGGTATACTTGTCAAAAAAAATTCTCTCTTTTCATTTGATACATTTGTGTTCATATTTTAATAAATATATATTTAATTATTTTAATGTTGTATATTGGATAGGAAAAAAGAAAGATGGATAGTCCAAATCCTGTTGTAGTAGGAAAACGACACAAGAAGGCTGGAATTTCAGTGGTAAGCCCTTATGAAATGAGAATGATCAATATCTTCCATGAATTAAGACAAGAGGAAAGGCACATGTGGGAGTTTGCAGTTAAGCCACTTGGGCAGGAAAAGGAAATATATGGCAGTGAACAGTAAGTTCTATATTCAAATTCTTATTGTTTTCTTTTCCCTTTATGATAAGAAAAAGTGCAACATAAAATGTGTAAAGTGCATCAAAAAATGTGAAAAGTGCATTCTAGATATAGGGTAATACTAGACAAGTATAAAAAGTGCACTCTTAAGTGTGAAAAGTGCATTGTTAATCATGAAAAGTGCATTCTTACGTCACATGTACCATGCTTATCAGTTTATAAAGCACTTAGGCCTAAAAAGCTAACCTCTCTTTCATTTTTACATTGGAATTTGAACAAGAAACATGGGATAATTAGAACTAGCAAGCTCCAAATCCTCCTTGAGAGGCTCCCAATTGTGCTTGTTTGCCAAGTGTTGTGGGACTATTATATTGCTTTGGAAATAAGCCTCAAGAGTGTGATAGTGGGAGATGGGAATGTCAGAAAAAACTTGCAAGTTTATAGATGAGCAAGTGCTGATGAGTGAAAGAGGAATAGAGGAATGATGAGAAAAGTTTTGTTCTTTTTGTGTGTTTGTGTTGTTCTTTTTTTTAGCTAGTCTAAAAACTCTTTGAAAATGTGATTCATATTTGTTGAGAAGTTGGGGTTTAGATTATTTGATATAGAGAGGAAGGCATGTTTAATTTTAAGGACATGTCCAGGTTACTGTGTGTTTCTCTGATTTCTTTGTAGGATTGTAGCTCTCTCCTTCTTTGTAGTTGCTTCCAATGGGAGTGTTAGAAGTATTGATCTGGCTAACATGGCCTTTGTGTGTTAAATTATACAAGTGTTTTGCTGCCAGCCTCAAAATGAGATGGTCTTGTGTTGTGTTGATGGAGATATACCCTAAATTTCCTAATTTAATAGACACAATTATGGCAAGAATAATCCATAGAACCGGCCAGAAACTAATAAAAACATGTAAAAGTGCATTTAAAATATGTAAAAGTGCATTAAAAACAGGTAAAAGTGCACCAGAACTAATAATAGTGCATAAGAAAGAAGTGCAAGTATAATGTCAAAAAAGTGCATTAAAAACATGTAAAAGTGCATTAAAAACAGGTAAAAGTGCATTAAAAACTGATCCTTTTTGAACTGTTTTAAAAAGGAAATCCAGCTTTGTATTTTCTCATCTTCAAAAACCTAATGTGTGTGTTTTTGCTATGTAGAGAGGTGTTGTTCAAACGTGGTGATTTCACTGCCACAAGAGCAAATTTCTCTTCCATGTCAGAGGACTTGGCTCCTTGTGTATTGGATTGTTTCACTCTTTATGTCAACGAAATGGAGAGATTGAAGAGCAACGAGGCGCCTTCGAGATTGATTGGCAAAGTGTACAGTACTGTAAGTATTTCAAGGATTAAATGTGTATCTCGTAATTGTTATTTTAATTTTGATTTGACTTTTAAAGAAAATCCATTTAAACAGTCTGATGAAGTTACCCAAGATGTATTCGATGATGGAATGGACTTGGCTTTAGGAATTGTTGAGGGAAGGCTAATGAAGAATATCGACTTGGTAATTTTTTTTTTCATTAAAATTGTAAGTAAACTGTTTCACTTTAATTCCAGTACTTGAAAAACTAACAAAGGTTTTCTCTCCATTTGTAGATATTGATTCCTGTGATTTTGGAAAATGAAACTTACGTTGTAGTAAGTTTCAATTTGAAGATCAATGGAATTATGGAGTTTCTTCACAACTCAACAAAGAAGGAACAAATTGAAGAATTCTGTCAATTCAAGTTTTTTGACCTGGTAAGCTTTTTAAATCATGCCAAATAGATAAATCATTTTGCTCAATGAAATCTGTGTACACTCATTAATGCTAGATAAAACATTACAAGCATATGCACTTAGATGTTATCATGTAGGTTATCTAACTGTACTAGGTAAAGCATATCTTGCATAGTTGCATGTTCAATATAACTCATTTATATGGCTTAGTTTCTGGCTTTTAATATTCACATCTTGCTAGTGGCTCAAGCTCTTGGGCTATATGTAATTCATTAGTCGATTCACTACTGTAATTATAGCAACATGATAACTACAACATGATTCTGTATTGGTAGTTCTATGAAGTCTAAAATTGTGGCGTGTTGTCAAGAAGGTAATCGTTCTTCATAATTATGTAGCAGATTGTGATTTTATTGTCTTTGGTTTTGGTTTCGGAGAAGGATTTGAGGTACTGGAAGTTAGGGGATAAAGGTTGGACTCACATTGACACCAAAAGGTTGTAGTTTTGATGATGTGATTCTGTTTGATGGAAAATGTTATGCTATTGGCTGGAAAGGAGAGCTTGTTTCTTTTGATTCCCAGTTCAAACTCAGTGTGGTTTCTTCGTCCAGTGTTTGTCTTGAATACAATTACAACAATTTTGTGATATACTGGCCACCTCCTGATTGTCTTTATAAGTAGTTCAAGTTCTTCGAAATAATGAAATATGATTTAGCCCGATTGAAGCTTTACGAATGTGAATGTGTGCTAGTATCGGATATGGTTCATCATTTATTTCCTCTTTCGTTCAGTTGAATTTTGTTGTCTATTCTACAAACCTGTTTCGCTCTCTCTTTCTACAGGAAACATAATTTAGAGATTTGTTCAGTTGAATGTTGAAGATTCCTCTTGCATTAAGGAATTTTTTCATACTTCAGCAGGCGACAGTATCTTTATGCATCAAACACAGATCATTAAGAAGTGCATTTTACACTTTGAAAAGTGCATCAATATAAAGATAAAGTGCATTAGGATATTGGTAAAAGTGCACCAATATATGGTTAAAGTGCATTACAAATACCAGTAAAGTACATCGATATAAAGCTAAAGTGCATTACATTCCTTTAAAAAAAAATACTTAAATTGGTAATGATAAAGTGCAAAATTAATATTGATAAGGTCAAAAATGTCTAGATAGGTAAATTAAAAAATATAAAATGATTTATTGATGGTTTCCCTGAAGAATGTAATCAACCTGAAAATAAAAAAAAGGGGACACATTAGAAGAAAGTCTTAAAACAAAAAAAAAGAAAACACAACAAAAATACTTACATGATATATTTGGGTCAAATTCTTCTATCTCAACATAATCTTCACTTTCCTCAATGTTTTCCTTACCTGCATTTGGGAAACAAAAATGTAAATTTTTGGCCAATGCATAGAGTGTCAAATAGTACATTACAAACTTAATAAAGTGCATCTAATGGATAAAAGGGTGCACTATAAAATAGAAAAAGTGCACTATATACAAGTTAAAAATGCAAAACTAATATACTTACAAGTTGACCTGTTGTGATTTGCATACTTCTTGCATCTGCCACATTTTCTTTTCTTCTTATTGCTGGTTTGAATTCCGGACTCCTTACCACCTAGAATTCTCTTCCCACTCCCCTTGGTCTTAGCTTGTTCTGGTGGATGGATACTTATTGTGGTAGGCAATGATGTACCAGCAAATTCCTCAGCAATTTGTGCATTAAAGGAGCTAGAACTTTGCATAACCAGGCCTTTTTCATAAGAGCTTCCTTCTGATCACTAATAAGGCACACAAAGTCCTTCAGATGCTGAGTAGTATCTCGCTCTAAAAGTCCCATGCAGCAGAAAAAGTCAGAAATCAGTGTATTTTTTAACTTTTGCCTCTCTTCCAACTCAGCACAATGATCAACCAATGAACCGGCAATACTGAAAATCGGCTTTACGGTTGCAAGTTTAGTCCACCGAGTGAGGACAAATCTGCTGGGAATGCGTGCCATGTCCATGTTTTTAAAGACAAAAAACATGTGGCGACAACGCATGCCAACACGTTCAAACTCTCTGCATGAGCAAACCACATTGTCGTCATTCTGAGTGTACACAGTTTGCACTGTGGGCCTACCAGCTTGCACAATGGTGTATGTGATGGCTTCGTTTTCTGAGACCATACTAGTCAAACGACATTCAAAACAAGTAGAACATATTTCCGTCTGAATCAAATTGAAGACAGTCAATGTGAAGACCTCTGCTGCATGCCTTTCTAACTCAAGTGTAGTCCTAAAATCAGGAACCATAGTGGAAGACTCGTAGTTCAACTTCGACTGTGTATGTCTCTAAGCGTCTAATGCGCTATCAAAGTGCACTGATAGCTCCACAAGCCTGTAATTTCTATCGGTAAAGTGACCAAAGAAATTATTCTGTACCTCAGATATAGAAGTGGTCCTAACCAACCCACCGAACATTATATCTCTGAAGTAGGTTGGGATCCAAAACTGACGAATAGCAAACATATCATGGAACCACTTTTTGTTGTCGAGTGGATAAGAATCTACCAGAGCCAACCATTTCTCCTCAAATTCAGCCGGCTCGAGAGAATAATTCCACACAATAGAATGAAGTTTATCCTTGAAAGCTGGACCATCTGCATCAGCTTTTGTCTTCTCGGGAACCTTCTGCATGATGTGCCACATGCAAAGATGGTGACGTGCATTAGGAAATACACGCGCTATTGCAGACTTCATGGCCATATCTTGATCTGTGACTATTATTTTTGGATCATTCCCCATGGCTTTCTTAAACCTCTCGAAAAGCCAAACATAGGATTCAATATTTTCATTTAACAACAACCCGGCACCAAATGTAACACACCTTTTATGGTGATCCAAACCGGTAAATGGAGCAAAAACCATTTCATGCCTATATGAAAAACAAAAAGAGAGTACACGGCATGAAAGTGCATTGAAAACAGGTAAAAGTGCATTAAAAACAGATAAAAGTGCACCAGAAAGTAATAATAGCGCATAAGAAAGAAGTGCAAGTATAATGTCAAAAAGTGCACTGAAAACAGGTAAAAGTGCATTTTAAACATGTAAAAGTGCATTAAAAACAGGTAAAAGTGCACCCGAAACTAATAATAGCGCATAAGAAAAAAGTGCAAGTATAATGTCAAAAAAGTGCATTGAAAACAGGTAAAAGTGCATTAAAAACAGTCAAAAGTGCAAGTATAAGGTCAAAAAGTGCACTGAAAACCGGTAAAAGTGCATTTAAAATATGTAAAAGTGCATTAAAAATAGGTAAAAGTGCACTCGAAACTAATAATAGCGCATATGAAAAAATATACCTATTAGTCATGTATGTAGCATCAAAGGACACAACTTCTCCAAAGAAGGCAAAGTTTTTTCTTGAGATCGGATCAGCCCAAAAAAACCTTGTAAACCGGTCTTGGGAATCCACATCGTATTCAAAGAAGAATGCGTCACAAAGTTCTTTTTTTTGATTGAATTTATCGATTAACACCTGAGCGTCTGAACCAGCAAAGAATGCCAACAAATCTCTTCGGAAGTTTTTGAAATCAACAAGTGAAGCCCCCACGTTTGAATAGCCACCTACAAGTTCCTTAAACACCCTATGGCATTTTGTAGGACCGACATTGGCTTTAGAACAATCGAGGATAAAATTCTTGTGGCCCATATGCAGATTTCGATTGGACTTTAAAAACTGCAAAAATCTACGCTCCACGGGCATATGTGTATGACGCTCTACAAATGTGCTCACTACATAGCCCTTTCTCCCGGCAAATTTAAAAACAATTCTTGCCACACAACCAGCCCGTTTCGATCTCCTTTGACGAATTCGTTTAATTCGAGTATCCTTGTAACCTTCTTTTGAACATGTCATCCACTTAGTTATGACAGTGTCATCTTTTGTATGGCGAGTCCCGTGACGAACTTCGAATGCACAAGAAGATGCATATCTTTTGTAGAACTCCGTACCTTCATCCAAAGTGGTGAAACGTTGACCTTCATATGGTTTCAACTCGGATGGACATGTGGGCAAATAGTATGTCGTTCCCCCTTGAGATAGCTCAATGGAATATTCACCACTATTTTTAGGTGATTCCTCATTCAGAATAGTAGTTGAAGAAGAGTTTGATGTCCCCGCTACAACTAACATAAAAGGGAAATATAAAGGTGTTAGTTGAAAATCAGTAAAAGTGCATTGAAAGTATAATAAAGTGCATTGTATACTAGGAAAAGTGCATTACTTAAATCAGTGAAAAGTAAAAGTTATACAAAGTGCTATTAAGTAGAAAAAGTGCACTCTTAAGTGTAAAACGTGCATTATTAACTGTGAAAAGTGCAATAAAAATATGTTCTCTATAAGGTCAAATATATGTTCTCTAAACAAAAATGAAAAGTGCATTGTTAAGTATAAAAAGTGCACTATTAAGGCTGAAAAGTGCATTGTCATATACTAGTTATACTCCTTTATGAAAAGTGCAAGTAACTATGAAAAGTGCACTATTAAGTCCTAAAAGTGCATTATCAACGAGAAGTGCAAAGTGCGTTATTTAAGTATGAAAAGTGCACTAGTAAGCCCTAGAAGTGCATTCTTAAGTCATAAAAGTGCAGTATTAAGTCCCAAAAGTGCAACGTCGATTCACACAGTTCAATCGATTCACTCAGTTCGGATTCGTCTAGTATTAAGTTCGATTCACACAGTTCAATCGAAATCCAACTAGATTCACACTTGACCAGTTCAATCGATTCCGAAAAAATCACACAGATTCAATCCCTCTTACCACTTACAACACAGATTCAATCACACAAATTCAATCCCTCACACAGATTCAATCACACAGATTCCGAAAATTGTTCGATCTCGTTCAATGGATTTGTGAATCCCTCTTACCACGTTCTGCCATGGTTGGAACGAGAGTCGCAGATTCAAACTCGTTGAATTTCGGATTCGGCGATGGCGATCTCGTTCGGTGCGATCTCCTTCCGTTTCAATCAAAGGCCACGATCTTCGATATGCCTTCTGCGTTTGAACGAACCCTAGACAGAACAAATTAGAGAACGAAAAGACGTAAATGCCCCCGCCTCTAATAAAAGGGGAAATAAAATCAGCCCTTGGATTTCCTTGATCCAAGGGTCCAAGATTCTCCTTCCGTTTCATGATAAGGGGATGTTTTATGGAAATCAAACTCTATAATCTTTTCAATATCTTAAGATCTAATCTGGTAGTATTCTTTTCTGTAATTATATATGGTCTTTTCGTATCCATATTCTTCTAATTAAACAGAAGTTCGTTAATGAATATGGTGAAGAAGAATATTTTAAGATCACATACTAATTATTATTTTTAAATTATAAATAACTCTCGTGATTTCGTACAACCAAACGGTTTTCGTACGTAGATTATTCCTCCTTCTCGCCCTTCAACTGATTGTTTTGTAATCCTCATTACAAAAAAAACCATTTGGACTTTATACCGTAAATAGCCGATCTCACTCAGAGATCAAGCACATCGAATCTAGATACAGGAAAAGATTGCTAGCCCTTAACTGAACTCTTGAAGAAGAGTCAAACTTGGCATGTTTTTCGATCCTTTAAATCGTATTATTATCTTATTATATATAGTAAACGATTGTTCGGCATGATCAGATTTTACCGATGTGGGAAGACATTCAATTTGGGAATCCTCCATTTGAAGTTATATTACAGGCCTACGTGAACACATGTATGAGAATGGATGTCGGCAAGCTCATCGGTTTTTTGGTGGATTTGATTGCCAACATAGACTTGTCTTTTTGGGTCGAGCATAAACCTTGAATTTGGACTAGGCCCATACATTCTTCTATCAAACCAAACGCATACATGTGTAGTGACATTTCACGTAGGCCATGCATAGTAATGCTTGCATGTATATATTTTATGCATGAAAACGTACACAATATGCAATTTAAGTTATGCTCCAGTTCGAACGTAGACACCATGCTTTTGACGCGTATGGATAACGCGTCGTTCTCTCTTCCTATATTTGTAATTCCATTGTTGATTAATTTTGCGGTTATTTCGTGCACTGTCACAACCCGTTGGCCCGGTGCCCTCGTTCCACAAGGGCAACGAAACAATAAACATGTGTGCATGCTTTATAGATTTAATTTGCAATTTCTGCTATGCGATCTAAACTCGAGATTAGGTGGAATTCGCGTAGCGCGCTTTTTGAGAGTCAGGACCTCGTCCTTTTATATTGTCAAGACCTCGTCCTTTTAGATTGTCAGGACCTCGTCCTTTAGATTGTCAGGACCTCGTCCTTTAGATTGTCAAGACCTCGTCCTTTTAGAGAGTTAGGACCTCGTCCTTTAGATTGTCAGCACCTCGTCCTTTAGATTGTCAAGACCTCGTCCCTTAGATTGTCAAGACCCCATCCCTTAGATTGTCAGGACCTCGTCCCTTAGATTGTCAGGACCTCGTCCCTTAGATTGTCAGGACCTCGTCCCTTAGATTGTCAGGACCTCGTCCCTTAGATTTTCAAGACCTCGTCTCTTAGATTGTCAGGACCTCGTCCCTTAGAATGTTAGGACCTCGTCCTTTAGATTGTCAGGACCTCGTCCTTTTAGAGAGTTAGGACCTCGTCCTTTAGATTGTTAGGACGTCGTCCTTTAGATTGTCAAGACCTCATCTTTTTAGAGAGTTAGGACCTCGTCCTTTAGATTCTCAGGACCTCGTCCTTTAGATTGTCAGGACCTCGTCCTTTAGATTGTCAGGACCTCATCCTTTAGATTGTCAGGACCTCGTCCTTTAGATTGTCAGGACCTCGTCCTTTAGATTGTCAAGACCTCGTTTTTTTAGAGCGTTAGGACCTCATCCTTTAGATTGTCAAGACCTCGTCCTTTAGAGAGTCGTTGCCAGCCCCGCGCACGCCAAGGGCGAACCCCGTGGCGCGGCATAGAGACTACGGCTAAGCCCGCGCACACTAAGGCTAACCCCGTGGCGTCGCACAAGACTGGGGTTAATCCCGCGCACGCCAAGGCTAATCCCGTGGCGCCGCACAGAGACTGAGGCTAAGTCTACGCACGCCAAGGCCAACCTCGTGGTGCCGCACATAGACTGTGGCTAACTAAAGAGGGAAGAGGACGCACTTACTTGATTATTACTCGAGAGTAGGTCGGATAGGGAGAACACTTTTCGCAGACGGCGCCAGTGTTGAAACCCAAAATAAACCGCGCTATAAACAGGACTATAATAAATACTAACTCTCGGGATTTCGTACAACCAAACTATTTTCGTACGAAGATTATTCCTCCTTTAGATTGTCAGGACCTCGTCCTTTAGACTGTCAAGACCTCCTCCCTTAGATTGTCAAGACCTTGTCCCTTAGATTGTCATGACCCCATCCCTTAGATTGTCAGGACCTCGTTCCTTAGATTGTCAGGACCTCGTTCCTTAGATTGTCGGGACCTCGTCTCTTAGATTGTCAGGACCTCGTCGCTTAGAATGTCAGGACCTCGTCCTTTAGATTGTCAGGAACTCGTCCTTTTAGAGAGTTAGGACCTCGTCCTATAGATTGTTAGGACATCGTCCTTTAGATTGTCAAGACCTCGTCTTTTTGAGAGTTAGGATCTCGTCCTTTAGATTGTCAAGACCTCGTCCTTTAGATTGTCAGGACCTCGTCCTTTAGATTGTCAGGACCTCGTCCTTTAGATTGTCAAGACCTTGTCCTTTTAGAGAGTTAGGACCTCATCCTTTAGATTGTCAGGACCTCATCCTTTAGAGTGTCGTTGCCAGCCCTGCGCACGTAAAGGGAGAACTCCGTGGCGCGGCATAGAGACTACGGCTAAGCCCGAACACGCTAGGACTAACCCCGTGGCGTCGCACAAAGACTGGGATTAAGCCCGCGCACGCCAAGGCTAATCTCGGGGCGCCGCACAAAGACTGAGGCTAAGCCTGCGCACGCCAAGGCTAACCTCGTGGCGCCGCACAGAGACTGTGGCTAACTAAAGAGGGAAGAGGACGCACTTACTTGATTATTACCCGAGAGTAGGTCGGATAGGGAGAGCACTTTTCGCAGACAGCGCCAGTGTTGAAACCCAAAATAAACTGCGCTATAAACGGGATTATAATAAATACTAACTCTCGGGATTTCGTACAAACAAACTATTTTCGTACGTAGATTATTCCTCATTCCCGCCCTTCAGTTGATTGTTTTGTAATCCTCATTACAAATAAAGCCATTTGAACTTTATACCGTAAATAGTGCGATCTCACTCGGAGATCAAGCACATCGAATTTAGGTATAGGAAAAGATTCCAAACCCGGAGAGGTTTTTCGATCCTTTAAATCGTATTGTTATCTTACTATATATAGTACACGATTGTTTGACGTGATCAAATTTTACTAATGTGGGAAGACATTCAATTTGGGAATCCTCCATTTGAAGTTATATTAAAGGCCTACGTGGACACATGTATGAGAATGGATGTCGGCAAGCTTATCGGTTTTTTGGTGGATTTGATTGCCAACATTGACTTGTCTTTTTGGGCCATAAACCTTGAATTTGGGCCAGGCCCACTCATTCTTCTATCAGACCAAACGCATACATGTGTAGTGACATTTCACGTAGGCCATGCATATTCATAGTAATGCTTGCATGTATATATTTCATGCATGAAAACGTACGCAATATGCAATTTAAGTTATGCTCCACTTCGAACGTAGACACCATGCTTTTGACGAGTATATATAACGTGTCGTTCTCTCTTCCTATATTAGTAATTCCAATGTTGATTAATTTAGCGGTTATTTCGCGCATCATCATATATCATTCGGAAAAATCAACAAAATTGAATTAAACATTGATTAGAGTTAAATGACTAATTCATCGGTTATAGGTTTTTTCTCATCGGATCGACACATTTTGAAATAGGGTTAGTGGATCAAATATTCAAATGACTTTGCTCACCCATATGGCATATGCTTTCCTTGTCTCAAATTAAATTGTAAAACAAAACTTTGAAGCAATACAATACAAACCCTACAATCTAAGGATATAGAATGGAAAGTTTGTATGACTCATTTTCTGGATGCCTTTAGGAGAAGCAAAATTATCTTAAAACCCTCGAGTAATTCATGAACAAAAATGCCACACAAATTGCATATGAATTTCAATTTGACAAAAAGGATCATGTCGATTTTTTAGACATGTGAAATTGTATATAGATCTCGTTGAATGTATTAACCCTTACAAATGAATATTTATATCATAAGTATTGGATTAAAATAAGATAACTGATTAACTGTATTGGTGACTCGAGCTTCGTGGAGAAAATAATTACTTAAATTTTCATAAATGTGTGTGGACATGTGGTGATGGCCTCACGTTGCTTGTTTGTGTTAACTTATGCAAATTGACCTCTAATCATTCCTTTTAAAAATTAAAAGAAATAAAATTGCAATGTAAGTGACTGTCGATGCATGTATTAATGAATTTACATTGAATAATAATAATAATAATTAAACAGCTAAATGTTGGATGTGTTATATTCTGAAAATTGAGATTTATCATTTGTATATGGACATATGGTGTTCGGATCTTCATATAGTAAAAATTTTCTAAACAATGTAGAGTAAGCATCAATCTTATTCCAAATAATAATAGTGGTATAGTTTTAATCATGGAAAAGGACCATTGTAAGACAACAATAACTCCTTCAAACCAATACACCTACCAATAAAAACCAGCCCATTTAAATCCTAACCAAACACATTCTTCCCATGTTGACTTCATACGCTGAAAAAATCAAAGGTAGAACTGTATCCATTAATTCAACATGACTCAACTAACAAATTCAAACCATATTGGTAAGCTCAGCTCGTTCAATATCTTTTTGCATGTACAAATTGTACAGAACATTTTTATTGCGAACTACATCGCTAGATTGTTTCAATGTCTCCTCTCTCCCGATTACCTCCAACCTCGGTCCTCTGAGACCTCATCCGTAAAAACGCTCTAAGACAGTCTAGATTTCCCTAATCCTTTCATTATAAAATAAAATGGTCCATACAAAATCAACATTGGTCCAGATACTTGAGACCAAACCAGTATGTACAGATAACAAAAAAGCCCATTAGGAAAGCCCAAATTTGAAAATACAATACCCCCAACAAGGATTAGGGAAATTTGCATGGTACATAAGTTCAACCTCAAGGTTACCATGCGAAATTTCCGAATAATTTTAATGGCGAACCGAAATGTACAATTGGTAGGGTTTTCTGGTTTTCTCGCGCCTGCCAAATTTAGAGGAAGCGACTAAGACAAGCAAGGCGACAAAGCAACCGCCATGGTTCTCAAGTAAGTGTTTCTTCCTCCGTCTTTCCACAAGGTCTTCATCGTTCTACATTTGCAATGTATTGGACTATGAAATGTACAAATTGTTGGATGAACTCCTAAGTCATGAATAGCTCTGTTTTGACCGAGAATCCGGAATTCATATTAGCTCCTCTTAGTTAATCTCATTTCTATAGTAGTGTGATTCTTCTCGAGAAATCTTCTGATTTAACATTGTTGATGCCAATGCTCGTAATATATTGAAGTGGATCTTTTCTTGAGATCGGAATTGATCATGGAAAACTTGGAGGAAAAGAAAGAAGGAAGGCGGGAGAGAACAAAAACAAGGGAAAATTCAATGTATTCATTGTATTATTATGAACAGATTACAAAGCTTTATATATTACTCCTACTAAACAAAGTCAAGTTGACTTAACAATGCCACTTGGGCTACAATATAGAAGTAGAATTATATGCTACAATCTCAATACCCACCCTCAAGATAGAGGCGAATCCATGAGTCCTATCTTGGGCAAAAGCATCTGAAGCTGAACACTAGGAATTACTTTAGTAAGAAAATCAGCTTTTTGTTGAGATGAAGAATAATGATGTAATGAAATCAATCCTTCCAACAGCTTTTCTCTAGCAAAATGACAATCAAGCTCTATATGCTTGGTCCGTTCATGAAACACCAGATTCCTAGCAATATAAATGGCTGCTTGATTATCACAATTAACTGGTATGAGAGTAACATCTAGTACAAAAAAATCACCAAGCAATCGAATTAACCATGCCAATTCAGAACAAATTCTCCTCAGAGATTTGTATTCAGCCTCCCGAGGACAAAGAAGCACTGCATTGTTTTTTAGATTTCCAGGATATCAAGTTCCCACCAAGAAACACCACAAAACCACTAACTAACTTGCGAGAATAAAGGCATGTTACCTAATCTGCATCATAAAAACCTTGCAACTGAAATTGAGGTATGTTATTAAGAAGCAAGGCTTTAGTTTGAGTACCTTTAAGATAAGAAAGAACTCTCTTTGTTGCAGTCATATGAGAATCTCGTGGTGCTTGATTAAATTGGCTAAGAACTTGCACTGGAAAGGTAATATCTAGTTTGGTATTAACAAGAAAATTAAATTTTCCCGCCAACTGTCGATAAGGAAAACGATTTGGAAACAAAGCTCCTACATTTGGTAACAATCTTTGTCTGAGATCAAGTGGACTGACTGTTGGATGAGAAATGCAATCAAAATCTTGAATTAACTCAGCAATAAATTGTCTCTGTATCATGAGAAGTCCATGATCAGTTGGAACAAACTCCAGGCCCAAAAAGTAATGTAAAGTTCCCAAGTCCTTAATACGAAATTCCCCATGAAGATACTGCTTCAAAGACTCAATCTCAGATGTATCATTTCCTGTGCACAGAATATCATCAACATACAAAGCAACAAAAACCATTGTTGTACCAGTTTGCTTGGAGAATAAAGAGTAATCATTCATAGATTACTTGTAACCTCTAGACTTTAAACTTGAGGAAAGCTTGGCATACCATTGATGACTAGCTTGCTTTAATCCATAGAGGGATTTCCTAAGTCGAAAAAACATGGTAGAATCTGAAACCTCCAATCCTTGAGGAATTTTCATGTAAACTTCCTCATCTAGCTCTTCATGAAGGAAAGAGTTATTAACATGTAGTTGGAAAATATCCCAATTTCTTTTCAAAGCTACAGAAATTAGGACTCTCACAGTTGTCATCTTAATCACAAGAGAAAAAATCTTTGTATAATCCACTCCTTCTTGTTGAGTGAATCCTCTCACCACCAACCTGGCTTTATATCTATCAATCTTGCCTTCTGAATTTCTCTTCACTTTATATACCCGCTTGCAACTTATAGCTTTCATCCCCTTTGGCAATTGAACAAGATCCCAAGTATGGTTTGTTTCCAAGGCTGAAAATTCTTCAGTCATTGTTTGTTGCCACACTTTGTATTGACAAGTTTGCCGATATGTATAAGGCTCATGTTCAGGCTTAATAGAAGATGCTTTAGAAGAGACAGAAAACTGAATGTTAGAGGTGAGTGTATGTCCACAAAACTGAGCCTCATCAACAACAAAGGAACAAAAATAATCTGCAAGATAGCTTGGTGGATGATGATGACGATCTGACCTCCTTAAAACTGATTGTTGTGTGTCAATAGATGTTATAGAAGTAGAAGAATCAATCACAATGTTATCATCATTAGAAAAACATTCTTCAGGATTGAACGGACTTGTAGAGGATGAAGGCAAAGGTTGAGAATGGAAAGGGAATAAGGTTTCATGTGAAACACAATATCCTTGGAAATCACTACTTGCTTAGTTTCCAAGTTGTAAGTCTTATAAGCTTTCTTACCAAATGGATATCCAAGAAAAATGGATGGACATGCTCGTGCTTGAAATATGTCTCTTCCGTGTTTAAGGGTAGAAACAAAGTAGAAACAAAGCACAAACAACCAAAAGTTTTGTTATGGCTATAAAGGGGTTTCTTGTGATACAAAAGTTCAAAAGGTGTTTTGTTGTGAAGGATTTTGGTAGGAATTCGGTTGATCAAATAGGATGCAGTCAAGACACTATCTCCTAGAACTTAAGTGGCAATTTAGACTGAAACATCAAAGCTCGAGCAACTTCTAAAATATGTCTATGCTTTCTTTCTACTACCCCATTTTGTTGGGGTGTAGAAACACAAGAAGTCTAATGTTCAATCCCTTGAGATCTCAAAAAATCTATAGCTTCTCTGCTGGACCCAAGCTCAAATGCATTATCAGATATTATCACTTGTACTGATCTTTGAAATTGTCTTTCAACCATAGCTAAGAAGGCCTTTAAGACTGTGAAAGCATTCCCCTTGGTTGACATCAAATGCACCCATGTGTATCGAGTAAAGTCATCCATAATGGTGAGAAAATACATATGGCCATCATAAGTGCTATTGTGATAAGGACCCCCACACATCTATATGTATAAGCTGAAAAGATTGAGAAGTGGTTATGGAACTTGAAGGGAAAGGTAGTTTGGTTTCTTTGGATTTAGCACACACTTCACAAGGTGAAAGCTCGGCTTTATAGTCTTTGAAGGTATGAGAAAAAGGTAAATTTTGAAGGCTATAATAAAGTAAATGCCCCATTCTATTATGTCAAAGAATCATGTCAACATGGATAGCAAACATGGCATGGTTTTCGGCTTTATTCTGTTCCTGCTTGTTCCTAGGAATCAAAAAGTAAAGATCCTTATTTGCCTTACCAATCTCCACATGCATCCTCATAAAAGGAGCCTGCAATAAGCATTTCGTATGTGTGAAAAAAATTTTGCATCTCATATCTCTGATAAGCTTGCCAAATGAGATTAAATTGCATTTGAAACTTGGTACATACTAGTAATACATCTCTTAACACCAAATCAGGAAGAACTTGTACAATCCCAAAGACTTGCACAACAGAAGTTTCCTCATTTGGCAAAGAGATAACAAAAGGTTTATGCAACTAGTGTGTGGATTCAAACAAAGCAATGTCACTACACATGTGACAACTTGCTCCACTTTCAACAATCCAGTTTCTCTTATCAAAATGTTTGGTACTAAAAAGTGCACCTGCAAAGCCTACAAAGTCATCACGAGCAGCCTCTTTGCCTTTATCAACTTTAGCATTCAACCATCCTAGCAACTAAGCAATCTGATTTTGAGTCAATTCTGCAACAACTCCACCAGATTGCGTTGCACCAACAAATTTTTCTTCCTTTCCTGAGTTCTTAGTTTTGTTGCCATTAGTTTTATAATCATGTGGAAAACCTATGATGAAATAACATTTGTACACTGTATGATTTGTCTTTTTGCAATTTGTGCAATAAAGAGACTTCCTATCACCAATCTTCTTTTGATGTGTTGTAGAATTGTTAGAGGAGCTTGATGATTTAGCAACAACATTCATTGAAGCCAACTCATTATGTAAATGAGATCCATTATGAATCTCTCTTTGCATTTCCTCTTGCAGTAACAGATTATAAGCTTGATTCAAATCATGTAGAGGCTTCATCAACAAAATGTTGCCTCGAACAATGGTAAATCGTTCATTTAGTCCCATAAGAAAGTCAAGAAGAGGTTGATCTTCTTCTCATTTGAGCATTTTTTCCACTAAACCACTTGTACACTTAGGAATTTCCTAGAAACTATCCAGTTCATCCCAAAGTGACCGAAGCTTAGTGAAATAAGTTTAGACAGAACTCGAACCTTGTGTTGACGAATTTAGCTCCTTCCTGATAGAATAGAGTTGAGCTCCACTAACTTGATTGAACCTTGCCATTAACTGATTCCAGATTCCAGAAGTTGTCTCGATGTAGAGCACACTTCGACCAATTTCTAGACTTAATCCATTTAAAATCCAGGATTTTACCATGTTGTTGTAGTGACACCATCGACTATACTGCGGATCTGTCCTCGCTGGTGGTGCTAGGGTTCCATCGATGAATCTAGTCTTATTTTTTGCTGAAAGTGCAATTGTCATTGAAAATCGCCATTCTCCGAAACTGGATCCATTGAAAACTTGAGAAGTAAGTGATAATCGAGGATTATCTGTTGTGGTGAGATGATATGGATCATTTGGATCGATTGCCGAAGTTTGTTTTGTCATCACTCGTCGGACGAAAAACCAGAAGGAAAAAGGATCAAAAGCAAACTGATAGATGCGAAAGTGTGAAAACCGACCGAGAAGATCGAAGAACAAGCGCACATCCGTTGAATGAGCTCTAATACCATGAGATCAGAATTGATCATGGAAAACTTGGAGGAAAAGAAAGAAGGAAGGCGGGAGAGAACAAAAATAGGGGAAAATTCAATGTATTCATTGTATTGTTATGAAGAGATTACAAAGCTTTATATAATACTCCTACTAAACAAAGTCAGGTTGACTTAACAATGCCATGTGGGCTACAATATAGGAGTAGAAGTATAAGCTATAATCCCAATATTTCCTGGTTCTTTTGCTCGTCAAAAAATGTGTTTTTAGAGAATTAGGATTCACTTCTTATCTTTCTTAAACTCTTCTTCCCAAATTGCAACCTAACATTTTTTTCAAGTTTAGCATCTTCAACGAGGAGAGAACTGAATTAGCCATGCACAGTGAATCATTTTTAAGGATAACCGATGCAAATTTATAGCATCATTAGTTCAGTTGCATTGGTGCATCCTCCATTTCGTCAATGAGAAAACTACAAATTCTCCCCTAGTGGAGGTTCCATTATTGGCCTATTAAGTTAGTTAACGTATCCCTATTTATACTTGAACATTAGGACATAAGATCTACCCTGGAAGAGGCATTAGATTTATCCGATCAGATTCTCAAGTAAATTGCTTAATCGTTTGCATAATCAGTATCCATGTTACATTTTGATGAACTGAACTGAATTAACTTAATATATGATCATGGCTTTTAAGGTCTTCCTCTTCGCTAATTCAAAATGCAAGAGGTACTTCCACAACCGTCTCAAGCTAGCCAAGCTTTGCTGGACTTCAATGTACCGAAAACAACACAAGAAGGTGAAAACTTTCAAAACTCTTCAATCCCTTAGCACTCTAAATTGCATTGTGATAAACCTCGCGTCTTAATCCCTTTCCGGAAATTTTTCACAGGATATAGCTGCTAAAACATTGAAGAAGAGGCGCAGAACAAACAAGAAGCAGTACTTAAGATCTAATATGGGAGCTACTTTGGAAATCATCCAAAAGAGAAGAAGTGAAAAGCCAAAAGTTCGCGATGTTGAAAGAGAGGTTGCTCTCCAGTATAATCAATCTTTCTCATAGTCTTGTATGTATAGATTTGCATGATATTCAAGTTGTGTTTGTTCATTTTTCTGGGTTTTGGTTTCTCAATGAAATTAAGGAAAGGAACAAGAAAACAAAGGGCGAAAAGAGAGCTAAGAAAGCCGAGTCAAGCAAGTCTAGGACGCAAACTAAAATCCGCTCCAAAGGCTGCAAGAGCTAAAGGTCCCAAGCTTGGAGGTGGTGGTGGAAACAGTGAATCTTTTGTGATTCTTTTTTCTTCATTTGGTATTTAGATGTGTTCAATTTTTGATTGAAATGTTCTTCCTAAAATTTTTCCAATGGTGACAAAAAGTTATTGCAAATGTAGACTTGAATTACAAAATTGATTTCTAGTTTGTACTCCTTTTTTCAATGGAAGATTACTAAATAAGCCAATAGTGAGTGGTTGAGTGAGTTTCTAGTTTGTACTCCTTTATTAGCTGGTGTTTAAAAAATTTCATACTGATGCTTATTTAGAATGACTTAATATCAAAATTGAGGTTTCATTATAAATATTTATATGTTAACTTTAACATTAAGTGAGCAACATTTCACCCTTTTTATGCTCCTCTATTGTATCCATTATAAATAAATTACACATTATCTCCTTTGGATTAATTGTTCTTATTATAGATTGAATTTATAAATCACTCAAATTCTCTTCCTCTATATATAAAGCTAAATCGTCACTAATGAAAACTCAAAATTATATTGCCTAATCAAAACCCTCACAATAGCATTATAAAAAAATGCAAAAATATAAGTGTAGTCTCATACTGTCATACATGCATACCTTCACTCGTTCATTTGGATTATTTGTATGAGAAAAATGTCAGCCACAATCTTCTTGACCTCGTGGGGCAGCTCCAAATGTCATTAAGCATTAATGAGACTGAGGTTATCCCCTTCAATCCCAATCCTCGAATAACTACGACGAAGTACCTCCAGAATACCACTTCGAAAACTGAGAGCTTCAGCCATAAGAATCGATTGGGTGCCACAACTACCAAAAGTCCACGTGACAGCCTTGTCTTTCGATTCCAAGAGAATGAAGCTAAAAGATGACGCTCTACATGCCTTTTTTGCGTCATGAAAATTCAGTTTGATATGCCTTTCTTGTGCTTTGGTCCATTACTCGTACAAGCAAGAACAATAAGAGGGTGTTTGGTTACTAGGTATGGGGAATGAGGTATCGAGTTATGGAATGAAAACTCGATACTTAATGTTTGGTATATTGATTTTGGGTTTTGAAACCCATAATCCAAACCAAATAAGTATCGGTTTCTCATACAACCCACTTACCTCAAGTATGAAATATCATTCCCACTTAAATATGCACAGCCTTACTTTGCTCTTACACTATTCTACCCTGTTGTTTAAACTTTCTTGTTTACTCTTTTGTCAATATTTAATCGATTTTCAGATTCAATCGATCTAATAACAAATTCTTTGCGTTTTGTATTTTAATTTTCATCTAGTTCTAAATAATTTCAACACTTCTTCATGTAGAGATTATGATCTCATGGATCGTCAAGTTGGAGCTTGAGCGAACAAGGGCGTGGAGCTCGGAGATCCATTGAAGATTCACGTTCTGCATTTTGGTACAAGACTGGTTCGGGTTTAGTTTTATATTATCCTTCCCGGTTTGTAATAAGTTGAGCCGGTTTACTAATGAACCGGATATACTTTAGATAGAACCCCTTTTAGATATTTTGTTTTTTCTAGAGCCTTCACTGTACGAGTGTTTTTGCTCTCTCGTTTCTTTTGTTCACAATCAAAATCTGGGATCTCGGTTGAGTCCCTTGCCAAATTCCATCTTCCGCTTCTTGTTCTTGCTTTGATTCACGAAAATTCTTCATGGTATCAAAGCCAGGTTTTGGTCCTGGACCTTGTTTCCTGGCTTGTTTGGGATTGGGTTTAACGGTTGATGCTATCCGCTCGTTATTTGGGTTGCGTTTGGCTATAAAGAGATTGATATGCCACCACCCATTCTTTGGGCTAGCTATTAAGAGGTTGAGATGCTAGACCCGTTTGTCCAAGTATCAACTTAGCCAGGCTAGTTGCACTTGCGGGGGCGTGTTGAGAATCTCCTTCCTACATTGGAAGTTGAGAGTTAAAATTAGCCTACATATATACCCTTGGGTTACTCCTCCTATTTCCAATTGATTTTTCGTGATTTTGTTTTCGTTGTGGGATGTATCTAATTTCTAGGGTTTGCTGCATCAATCGCGGTTGCGATGACGACGGGAAAGGGGGTTGTAAAGGAGCCAGATATGGTGGCTCTCATGGTGAATCCGCTCCATCTAGCACACTCCGACTACCTGGGGATGAGCCTCACCAACACCCAGTTCGATGGGTTCAATTTCCTGACTTGGAGTCACCATGTTGAACGAGGGTTGATGGCTAAGATTAAGGTTGGGTTCATTGACGAGTCGGAGCCACATCGGAACCAAGGAGATGAACACTACAACCGGTGGAAGAGATGTGGCTCCATGGTGGCATGTGGGTGCTTAATTCCATGAAGTCGGATGTGTTAGGTACGTTCATCTACACTGATTCGGCTAGGTCCTTATGGGTTGAAATATGTGAACAATATCAACAGAGCAACGAGCCAACTATATATCGGTTACAACAGAAGTTGGCACAACCGAGTCAGGTTAGTATGGATTTGACCACATTTTATGTTCAGTTGAAAGGTTTGTGGGATAAGTTGGGAAATCTGATTGGAATGCCGACTTGCTCATGTTGTGTTTTCAACCATTGTAAGTGTGGGGTACTCAGTACATTTTGTTGAGATGGATAATTTGACTAAGTTGATGCAATTTTTGTTGAAATTGAATGCTGATTTTGATGCAACAAAGAGCCATATTCTTGCCTTGGATCACCTTCCTAACATTAACCAAGCCTACAAAATTGGGTTACAAGTTGACGCACAAAAACGGGTGACCAATGCTGCCTATGGTGATCATGCCGCTTTTTTGGCCAATCAGAATAGTGGTTCTAGGTCAAATGGCAAAGAAAATGACAACAAAACGGGGAGTGGCAGCGGGGATAAGCGTGATTATAAGAAGACTAAGAACTATGATGAGAGGTATTGCACTCATTGCAAGGAGAAGGGGCACACCAAAGATTACTATTTTGAGATTGTGGGGTTCCCAGATTGGTTCAAGGGTAAGAGAGAAAAAAGAGGCCAAAAGTTTGTTGGGAATGTAGAGAGTTACAACAGTGCAGTTGCAGACACACCAGTTGATGCGAGTGGCATATTTGACCAAATAGGAGGGATGGATCATTCTCAGATGGCACAGGTAGTGACAAGAGTTTCAAATGCATGTCAGGAAGTCATGAAAGCTTTCGCACAAAAAAAGCAATGAATGTGGTGGCAAAGAGAGGCATATCAAACTACCATTTATCAGGTATTAATGTTTCAGTTTTAAATGCATCTTATCATAGTAGTGATTATTGGATAGTAGACAGCGGGGCTTCTGACTATATGACCTCTTATTATGATTAATTGATACACCGTCACTTAGTTGATTATCCCATACACATTGTTATTCCTGATGGCTCGAGTAAAACTGCTGACACAGTTGGAGATGTGCAACTCAGTACGTGATGATTTGATATTGAAAGATGTCCTTTATGTTCCAACTTTTAACTATAATTTGTTATCCGTTTGCAAATTGGTTGGTAGTGGACATTTGAGTGCCCACTTTCATAAGGAATATTGCTTATTATAGGACCTTTTGAGTAAGCAATACGTCGGAGTTGGACATGGCATAGGAGGACTTTACAAAATCAAGTCTGTAAGGAAAGCAAGAGAGTTTTTGTCTAGAGATTTTTCTGATTCAGCTTGTCTTACCAGCATTGGAAACAATAGTTTTGACCTTTTACATAAAAGGTCGGGGCATGTCTCAGTTTCTAAGATGTTGCATTTGCCAAAATGTAAAGACAAGCAACATGATGGTTTTAGTTGTGAAACGTGCTCTCTTGCTAAATTTCATAGACAACCTTGCTCTCCTAGTTTGAATTATGTTGCACATATTGTTGATCTCTTACATGTGGACGTTTGGAGGCCTTATAGAGTTCCTTCCCTAAATGGTGCTCTATATTTTTTAATTGTGGTAAATGATCACAATTGTGCGACATGGACTTATTTGTTGTAAGAAAAGGGGCAAGTTTGCTCAGTTCTTGGAGATTTCATCCAGTATGTAAAGACTAAGTTTGGACTTGTTCCCAAGGTTGTCCGTTCAGATAATGGTTATGAATTTGTGAATCACGGTTGCAAATGGTTGTTTGTTGATCATGGAATGGTTCATCAGAGGACTATGTTGTATGGACCTCAATAAAATGGAATTGCAGAAAGAAAGCACAAGCACTTGTTAGACACTTCCAAGGCACTGAAGTTGCAATTAGGAATGCCACAAAAATTTTGGGGTGAGTGTGTGTTGACAGCCACCTATTTAATTAATAAGATGCCTTCTTCGGTTCTTCAGTGGAAGACTCCTTATGAGGTACTCTTTTCTAAGCCACCATGTTATGAGAATTTGAGAGTTTTTGGTTGCTTTTGTTATGCCTTTATGGCACCCAAACCTAGTGACAAATTTGCACCTAGAGGAAGAAGGTGTGTTTTCATTGGATACTCTTCTAGCCAAAAAGGTTATAAGTTGTTTGACTTGGAGAATGAGTCTATTTTCGTGAGCAAAGATGTTGAATTCCATGAAGATGTTTTCCCCTTCTTGTCTACAAACTAACAAAATAGTAACTCCCTTGCCCCCTATCCTAGCACACCCCCTCTACACTCAAATGAAGAGGGGTTGGTTTCAGTTGGGACCGATTTATCCGAAGCATCTTTGCCGTCTATGACAAATCAGGAATTGTCTTCCCCTAGTTCCTCTAACATTCCAGAACCCAATAATGTAGCCCCCGTGACAAGCTATAATCAATAGACTCGTAGTTCACAAATTGAAATCATTGCACATGCTTTAGGATATCAAAGAGACCAAGACAATGCATGTATTCTAGACCTCACTAGGTAAATGTGTTTGTCTCTCACACTCAAGTGTTTAGAGTATAGTGTTTCCCTCAATTCTCAACTAAGACTGCTAAACTATCATATGCTTGCATTAGTGTTCCAAATCTCCACCGCTATGGACATTGCATACAACAAAAATCAAGAGGTCTTTTGATGGGTTGTAATGTGGGCAAGGTAGGAAGATAAGGTATGGAGTATGGCTATGTGGTGCTAAATCTGGAGAACAGAAATCAAGCTTTATCAACACCAACAAACCAACTCTTTTTTCTCATTTCTTTCCAAACCATTCAACTATACTTCTCTTCTTTTTTTTCTTTCTTCTTACACTTCTTTTGCAATTTCTTTTCAACCTATTCTTTTCCATGGTTTTTGAAACTTTTTCTTCATATGCACTTTTGTTTTCAAGCTCTAACCATTCTTCATTCTTAACCTTCATTCCCTTTACTTCATTTTTTCTTTCAACACATCCACCAATCTCATTCTTCTTTTCAACTCCCCAACTCACACAAACTTCACAAAATAAATCAACAAAAATTCCTATTCTCCAGAAGGATCAGGCTCATTAGGCTCGGGATTTAATTTTGTGGAGCTGAAAAAGATAGGCTATTAAGGATAACAAGGGCTTCAAAAAGAAGGATTAATATGCAAGGTGGATAGGGAAATATAGGTTAATGAAAAAATAATGCCTCTATCACTTTAATATCATATGCAAGACTCATGTAAGCAACATCAAAATAGATATCTAAATGCATGTTCTAGAGTAGCAAGTCAAAGTGAGACACTCAAGAAATATAAGAGAGGACAATTAGTCCTAGAAAGGCTAAAAATATGATCTCACAAGGTTAAACATGAACTTCAGCATAATCTTGAAATCTCAAAAGATAACATGTGCTCATTCAATTATATGCAAAACATACAAATCCACAATCATGCTAATATATAGAGGTTTCAACAATTCAAGCATGTCATTGGATTTTAGAGTTACACAAAGAATAGATAAGAGGACAGGGGGTTTTCCATTAAAACGGATTCAATAACATCTAAAATGCATGATTTTTTTGGATTTTTTACTTTTTTCTGAATATTTTTGTTTTGTTTTTTTATGCAAAGTTAAATGCAAAAAACTTAAACATGAAAATGCAACCTAGCATGCAACTATATGCAATCTAAACTAACATGAAATATGTTTCCCTTCCCGAAACTTAAAATCTACATTGTCCCCAATGTAGAAAATAAAAGAGAGAAGAAAACACTAACCTTGGGTTGCCTCCCAAGTAGCGCTTGTTTAAGGTCATTAGCTTGACCTTCCATCTTCTTTTAAGCACTCGTGCCAGGAGGGTCTTTGGTACCCACCCTAACGGGATCAGGATCAACTACGATATTCAGCCTATGCCTTTGTACTTTGAATTTTCTCGAGTTTTTATGCCAAAGTTCAGCTCATCCTCCTTGTAAAACTCGAGTCACTATGTATGGTCCTGACCATCTTGTTCCTTTGCTCCATGGAATCATGTTGGATCTTTCATGGAATAACATCACCCTGTCTCCACTCTTGACCTCAATTTTTGCTCGATCCTTCTTCTTTTTCTTTGGATCTCTACCCTTCATGTCCTTACTAGTATCACCAACAATGAGGCTTTTAGCCTCCACAACTCATTGAGAAGGTTGAGCAACATCAGCTAGTAACTCTCCTTTCTCCACTTGGTCCTCACTAGCGGTCACATTAAACTCCAATGGGTCCTTAGAGAGCACAAACATCAATGATCCATGAACTTCCTTGTCTATGACATCTATCCTACAATCATCATCCTCACAAGAAGTTTGTTTAATAGCTTTAGAAAGATTAAATTTAATTTTCTCATCACCTATTGTGAAGGAGAGGACCCCTTGCTTAACATCAATCATGGTCCCTGCTGTAGGTAAAAAGGGTCTTCCCAAGATGACTAGAACATGCATATCAACATCAATATCAAGCACAATAAAATCCACGGGAATAAAAAACTTACCTAAACGAATAGGTACATCCTCAATGATTCCTATGGGGGGAACCGATGATCTATCCGCCATATAAAGTGTCATTCCTATAGGTATAGGCTCTCT
The DNA here is from genome assembly GCA_964016875.1 of Fallopia convolvulus. Taxonomy (NCBI): domain Eukaryota; kingdom Viridiplantae; phylum Streptophyta; class Magnoliopsida; order Caryophyllales; family Polygonaceae; genus Fallopia; species Fallopia convolvulus. The sequence goes on along the minus strand of OZ024724.1, from coordinate 38,489,758 downwards.
CAAACCCAACTTTTTGCAGATAGATAAGGGAATAATACTAATACTAGCTGCTAGATCACATAAAGCATCATAAGTAGTATTTTCAAAGACAATAGGGGACAGAAAAGTTACCTGGATCTTCGAGTTTTGGAGGGAGCTTGTTTTGGATAAGGGCACTACACTCCATGCTTAGAGACACGGATTCGCATTCATCAATTTTTTTCCTTGTTGGTTAGGATCTCTTTCAAGAACTTCACATGAGAGGGCATTTTCTTCAAGACATTCGTGAAAGGAATGTTGATGCAGAGCTTCTTCAACATATCCACAAATTTTCTAAATTTTCGGTCCAATTGGGCTTGAGCTCTTCTTTGAGGAAATGGTAGAGGTGGCTTGTATGGTGGAGGAGGAACATATTGAGGTTCCTTCTCATCTTCTTTTGGCTCTTCAAGGACCTCTTTCTCTTGTAACTCATTCTCCTTCACCTTTTGAGTCATTGGTGGAGTCTCAAGTTCTCTTCCACTTCTTAGAGATATAGCATTCACTTGGCCACTTGGGTTAGCTTCAGTTTGACCAGGCAATTGACCACTGGGTCTTCGAGCATTCAATGCTTGTTGAGCAATTTGTTGCTCAAACATCTTATTATGCTTTTTCACCTCTTATCACTCTAAGATCATTGCTTTTTGACCCACCACAAGTTGCTCAAGTAGAAGCTCCTTTGTTGATTTTTGAGGTTGTGGCACAGAAGGAGTAGCTTGTGGTCTAGGAGCTTTTGGTTGAAATCTAGGGGACGATCTTTGTTGTGTTAAATTTCCATAGGAGAAGTTTGGGTAATTCCTCCAACCGGGGTTATAAGTATAGGAGTATGGGTCATTCCTTACACCTCGATTGTAGTTATTCATGTAGATAACTTCTCCTTCTTGTGACTCACGTTCAGAAGCGTACAAATGACAAGTTGATATAGTGCGATCATCTTCTCCACAAAATTGACAATGAACCCCAGAACTTGATGGTTTAGTACTTGTCTTTTCAGATTTGGCCAAGGCAACCTTCATTTGCTTCATCTTTTGAGTGAGAGAATTAACCTGAGAACTCAAGTGAGTGTTGTCATCCAACTCATACATCTCAGCAGCTACTTCGAACGGTGACCTCGCGCTACAGACTATATCTTTCCAAAAAAGGAGGATAAGCGTGATCCACAACGGTCGGGGCTACGGAATCGCAAGACTAAACATATGAGAGAAGTGGTGGCTAGCGGTGAACTTCCTTCCCTCTCCCTTGCCTACGAGCCTAAGCTAAAGAACTAGCTCTTTTCTTTCATTTTTGTTATATATACATGGAAGGTGGTGAGGATGATTTGTGAAATTTCAAAGATTGGGTAGCTATTCTATATAAATAAGACCAAAACCAAAGCATAAAATCAAGTGTTGAAACAGATGGCGGTGGATGTTTATGAATGAATCTAAAATAGGACTACAATTTAAAATGATCGACTAAAGGAAATGGGATAGCAACGAGAGTGATATTTATGAGGGTAAAGCTTATCTAATTTTAAAGAACAACTTGAAAGTCGGTTTTAACCGAGACAAAAACCTATAAATGAGCATAAAACCTTGTGATCAGTATCCCTTCTTATAAACAGTAGAGCTTAAATTCTGTGCCCATTCTAAAATTAAATTAATATAAAATTAGACTCTCTCCCTTTTACTTAGTTATTAATTTGTTTCCTCATCCTCCTCTCTCCTCTGTCTCGATATTTTGCCCCTCTCTTGTTCGCTCCCTCATGCTCACCCTTCTTCTCATCTTCTCCGATCATAAAATCCACCGCCGACCGACGATCCACCGTCGAACGCACCAACTCCCGCCTCTAGCCACACCACCATGGTCTTTTCCCTACTTTCTTTTCCTATTTCAAAGCCTCTTTATAACCTATTTCAGCACTTGCACTTTCGCCTTTGGCCTTCGCCCATTGCATAGCTTTTGAAGAGTCCCTGCGACGCCTCTTGTGAGCATCCAACTTCCTCTATGTAGTTCCAATTCTTGGTTTGCCCTATTAAATTTGCACTTATTAACTTGGGTCCTGAGTTTTTTTGGGTTATTTTTTCTGGCCACAAGTGAAATTACAAATTTATAGGGTTTCATTTGCACGTCTCAAATTCCCATCTATTAAATGCTAGAGTATTTTTCTAGTTTATCTTCCGGCATAAACGGGAATGCTAGATTATTTTTCTTGTTTATCTTCCGGCATAAACGAGAATGCTAGATTATTTTTCATGTTTATCTTCCAGCATAAACGGGAGGCCACGATTTAGAAAGTATACCAAATTTCGGCCATCCTTCATAAAGAAAGTAAGAACAATAAATAATAGGAAAGGAAATAACAAATTCGGAAGTTGGGTTAATGCACATGATAAATTCAACTTTTTAATTACTGGAATTTGGTGGAAAGTAGAAATTCGTTCAATAATAGTACTACTACTTTTTAATAGAGCAGTTTAGCTACAAGAATGGATTATTCATCTGTCTAAGTTCACAATGACAGTACATACCGATTGGTGTGTAATTTCCTACTTTCTACCAGATGCAATCCCTTAAATAAGGCTTTTTCTTAGTGAGATATTGTTTATATAATAAATAGAATCTTAATATCCCATTGAAAGCAACATATTAGGTTATTAACAAAAGGGCAATTCAGCTTCAGATTGTTATTCTAGGTTTACAACATTTAAATTTACTTTTTTTATATGGCTTGACTATAATATCAGTTTGAACACTTTATTTGATCATTTTTTAATTTCTTGTCATTCTATTTCAAGGTACTTATCCCATATCAGGGTAAGCTTTATTTGATTTGTTTCCAATAAAATATTGATGAAGAAAGAGCAATCTACTATACAGACACTAATAATATGGTTGGTTGGGCTAATATTGTCCATCCAAATCTGTGAAGTTAAATTTCCTTGTATGATATATATGGTTAACTTGTGTAGCTTTCTCAAACAGAAGTCAAGTTCTTTTTTTATTCTGATTCGGTTGTCGACTTTGTTAGTCAGGTTGAACATCTTCATGATCTTGAATGAAGATGCAAGTTCTAGAGGTTGTCACTTACTCTTCTACATATTTTGGGCTGTGTTTTTTTTTGCAGTACATAACTGATGATATCTTTAGGTCTAGCAAAGCCAGTTCCAATCATCTAGACATTTTATGTGGAAGATCATATCTTTGATGAGGTCAAATTGGACGGTGTTGTAACTTTGGTTCATGCTAAACATGTCGGTATTCACCTGGATGAGGTTAAGCCAGAAGGAGTTGTGAATGAAGCCATAGAGCGAATTGCTTATGTAGATTGTATAAAAGTTAATAAGGTAAGTTCTTAATGGTGTTGTTACTGTGTTTATTGTTATATTGTTCTTGTGTCCTAGAAATGCTAGATGCTAGACCAAGTTGTGAAGTTCTATGTGCTGATTTTGCTGGCATGAAACACCAACAAAATAAAGGCACTTCGTGTTTTACACTCCACGGTAATATCTCAAATGATGATGGCTTTGTTCGTAATTGTATATGCTGAATTTAATTACTCTAGAACATGTACGACTTTGACTATAAATTAAGACAACTGTCATATTGTCCTAAAGGAAGGTTCACTTTTATTTATTCTCTAGACGGATCTTGTTGATCAGTCAAAAGTTTCTGCTCTCATTCAAAAAATAAGGGTTTATTTTTCCTACCTTTCTAATCCCCATGTACTTCATTTCAATCATATATGACAAAGGTTTTTCACTAAGACTTGTTTGCATCAAACGAGTTTGGGAAAGTTGACTTGGATTATGCTCTTGAAATTGGGGGCTTTAACCTGCAGAAGTAAGATCCTTTCTTGTTCTGTCTCCATCCTCATTGTGGGATTAATTTAAAACTAATATTTATCATCTAAAATGTACCCATATATATATATATATATATTTGTGTCTGTGTGTGTGGCTATGTTGCAATTTAAAAAAATTTAAATGTTGGGAAACGGGGAAGCGTCAATTTAAAAAATATAGGAAACGGAACCGGCAAGGAAACGACAATATCAATTATATGTTATTTTAAAGCTCTAAAGATAATGCATACTTGTATCTTACTTAGAGCAACACATATTATGATCTAATGACAATCAAACCACAAAAACATAATGACATAACATTAAGTCAACAGTGCAACATTTTCAGTCTTACAAACCAAGTAGCAAACCAAATATTAATAGTCCAACCAAATAAAAATCAAAACAACAATCTAACACTTCAACATAAAGAGACAAGTCAATATAAAACCAATTATCAATTTAAGTATTTAACCAAATTATACCCATTTTTTCGGTTGTGCACTTCTGCCTAATATCCTAATTCCTAACATATTAATTATTAACAAATCATGAAATGACTCAATCAGAACGAGAAAAAGGGATCACAAGTTATAAAACTAAGAAATATAGAAAAAAGGAACTTGGGGTTGTAGATCTAGGTCGGGCTGGAGAGTAGAGAAGCTGAGAAGATGGTCGCTCGAGACTATATGGCCACTTGCCGGAGAAGATGGCGGCCTGGGCGGTCGGATAACCGGAATTCGTTGCCGGAGAGAGGATCAAGCGTCTAGGGTGGGAGTCGGGAGAGTGCGTCGCTGAGGCCGCTCCTTCGTTTGAGAAATCAAAACTGAGAAAGGACTCTCAGAGAAGCGGGACAGAAATTAGGGTAAAACTAAATATGACGTTTTTATTTTTTTATTGGAAAAATGGGTGTTTCCTTTGTTGGTCCATTTCCTTTAATATGGAAACGTTTCTGAATAATCAACGGGCGGTGTCCAAAGCATTTCTCCTTTACAAGAAACGTTTCCAATTGGTCAAAAACGTTTCCGACGCATTTTCGGCGCATTTCCACGCTTCCGAGTTTCCGACACCGTTGGCTCCCTTAAATTGACTTTTCTGTGCATCATAAATCTAACTTTGTATTGTCTTATACTGCAATTTTTGTGCTAAAGAAAGCATTTCAAGAATTATAGGTTATAGAGAGGTATATAAGATGTGATGGGGAGGCACTGCCTTGCAAACTTTGTTAGTTTCACTCCCACTTTTTTGTATGCATGGTAATAATGCTCAATCACACTGTATAGTAGATGACCTTGTATTTTGGCTATGTAGGAGAATAGGTGATTTATCCAATGGAACCTCTTCACTTGTATTTATTACAAACTTGACCTTCCTCACTACTTTGTAACGCTTCACTTCTCCAACTTTCTTATCAGTAATGTAAAACCTGTTTTGACAAGATTTGATTGAATATTATTGCTCACAGAGTCTTGAGGAACATCAACTTCTCAAATTCTATTCCCACTGACATTGGAGGATTAACGAAGTTGAACTATTTGTAAGTATCTCGACTGCTTGCTGGTTAAAACTTGCAAACACCAATATTTTAGCTTAATTCTGAGTTGCCAAACAAGTTTAAGGCATTTTAGTTTTGTTCCTTTTCATAATGTTTGATTCAATTTTATATTGTGATGACATTTATGTTTTTGCAGTGATTTCAATTTCAACAATATAATAGGGAAATTTCCAGATTTGCTTTTCTCCCTCACATCTCTTAACTATTTGTGAGAAGATAAACATGTTTCATTTCAGTTTGGGGCATATATATTTCTGATAATTAACTAGAAACATTGATTTTTTAATGTCTAGATTTCTAGGGAATAATAAGCTAACTGGAAGCCTGCCTTCTCAGAAAAGTTCATCTCTTAATAATCATACAATTCGCTTGAAAAGCTGAAGAGCTGGAAAATTAGAGTCAATCATCTTTAGACTAGAGTTGAATCCGTGGAAAGTGAGCTTCAATAGGAAAAAGCTAGCCATGAAGATGATTTGATAAGATTCAAGGATCTTGAGGAACAACCGGAGAAGTTAGAACTATAAATAAATTTACCTAGTATACCTTTTTTTTACTTCAGTATATGTATCTTGAGGAGGATAGTGAATTAATAAAGTGCTTCTTCTAAGTTGTTTCATTTTTATGTCTAATAGGAGCAAGGCGTACTATGTGTGCGAATCTATGACAGCTGAATTGGAGAGTAAAAACAAACGGGTGAGATTGTGAGAATTCAAAATTGCGACTTTTCTTTTATTTCGGGTTCCATGGGAATATTTTACTTTTTACTTGAAACTAAGGTAGGTTGTAGGCGTATGAATCTTTAGGTCTTTGTAAAACATTTGCTTCTTATCTAGAAAACTTGATTGTGGTCGTTTAGTTTCTACTATGAATGTACTTGTGCACTTATTTTGGGGTAGATTCCTCTCTGCGTGCGTAACGCGCGCGGGTCTACCCTAGTAAGATCAAGTGGGATAAGGGATGAACATGAGAAAATCAGTTCTCACATTAAACAAATTTAAAATGTCTATCCTAATGAACATACATAATTTATATTATATATATCCCGACCTTTAGATTTATGCGGTAATACGTGGATTGCATAATACGTTTAATGATCCTTAAGAGATCATGCCGAGTGTACCCTTATATACTCTAGTTGTGCTTTAAATATTTTGGCGAATTATATAACGCACCAAAACATTATAACCTAAGAAGCAGAATAATACAAATTATAACAATTTACTAATTATCAACACGTAATAATTAAAATAATTATTATGAATAAATAATTACCAAAAAAATTATTTTTAAAAGAGAGGGTTATTACATTAGTACCCCTTAAAGTAGTTTCGTCCTTGAAACTAGAAACAACTAAAATAGGTCATAATAATGCAAGAATACACTATATAACTAGAGGGTCTTATCAAGCTAGTACTCCCTTAAAGAACATTTCATTCTTTACTCAATATGGTACAACACAAGAAAACAATATAGCAATTCTTGCTTGGTTTCCAACTTCCATTCCAAAATTTCTTTATGACCACCTTTGAACCAGAGTACCTATACCAATGTTTCTTTTTCAATACTGTCTACTTCATATGGTGTCTCAACCAATACCTATCTCTTCTCATGTGAGCCTTTGGATTGAATATCATTATCGTTTTATCCAAGAATGTGAGATTCATCCAGTATGCATCATCTTAACAATGACATACAAAGGACATTCCAAATTAGGAGCATTGATAAAGGCAGGACATGACAATAATTGTCTTGTCAATCTTTTTCCAATACCTCAAAAGGTATAGCATAACAAGGTTTGGACTTACCTTGTTTTCTTAAAACGATAACACACTTTTCGATGGATTGGCACAAATTGAATTTTGCGCATTATGACAGCTCAACAACTCCTTGCATAATGATAGCATAAGACCTATGTTGACTTAGTATTGTCAACCATTTAAACTTGATTAGTACAATATTTTATTGTAGTCAACCTTGATTCGAGAATAAACCCAACAATTTCGTTTTCCCACAAATTAGGAAACGATATTTTTACTCCATTCAAACCTTAAGCAAATTAATCTTAATTGATGGATACCAACCAACTAGTTGAGAACTCTAGCTCATTGATTTAGAGCATAACTTAGGATGATTGTTGGTCCAAAACTAGAAAACAATACTATCTTGTATATTTAATCCACAAGACATTCTACACTCTATCCAGAGGTTTTACTTCGACTTCTTTGTCTCAACCCAAGGTTGAAGTTCTTGCAACCACATGAAGACTAATGATATCGAGTAGAGAAGTTACTTATGTACCCTTACTTCGATAAAGGTTTATACGTTGGTATTTCCTTAGGAAGATTCCTTTAATTGAAAGTCCAAATGAAGTCACTCCCAACAATCTCTTGAACCCCTAACCAAAGATAACAACTTATTACTACAGTTTCTTCTGACTTCATGTCTTTTCCTTACATTGGTCCATGATTGCTAACCAACACCTCCATTTAAGGATGCTTCGTTCCATTTTTGGCTTGTATTGCCAATCTCATAGTTCAAGATTGGCGAATATAATATCTTACTTTTGACAACTAGGACACATGAAAATCATTGTCCAAAGGTAGAGAAGTGGTAATTAATCTTCAAATTCCATTAACTTTATCTCTCCTTGCTCCTCAAGTAGGGGTCACTTCAACCACATACATTCCGATCAGGACATATGTCCTCCAACTAAACATACTCTTGATGATTTAATCGTAACAACATGTCTTCTCTAATCATTGTCTCTTACTTCAATTTATCCATTAAGTTGGAGGTATTCCTTACTCCTCTAACCATGTAGTTCATCCAAGAATAATGGTATTTTGACCTTTTCAACCATACAAATCCAAATGAATCACTTCTAGATATATGCATGATTTTCAAACTCTAAAGGTTTGGAATTGCAGTTATCTCTGCTTAGTCACAACTTTCAACATATTCTTAAGGATCTAAATCATTTTCCTTTATTAGCACATCACATGGGTGCTAAGCAATGTGAAACAGTCCCTTGTTTCATAAAGCATCCTACTATTAATGCCAAGAATATGTTTTTAAATTTTCCTATTCACACAACCTTCAATCCATCACCTACTTCTTTCCTCCGATTAGAAAGCAATGTGTTGTCCAAGCACATTTCATTACCTCCACTAACATCATTATTCCAACTATTATAGATCTATCATCATATCTTCCTTTATCTACTCAGAGATGAAAGGTAGTTAGACCCTATTTGGTATGTCTTTTGGAATCTTTATAAAATCAGGAATCAAAATGGAATCAGGAATCAGAATGAGTTATTCCTTGGGCATGATGTTTGGTACGTTTTTTGAATGAACCATTCCTTACATATATTGTTTGGTTATATATGAAATTTGGAATGAAGAATCAACCTTAGTCTCATTCGAACCCCATTTTTAGTCTCAGGTGGATTTTGTTATTCAAATCCAAACTCTCACAAGTACCATTATTTGCATGTAAAAATTAAATTTGCTTTTCTTATCCTTATTTTTTCTAGTCAATATTATTCCTCAAAGCTCTTGTTTATGTACAAAGCCTAAAACGAAAATTGGATCTGAAAAAAAAAATCAACAAGCAGGTTAGAAATTGGCAACTCTGAGAAGATTCAACCGGCAAAAAAAAGGGGATGGGATGAAGCCACACAAATAATGAGAAATAAAAAACCTTATTGATTATTGTAGACGGCTCTGAGAAATTTGGTGGAAGGGATGCTAAGATTTTAAAATTGTTGGCTTGAGAAGACATAATCGAGAAAGACAACAACGAGAAGATGTCGGGATGGCACCGAGATGACGACGGGACGATGGCGGGACGACGACGAGAAGACGCTGGGATGCCAATGGGGCGACGACGAGACGACGCCGGGATGACAACAGGGCAACACCGTATCGATAATTCTCGATGGTAAAAGATATTCTAGAGATAGGTTCGTAGATGAAAAATAGAAGAAAGATCCCTCCTTGGAATCATCCATACCCTAGGTTTTTACTTGGAATGAAATTGTTCATTGGGCTTGGATTAGCCCATTCCTAGGAATGAAAGTGATTCCAACTTTTTATCTAATCAAACACAATTTCTGGAATAGTCCATTCCGATTCCCATTCCTCATTCCATGGAAAACAAACCAAACGAGCCCTTAGAGATTTCTTACTAATCTTGAGTTCTTCTCTTTCCTCGTTGAGTACTCAGACAGTAGAGAACCCTAAACTTTCCTAGATACTATTTCAAATCCATGTCTTCGGTATACGTGCTAGAGCCTCCGACGAAAGGGAAGATTGTAATCAACACGACATATGGCCCTATCGACATAGAGCTGTGGGCGAAGGAAGCTCCTAAAGCTGTAAGGAACTTCGCGCAGCTCTGCCTGGAGGGTTACTACGACAACACTATCTTCCATCGGATAATCAAGGGTTTTCTCGTCCAAGGCGGTGACCCCACCGGCACCGGATCCGGTATCCGCTTTTCTCAACTGGTTTATGAATTTCGTTATAAAATTTGAATTCTGGCTATGATATATGTGAAATTGCATATATAAGCGATTAGTTCGCAGCTGTAATTTCTTGTGTTTGTGGTTTTAAGCGTGTGGATTCATATATGCAAGTTCAGTTCATTGTTGTAGTTTTGGTTTGTAGAGATGTCTAATTGAAGGCAATCAATCCATAGCCGAGCTTAGTACATCATCACCATGTTACTTGAACTATGTGTCAGTTAAGGAGTACCTGGTAGACCTAAACTCCCTAAAGCATTTGAACTGAGGCAATGAGAAGAGTTCAATGTAGGAATAATCTTTGAAAGGGCCTGATCAAGGTGCCATGTTTTGAAGTGCTCATGTTTGAATGTGACCGAGGTGTAGTCTATGTCTCTGACACTTTATTGAGATGTAATTAGCTTTTACAGAATTACAGTTTAGGAGGCCAACCCCATGCCAATCATCTGTTTAAAATGAGGAATTGAGTCCATATTTTATGCATTCTGTTAATACCTATGATATTTGTTTAAATTTTTTTTTTATTGAGCCCAATTTATTATTTCCCTGCTCTAGTTTTTCTTTTCTGGCTCGTGCTAGATTTTCTATATCTGTTGCATCCCAAATCTGAGTGAAGGGGAAGCAAAAATGCAAAATGCTAATATAATCCTGCCTGTGTAAGAGGTGCAATTTTAGGTATATCTTTGGTGCTAGTAAGTAATAATACCATGAACCAAGTAATAATACCATGAACTTTGCTGGTTCACTCTCCATGTTAAATTTGGTTGGTGCTCTAATAGGTATAACACTACAATGAGGTAATTCTTTAAACACTAGCTTCAAATTAATAGAATCAAGCAGGTGAGGATTGGGTTAGGACTCTATACTTATAACCTTAGAAGGCTCTGGAACTGGTCATGAGGTAATAACGGAGTTATATGATCAATGCTAAATCGATTGCATAAAGTATCTCATCAGTTCATTACTAATCTATTATCTGTTAAGGACTTAAGGTTTATGATTTGTTTCTTCAATTGCATTTGGCATGGTACAAGATCCAATGTGTACTCATATATTGGCTTAGCTTAAAGTTTGATATAAAAATGGTTGGGATGAAATCTGCATGTTATATAATTCTTGCTAATTTATGTATTTGTGGTAATCATGTGAACACAAGCATCATGGTAACATGAATAAGTATGTAATGCCTTGGGATATATATTGGGAATTGACTTGTGTGGTAAAAGCACAAATCTGTAATGATATAGGGAATTGACTTGTATCTGAGTTACAAAAAGTTGGTACATATATCCTCAAAGGATATGTCTTTGTTTTCACTATGAGCTTGTTCATATTTCTAACATTATCGCACATACAAAGTGTTAGATTTGATTTCTATGACATACACTCATACTTAAAATGATCTTGTTGCCACTGCAAGGTGGTGAAAGCATATATGGGGGTACATTCTCTGATGAATTTCACTCTCGTCTACGGTTCAACCACAGAGGTTTAGTTGCATGTGCTAATGCTGGCTCCCCTCATACAAATGGGAGCCAGTTCTTTATATCCTTGGATCGTTGTGATTGGCTTGATAAGAAAAACACCATTTTTGGAAAGGTATGCTGATGATTCAAGGTGGCCACTGTCTTTTTCTCAAGCCTTTTCCTTTTTATTAAAACAAGTGTATAGAGATGCTTAGATCCTGTCATCTTATGGTACACTTTATGGCATGTAGTGCTATGAATGTGCAACTGAAGTCTGGTGATAGATATACATTGTACACGAGACTTCCGTCTGCCTGCTAAATTTCACACCATTATCCCTCTACTAACATGGAATTTCACATGGGTGCCAGTCTTTTTCTGTACACCTGATTAAAATGCTGTATTGCTTAGATATATAGGCTTTGTATCAACGTGTTCGTAATCTTATAGCTTAATGCAGTTTTCTGTTTTACCTGGTGTACTATACTGTAATGTTGATCTGTGGTAAGTGAGGTGCCTTAGGAAGCACTACACATTAATGCATGTCATTCTACATAAAAAATCACAACTAGGATAAAGTGAGATGCATGTACACCCAAAGGCGGAGATGGTAATAGGAAAACTTGCCAAGAGTAATTCATGATGGATAATCCAATTGTATCCTTTTGTATTTTTCCCTCACATTTCCTTTTGGAAACTAGAATAAAGAGCAATAAGCTGTAGTTTTTTTTTATGACACAATATTCTATTGTTAGAATAGCTTGAATTTGGAGATAACAGCTGAAGATATTAGGTTTGTTTTATTGGTTCTATCGATGACCTTAGACTTCTGGATATAATTAGTTGCAATTTTCATTTAATGGATAAATTTATGGGCCAGAAAAACAGATTCTTCAGTGAAGGCATGCCCTTTTGATAAGTGTTATTTGCCCTTAAATGTCCTGAATGTTGTGATGGTTATCTACACAGGGAGCAAGGAGAAGTTATAATGTGATGTTATTCATCTATAATCATCATAAAAATTACAAATTGCTTGTCATGTTTACATATGAATGTACATGCTATATCTGACAAATGATTTTGCTATCTGTAGGTGACTGGACATTCACTATACAATCTTCTAAGACTAGGAGAAGTTGAAACTGACAAGGATGACAGACCACTGGACCCACCTCCTAAGATAACATCTACAGAGGTTGTTATGTTAGCTTGTCACTAACCTGGTCATGAGTGCTGTATCTGAGTACTCATGCAAGTCATGTGGCTTGAAAATTTTTGTTTGAATTTCCGTACATATGTTCTTGCATAATATTTAAAGGATTTTCTCTAATGGTACTAGGTCCTTTGGAACCCCTTTGAGGATATTGTCCCAAGAGGGTTGATTGAAAAGTCATCTGAACAGGCATCTGGCACCGACAACAAAGATACAAAGAAGAAAGGTGTCAAGTGAGTTGTTTTTGTGCTTCACTAAAGTTTTCCCTTTCAGATGCTCTGAAATTATGGGTTTTCTTGGTTTTCTACATGTTTAATGCAGTGCTTAGAATCTACTTCTAAGAAGCTGATGTGGTGATCAATAAATACATGTGTTCTTCCTCTTGCAGGAAGTTGAGTTTGCTTTCATTTGGAGAAGAAGCTGAGCAAGAAGAAAAAGAATTGGCTGCTGTGAAGCAAAAGATCAAGAGTAGCCATGATGTGTTGGATGATCCACGTCTTCTCAAAGGAGATAAATCTAATGAAGACATGGTAAGAATTGACAAATATGTTGTTGACATTTGGCATCAGTATTAGACTTAGTTATTTCTTTGCTTGACTAATCTTTTAAATTCAATCCAATTTGAAATGCTTTCATGAATCTTAGTGACTATTGTTTTGCAGAATCACTTTAAAATAGATATTTTAGGAAAAAAGCTAACTATTTATATTTTCTTTCCCTGTTTGCTCCTGAAATTGTTGTGTGCTATATGAGTATATGGAGAGTAGAATGCTGATTTGAAGTTCCTTGAATATCTCTGGATGACTTTCCTTGTGGGGATATGGTGAAGTTGCATGTGTGACTGATCTAATGGAGCTAATTCGGTTTTAAAAGATGGGATGGATCTTAACTATAAGGTGGTGTCTGGATGTAGAAAAGGAGTGAAAGTGACTCTTTGCAAGTGCTGGTGAGATAAGGGTTAGGACAGCAGACTTACATAACTTCTGAATATCCTCAGCAGATTGGTTAGATTATGCTCTAGGGATTTATCTGCATGTAGAGTGACTGTTTTGATGGTTTTTTAGTTTTGTTTTAACATCAATAGGGGTTTAGGCCATGCTGTTTACTTTGTTACTGTAGCAGGCTTTTGCCTTTTCTGCTGTAGGGATGATGCAAATATACTTTCATTTATTTTTTACCTGAAGTTTGTTGCTTACTTGGAGAGTTCCCGTGTTTAGACTAAGAATGGGACGTGATGCTTGAGCAAAGTTCCTGTTGCTTTTCTGAATGAAAACGTTTTTTTGTTTTTTTTTTGTTTACAAAAGAGTATTCCCAAAGATTTTGGCTATGATTTCTGCAGTAATATCTAGTCTCTGTGTAACATATTGAAAATTGAAGAATGATTTGACTAATGGTCAAATGATGACTTGAGTCAGTGGACTGATGAAAAGTTGGTGTGTTAATGGGCCTGAAGGTCCTCAAATATTCTGTTAGTCATGATGTTCGATGAATTGTCTCTGTCATCTGGTGTTGGCCCACTACCACTCAAACTTCTGTGGTTTTCAGGGTGACATATCTGTGGGGTGGGGAATGGGAATCAGGATTATGTGCAGGAAACTCCCTGAATTGATTATCTTCCGGTTTGAAAAATAAACACATTTCTTGTGTACAAGGTTCTCATGATAGACTAATTTGAAATGAAAAGTTGTAATGAAAATTTCTTCCCAAATAACAAGATGTTCTTTCAATTCTGCAGGGATCTACTAGCAGCCTAATTATTGCAGGTTCAAAATTGTGCAATTGCATTTCTTTTATTCATAAATGGAAAGGCAATATTTGATCTGATTGGGGGTGACCTTTTGAGTCTCTACTCTCTTCTATAATAAATGCCTATGTATAATCCAATCAAGAGGGTTAAGGTTATGGAGGGAAAGGGGGCTTTGGGGGTCTCAGGCTCAGTGAATCAAGTGGGTTAAAGTATGTGATGAGGATTTGCAAGTTTATTGCTGGTAACATTTTTGGGTTGGCTTATATGTTAAAATAAGCCATGTGGACTAGAGAGGTTTCTTTCTCTTCTGGGGTTCGAGTGAAATGGCTGAAGGTTCACTCCCGTTGGTGTGTTCATATGTGTGCATGCCTTGTGTTTTGAGTTCGATTTTACTCATTGCTCTGAACACATAGCTACTTTAATGTTGTTGTACTTGAACAGATGAAAATCAATCGTTTCATTTCACTGTTGGTTTTTCTTTCTGCATCTATTCTGTTGTCATTTCATTTATTACTTCTTGGCATGTATATGTAAATGGAAGTATTTGTTAGATTCACATAGTAAAACGGTAGCTGAACAACTCAGTTTCTGACTATATAAGGATAGAAGCTTGCTGGGAATGAATGTATCTCATTTTGCTGAATAATGAAAAATATATTTTTTATTCATTTCATGTATGTATTATAGTGATTTCTCAACCAAATTTGGTGTCAGAATTCTGAGAAAGCACAAATTGCAAAGGATTTGAAGTTATCCATAAGGGACACCCTGACCGTGAAGAAAGGACAGCGGCAGGAGTCCATTGCTGATCTCTCTGTTGACCATAGACAGAGTGGCAGTGAGGATGATGATGATAATAATGAAATGAGCTTTGATGCACGAATGCGTGAACAGATTCTTAAAAGAAGGAAAGAGATGGGAGAAAACACCACAAAAAAGCCGCAGTGTGGTACCATAATCATCCCTACTGTGCTGTTAATTTCCTTTTCCTACTATGCTGTTAATTTCCTTGACCCCCCAGTTCCCGTCTCGGCCGGGAGCAAACTGGGTCGATGTTGTTGCTGTATTATTTACGTTTTAAAATTCTACAAATTCTACAACTTCCTACTTGAAACCATAGACATGGTGTACAAGGCACAATTGTTATCTAAATAACAGTCTACTTGTAGAGAAATTAAGGTGGCTCAATAGAATATGTTAAAAGTCAGCATTCTATGTTCTACTTGTTTTTCCCACATTTCAAAATAGCTTACAAATGCCTATTTTCTGCCGACATGCTGCATTTAAATCCAAATAACGACAATGTATTGATATACGAGTAGGATTCTCATTATTTGTCAAGTAGAAGGTAAACATGAAGATTATTTTACCCTAAGAAATGATTAAACTTTGAATCTGTACCATACTAAGTGCGATTTTTGTAGTATGTGACATTATACATTATTTTTAATAGTTCTTAACCTTTCCCTGTGCCCAGTTTCCTTTTTAGCAAGTCAAAATCATTCTCATGGATATGCTCTACTATGCAGTTACAAAGAAATCAAATTCAAAGGACACTGAGAAGTTGATCCCACGGTAAGGTTCTTGAATCTTGATTACTGTTTTTGTTCTTTACCTTCAGCTGTTAGCAATAGTAAAATTATACTCTTGTTTGATATTCACTTTTCAGATCAGATTCTGAAGATACTGATAAAAGATCAAAAGCGAAGAAACTGAGTATAAATAAGAAGCAAATTGGATCAGAGGCAAGGGCTGAAAGATTGGCTAATGCTGATACTGACATGGAATTGCTAAATGCTACTGAACAAGCAAGGCTGTTGCAGAAACAGAAAAAGCGCAGGCTCCAAGGACGTGAAGATGAGGTATGGTAACAGAAACTGATAATTTCTTCCTATATTTCCTTCATGTTATGAAACATATACTTTTCCCACTTCAATTTTAAGAATAAAAGAACTTAATCAACTTATGCACCCTTATAATTGCTAGGCTAAACCTTTGTAGAGTATGTTACTGGCTATGGGAATATAGGTTTTCGCATCACTTTAAGGTGTTACGTTTTACACTTGTTTATCTTTAATGAATTGTTTTGATCAATTTTCACCAGATTCCTTGTTTAATCTCAGGCACTTGCCAAACTTGAGAAGATTAAGCAGTTCCTTTCTCACAAGTCAACAACGTCAAATGAAGAAACGAAAGACGAGAATGATGAAGATAAATCTCCGTGGTTTCGTGCTAAGTTTGCACCCGTGACAATTAAGGTTGTGAAATTAGTTCCTTTTTCTTATGTGCTGAATTTTTCTTGCTTCTTGTTTCGAACTTGGTACAATCATACGAATATTTTGTTTGGTTTCAAAGATTCTTGTATTCCTGCAGGAAAAGTCAGAACCCACCCCAAACGACTATGTGGTGCACGATCCCTTATTAGAGAAGGGGAAAGAGAAATTCAACAAAATGATTGCCAATCAAAAGAGACGAGAGCGGGAATGGGCTGGAAGATCTCTCACTTGATGTGCCATTGAAACTAAATGTGCAGCAATGTTTATTCAGGAGCATACAAATTGGGTGATGGAAGGAATAGAGAATCAAAATTTCACTGGTGGGTGTAAGTTCAATGGGATAACAGGTTCTTGTAATGTTGAATCATTTCTTGTTTCGTGTGATGTTCCATCTTAAGCATCATATGTTTTGAGTTTTGAACCAACCATCAAGCTCATCCCCGCACCAAGTTACTCGCGCCATTGCCCATTTGTCTAACTATTTTTAGCACTTGTTGGGAATGTGGGCATTTAAAAAACACTGCAGGATGGCTAGCCAAGGAAAGTCCTTTGAACTTGTTACTTTCAATGCTAAGGATTACACATTGAGGATCATGCTCCAGCTCAAATCCAGGTTGATTCTTGTCCGAGTAAATTAGCTCTTCCCCAAATGAGACACAACGAAAGGGACCTTCTTGAGGCCAAGTCTGCCGCCTTTCTTAGTTCTGCAAACATGTACCCCCATGCATGCTACAAGTGATTGATGGTTTCCTCCCTAGAGAAGGCTCCTCTTAATAGTCACAATAAAGGGCTTGAACCAAAAACTAAGGACTCCATATATAACTCCCCTCACCAGTCCAAAATATGTCATTTTTCTAAATGAAAAACGCGGGAAGAAAATTAGGTTGATCCAAAGTAATTTTTTCAATTTGTGCAATTCTTTAGAAGAGTACTTTGAAAAATAGTTTTCTTTTCCTATTTTACTTCAACTTTCAACATAAATAGACGCCTATTGTGACTTGTGAAGTGTAAATGAAAGAAAGAAGAGCAAAAATTAAGAGAATTTAGTGAATGATCGATCAAATAGAGAATCCTATATATATAGGGGAACGCTCTGGTACAATAGGTATTGTGGTGTAAGTGACACGGAGTGAGAGATCCCGGCTCTAACTCGTGTGGCTCTTAGCGTTCTCGGCCCGTCCGATGGCTAAGTCAAGCCTTGCCCAATGTCGCAACTTTGGAAGCTAAGGAAGATGGCTAGGTACTTTGTGGGAAAGAGCTTTGTATTAAGTAAAGAGAGCTTTACAAGTGAGCTTTACAAAGGCTTTGATGGCTAAGCTTGGATGGATGGCAAAATGAGGGGTGGAGCCTATTTATAGGTGAGGCTAACCCCTTTACAAGGGAAGATTCTAGACTAAGACAATTCTAGATAATTCTAGCCTAGTAAGGGTGGAAGTACCCATGGAAGTTCCACCAAGAAGGATCATGCCCGGCCTAGAAAGTTCTAGACGCGGGCAAGGGGAGGCGCGCCTGGGCGCGCCATGTTGTGCGTCGCTGAAAGGGGCGCGCCGATACCCGATGGGGCGCGCCCCTTCTGGAGAGTTCCAGAAGGGCGCGCCTAGCTGCCTTCTTCCTTCTATGGGCGCGCCTTGCCTAGAAGGCTCCGGAATGGCGCGCCTTGCTCTAGATTGTTCTGGAAGCCTCTAGAATCTCCTAGGCTCGTGCCTAGGAGTCTTGTCCCGTGTCCGTCTCGGCCCAAGGAACGCGCTGCGTGACATAAGCGTGTGGTTAAAGATATGTCGTTGGATTGAGTTCAATCAATGGTTGTTAATTAAGGTACATAATAGGCTATATGGGGGTGTTGTGGATAATTAAACCAACGATTATTCAAAAAAGAAAATTAACATAATTGGGCGAAATTTATGGGATACTAATACGCTGAAAATAATAATAAAAAAGGATGTAAATCTTTGAATTTTAAATTTGGAAGTTGCAAGATTTAAGGGATTCTGAGATTAAAAAAAATCCCACGTTTTTTATATATGGAAGTTGCATGATTTTAGGGATTGAATATCTATTAGTCGACAATTGAAAAACATAATATGATAGTTTGAATAATTATAGCATCGTATAATATTTATAGCGAGGTTTAAATAACTCATTTTGATTGTTTGAATAACTCAATTTGTTTGTTTGAATAATTATAAAATCATAAAATATTTATAAATGATATTTGAATAGCTCAATATGATTGTTTGAATAACTTGGTTTAACACATGTGATAACACAAAACTTATTTCATACAATTACATTTCATATACGGATACAATAATATCAATATGAATAACTAAATAAAAGTAGTTGAAAAACAACATTGTTCATCCTGAATAACTAAACTTATTCAATGGTTTTCACTACTATTATTAGAATGTATTAATATAAATAATGTATACTATTGACTAACAATTACAATGTTTCTGAAAAACAATCTTTAATATTGTGAAAAACAATCTTTGTATTAAGTTATGCTATCAATAATCATTACATTGTTTTTGCATAACAATTACAATGCTTATGAATTACAATTCTTTTTTGGACCGAGATCAAATACATCAACATTATTATCATTTGGAACATGTTCCCTGGTGTGAAGTCTTTTAAATTGGAGCTTGGTGCGCTTTGACTTTTCTCCAATGTCCAACTATTGATCATTACCTCCTGTTCCATTTGAAAACTCGGTTAACACAACTAATATTAGTGTTGCAAAAGCATACCATCCAAAGTGAAAAATATTATGAGACTTGAAAAACAATGCAAAATTGCCATACACATATCATCAGTGTTGCAAAATCATACCATCCAAATTGAAAAACACTCGTTTCATATGCTTATCCGAGGTCAAAAACACGTATAGATGAATAACAAGGCATGAGTATTTGAAAAACAACGTATGCATTTATGAATAACAGGCAATGTATATGTGAATGTAACGCGACATATATATGAATAACAAAAGTAATATGAACATGTATTGACATGAATAATATAAACTATTGAATAACCATTACAATGTTTCTTAAAAACAACAGTTAGTATTATGAAAAAGTTGTGACTCTTTGTAATATGTTATGATGTGAATAATCATTAAAATGCTTATGAAAAACAATGTTAAATATTTTGAAAAATGTTTAAATTCTTCTATATTGTTATCAAAATATGTCTATATGGAAAAAGTCATGCATATATGAATAACAAATCAAACATATATGAAAAACAAGCCACAAATTTGTGAATAACAAGGCAATGTATATGTGAATAAAACGCGAAGTATATATGAAAAAAAAAAACATATATGAAAAACAAGACACATCTCACCGAACATGTACGCACTATCAAACCTGTACGCCCTAGTTTCATCCTCAATCTTCGAAATTTGGTACTTTATCATCATTGTTCCGAACCTAAACACCAAAATCTTAAATTAACTTCGAATTGATAGTGAGAACACTGGAATTTAAGCATAATGAACTAAAAACACAAATTCGATTTTTTCAATGAAAAACTAACTTCGAATTTATGCATATTGAACTAAAAATTGACCAAGCAAGTTCTAAATTGATTGCTCTTACCGATTCGAAATCAAAAGATACAAAAAAAATCGATTGCTCTTACCGATTTTTTGAAGTTCGTCTTGTATCGCCTCTACGTTCGTTTTTGATTTTTGCTCCTCAACCGTCAGCGATGGAGAGGGCCAAATTCGAAATCAGAATGAGGTGTGAGAGAGAGAATGACTCTTCAAAGGAAAATGGGCTAAAATTAAGGAAATTTTAACCGATTATTGATTCTCTCCATATTTGAATTTATCCCCTACAATATCCCCACCTAAGCTTTTTACACCCTATTTTTTTTAAATCCTAGCCACTCGTTTTTTACAATCCGACGGATCTGCTTTAACCACACACCTACACTCTAATGGATACTTACACTAGAGCGTGATTCTATATATATATATATATATATATATATATATATATATATATATATAGGGTCAAGTAAGGAGAGTTCTTACGGTAAATAATTAGGAGCTTTCTCAACCTTTAGATTTTAAGAAATCATTGGATATAATTTTTAGATATTAAAAGAAAATTAAAAAAAATCTAATGATATCTTCTTTCCTTATTTTTTGCAACGTTAAAAAATAAATGAGTTTGTTCACATCTAATTTTCTCTCTCTTGTAATTTTCATCGTTTCTATATATAAGCGCTGATGAAAAACTATGTCGATTCTAATACATAATGAACAACTCATTATTATAAATGAACAACTACTTAATCTCGAATGAACAACTACAATCTCACAATTATTAATAACAAACAATGAACAACTACTTATTCGCGAATGAACAACTACTTATTTGGGAATGAACAACTATTTATTTGGGAATGAACCACTATAATCTCACAATTATTAATAACAAACAATGAAATACTACTTAATCGTGGATGAACAACTATTTATTCGTGAATGAACAACTACAACGTACAACTACTTATTCACGAATGAAAAACTATGTACGGACGCAAGAACAACTAGTTGTTCATGTAAATAAACCCTAAACCCTAAATAAGCAGTTGTTCATTCATGAATAGGTAGTTGTTCATTCGTGAATACGTAGTTGTTCATTGTTTGTTATTAATGATTATGAGATTGTAGTTGTTCATTCTCAAATAAATAGTTGTTCATTCCCAAATAAGTAGTTGTTCATTCGCGAATAAGTAGTTGTTCATTGTTTGTTATTAATAATTGTGAGATTGTAGTTGTTCATTCGGGATTAAATAGTTGTTCATTTATAATAATTAGTTGTTCATTATGCATTAGAATAGACACAGTTTTGCATCATCGCTTATATATAGAAACGATGAAAATTAGAAGAGAGAGAAAATTAGATGGAAAAAATGTTGCAAAAAATAAGGAAAGAAGAGAGAGAACTTATGATATTGTTAGATTTTTTTCCTTTTCTCTTAATACCTAAAAACTATATATCCATTGATTTATTAAAATCTAAAGGCTGAGAAAACTCCTTATTATTTACCGTAAGATTTCTCCTTACTTGAACCTAACTTTCTATATATATAGATTAAAACTATAGAGAAACCCCTTTATTAGAGAGAAACGGGGACATAATTAGGATTCTTGGATCTAATTAATTTAATGGCTGTGATTAAAAATAAAAAGGTGCATGTTGGATAAAATTTGGTAAAAATAGTGGATTATTCCCATTTCTCTCTCCATATCTCACATAAGAAAAATTCAAATTAATATCAATTTTCTCTCCAATCTCTCTATCTCTCTCCAATTTTAATTAATATCAATTTCCAATACCCGTACATCTCATTTTCCTAGAACGGTAGAACAAGATCCTTCATCATCCTCAGTCGCTTTCGAAGATGGTTCTCTAATTCTCCATTGTTACTCATTCTTCCATCTAAATCAAACTGTTTTTGTTTGTCTTTTCAACTATCGATAAGTAATTGCTTGGATATTTTTTTTCATGTTTCATTTTCATACCCACGATTTCTCAAGTTTTTTTTTCGATTGTGGTATGTCATCTTTAATTTATCATTGTTCTCAAACCAGAAATCGTTTCCGATCAAATATCGTCGGAAATGTAGCATGTGTGATCTACTTAATCAATTCCATTCAGATCTAAGAAACAGTCTCTACAAGATATGCCCAAAAAATCATCGCAGGTGTTGCTAAAGGATAAGCCAACGTGTTGGAGACGCCGGAAAAGTCGAGTTAGCCATCAAGTTGAAATTGAGCATATGACTTTGTGTACTGAATTATCGAATTGCGTTGAAATTGGCCTAATACTATCTCGACCAAAAAGAAGAAGAAATCGGTGTACTGAATGTTGGAAATATTTTTGTGGCCTCTTTCGAATATGCGTGAGAAATCATCAAATATGATGTTTTATAATGATGTTGTAAATCTGACTAAATATACGAGTTTAAATTTTGAACATACTTGTATATATACTCGAATATGCGTGACAAATTATCAAATATGATGTTGTTCCACTGTGGTAATAATTTGACTGAATATGGGGATTTAAATATCGAATATTATAATATACTTACACGAATATGCGTGACAAATCATCGAATATGATGTTGTTATAATGATGTGATAAATTGACTAAATACGCGGGTTTAAAATTTGAACATACTAGTAAATGTACTTGAATATGCATGACAAATTATCGAATATGGTAGTATAGAATGACGATGGTGAATGTTGGTTCGCAAAAGTTACAGGAACGTTCAACAATGGCGTCGTGATATGTTGAATATTATTTCCAAATTTGAAATCTCCTGTAATATCGCAAGGGTGATTTGTTTTTTATCCGTATTTTCTTTTTTTTTACGGGGTTTTATTTTGTGGCAATTAATTTTACCCACTCACACATATATACTGATTTAGTTCAGACTTAATTACATTGTTATTCATATTCAACTGAATTCATATTCACAATAATATTAACCATTGTATAAATCATTGAAACAATTCGGATTTAACTAATAGAAAACATATTGACACTAATTTTTTTGGTTCATTATAATCAATATTGCAAGAAGAAATCTTTCTACAATTTAGTGCCAACCTAACCTAATTACAAATTTGTAATCCTATTAAAGCTCGAATTACAATATTTTTCCGCATAATCCCAACATATCACTTTGTTATTTCGCTTAAGCACAAGCAAGAAAGCATGTGATATAACAAGAGAAAGTTTAAATGAAGATGAACTATCAATTGAGTATAAATCAGTTGATACGTACCATAGAAAGAAAGTAGGATATCAAAGTGGTCCTCTTCTCTAAAATGGGTGGAAGCCAAATATAGTTTGTGGTGCAGTGCTCGTTCTAGGTTCCAGAAATCTGAAAATGGTTTCGGTCAACAGTAGGAGAGATTGGAGTGGAGAGAGTGAAATCGAAAGAAGGTGTTTATTGGGCGGCGAGTGAAGCCCAACATAATAGAAATCCCTCTAACCTAAGCAACAGAATCAAATTTCTAATGCAGTATAATCTTGGATTTAATTAATTATGTTATAAGCAGGGGTAATAGAAGTTACTTATTACTATATGTATTGCACGTGTGTGTAAAGACAGGTTCTTAACTGTCTCCTTAGTTAGTTTTCTTTTTAAACTGACTTCCATAGCAATTTGTTGACAGTTGTAGTTATGTTATATAAATAGTGTCGTGTACAGAACAGTGATTTGTACTCTCTGTTGCACAAAGAAAAAGTCAATACAAAGTAACGTGTTGGCAAAAGATCTCAACTGTCTTGAATCTTGATCGGTTTGTTCGTCTGATTTGTAAGAAAAACCAGTCTTTAATACTTTAATTGGCATCAGAGCATTCTTGAAGTAAGATGTCGACTGGAGGCGGTTTTAACAACAACACAAACAACAATAACAACAACAATGAAGATCAAAACACAGAGAACAATTCGACTAACACTGGATTGTTGAATGACGGTTTGAGAAGCAATGGAGATAAGATTATGTCTTTCAATTATCCCATGTTGAGTAAGAGTAACTACACAGTATGGGCGATCAAAATGGAGGTTCTATTGACAGCACAAGGTCTGTGGAAGTCAATTGAGGGATCTCAACCACTCGATCGAAGGAAGGACAAGTTAGCTCTGGCCGCCATCTATCAGGTTGTAGGTGAAGATGTCCTGTTGCAATTGGGGGCTAAAAAGTCTGCAAAAGAGGCGTGGGAGATCATCAAGACGATGAATGAAGGAGCAGACAGAATAAAACAAGTAAGAATACAGACTTTACTTAGAGAATTTGAAGGATTTAAGATGAAGGAAAGTGAGTCAATTGATGATTTCACAAACAAATTAAATGCAAACGTTAGCAAATTAAGAAGCCTAGGACATGTGATGGAAGAGGAATTTGTAGTCAAGAAGTTATTACGATCTACTTCCTCAAAGTTCATCCAGATTGCCTCGACAATAGAAGAATTATGTGATTTGAAAGTCAAGACAATGGAAGAGATCATGGGATCCTTGAAAGCACACGAGGAAAGGCTATCTGAACTTGCAGAAAAAGGCGTTGATACTGCGCTTCTGACCCGGGCAGAATGGAAGGCCAAGGAGAAGAAGAATTCCAAAGAAAAGTTCTCTAAGAGTGGAAAGAATCAAACTCAGAGCAAAGGAAAAGGGAAGGCTCATGATGAGGGAGATTCAAAGTCTAAGAAGAAGTATGATAAGTCCAAGATTAAATGCTTTGGATGTGGAACTATGGGGCATTTCAAATGCGAGTGTGATGCTAAGGATAAGGAAGAAAAGGTGAATCTGTCCATGAACAAAGATGATGAAGAACCTACATTGCTGATGATCAGACATGAAGAAGTTGCATATAAAAGTCTGCTGGCGCCAAAAATTTCTCAAGAAAAAAATTCATCAGGTTTTACCAAATGGTACTTGGACTCGGGTGCTAGCAACCATATGACAGGAGATTTGAATATGTTCACTTCAATTGACAAAAGCTTTGAAGGGAAAATCAAGTTTGGAGACAGCTCGTCTGTAAACATTGTTGGCAAAGGTACTGTGCTATTTTTCTGGTGTAAATAATGAACATGTTCCTTTGACAGAAGTTTATTATATACCGAAATTACATGCAAATATCATTAGCATAGGCCAATTAGACAAGAATGGCAGTAGGTCTGTGATAGAACATGGAAAGATGAGCATCTACTCTAAAGAAGGACGTTTGATAGCAAGAGTTAAGAGGCAAGAGAACAAACTGTATGTTCTGTATTTGAAAATAACCAAGCAAGAGTGTCTTCTAACAAAGTTAAGCAACTCAAACTGGTTGTGGCATGCCCGTTATGGTCACTTGAATTTCAATGCATTGACCAAACTTGCTAAGAAGGGAATGGTAAGAGGTTTACCAAATATTAATCAAGTGAATCAGCTTTGTGATGGGTGCCTTGTGGGGAAGCAACACAGAACATCGTTCCCACACGCATCATCCTACAGAAGTCAGAAACCTTTGGTGCTAATTCATGCTGATATCTGTGGACCGATCAATCCCTCAACGATTGGAGGTAACAAGTATTTCTTATTGTTGGTAGATGACTTTTCAAGGTTTATGTGGATCAAGCTTCTGAAATCTAAGGATGAAGCCTTAGATAGATTTATAAAATTTAAAGTTAGTATTGAGCTTGAAAAGGAATTGAAAATCAAGGTGTTAAGGACCGACAGAGGAGGAGAGTTTACCTCTAATAAATTCAAAAAATATTGTGAGAAGGTAGGGATCAAAAGACACCTGACATCTCCATACTCCCCTCAACAGAATGGGGTAGTAGAGAAGAGAAATCAGTCAGTAATTGAGACAGCAAGAAGTATGCTTAAGAGCAAGAATGTACCTTCCACGTTTTGGGGAGAAGCTGTAAATACGGCTGTGTATGTGTTAAACAGATCACCCTCGAGAAGCCTGGAAGATTCAACACCATATGAAATGTGGTATGCAAGGAAACCAGTAGTGAGCCATCTGAGAATATTTGGGAGTGTGGCCTATGTAAAAAATGTCACACCACATCTTCCAAAGCTTGAAGACAGAAGTTCAAAGATGATATTTCTGGGGTATGAAGAGGGATCGAAGGCGTATAAATTGTTTGATCCAAGGAAGAACAGAATCTCTGTGAGCAGAGACGTGAAAATCATGGAAGAAGAGAGTTGGGAATGGAGTGAAGAAACTGCAGTCAGTACACAAAGTGTACCTTGTACCTTCAGTATCTCCATGCCAGATGCACAAGACTCTCAAGTAGAGATTTCACAACCGATTAATGTAGATGAATCAGTGACTCACGATACAGATGGAAACCAGGCTAAAATTTCTAGTGATACTGATGTTCAGTCATCTCCACTGTCAAGCAACACTGATCACACAATTAATGATTTTTCAGATACGCCAGTCAGATACAGAAGCCTCCAAGAAATCTATGATGAAACGCAAGAGATAGAAGAGGAAGTTGGTTTGTGTTTCGTGACTCAAGAAGAACCAAACAGTTTCTCTGAAGCCAGTGAAAGTAAGGAATGGAAGTTGGCTATGGATCAAGAAATTGATTCGACTGAAAGAAATAATACATGGAAATTGGTTGATCTCCCTAAGAACCATAAGGCAATTGGTCTTAGATGGATAATTAAGGTAAAAAAGGATCTTGATGGGAAGATCAACAAGTATAAGGCCCGACTCGTGGCCAAAGGGTATGTACAACGTTTTGGTGTGGATTATGAGGAAGTTTTTGCACCATTAGTCCGCTTGGAAACAATAAGGTTGTTGATAGCATTTGCAGCTGCAAAGGGTTATGAGATTCATCATATGGACGCAAGACTGCGTTTTTGAATGGAGAATAGATGGAAGAAGTTTATGTTCAACAACCTGAGGGATATCAAGTCAAGAATCATCCAAATAAGGTACTTCGACTTTTCAAAGCCTTGTATGGCCTGAAACAGGCCCCAAGAGCATGGAATTATAAGTTGCATAAATGTTTGAAAGGTATGAAGTTCAACAGGTGTGAGAATGAGCATGCCCTATACACAAGAACTCAGAATGATGAAGTTATGATTCTTGGTGTATATGTGGACGACTTGATTATCACAGGATCAAGTAAAGATGTCATTGACTCTTTCAAGCAGGATATGGAAAAGATGTTTGATATGAGTGATCTTGGTCGCTTAAGGTATTACTTGAGACTCGAGGTGAAACAGGATGAAAGGGAGATATTCATCTGTCAAGAAGGGCTGGCAAAGAAAATAGTTGATAAGCTCGGTCTGTCGACATGTAATCCCAGCCTCATACCAATGGAGCCCAGGATAAAATTGAGCAAGTATGATACCGAGGAAGATCTTGTTGATGAAACAGTTTACAAGAGTCTGATTGGGAGCCTTAGGTATTTCTTAAATTCCAAAGCTAGGAGCCTTAGGTATCTCTTAAATTCCATTAGTTGCTCAGATATGATGCCAACTAGGAGGCTCTCAGCTTGGTCCAAAGCTAGAGCCATTTAAATGTTCAAAAGTCAAATACCCTCCCTACACGTCATTCATCATCAAATTTCAAAACTATGCCCTTCTAGTTTTTTTGGTCAAAAGGTGCCCCACTAAATTTTAGGTCAAAGATCAAACCTTTATTATTGATTTCCCATCAAATCAAAACACTTTTTTTTATTGATTTCATGAAGTGTAGTTGTTGTATTTACCGGGAGAGTCTTAGAAGGTTACCTATGGAGTTTTTGATTGGTGGCTTTGGCAATTAGTTGGTGCTTATGAATGAGATCTTGGGTCTCAAATGAGGAATCAACACTCTAGGATTGAGATTGAGGGTGACAATATCAGTCTTATTAATGTCATCAATGATATTAAGTGTTGTTCATGGGAACATGAGATTGTCGTGACAGACATCCCGATCTCTCTTTCTAGAGCTTCGAGGCTCATTTACTGATCCACATATTTTATAAAATCTAACCTTTTGGCGGATTTCGTTGCGAAGATGACTCTCTCTCTCCCCTCTTGAAACTTTGAAAATCTTGATAATCTAATCCACTTAGATGTTCTAGGGCGGCCATTCCAACTGCTGATTGGCTCACCTAATTTCTTTCCTTATAAATAAATCCATAAAATTTTGATAAACCTTACAAGAATAAGCCTTAATGATATTTTATCCATTTTTAGGACAACTCAACTATAGTTGAATTATAAAGAAAATATAATATTTTTAATGATTAATTCATGTGCACAAGGCCTTATATATGAAATGAGAATATATCGGGTATTAGATGAAGAAAAATTAAACGTGCAAATTATTTTATTAAAATAGAAAAAATTGAAAAATGCAAATCTTTTGTAAATTATTCATGTAATTTAAAAAAAAAACAAAGACAAGGAATTTGAGCAGGATGTGCATCATTAGAAACTAATTTTGTGTCCATTCAAACTAAAATGTACGTACATCACAATTATGTACATATAGATATATTAATGCGAATCCAAACTAATTTTACGTGGATCAAAATTAACTGTACATACATTAAAATTATGTGCTTAGATTTATGTTATTAAGCCATTATGTTGATTTAGCGACCACTGAATATAGTCGTCAAATACAAGACAAAATAATTAGCAACCACATGGTCTTGAAATTAGCGATCACATAAGCAATGATCACTAAAACTTCGCGAGAAATATTAGCGCAATGATCACATAAGCAATTTTAGCGTGCGTTCTACGACGCATTTAACGATCACGTGGTCGCTAAATACCTTCGTCCCCGAAAGCGAGGGGAAATTGCCGCCAATTTAGCATCAATATTGTCGCTACTCCTTTCCTATATATACTTCGGACTTCCCCATTCATCTGTAAACAAAAATATCCATTTAATAAGTCCTGAGGTATACTCATTTGCGCTTCTCATTTGTAGGTGGAGAGGAATTCTATCAGATTTTGTCCCATAAGACCTACAAGTTACAAATATGTAATTATAGTTTTTTCGAATTATATAGGAAAGTGTTATTCATTTATGCAATATTATTGTTATCATATTTTTTATTTTAAATAATTTTAGGTAATTATATTATATACGTTCGAATTAATCTGTTTTCGTATTGTTCAAAATTTATTTAGCATCGTAATTTGACTTTTGGTGACCATATAGTCGCTAGCTAGATACTTAAAAACAACTTGGTAAAGAAAAATTACATGTGTAAAAATGGCCCTTTTGTTTTTATTTAGTGACCACATGGTTGGGAAATCTGTCTTAGCAGCCATGTGGTGGATAATTATTACTTTAAAATGAAATACGAAGCATATATTGGTTTACATTTAAAAAATACAAGAATGGATATATTTGTGTATTAAGGACATATTTTTGAATGACTAATTTGTTGTTGGCGTTGAGCAATTGTTGAGTTCTGCAAGTCGATGTCGAGATTTACCGCGCAAAGTACGATGTCCTTGTTGGAAGTGCAAGAATAGGAAACTTATTTCTATAGATGATGTACGATATAATATCATCTTGTTTTCAAGGGTTTTGTTCCTCACTATTACAAGTGGAATTCTCACAAGAGATAGATGGTAAAATATCCTAGTCTAACCACTACATTAGCCACTGAATTACATTGGCGAGGAATATGTTTGGTTTTAATGTCCTCAAACATCTGTAAAATCATATGAGTATGTATGATAGTCATTTCAATTGGTCATGGACAAGATGTATATCCTAGAACAACCTTTATTACAATGATGTTATCCCTTCAATTTAATTTTTAGTGAGACGTTGTTTCCTATCTTCTTTTACCGCAAAGTGAATACATTACTTGTTATAATTTAACGGTGACCGCAACTGTTGTAAAAAAGCTATAGTTAACTCGTAAAAGAAAAAACTTAAGACTATAGAATTACCTCCGTTTTAAAATTATTTCCATTTTAAAATTCTCTTTTTATTTAAAAGTATAGTCATTTTAGACTTTTTTAAGCAAAAATATGACTATAAATACCCATACTCGCTTGCACATAAATTAACCCCCACAAGGCCACAACCCAACAACAGTAGCAAATTCCAAACTGCTTAGAACCAAACCAAACATCAAGGAGTAGTTAATTACAATAACAATATGGCAGCTTCCCTCTCAACCCTAACTCTAGTTCTACTGTTATCCTCGTGCCTTAGCCTCCACAACCCAACATTATTTGTGACCTCCCAAGTTTCCCCATCGGCGCCTCCTCCGGTCCCAAATCTGGGGGCATGCGTGGGCCCTACAGGCTCCCTGGCTCCTTCTTCACCGTGTTGCAAGGTGTTGCAGAGTCTCCCTTTGAGTTCAGTTTGTGGGCTCCTTGACTCAACCATCGGGCCGGGTGTTAACGTCACTGTTACTGCTCAAATTCCCTCGCTGATTAGGGCGTGTGGGCTCCAGAATATTACTTGCCAAGTTTAATTAAGGTTGCTTTTGCCTTCTGCTCTCTTCTTACTAATTCAACTATACATCCATGATCAATTCACCATGCACAACTATAATATTTTTGTTTCTTTTGAGTACATTTTTCCTATCTGAATTTATTCCCCTCACCCCTTGTTTATTACTTCCTTCATCCCATATATAATATATGGGGTTTTGAGTTTATTTATGTCAGTTATTATTGTTATATTAGTTCAGTTTTTTTTTGGGTCTATCAGACGTACCCCTTTTCCTTGGATAAGGGTACCACATTTTGACTCCCTAGATTCCGTTGTAGCGGAACCCCACTGGGTCAATGTTGTTGTTATTGTTTATTAATCTATAACTTATGTCTAATCTTCAAAGAATTTAAAGCATTAACAATCATTTTTTTCTTGATTTGGCATCATAATTATAGAGGTTAACTTCAATCCAAATCTCAAGTTGAATTTAATTTTTGTACTAATAATTTGACGTTCAATCAAATCTCAAGTTGCATAAATTTATTCAACAACAGACATCATTATTTCAATATATTAGTTGAATTATATTGAGGAAATGAACCCTTTGAAACCTCTCTCCCCGACCCCCCAATTTGCCCCCAATCTCAGAACCCTAAAATCAAATTCCTAGTCAATCTACATGCAATCGCTACCATCCTTTGCTGGAAATTGGATTTCTATGACAAATCGAAGGAAATTTGGAAGATCCCGTGGTGGATTGATGGCTTGCAGGCCGCATTTGTCGCCTACCTAACCGCTTTGGTTGGTGCTATTCAGACAAGCACAAGAACTGGGGCTTCTCGGAGCACCCAGCCGAAATCCGGTGACTTCTACAATGGAGAAGAGATTAAAAAAAGGAAGTTATTCAAGTACGAGATGCAATCGATTGGGCAATTAGGGATGGGGTGGCTAGGCTACAGTGGGTTCATCTCTGTGGGGAGAATCGACGATGTTCCTAGGGGGTTGTTCTGCGCGCGGCTTCTCCGGGCGGGTCACGGGGAAGCAATAATGAAGAATGGCTCTTCCTTGCCTTGGAAGAATCGGTGTGAAGAAATGTTGAGGGCTACACAAACCAGGTCGTATCTCCTCCTACTATACTACTTTGGCATTAAGATTTTCTTTAATAACTGGATGTATAAATTTGTATATATATACTCCTTGTTGCTTAGTTGTTGGTACTGGTTTTGTTCTATTTGGAAACCGGGTTGGCTTGCTTGTGTGATGGAGAACAATAGCGGAAAAGATAAAGGAAAGATCATCTCACTCGAAGAGGTACTATGTTCTGATTCTAAATTCTCTAAAGAACAAAATATAGAGAACCCTTCTAAAGACCACAACTACTTTCTACCTACCATGGTCCATGGGACCTTTGAGGGTGGCGATATATCTAAGCCTATTGAGGCTACTTCTTTGGAACTTATAAAAGACAAAGGAAATAATAAAGGAAAAATTGAGCATGCTCATTCCCAACATGATCCAATGCCCACCATGATCAATGAGATCTTAAAGGGTGGCAAACCGAACAAGTTGTTAGTTGATAAAGAAAATATACTCCAATTGAAAGAAATATTGTTGTTTGCCTTTGTGTTTGGAGGTCACTTTATGATATGTAGGGTGAGGCAAAATGGTCATCTTTCCATGCTCTCTTGGAATCATTATGGAATTTTCATGCAATTTGATACTATATATGCAAGGGGGCTGGATGATGTTAAGCTTTGTGAACGCTATTTACTCCTTATGAATGATGTGAAAAATTCTGGATGGAAAAGGATTGTTATGTGTCATGACATTGGTAAATCTAACCAATTAAAACCCAATGATGAATGCTCCTATGCTTGGCATGGAAGCAATCTGAGGAGATTGAGTAAAAAAAAGGGAAAAGATTAAGGAATACTCTATGAAGAGAAAATCTGACCATAAACTTAATTTGCACATTACTATTGATATACTTAGGTGGAAAAGGAAAGAGTTGTATTTTTTAAGACTCCTCTGTGAAGGTTTGAACACTAGGCATGGAACTAAGGATTGCTACTTGATCAGGGCATATGTATTGAAAAGAAAATATGATCACAAACTGAACTTACATTTTATGAACTATACTCAGGTAAAAAATCAGAAGCTTCCTTTGTTGGATTGTAATGTGCATGATTCTTTTAAAGGACATTTGAAGAATTCTAGCTTGAAAAATTGGAATTCATATGTGACAACTAGTAATTATTGCGTCCTGGACCACATTGTCTATATCCTCTATCAAGTTCCTCATGTATTATGTTTATTTGGCCAATGCACAGGGCTGCTTAAGGATGATGAAGAATTGAATAAAATAAAATCAAGAATTTGTTTCATTTATGAAGGGATGGGTGTTGTGCATAATATAGTCATGAGGATTATGGATAACATAAACTATTGCAGTGTCTTGATTTACTGGTGGTTTAATCCTATGATACCCATGATTCTTTTTTGCCTAATGCAAATTAATAAATGCTATGTATGGTGGTGTGTTAATCACTGTCTATGTCAATTGAGAAATTGTAGGAAGCAAGAACAAGAAGAAAGCAAAATAGAAAGGCAAAGGAGGAGCTCTATGAAGCTGTTGCTGAATGCTGGCATGGTTCTCAAAAACACCAGGAGAATTAAACAGTGCAGAGACAAATGTGCAATTGATAAAGAAAAGGGACAGCTGGATCATTTTAGAGTTACTCGAAGTCCCTTCCTCACTTGCTCAAGAGGTGCTAGAGAAAAATGCAAAAAATCGAAACAACTTTCTAAGACAATTAAAGACAAAAAGCTGAATGGCATAAAGAAGCAGCAGATGAAACAACATGAAAAACGGAGGCAAAGAAACCAGAAGTGGGCAAAGAAATGTGCTGATGTCTGTAATAGTTTATTAGAAAAGATATACATGTTACGTAATCAAAGTCTAGCCATAAATGTAAAGTATTACGAGTGTAGTGCAAACGTTGCTATTGCTATCAAGCAATGTAGGAGAGATGAGGATTGTTATAATATGCTGGATAGAAGGGTGTTCAGGTTACATTTTCAGGATCGAACCAATGATGCTAAGCATTATGAATATGCTGTAGTTGTTGCGTTTCGTATCCGGAAATGTATGAAAAGTAAGACTCATGATAAAAAACAGGTTAGAGGAATTTGCTGCACTACGCGGTTGG
Source organism: Fallopia convolvulus (assembly GCA_964016875.1). NCBI lineage: Eukaryota > Viridiplantae > Streptophyta > Magnoliopsida > Caryophyllales > Polygonaceae > Fallopia > Fallopia convolvulus. The sequence continues at coordinate 38,455,979 of OZ024724.1, read as the reverse complement.
GGAACACAGATATTATAAAGCAGAGACTGTTTATTTATGTTCAGATGGTTAGTGTTTGTATTGGTACAGACCATAGGGGATGCTATAACTATTTGTTTGATAGCACTCTTTCTATGGAAGAAACCAGGATTGTAAATAGTTTAGCTAAATTGAAATACTATAGTACCAGGAATATTTACCCTCGACGGATGAACCAACTTGAAAGCAATCTACAACATATTGAATTTGAACAGGGGCGTGCTACACAAAAATCATATCATCATGAAAATAGGATTTTGGAATTGTAGGGGGATAGGGAGAAAATCGTTTTGGCCGGAAATCGACTCCTTTTGTAAAATTCAAAAAGTACAAATTATGGCAATAGCGGAAACAAAAACAGAAACATTACCAAGTGATCAGGTTTGGAGACGTGCGGGGTTTGATAATGTTGTTTGGTCTCCTGCCTCTGGGCGAGCAGGAGGCATTGCGATCTTCTGGAAGGCATACCAGCTCATCAATGAGGAAGTTAGTGTTCTTGTGCAAGAACCAAGGTATGTTATTCTAAAGTATTATCATCTTGTCACGAAATGTATCGTAGCAATCTGCTTTACCTATGCCCCCCCTAATGCCCGAGATAAAGAGGAATTTTGGAAGAAATTGACAGAAACTCTACAAAACATGAATCTTCCTATCCTTATGATAGGAGATCTCAATGAAATACAAGACGCGAGTGAGAAAAAAGGAGGTGTGTACCCTGAACCAAGGCGCTTTGAGAGACTTTTAAATTTTAAAAATGACTATTTCTTGGAAGACATTCCGGCTTTTGGGAATGCCTTCACCTGGAGAAAAAATAAGACAGAAATAGACAACATTTATGAAAAATTAGATAGAGTCCTTGTAAGTAGTAGTATCATTCAAGGATTTCCAAATATCAGTGCCAAAAACCATGCTTTTACTACGTCAGATCACTGCAAAGTGACAGTTGACCTTAGCAATGATGAAACGATTAAAGCACAACCGTTTAAACTAGAAAAGATGTGGATGTATAGAAAAGACTTCACAAATGTGGTTAAGCAAGCTTGGAGAGTGCAGTTTCAAGGCTCGAATATGTTTCAACTTGTCAAGAAAACACAACTCTTTAAGCAACATGCTAAACGATGGAACAAACATACACTGGGCAATATATTTGAGCAACTCAAAGAAATAGAAGAACAATTGGTTGAACTCCAAAAAAATATCTTAATCTCTCCCCAACCGAGTGCTATCAAAAAACAACTCAGACTGTTGAACAAAAAAGAATGTATTCTAATATTTCACAAAACATATTGGAAACAAAGAGCAAAGACAAAGCACATTAAATTGTCAGACGCTAATACAGGATACTTTCATAAAATTGCGAGTGGTAAACGCAATCGAAAAGTAATCAAAGAAATTGTAACAAATGAAGGTACACAAATCTTAGGAACAGACAATATTCGTGATGAAATAAGAAATGACTTCAAGAAAAGATTTACTAAACAACCCACATATCTACACAATGTGAATGAATATATGGGCTTGATAACTAAAGAAATAACGGAAGAAGATAACACCATGTTAACAAGGGCCATCACTAACGAAGAAATCAAAATGACAGTAATGAGTCTGGGATCAGACAAATCAGCGGGACTGGATGGCATGACTGCGGAATTTTACAAGAGATATGGGACCAACGATAATCAAGGCAGTTAAAAGTTTTTTCCATTCAGGCAAGATTTTACGACAAATCAACCATACCTTTATAACTCTCATACCCAAGATAGAGAACCCTAAGTCAACAAACCATTATCGACCGATAAGTCTATGCTCAACGATATACAAGATTATCTCCAAAATCTTAACAGAAAGGATCAAAAAAGTAATCACCAAAATTATTCACCCCCTTCAAGGGGCGTTCATAGCAAATCGATCCATACAAGATAACATCCTTATAGCACATGAAATTTTTCATTCTTTTAGGAATACAAAAAACAAAGAAGGATGGATTGCAATTAAACTTGATATGGAAAAAGCTTATGATCGAGTCGATTGGGAATTCCTCTTAGATGTGATGTATAGATTTGGGTTTGACAAACAATTCATTGGATGGATTCGAGAGTGTATATGTTCTGTGTCCCTATCAGTACTTGTAAACAATGGACCTACAGAACCATTTAATCCTGAACGAGGACTTAGACAGGGAGATCCGTTATCACCATTTTTATTTGTCATTGCATCGGAAATCCTCTCAAGAAAATTACAATTAGCTAGTGAGCTAGATAAAAATTCAGTCGGCTTCCCAATTACTCGAGGTGGAATTCGAATTTCTTTTTTATCCTTTGCAGATGATATTATCATTTTTGCGAAAGCATCTCAAGGATCATGTACCAAAGTAAAAACCATTATTGAGGTATTTTGTAGAATCTCGGGTCAAAAAATAAACTATAACAAATCAGCCATCCAAACATCCAAAAATATGACCAATCAACAGAAAAGTATCGCTCAATTAACTCTAGGGATTGCAACAATGACGAATCTGGAAAAATATCTAGGTTGTCCAATTATTAACGGTAAAGTCAATAAGGAAACATTTAAAGACTCAATTGGAAATGCGCAAAAGCAACTCACCAAATGGAAAGCAAATTCGTTATCTCAAGAAGGAA